>BTPG01000007.1:136223542-136486042 GCA_036245525.1 Semisulcospira habei
GTCCAATGACGTTCAAGCTTCAGAGCGGTTCATGGGAGAGAAATTGTCATCTGTGGAAGAGAGAATGACTAGTGTGGAAGCAGCTGTAAACAGCACATGCAGCACGGTAAATCAATTAACCTCTGCTAAACAGAGCCACAGCCAGCGCCTGAAAGACACACAGAAAGAAATATAAAAAACATGCGGCGCTTTCTTCCACTCGCTCTGATGCTAACAACAGCGGTCATCATCATCATCATCAGTCCCTTGCCCGAACTGGGCGTTGGGGGGACTGAAAGGCAGCAGCAACAGACAGTGCTCTCCACTGAGTTCTATTTTGGGCGGTGGCAAGCAAGTCTGGCATCTCGAGTTCGGTCCATTCTTTTATGTTTGCGACCCAACTCTTTCTCTGACGACCTCGCCGACGACTTCCTTCGAGAGTGCCTTGGAGGATAGTCTTGGACAAGGTGTTGTGTCGGGTCACGTGGCCAAACCAAGCAAGCTTGCGCCGTTTCACGGTTGCCAGAAGAGGTTCATGTGGGCCCACCAGGGAGGTGACGATGCTCCGTACATATTCGTTGGTTTTGTGCTCGCGGTACGAGATGCGGAGCAACTTCCTCAGGCACTTGTTCTCAAAGGCCTGGATTTTCTTTTCTGAGTCTGCAAGCAGTGTCCAAGTCTCACAGCCGTAGAGTAGAATAGACACTACGAGGGACTTGTAAAGCCTGTACTTGATGGTGAAGCTGATGGAGTTACTTCGCCATATCCTGTCCAGCCTGGCAATTGCGGATGTTGCTGTACCTATCCTGATACGGATCTCTGCTACGCAACTACCGTCTTTGGACAGGGTGGCTCCCAAGTACTTGAAGCTATTGACCTCTTCTAGCTTCTGGCCGTTCATGTGAATGTTGCTGCTGCTGTCGCTTGTGGTGTTGATCATCACTTTGCTTTTATCCGTACTGATCTCCATGCCATAAGACCCTGCGCTACTTGAAAGTTTGTCTGTCAGGTTTTGGAGCTCACTATTGCTGCCTGCCATGAGGTCAATGTCGTCTGCGAATCGAAGATTGCACAGGGATCTGCCACCAATAGAGATTGAAGTATGGTGGTCGTGGAGGGTTTCCTGCATGATCTTCTCCAGGAATATGTTGAAAAGGACAGGAGAGAGCAGGCATCCTTGACGGACACCGATCGTCGTCCTGAAGAACTCGCCTGACTGATTGTTAAGTAGAACCGCGCTGCAGGCGTTCTTGTAAAGCGCTTCTATCATTTGGATCAGTCCCTCCTCTATGTTGAACGATCTCATGACTTGCCAGAGTCCGTCGTGCCAGACGCGATCAAATGCTTTCCTGAAATCAATGAAGTTGTGGTAGAGTTCGCGCTGATGCTGCAGATGTTTCTCGATCAGGACGCGGCAGTTGAAAATCTGCTCTACAGTGCTTCTTCCAACTCTGAAGCCAGCCTGTTCTTCTGCCAGCAGTTCCTCGGCGAAAGTTTTGAGGCGGTTGAGAATGAGAATGCTTAGAATCATTCTCAACCGCCTCAAAACAACAGCGGTACGTCCCGAGTATCTCCATCTGCCGTTGTTGATAACAGCACTTCACCGCAACAGGAAATGGGCAACACGGCTGCTAAGCCCTATTGCACCGCCCCTCCGCCCGTGATGCAAGACAACCGCACGCCGACCCGGGAGCTGAGGATAAGTGCCAGCACATTCCAGTACGGATTACCGGCGGCCTGCCTGGGTGAAGACGGAGCGGATCAAGTCCGCAGCCAGCAACAGCTAAACAACAGACTGTCTCCAGAGGAACAAGTGCTACTGCACCAAGTTCACGCCGACACCAGCCTGCGGCACCCTGGTCATTAGGGACTCTGTTGTGTGCTACGTCAAAGCAGAAAAAAATGACAACCAGTACTCTGGGGAAAAGGTACAAGTTGTATCTGTTTCTGGCCTGCGCACTGCCCAGGCAATTAACTGGCTCCAGAAACACATCGTAACACTAGTGACCTTCTATGTGGGGGTCAATGACAGCAAACATAAGGAAGTCGCCAGTGCTGTGTGGGAAAAACTCATCGAGGAACACAGACGGGTATTTCCCGGTGCCCGTCTGCAGGCTTCTTCCATCCTGCCGACCGCTAGAGACACCAGATTGACAGGGTAATCGCCGCCTCCAATGATAATCTGTACCATGCATGCAAAAAGCTGGATGTTAAGTATGTCAAAAACACCCCTGTTTTCATCGCTCATAATGGGTTCCCACGCAGGAAGCTTTACAGGCACGTTGACCCCATCTACCCCAGCCGCCAGGGCACCATCAGTCTCGCTATCAACATCAAGAGGGGTGGACAACTACTGATATCGCCCATGCCAACACTGAAATACGATGCAGACAGTAGCCGTGACAGCTATCAAAGACGTGACGACCACTACATTGACACGTTCGCCAATGTCGGTTCCGGAAGGCAGCCAATGTCCTCTACTGTGGCACCAGGCCTAGAGTCACAATATTGTGAAGCCAGGTTTGGTGCTACGGGGGAGAGTCGGGGGAGTCAAGGCAGACAGTCAGGGACTTCCGCTGTTGGACCAGGCCTAGAGTCACAGTATTGTGAAGCCAGGTTTGGTGCTACAGGGGAGAGTCAAGTTAGCAAGCAGCAGATATCGGACCAGAATTTTGCATGGCAGCAGTCACTATTGCCTCCATATCATGCCGTGTTTCCACAGTACCGGATGGCGGTGCCAGCGGGACACCTCATCAGAAATACTGTGACGCCATCATATCCATTCAGCGTCATGCCGCCCGCTTTCCCCCAATACAATACCCAACAGGAACTCTGGGCACATATTACGCCAGTAACCAGCCAGTTTATGCTTACTAGCTAGTCACCAGTACGACACCATATTTAGCGTTCACTACAATGTGTTTTCTACGGCCTGTTTTTTTTTTCTTCTAGGTATTTCATTTTATACGATTACAGTGACTTGTTCTTCATCGTTTATTCTGTGCTCGCGCTGTGACTTTAGCTTATTAGCTCATTGTTGGACCATAAAATCATCTGACTTGTCTCTTGCCTGCAGTCGATTCTTTTCCATTTGATCTTATCTTCACAGCGCGATTTGTAACGCTTGTCTTAATCACCTGTGTGCACGACTGACGTATTAAGTGCGCTGTGACACTTTCCCTCGTCGTGTTTTCCTTCACTTCCTGGTGCTAGTTTGCCTGTGCACACTGTGTGCCCATACGGTTGGTTGGTTAGTTCGGGTTTAACGTCCACAGCACCGAGGTGATCATGGACGGCCCTGACGGGCGGGTTATGGGGGACAGGGAAATCTATTGCCTATGGAGTACGACCTGAACACTGATCAACTCAGGCGCACTCCAACTGTGCCACTTTGATTTACCAGGATCTTTCAACGGACATGCTATTGAACAAATCCGTTTCCCCCTGGATTGTGAGTCCAGCTACCGGGGCCGGGACGGGATCGAACCCACGACCCGTTGATTCCCTTCGCTCTCCTGCTCTGACGTTTAACCGCCTGAGCTATTTCGGACTCTCGTGCCCATACGTAGTGCTGACAGACTTAAATTCCCTGCTACGCAGCGGGATCGTTCAGCTGTGACAGCGTACAGTGTTTGTGTCCAGAGGGGATTACGCCTCCGCCCCCTCCCCCCCCCCCCCCACCTCCCATTGTGACGTTATCGATACTGGCCACAACGGAGTAAGGCCGTGACCGCTTTTGTTGATCTTCGCAGTGTTGTGTTTTATCAAAGCGAATAACAAAACTCTAATTCACTATAGTTAAAATACTATTTCAGCAACATGTTACATGTGGTGTTTCATGTCTGGCGGGTGCGCAATGGTATACGAATCTGCGGGTCGAACCCTTGCGTTCGTGTGTGTGTCGCTTTTTTGCTTTTTATTAAAATTTGTATTTCATTTTCATTGCATTTAACTATTTAATCCTATGTGTGTGTGTGTGTGTGTGTGTGTGTGTGTGTGTGTGTGTGTGTGTGTGAGTGAGTGTGTGTGTGTGTGTGTGTTCATTCCTGTACATATTAAATTTTACTCATATGTGTTTGTGTGTGTGTGTGTGATTGTGTGTGTGTGTGTGTGTGTGTGTGTGTGTGTGTGTGTGTGTGTGTGTGTGTGTGTGCGTGTGTGATGGTATATGCGTGAGCAAGGACATGATTGAAAACAGGTCTATCCTTCATTTGTCCTTGGAAAATAAGGTTTCATTTGTATCATAAGCGCGCAGTCGCTGTCTATAAACACTCACTTTGCATCGTGCCCTCCCCCCCCCCCTTCCCCCGACCCTGTCAATTGATGTGTGTGTGTGTGTGTGTGTGTGTGTGTGTGTGTGTGTGTGTGTGTGTGTGTAATCTTCAGCGAATTGCGAACTTACATCGGAATGTAACACAAGTTACCTGTAGCCGTTTGTTGTGTGCTGTTAACATGTTGTTTTAATGTTGTTTTTAATGTTGTAGTGTAGCAAGGACAAACACGAAAAGAGGCCTGTGCGCCTATTGTTTCCATCCTTGAGAAATAAAGTATCATTCATTCATTCATTCATTCATTCATTCATTCATTCATTCATTCATTCCACATACAGTGTCTTATGCTTAAGGTATCTTGTGTAACAGCGTGTCTCACACACAGTGTCTTGTGTTACACTATGTTTGACTTTCAAATTTCGCTAGAAAGGCCAAATGACCAGAGGATGATGAGTCTGAAAATAGAAAAGTCACATACAGTGTAACACAAGACAATTTTGGTAACATACACTGGAACACAAAACACTGTGTGCCACATACACTGTCACGCACAGTGTTCTACACAATATTCAACACTTCAGCAATAGCCATATTAAATCAAAATACACCTTAGTTTTAATTTTCCATTTTAAATGCATTCTAATCATCTTTGTAAATTGGGGGTGGGGATGTGGGGGGTGGGGGGGTGGGTGGGTAGAGGTAGTTTGCTGGGAAGGCGCCTGACGCCTGACATGTGACTTTCTATACAGCCCACACAATGTGAAAAAGCCAACCTAAAGTTTGTGTTAACATGTCGATTTTGTAGCCGATGTCACTGCTTGTTCATCACACAAACACAGAATACTGGTACACACAGTGATCAAATATACCTGGTACCCTAAATACCTGGTGCCAGTGGTGAAAAAAAGGTATTGTAATGTATACAACTTCATACAGAAGAGTTAAACATTAGAACTTTTGAAAGGTCACTACTCGTATTATATAAAGCACACTGCTTTATTAAAGATAGTCACCTGAGAAGAAGTGCACACACACACACACACACACACACACACACACACACACAACCAAACAAACAAACAAACACGTTGAATGTTTATTTTTACAAACGGTCCTGTAGACACCATTTACTGCATCGAATTTTCCAAAGAAAGTATATAGCGCATAACCGTGTTTCACGAGCATTGCACATGCAGAAGCGGACATTAAGGTTGGCTCAGTCGATCTCGAGAAGTCGTGCTGTGCAGTCATCTGTGGGTACGGTTGTCTGGTGGGCTGACCCAGTTGAGATTTGGCAAGGCACTGGAGAACTCCTTCGGTGCAGGGACGGATGCAGTTGATTGTGGCGACGTCAGTTCTCGAGCAGCTCAGTTGCGCCTGTCTGCGGCTCTCATCCTCTAGGCCAGGAAACGGATGCTTGTCTGACACTCACAGTTGTATGCGGCCACACCTCTTCAAACTTTTCTTCGGGATGTCCTCTAGATCATTTTCGCTTGCTTAGGCGGCATTGCATCAACCGAAGTTATGTGACCTTTTTCCGGCTAGCTTTCAGCAAAACAGCCGGGTTGTTTCGAAATGCGGTTGTCAGTCTTCCATTCTTATATCATGGCCTGACCGCTAGTCAGGGGCGTCAGCAAGATCGCCTCAATGACGGGACGCTGACGTGGCTCGTTGAAGGCTTTGTTGGTGGTTTATGAAAATTGCAAACTTAGATCGAAGCGGACGACACAGACGGGAAGTAACTCTCGTGGTTTTCCTTTAATCTCCGACAAAATAGAAGTTGGAACTAGGCATTGATGTCAGAGTGACGAATAGTTTATTGCAGTTTGGAAATTAGTTTTTCGTACGAGTGAAACTGTTCCTTGTGACGTCACAGAACGTCACCGAAGATTATCAGAAATATTACCATTTTTCTATAGGGAAGAATGGGGAGTGTAAGGGGCGCAACTTTTGATGTACTTGTCGTAATGTGACAGGGCCAAACGACGTCAGGAGTCCTAGGCCCTGTGGAACAGGGTGCTTCGCCCTTTGCACTGACACATCCTGTTTACACAAAAGGGTCCCGACAGTGCGCACGCACTTTCGTCTGTGGTACGCGGTCAGTTCTGCGGTGCTAGCGTTAGAATTACGACCGAAATGGCGAGTGGATGTGTAGATATTCGGAGTGATAAATTTTTGTGTTTGGAGACATGGTTTCAAAAGCAGATAACTTTGATGTATCGGACATGTGTTCGCACCTGCCGCGTGGCAGCAGTAACCCTATGTTGGCAGTGTCAGCCGGGGCGATCGACGGTTGTGGCACTGACAAAGGCATTGCCTTAATTTTAAAACCTGATTCTGATGCTGAATTCGGAGGTTCTAACTGCGATTCTTTTTTTTTTTTATGTCACACCTTAGTGCACCTGTAGGTGACACTGTAGGTGACATCAGCAACACATTGTAGTCATGTGTAGTACGTGTAGAGTCTTTACACTGCTGGTACTTCCATCCGATTGTGTACGAGACACAACACAAACACACTGATCATCGTTCGATGCCGCTCCTTACATGTTGTCTTGACCGTGGATATACCGTATCCGTGCGTGGCAAGTGTAGTAAGAGAGGAACATACACTCATAAGACACCCCTTTCGTAAACAAAAGGTTACCCTGGCTAACTAGCCATCCAGACAAATCACACTCCATCATTACCTCTTTTTTGTTGTTGTTGTTTTTTTGTTTTGTCAACTACATTAGGTCCATTTAAAAAAATCTTTGAAGCAACTTTTTTGGATAAGCTGTCAACCCGTGATTATTAAGGTAGATCCCCAACCCACCTAAATTATTAATACCGGATTGTCTTTTTAAACAAAAGCTAATTAGTGTATCAATGTTGTAAGCCTTTACCTTTGCCAATGCAATAAAATCAGCGATCAGCTGTTATCGGAAAAATGACTAGACTACCTGTTCGCTTACGGTATTGTGGGAATTTCCGATAGACATAAATGAGACCAAGGAGACTACATATGATCCGCGATCGCCACGTCACAATCCCCACCCACAGGAGTGACGTCAGTGTTTCCAAGAGCAACACTACATGTCAATCGCGTGACTGGTCTAGTCACGTGATTGCGTCAGAATTATTTTCAGAATACAGTCGTGTGAGAAAGACATGTTCATTTTTCAGTTCTATTGGAGATAATTATCACAAATGCCGGACTTCATATTCAGTGTAATAACTAAATCTTGCAGAATATTACTACGGTGAGATCGTTAGTTTGACTGTTATACTCATTTCTTGGTATTTTGAAACAACAAAAAGGTTAGTGAGCTGAGAAAAGAAAATCTTACTGATAGATCGTTAGCTAACCGAATGTGATTTGCCTAGACTTGCATTGGGCTACCTCAAGTTAAAACCAGTGGCCACCTGTAGGTTATTACAAGATACCGAAAGGAAAAGCATGTTGGCCTCTATCTATTATTGATAGTTATTCTCGTCAGTTGTGCGGATTTAGCTAGGCTGTGTCGCGCTGGGGCTAAGCCTTTCAAATCAGCTGTGGAGTAAGCTGCGGGTGTAATCAGAAGATTGGGCCTTCTCAAAACAGAGCCATTTGTTATCACTTCCGCGCCGTGGACAACTAATAAATGAGAGGCAGAACACAGAGTTAAATAATTCTGTTTACAAGGGCCTTAGCAACCGCGTTCCCGCGAGAACGCGGTTGGTAAGAAAGACCTTTGAAATACTACAAAGTGTGTTGAAGGGTGTAAACAAAAGATTGAGGATTTTCTAAACATAGTCATTTGCTAACACTTAAAGCTGAGGTGCAATGAGAAAAACCCGCCCAGCGCGTGTTTTAAAAAGACTCTACAGGACCAGCTTGGGCCCTGCCCCTAAGTGGGTCAAATCGGTTCGTAACACAGTTGACGGAGTTGGCAACTGCGTATCCCGAGCTTGCAAAACTCTCGGAAAACGACAGACCACTTCCTGTTGCACGGAAAACATCGCGATTAGCAGATCGGACAACAGCAGACGATACTGTGACACTTTGAAACTGACCAACAGCCACGGATTTTACGCGCTGGGGACTATGATGGCAGAATGTACGGCTGTACATGCTGTAAGTATGACTTGACACTTTGTAGTTGTGAACGAATTTTATCAACACGTACCTCCAGTCAAATATAGGCTAATATAAATAAATAAAGAAGCATTGTGATGTACAACCAACACAGTAAATTGGATGAGAGAGAGAGAGAGAGAGAGAGAGAGAGAGAGAGAGAGAGAGAGAGAGAGAGAGAGAGAGAGAGAATCGACTGTTTACATAGATGCCAAAAGATACAAGGTCGCCATGGGTCAAGCTGATTTTTAGTAGCTGCCCTTCGTATGGAGAAAAAAATTTGCTGTAGGCCACTCCAGATGAAAAGATATAACAACAAACACAAAACGACAAATAACCCCTCCTTTCTCACCCTTCCGATATCAAATAAAGCCTCAGGCTGTGCTGTGTAACTTACGGATAGCTCGGCCTGGTCCATATCCAGTGTGCGTCAAGGCAAGACACAAATGGCCTGCTCTGTCCGTCGGGTGGTCGAGTGTCGTCTGCTACTGTTGATATCAGTAAAAATATCGCTGGTTTAGATCAGTGATCGCGGTGCTTACTCGCTGCGATACAGGAAGTGGCCTGTCTTTTTCACGGGAGTTTTGCCAGCACGACAAACGCAGTTGAAAACTCAGTCAACTGAGTCAGTTGCAAACCGGTTTGCCGAAGTTAGCCGAACGTTCACGAAGAGGGCCCTCGCTGGGTCCTGCAAAGTTTTTTTAAAACACGTGCGGGGCGGAGTTTTTTGACTGTTTCTCAGCTTTAAGTGCCGTGGACAACTAAAAAATGTGAGACAGACCACAGAGTTAAATCGGGAGCGCGGTTGTCACACGTGTGAGCGCGGTTTCTATGGCGACCTGTGTCAAACAACTAAATGTGAAACTGAAGTGTTACGTGGGCTGGAGTCTACAATAAATATGTATGCATGTTGAATAAAGAATTTGTGTGTGCGTGCGTGTGTATGTGTCAGTGTGCGTGTGTGTTTGCATGTGTATATGTTTGCGTATGTGAATGTGTGTATACTTCTGTCTGTGTGTGTATGTATGGATGTGTGTGTGTGTGTGTGTGTGTGTGTGTGTGTGTGTGTGTGTGTGTGTGTGTGTGTGTGTGTGTGTTTATGTGTGTGTGTGTGTGTTTGCATGTGAGAGATAAGAAAAAATACATTTCAAGACCATCTATATCATTATCTCTGAGCCAATTTATAATAACCACGCACAACTTACAAAAAACAAAAAGATTCCTATCAAATACGTACATGCACTTGATAACAAATTTTCAATGTTACCTACAGTACTTAATAACACATATTTTAAGTTACCTACATTTGCCAACAAACTGTGCAAGTAACTTTGTAAGTTAGTTGACATAAGTCATAAGTTCTTATCAGTGTCTTAAAACAAGATCTTATAATTGTCTTGTTGTAAGTTCTTACAAGAATTTGACCCAAGTCAACGAGATACTCGGACAGATTTGACAAGTTACAAGGACAACAAACCAAAAATTCTTTTCTCAGTAATACTCTGGCGGTGGAGCAGATGGGGCTAAATAAACAGGCATGTGTGGCATGTCATCTCTGTGAAAGGTATGACAGAAATAATGAATGATTACCAAACTGCTTAAAAGATCTTGAACTTTTTCCATTGTTTCTTTTATACCGATCTGTTTCCCTTGTTCTAAAAAAGATTTCTTTAGTTCTTCAACATTTACGGGTTGACTGTGCATCTTATTCTGAATTTCAGACTTCTGTTGTTTGTAATTGCTCAAATCATCTTGAACTCTCTTAAATTCATCATCATCAATTTGACTGTCCTCTAAGGCTTTACTGATAATAAGTTTTATACTACTCAACTTAGCTCCTGCAAGAGTACTCAAGGCTTCATGCTTCTGTAATTTCTTATGAAATCTTTTGATAAAAGCTTTCCAAACCCAAGTATGTCAGCCCTCCAATACCACCATCACCATGAAGAGCAATTCCTATGACACTCCCCACACCAGTGGCAATCAGAGCTATACCAACAGAAAAGCAAGCGGATAAAACCACACTCACAGCCATTGAAGTGTTTTGTACAGAATTGAAAACCGTGCTTTTACACCTGGAGTATTTTGGGTCTTCACCTTCCAAATACTTCAACGCGTCTGTAATATTTATTAAACGAAATGAGTGTGCCTGTACTCTTTCGCCAATCACAATAAGCTCAGGCAGAGCAGGTGGTATTTGTGGATAGAAGTTCACCATTTTTATGACAAATATTTTTTTTTAATTTAATAAGTGATTACATTTTGCAAATCTTTGAGAGTATATAATTTGCTAGAGTAATAAAACAAAGCCAGATCTATGTCTTCCAGGTTTATGTAACTTAGATAAACTAGTGTTGTTTTATCGATCACTACCTTAACAGCTGGGTTACTGCTCGATACTTCTATATCTATACCGTTTCTAATAGCAATGAAGACCTTTGTTGACTCTGCTACTGAGTCATCTCAAGTTTGATTCCCTATGTATGTATGTATGTATGTACGGTGTCTCCAAGGCGCACATATCCATCTAATTAAAGATGCTTAAGGCACCGCCATAGGGATGGAAGCTGGAGCTTTGAAAGCCTGCTGCTACTAAGCGCTACTTTATGTGCAAACCTCCACCCAGCTATTAACTTTCGGTGCGCGTGAAATATTTCTGTTTCCATTTCACCGGCCCTACCAGGCCTTCTCTTTTTGATTAGTGGTAATGGGATTTTTAACGTGCGCACTTGATGATTATGCGTGCTGTGCACACGAAGGCGAGACAGGCAACAGTAAGCCGAGTCTGTACGTAAATTTGACTCGATGGGAATGAGGAAAAGTCCACACCCCATTCCTGCCCACCAGGGGATTCGAACCCGGGATCGTACGACTGCCAGTGCAGTGTCTTATCCACTGAGCTATGTCCCCATTCCCTGTGCAACATCTGCTTCTTTGGCAGCATCCAAAGATCTCATGATAATTTCAAATACTATTGACGCTTTTCTAGCTATGGTAAAATTTGCTGGTACAAACACAACAGAAGTATCTGTTCTATTCTTTCTATTTGTAAGAAGATACCTTCGTTTTTCATACTCTTGCACTTTTAGTTTATCTCTGCTATTGTTGTCTTTGGCAAAGCCAAGCAACGGCCCAAAGTTAATAACTTTCCTAAAAACTAAGGCTCTTTCATGAGTATAAATATACGGACTAATAAATACAAACTATATGCCCCAGTCAATTGTTGGTGCAGGAACAGGTGCAGAAACAACTAGCCACTTATTACTCACATGTTTTAAGTTGTAGAAAATATTATTTACAGGAGTAGGAACAGTAACATCATGAAGTTGTCCAAGTTTGGGAAACGGTCTTTCCGTGCCATCTTTCACGCCATCAATTACTTTTTGCTTGTACAATGCATAGATATCAAGTTTAAGGCCATACACCTCTCCAACCTCTCCTTCTTTATCAAAACGCTGTACATCAGCCAAATCTTTCAACTTTATTACTGGACAAGCAACTGGTATAATTCTCGGCTTTGGACCAAGACCACTCCTTTTTATTCAGCAAAAATTAAATTTATTTTACTTCTAAGACAACACAAAAATCATGCATCTGAACATGTTTACCATCCTGATTAGTTACAGATATACTCAGCGATTAAAAAAACTAGAACCTAATTTCTTAAACTGTAAATTAGGAAATCTAACAACCACACTTTCACAATAGGGAGCATTTCCAGTCGACACACATCTTAACAAAGTTGAAGGCTTTCTATTGTGTACATTTTCAGTAGAGTTTAGTTCTTTCAAATGAACATTAACATTAATGTGTACTGACAAATGAACAGGATATCTTCCAACTATTCTTTACTTTTTTTGGTGTCAATAGATTTTTTAGGATCTGGTGTCCAATCTTCATCTGGATATATTGTTACTGGGCCTAAAGAGCAAGTAGCCTTGCAAGACAACCTGATAATGAATACTGACCAGGGCTTCCGTTTTAGTGCGTCTGTGCATCTATGACGCATTAAAACTCAAAATCACGTACTGAAAATGTAACTAAGGGGTTGTCAGACGCACTAAAATTCAGTACATCTGTGTCCAAGACGCATTATCCTTGTGCCACCGTGCATACCATAACAGAGGTCGGTGACAATCGTTCTATTTTTAATGATGAGTTGGTTCGATTAGCCCCTCGCTCAGTCGCGGCTGCGTTCAGAATCGACCCAACTCCAGGGTGCATGCGAGTGTAACTAGGCGGGCAAACTGTTAGTTTATGTGTGGTGTCAGCATGTTATTACAAAGTGCGCGTTACATGTTGAACGCGTTACTTGCTGTGACGTCACCATCATACTATTATGGGATACGTCATCGTGCATTTCACTTTAGATCTTGAGATTCGTATTCTTCAATCCAGCACTGTCTGATCTTGATAATCACTAAGAAGAAAGTTGCACTTTGACACCGCCATCTCCATCGACAAGCAACAGTACCAGATATGATACACCTGGGCCATGTGTGGCACCACCGCTGCGACTCAGCTTTCAGAGTTTGTTGCCACTGCGCTGCATGTCAGTATTTCCATGGCTAAAACACGACGGCACACGAATGGCATGCGCAATGTGCACTGAGGCAAACTCAAAGAGCAAGTCCAGAAATTTTAACAGAAATAAGTTTGTGAGTTTTCTTTTTAAATCATGGTCGATCCATCTTCTGATACACAGTTATTAGGCAAAAATTAAAGAAACACGTCTTTTTGAGTGGTTAAATGGGTTGAAATAAACTTTTATGTACATCAGTTCACACACACACACACACACACACACACACACACACACACACACACACACACACACAGTGACAGATAGAGAGAGAGAGAGAGAGAGAGAGAGAGAGAGAGAGAGAGTTTAGACAAGTCAACCTTTGGTTGTCAATCTGCCGCATTCAGCAGAAAGCACTGTATTCTCTGTTACAATACATTATCAAACGATCATACAACTAAATAAACAGATATATGTTTTTCTGTGTGTGAGAGATAGAGCGAGGGAGACAGGATTTTGCACATAGCTCACCAGTTAAAGAATCAGTATCATGGAAAGGACACACACACTGTCACAACACATTTAGAGGAGAGAGCGAAATGAGTTCATTTATTTTGATTTAAGGAACATACAGATGATGCAGTTTTTCTTAAATAAATCTGCTGACCCTCTACAATGTTCAGATGGGGGTCTGTGTACCCTCTAAAATTTATACCTGGGCGTCTACAGACCCTTTAAACTGTTGTGAAAATGGAAGCTCTGACCGACTACCTTTCTGAAATTCTATTAAAACAAATAAGTTAGCTGGATTCATCACAACTTTTATTTTAAATTCATTTTGTAACTATTCAGCTATAGTACAAAAGTCATAACACCCAGCTCATAAAGTATCACCCCTCTCAAAACCATCATCAAGAGTTCTAGTTACATAATAACTTGTATCATCTGTTACATTAAACCACTTTACAGTGTAGAACATTTCATGGATAGCTACAACCTTGCTACCATCTCGATTATCAATCCCATTAGTTAACATTACTGATTTGCTTGTATCAAGGTCTTTTAAGGTTATACGCCGTGAGATGGCCTTAAATGCCTGCTCGGTGTTAAACACCAATAACTAATAACTGTTAAGGTTATAAACATTTTTATTTTCATGCAAAAAAGCAATGGAATTTAAATCACAAACAATTGTCACTATAAACGTGCTTTTATGACTTAAAAACACATGTTAAACAGCTGTTTGAGCATAAACTCTCAACACCAACACTGATATACATGGCATATTATGTGACTTTGGGATATTCTGATGGACCACCTTGCTATGAAAACAAGACTGTTGATCTTAAGACACATACCTTTAACGTTTATGAGCTAATTGTAACTGTTTTGAGGCACTGTGTAAACATATATTCCATCAACTAAGTAAACTTCACGATTATATTGAATTTGTTACTGTTAAAATGCGATATTACACATACAGCACCAGCAGCATCAGAGGAGTCGGCAATGTTGGTGGTAATATTTTTATATTTATTATTTTGTCTGTCAAATAAAAATGATGGACAACATGATCGATGTTACAGACTGTTTCAGATATATCCAGCACTCAGGGTTGGAAGATTTAATGATTTAACAATTTAACAAATTAAATTTTTGGTTAAAGAAAATTTAACGCGTTAATGTTTTTAAAAAGTTAAAGAAATTTCAACGAATTAAAAAATAAAAGTAACGATTATCGATTTTTTTCTTTAAAAATTTCGTTACTTCAGTTTGTTTTTCCGCCACGAACAAACAGGTGCCTATGCGGAAAGCTTGTTTGACCCAGTTGCAGCCGGTTTGAGGCGGTTTGGAGGATCTTATGCCTCTGGGTGAAAAACTTAATGGATCCCCTTTGCTTGAGAAAATCATGAGCGTAGATTATCCCAGGAAGAGGCATAGATCCTCACGAGCCCCCTGCAGTTGCGGGGGGCTCATGAGGATCTATGCCTCTTTCACTTTCAGTTGGGTGGTTTTCGTTTCAGGAGTGAGAAGGCAGATGGCACTCGTACAGCAAAGATTGGACAGTTGAAAAACTTAACGGAGCCCCTTTGCTTGAGAAAATCACAAGCATAGATTATCCCAGCAAGAGGCATAGATCCTCACAAGCCCCCGCAGTTGCAGGGGCTCATGAGGATCTATGCCTCTTTCAGGTTGGTGGTTTTCGTTTCAGGAGTAAAAAGTCAGATGGTACAGCAACGATTGGACAGGTGAAAAACTTAAGAGATCCACTTTGCTTGAGCGAAACATGAGCGCAGATTATCCCAGCAAGAGGCATAGATCCTCATGAGCCCCTGAAGTTGCGGGGCTCATGAGGATCTATGCCTCTTGCAGTTGGGTGGTTTTCGTTTCAGGAGTGAGAAGGCAGATGGTACAGCAACGATTGGACAGCACATTTTTAATTGTAGTAGGCATAGATCGTCATTAACCCACCAACCCCCCCGCTGCCCCACCCAAGACTGCTGGGGTTCTTGAGGATCTATGGCTCTTGCAGATGAGTGGATTTGTCAGCAGCATGAAATAAAATCAAACAAGCCTGAATTGTTCCGTTTTTAGCTGCATGACTTTTTCTTGCGCTGTGCAGTTTTCCGAGTTTTTTTTTCTTTCTTCCCCCTTCTCATAACTACTGCATGTATCTGGCCAGATAGTGTTTTAGATAGTGGGTAGAGGAGGAAATCTGGTGGCGTGTCACTTTTCAACTGCATGCCACTTTTTTTGTCTGAGCTGAGCAATAAATGATCATTCATGTATTTAACGCAAATTTATTTCATTAAAAAGAAAAATTAAAGAAAATGTATTTCTTTAATTTTCAAAAAAAAAAAGTAAAGAAAATTTATTTCTTTAACCTTTTACCAGAATTAAAAGAAAAGTTATTTCATTAAAGAAAAAAGGTAATGACTATCAACCCTGCCAGCACTTTGATCAGTTAATAACAGATTTTAGACAGCCAGATATAACGCCAATATCGACAGCCCCGCGAATGATGATACACATGACATATAATATGACTTTAGAAATATTTGAGGAGCTACCATTTGTAGAGTACATCCTGTTGATCTTAAGACACAAACCTTTGAAGTTGATGGTTTGTGCTGGTTTGAGACAGTGTGTGAACAAATATTCAGACAACTATGCAAACTAAATCTCTTTATTGTAGGTGTTACAGTCAATAAAGTGGTATTACATAAGGTGTAATTTTTTTCTATTTATTATTTTGTTGGACAACTAAAAATGATGGACAATGTGCAAAGCCCTTTAAGGTCGCAAAGCTTACGAAATGTGTTTCATACAACAGACTTGCCTATATCAAACACTTACAATGTTTATGAATCGATAGAAAAATATTTTTCTGTCATACAAGATAATCTTCTTGTTGGTAGTGTAAAGATTCAGGTTGCTGCTAAAACAGAATTTAATAAAGTAGATGGTGAAAAGATTGTATCATATATCTCGACAAGACAACACACTGTTAATGCAAAAAGGGAATTGGAAAAAGGTGTTAGAAACAAAATGTTGCCTGACTTTCTTGAAGCAATTGACAGAGCAAAAATGAAAGGGTCTGGTTGGCATGAAGGTCATGTACATGAAATGCAATTAAGGCAGTCAAGATATCATCCTATATTAGACAAATCATGGCTGCCACTACCAACAGAGGTTGCAAAAAGAAGGGGTGTCATCAATATTCAGAACAAAAAGGTAGAGAATATAGACTTGTTTGAAAAACTGAATCCTGATATATCTGTAAATGTGTATATATGGGAAAATGAATCTCCTAATAAGTTACAACCAATTAGAGCATCACCACTTGCCCCAACTTATGGTCAGTCAGAAGATAAACATGTTGACATGTTATTAATAAGCCATGGTGATAACTTTCACTACACAATTATCAGGAGCATGTCATGTCTAATTCATGAGCATGTATCAAAATATGGTAGGAAACAAGAATTTTGTAAGAGATGTTTACAAAGGTTTTTCTCTATTGAAGTAGCACACAAACATGTTCAACACTGTAGGTCAGCTGATGACATTCAAACAATACTGAGGTATCCAGATCCTCGTAGTCAGGTATATTTCAAGAACTAAGGGAATCAGCAAAAGCTGCCGTTTGTAGTGTATGCTGATTTTTATTCACTGGTTGTACCATATGAAGGTCCTGTTCCAGAATCATTACCAAAGACTGTAAAATTGAGTGTTCAAGTGGTGTGTTCTTTCGGATACATTCTTGTTAGGTCAGATTATCAGCATACAGAACCTGTTATCTATAGAGGCGAAAATGCAGCAGCTGAATTTTTAACAGAAATGGGGCAACTGTACAATAACGTAGTACATTATCTGGAAAACTGTCAGATGCCTTTGATGATGACAGAAGAAGATAAAGTGAATTTTGATACAGCGACAGTGTGTTGGATTTGTGAACAACCCCTAGGATTTGGTTATTTGGGTTTAACGCCGAGCAGGCGACTAAGGCCATCTCACGGCGGGATGGGTAAAAATCTGGTAAGTCAGACTAAAAGCAAGGTCTTAAGACAAGATGTAAATATAGCTTAAAAATGTAAGGCTAAAATGTTGCACATGTCTTTAATAGAAACATCTACAGACAATGAAAAAGGGCAAATTAAAAAATTCACATAGTCTATGAATGCTCAGATCTTGTGAAAAATATTGCATTCTCTCAAGAAATATCTTGATGACCTTGACTTTGACCCCTCAAGGTCAAGTCATTCATGACGTACCTTGACGCCAATAATTTGTACCGGATCTTTGAAGTCAACCTGGAGTACCCACACCATCTACATGATTACCATAATGATTATCCATTTGCAGTTGAGAAAATGAGTTTGATGGGGAAAAAGAAGACACCAAACTTGTGCCAAATGTGAATGATAAATTCAATTATGTTTGTCACTATCACTTACTACAGTTTTAATTCAGACATGGGGACATGGGTTAGTACTAAAGAAAGTTCACAGAGGTATTGAATTTGATCAGTGTGCTTTTATGAAAGATTACATAATGAAAAACACAACCCTTTGTGCAAGGGATGGTAACACTGCATACGATGGAAAATCCACATCACCTCAAAGATGTGAGACTGGTCACAACTGAATCAGGGACAATTAAACTTACAGGTAAGCTACAATACACAGGGTATAAGAGTTTCATCCATCATTGTATGCAGTGACACTCAAAAAAAGATTGTTAAACGGGACAAGCCAGTATTCATTGGTATGGCAATTCTTGAGTTATCAATATTATTAATGATTGATTTCTACTATGATTATTTTTAACCAAAGTACCCTGAATTCTGACTGTTATACACTGACACAGACTCTATGATCATTGTCATGCCTACTGAAGACTTTTATGAAGACATGAAAACAGAGTTGCATATGTATGACATGTCTGATTATCCTAAGGATCACCCGCTGTATAGCACAGAAAACAAGAAAGTGCCTGGGAAGTTTAAAGATGAACTAAATGGAGTGCCTATAGTTGAGTAAGTTGGACTGAGATCAAAAATGTATTCCATACTGCACCAGAATGGCAGTCAATCAAAAGCCAAAGGTATAAAATAAAACACAATAAAAAATAAAGACATCTGACATGAACACTATAAACAAGTTTTAGATGGAAAACTAATGCCTGATTATCCATACAAGACACTGAGATCAACTAGACATAATCTAGAAATGATGCAAACACATAAAAAGTCACTTGCAGTAGGGGATACAAAACGTGTGTTTCACACTAAGGAAAAGGCTTATGCACCTGGTCATTACAGGCTTAAGTTATCTGAAGAAATAGCCGATGAACTCACTGATGAACTGATTAACAAAATGGCTCAAATGGTTAAAAATGAGAAACAGTGTCTGGGGGAATAATCTGTAATTCTTCTCTGACAAATGCCCTTTGTGGGGCAGGCTCATACAAATAATAAATCAATGGGTTGCCAGGGACTATTTTTTATATTGTGAAAGGACGTGGACCATACTGGATCAGTTGCCCTGTGCCTTACGTCATTTTCGGCCTCGCCAGGTTGATAGAGATGTCTTACCTTTTTTGTAAACAAACTTGTGTCTGGCAGTATTGTTTTATCTCTGACCCTGGCCCTGGTGGTATTGTTTTTAATTTAATAGCATCAGCAGGTTTGGGGTGACCCTCATTATTCAATGCTTTTATCACAGATGGTAATCTCTTAACCCACTCAGTGTTACACACTTCATGCATGAGTTCCTTAGAATACTGATAACTAAAGAGTCTCTCTGATAATTGTTTGTTAAAGTTCTCAACTATTGTCTGTGATCTGCCTCGCCGCACTAGCACACCATGCTTTGCAAATAATTGATTAACTGCTCCTTTGAATTCACTTCTGTCATCGACTTACACAAGCCTAGGTATTTTAAAGGACCTCGACTATATATCTTTGTTAATGCAGCGACTACTGTACTATCATTTTTACCAGAGAGTCCAAAATTCAGCCGGACATCTGGTCATAAAAGCGAAAAGGTCAGACCATGTGTCCCCCATCCTGCACGCTCTCCACTGGTTGCCAGTGAAGGAGAGAGTCAAGCACAAAGTCTTGTCCATTTGTCATGTTTCTCTTTCTGGCACTGGACCCACTTATCTCTCAGAGCTCCTTCACTGTTATATCCCTTCGAGGCAATTGCGCAGTTCGTCTGACAATAAAATGCTTCGTATTCCTACAGTAAGGACTAAAGGATTTGGGCAGAGATCTTTTTCTTACCAGGGTCCATCAGCCTGGAATGATCTTCCTAAATCATTGAGACACAGTGAGTCTAGTGCCAGTTTTAAACACAGTCTTAAAACCCATCTTTTCCCACTTTGATTATCAGTGTTCATGTATTTAGTCATAATTTTGTTCTTTTGTGTAATTGTACATGTGGCTTTGTCACTTTGTGTGTAATATTTGTATGTTTTAATCATATGTACGGCGCCTAGAGCATCTTACCATGTATTGGCGCCTTATAAATCTTCATTATTATTATTATTATTATTATTATTATTATCATTATTATTATTATTATTATTATTATTATTATTATTATTATTATTACAAGGTAAGTAAACTGGTGCACTGACTTTTATTATTATTATTATTATTATTATTATTATTATTATTATTATTATTATTATTGCCCTCCACGAGTCGCCTGCTGCCTTGCAGGCCTGGCCGCTTGGCTGCGGAAAGGCTAAGGGAGGAAACCCCTGACATCAAAGCCCCCGTGTCTCCGGGGAAGGCTTTTGAGCCAGAGACTAGGACAAGGACAGTCTGATATAAAACCTACGACCCGAGGACCTCGATGCCATCGTCCCAGCTTGCTAGGCCATGGCAGATGAACCAAGGGTTTAAAGGGTGGGGCCAGTACTGCGCACACTGCACTCCACCAAAAAGCTCCACCGCGCAGGCTTTAGGAAACGTCCACGGACCATGACACTGACCATTCCAAGTCCTGTAGCGACGGGCGAGGGGCGAAACGGCAGGTGAAAGATGTCACTGGAAGCCGCAGTCTCAAACCTGCATGCAGGCGGTTCAGGATATTGGTCGCTTGATGTTGACCTGGGGATGACAACATCACTCGGCACACCCTGAACGACCAAGCAGCCTTCTCTAGGGACAGCACTGCTTGCTCCACACGGAGAGGGGCCTAGAAAAGGTGGCCTAACCAAAGCTCGTCCCCTCGCAACCCCAGTTGGCTAGCCGCGGTCAACGGGCATCTTCTCCTGCGGTCAAAAAACAAGAAAGAATAACGGATCCACTCTCATGACGACCACGACCGGACTCAACGTAGCATGCTGGAACGTCCGAACCATGCTCGACAAAGCAGACAGCGGACGCCCTGAACGTCGCTCCGCCCTCATTGCCCATGAATTGCGGAGGTTAAACATCGACATCGCCGCGCTCAGCGAAGTACGCCTTCCGGACGAAGGCAGCCTCCAAGAACTTGGTGCTGGGTACACCCTCTACTGGTCAGGCAGGCCTGCATCAGAAAGACGGCTTTCAGGCGTGGGTTTCATGGTCAAGACATCCATTGCGACTAAGCTGGAAAACCTACCAACGGGCCACTCAGACCGCATCATGTCCATGCGCCTCCCACTGAGACATCAGCAGCACGTCACCCTTCTCAGTGTGTACTCCCCAACCCTCCTGGCAGAGCCTGCTGAAAAGGACAAGTTTTACACTGACCTGCGCAGCCTCCTACAGAGTACCCCTGCAGACGACAAAGTCATCATCCTTGGCGACTTCAACGCCAGAGTGGGCCAGGACTCTGAAGCCTGGAAAGGAGTCCTCGGCAAGCATGGCGTGGGGAACTGCAATGACAATGGCCGCCTACTATTGGAGTTCTGTGCGGAGCAGCAACTGGTCATCACCAACACTACTTTTCAGCAAAAGGACAGTCAAAAGACCACCTGGATGCATCCTCGCTCCAAGCACTGGCACCTTATCGACTATGTCCTAGTGCGTCAGAGGGACCGCAGTGACGTCCTCCTCACCAGAGTGATGCCCAGCGCAGAGTGCCACACTGACCACCGCCTTGTCCGCTGCAAACTCAGGCTCCACTTCAAGCCAAAACCCAAGAAATGGGGGCCCCCCAAGAAAAAGCTTGATGTTGCCAGCCTTCAGCGTGACGATGTGAAAGCTGCCTTTCAGACAGATTTACAGCGCAGGCTCAAAGACACAGCGGACCCAGTAGACTCCTCCCCTGAAACACTTTGGGAACAACTGAAAACTGCTATTGCAAAATCCTCTGCAGAAGTCTTGGGTTTCGCCAGAAAGAAGAACAAAGACTGGTTTGACGAAAACGATGTAGAGATCCAGGAACACCTAGCAAAAAAAGAGCCGCCCATCAGGCCCACCTAGCCCAGCCTTCTGCCCTGTGAAGAAGTCTGCCTTCCGCCTCGTCTGCAGCAGTCTCCAGCGCAAGCTCAGAGATCTCCAGAATGAGTGGTGGACCAGACTTGCACAGAGGACCCAGCTATGTGCTGACAATGGTGACTACAGGGGCTTCTACGAAGCACTGAAAGCAGTGTATGGCCCCAGGCACCTGGTACAAAGTCCCCTGCGAAGCGCGAATGGCCAGGCACTCCTCACATATAATACCTCCATCTTGAACCGCTGGTCGGAATACTTTCAGAGCCTCTTCAGCGCTGAGCACACTGTTCAAGAAGCAGTCGTCCTACAAATCCCACACCTCCCAGTAAAGGTTGAATTGGACGAACCGCCCACCGCTGAAGAGACCCTCACAGCCATCCACCAGCTCAAGAGTGGCAAAGCAGCAGGCATTGATGGAATACCGCCAGAGATCTGGAAACATGGAGGCACAGCACTGCACAACAAGCTCCATGACCTCTTTCTCTGCTGCTGGGAGGAAGGAACACTACCAAAAGATCTCCGTGACGCAGTCGTTATCACCCTGTACAAGAACAAAGGCGAGAAGTCTGACTGTTCCAACTATCGGGGAATTACCCTGCTGTCCATTGCTGGGAAAATCCTTGCAAGGCTGCTCCTGAATCGGCTGGTACCTGCCATCGCTGAAGACCAACTCCCAGAGGGCCAGTGTGGCTTCAGAACAAACAGGAGCACCACCGATATGGTCTTTGTGCTGAGACAGCTACAGGAGAAGTGCCGCGAGCAGAACAAAGGGCTGTACGTAACATTTGTCGACCTAACAAAAGCGTTCGACACTGTGAGCAGGCAAGGCATGTGGCAGATCCTGGAGCGACTTGGCTGTCCCCCAAAGTTCCTCAACATGATTGTCCAGCTACATGAGGACCAGCAAGGCCAGGTCAGACTCAACAATGACCTCTCAGAACCATTCCCTATTCTCAACGGCGTAAAGCAGGGCTGCGTGCTGGCACCGACCCTCTTCACCATCTTTTTTAGCATGATGTTGAAGCAGGCCACAGTGGACCTCGATGATGACGATGCAGTGTACATCAGGTATCGTCTCGATGGCAGCCTGTTCAACCTCAGACGACTGCAGGCCCACACGAAAACCCTAGACCAACTGATTCGTGAGCTGCTTTTTGCTGATGATGCTGCCCTCGTTGCACACACAGAGAGAGCCCTGCAGCGCATCACGTCTTGCTTCGCAGATGCTGCCCAGCTCTTTGGACTCGAGGTCAGTCTGAAAAAGACAGAGGTCCTCCATCAGCCGGCACCCAAGACAGTGTATCGCCCTCCTCACATCACCATTGGAGAGTCTGAACTAAAGTCAGTGCACCAGTTTACTTACCTTGGCTGCATTATCACGTCGGACGCCAAGCTGGACAAGGAGCTTGACAGCAGGCTGGCAAAAGCGAACAGTGCTTTCGGGCGACTTTTCAAGCGGGTGTGGCACAATCAACAGCTGAAAACAGGCACCAAGATCAGCGTGTACAGAGCTGTGGTCCTCACCACCCTGCTGTATGGTTCCGAGTCCTGGGCCCTCTACCGCAGCCAACTACGACTCCTCGAACGCTTCCACCAGCGCTGCCTGCGTACCATCCTGGGCATTCACTGGAGTGACTATGTCACCAACGTCGAGGTCCTTGAACAGGCTGAAACTGTGAGCATCGAGGCTTTGCTGCTGCGGACACAGCTCCGCTGGGCGGGGCATGTCTCCAGGATGGAGGATCATCGCCTACCAAAGATCACCCTGTTCGGCGAGCTTGCTACTGGACACCGTGACAGAGGGGCACCAAAGAAGAGATACAAAGACTGTCTCAAGAAGTCACTTAGTGCCTGCCAAATCGACCACCACCAGTGGTCTTCGCTTGCTGCGGACCGTGACACCTGGCGCTCCACCATTTACAAGGCAGCTGTCTCCTTTGAGGACTCTCGCAGAGCTAGCCTTAAGGACAAGCGGCTCAGGAGAAAAAACAGAGATGCCGCAGCTCAGAACCCTGGCCAGACCTTCCCCTGCAGCCACTGCGGTCGAACCTGCCTGTCTCGGATTGGCCTCCGCAGCCACGAACAAGCCTGCAGACGTCGTGGGCAACTCCTATAAAATCTTCGTTCGCGAAGTCAAGCCAAGGCTTAGGCTTAATGCAGCGACTACTGTACTATCATTTTTATCAGTTATGGGTTCGGCGTCCTTGTAGCTTGAAGCTATGTCAACAACAGTCAGTGCATACTTGTATCAATGATGTCTTATTGTATCGTGTGGCAGGAACAAAAGATCCATTTGATGGGTGTCATTTGGGGCAGTCTTTACAAAATGAGATCTTGTTATTTTTCGTGGGGCAGGTAAATAAATTTGCCAAATTGCCTGTTTTTGGAGCCAATGTTTTATTTGCTCGAGTGTGATATCGCCACCTACGGTGGCATACAATTTTTTTTAATGCATTCTTTCCTTTCCAGTAGATAATTGGGGAGTAATATATTTTCGATAGCTTAGCCTGACGGTCATTTTTTTCTAGCAATAAAAACTCCTGTAAAATATACAAATGTCATTCCTACTAGAACAAAATATTATTTCTTCATTTCTTTGTTCTGGGCTGGGTTGGTAGTAATCGCTAAGTTTTGGCTGTGAGGTGGACATGTCTTCGCCAGTAACAAGGTAGTATTCTTTGATAGCATGATCAACATTTGAAAATGTATGCTGTGCGTCACCTTCAAGTCTGAGTTTTTCATTGATAAAATCAAGTTTCACAATTCTTTGCTTCTCGTAAGCCTGTTGGGTTTGTGCTAATTTCTCTGATGCCTCATTATGACGTCTCATTTCTTCTGCAGATTCCTCCATACTTACTTTTGAAATGAGATCATTTTACCCGCTAAATGCAGTTGAATTAACAGCTCCCCCAATCATAACAGCTAGTGTTGCCATATTTTTATTTTATTTACATAGATACATTTTCTGGAATAATTCCTTGCTTGATGAGAAAGTCTTCTGTTGCAATTGATGCTGTTACAACTGCTACTAATTTAGCACTGTCTTCAAAATCTAATTTGCCTAAGTCTGCCAATCGCATTTTGAGGAGACTCCATCCCAGCATAGTATAAGCTATTGCTAGTCCACTTTTTATGACAGAGTGATAGACAAGGTTCATTATGTTCTTTGTATTGCTCACTTTCTTATGCTACAAAATTAAAATATTAATTTTATTCACTGCATAAAAATGGATCAAAAGGTTTTGTGCTGCTGGTAATGTGGAGACTTCTTGCTTTATTTTTGGAGTGTATGAGTTTTTGGACACTGTTTGAGTGTGTGGTTTGTATTTTTTGTATAATTGGTAACCTACATAACCAAATCCAACAACAAATCCGACAACTATATATTTTGTTATTTCAGGTTTAGACTCAGTTGTTAGTCTTTCACTTTATTGAGGGGGTGAGGGTGTTGATAGTGACAGCAGTGTTGGGGTCGGTGCTGTTGGCGGTGGATCAGTTACATGAGCCTTTTCTGTTAACGCCTGAAGCTGTAATTTTTTTTTGTCTGTTATATTCAACTAATCTTTTTCCAGCCTCAACTCTGTCTGGACTTTTAGCCTTAGTCACCATTAAAACCTGCATCAAGGCAGGGCTCGGTTGTGGAGTTGTCTGGGTGTCGTCCATTTTCTTCTGCTTTAAAATTTATTTTAGACAAATCAAGATGACTCCCAGTAACAAGAGAGGTTACCACAGGTGCAAGGCAATTCCCAAACTTGTAAAACATGAGGCATGATAATTTACCAATTGAACTTGAAACAATAAGGTTGCTTTCGAGATCATGTGGTAGACTGTCACTATCAACAGGTAGGAAGTGACTAACAGCTTTTGTATAAAGAGACAAGAGAGATCGACTCAATCACGTCTCATTAGTGAACTAATGTGATTTTCATATTTAGCATGTAGTTTGATTAGCTCGTCTGCGGTGAGGGATTCTATAAATCTGTCATGTATTGTTTTCCGAGAAAAGCTTTTGATTTTCCAGAAAAAAAAACTATGAAGAGAAGGCGCTGTTTTTTAGAGTCTAAGTCTTTGTTCTCTGCAGTGCAGATACAGCTTAGAAGAAGCAATTCATCCTGATTCAATTTATAATGTAATATAATAATTTTGATGCTATAATTAATTTACTGTGACAGCATTGATACACTAATTAGCTTTTGTTTAAAAAGACAATGCAGTATTAATAATTTAGGTAGGTGGGGGATCTGCCTTAATAATCACAGGTTAACAGCAGATAAAAAAAATAAAAACGTTGCTTCAAAGATTTTTTTTTAAATAGACCTAATGTAGTTAAGAAAAAAAGAGGTAATTGTAATAATGGAGTGTGATTAGTCTGAATGGCTAGTTAGCCAGAGTAACCATTTGTTTACGAAAGGGGTGTCTTAGGATTGAATGTTCCTCTCTCTCTAGTGTAAACAATAACATCTGGTGACAATGTGCGGGCTTTACTGTGTATCGGCATGCTGGAAATGCATGGACACTAATGTGTCACAGTGACAGATGCCCTATTTAGTGATGCATGTTAACTAACAGCGACATGTCATGCACGAAACACATTTATATTGTCACCTGTCACCATTTGTGTCACCAGGAATTACGACACATGTGACACAATGTGGTCAAATTCATGAACGGTAGTCCATTCAATGGCAAATTAGTACATGTATACTTTTGGGGGGATATTTGTTGTAATTTATTTTTTACAAATATTTTACAGTGCACACACATGTTCAACAGAAAACTCTCAAATAAAGTCAGGGCTGAAGGGTACATAGACTTCGTATTTACTCAGGGCTAAAAGGGTTAAATTTCCTACCTGAACGTTATCCAGTAGACCCCTTCGTACATGATACGGATGGTTCTGCTGATGCTGTTGTACAGGTTGCCAACGTTTGTGATGATGTGTTGAAAGAAGACAGGCGCCCTATTATTTTGTAAGTAGTCCATGCCAACTCTCCCTGTGAACGCCGGGTGCAAAATCGCGCCATCAGCTGCAACACAGCGACCATCAAGCGCAAAAAGGTTATCAGGCCGACGAAGGCTGCAGTCTGGGCAGAGACGTGCATCAGCCAACTGAGGTCTCCATCGGTACATAGATGTTTTGCTCGCTGGCTAGATGTTTACTGTTTTCTACAATTGCAGGGGTTAATGAGAGTCTGTGCTGCTTGCTCATTGCCGACTGGGCAGCCCTATTTTAACTGTCAAAAGTGACCTGCTCCAGACAATGTATGGTTAATAGTTCGCAATAGCTTTTTGTCTACCGTATTGAAAATACAGTACCATTTGACCTTGAATGTACTATAAGCGTTGTAACAGCTCGAGAAATCAGAGTCAGTTCTACAAAGAATTTCGACTAAGCTAAGATTAAACCAACAGACAGCTCTCTAATTGATCATTATTTTGTCAATTTATGCAATAATTTGTTCGACTGTGAAAATGTCACGACCGTGACATGAGACAAAATTATGGAGCGGTCTGCGTGTACAGATTAATCTCCCCTTGCAAGCGCCATTTGTGAGTCAAATTGATGACGTAACATTCACCGGAGATTCCAACTTTCCTTCTGCTAACCATTCGGACTCCAATCACGGACATGCCTGCAGATGCAAACTTAAGATCAAAGTACCCAAGTAGGTAAAGTCAGACCGAATGATTTTACTGTTCTGTTATGTTTCACATGTAAATGAATCATAATCCCCCCAACATTGATCAGCCCACTCACAAAGTGCACACACACACTGCACAGAAGTGATGCACTCGCTACATCAGGTGATAAAGATGCTTTATTTTCATCAATTACATCAATTCTTTTCAGCACGACTGTCTTTAACCTATTCAGACCTGACGCACTACAGCAGGAGATGGGTCGACCATGATAATTCAAGAGTAGTCGATCCATCACCTGCAACTGGTGCATAGTTATTAGATGACGCCTCCAAAATTTGGGAAATACGGCCGTCGGGCTGAATGAGTTAAAACTACTCTGTGCATATTTGTTCTGCTCTTTAGATATATACCAAATAAAGTGATCCAAGATGACCGTCCTGTTAATTCGTTTCCAGATATGAAATAAAGGAGCGGTATATGGCCTCTCCAAACAGACGTCACCTTTTGAGACAGGCTCACTTGGTGACATGTTGTGTGCCACAATCGGGACTGTCTACCAACTCAGGGCGGAGATTTTGTTCGACTGTGAAGACATCAGTGCTGTTTATAATCGTGCTTGTCGTGCGGCTACTTGTAATTCTATCATTCTATTACATTAGCCATTGCGCGGATAGACTAGTATCACATTTCAGGCTTCACAGGTATGTACTCAATACAAATTGACTGTTGACAGTACACCCCACACATAAGTACACTTATCTGCATTTGTTCATGTGATATGATTATTGTTTTGTTTAAGCGTGCGATGATGTGCTCCGTGGGCCGTTCATAGAGTTTCATTGACGAGGCCGACTGATGTTTGCGTGAATGACTGAGTGAGAGTGTGTATGTGCATGGAATCATGTGGCCGGCCTACAGAGCACTTCGCCCAACCCTTCTTCTATCCCTTTGGCTGATGGTGGTGTTTGGTCGAGCTGACTCCATAGTCTCCTCCCCCGGCAGGGCGCGCCCCCAACGGTTGAGAGAATAGTGTATATCAGTATGAGCCTAGTCTTATGATATATTAACCAGTTTTACATCCAACTGTGATCACTACATTAGTGACATTTACTCGAAGATATTCTGTTTTCTTCTTAAACGACATACCTTTAATTATTTTCGATTACCTAGATTAATAGGCGTGTGTGTTTGTGTGTGTGTGTGGAAGATGAGCGTGGGTGTGTACGGTACGCAGTGGTTTGTGATATTAGTTGCTTAGTTTTAAAGTTTTAACAGTGTGTGTAGGGCATTTGATTTGTGTGATAGAGTATTAACTGGTTAGTGGGTTTTGTTTTGTTTTGTTTTGGTTTGTTTTTGTTGACTGTGATGTTTGTAATTGTAACGACACCAACACACATTCCTATGCTTTATGTTCTTAAGGCAAATGGCAATAAACAGTATCTTATCTTATGTTTATGTTTACACAGTTGTACAGATCTGCTGTGGAATCAGTCCATGCTTACAGTGATTACTTGTGACCATCCGCAAAAGAAAGTGAACTATAGTAAGTGTGGCTATAGGGGCCAGTATATTTTATTCAGACAGCATGAATTCAGGTACAGGTATGAATACACACAGTGCTGTGCTATTTCGCCCCAATTTCACAGTTAGGTGGAAACAAGCCTGTATCATAATGTATGTGTTCATGCTAAATGGATATGTGCTGAGTACATTTATACAGGGTAAATGTATTCGTAACTGTGAGTGAAATCGCACTCACAGCAGCTCACATGTAATGTAAATGAATGTAAATCTTTATTGTCTGTATTTTCATTTTCAGTATAGATGCTGACGCTGATGTAGCTGACTAATGACATGGTAAAATATGGGCCAATGCCACCAGTTGTGCTGATAAGATCAACATGTGAGTTCTATTTCTGATATAAAAAATAATAAAACCGGGTATTATAAAGGCGCTTTGGCCAATTCTGCGAATCGGCGCAAACAGGGGTGAACTGAACCCAACACGCGCTCTCCGGAGGTCATGAGACACCTATCCTTTGTTTTGTTTGTTTTGTTTTTCACAACTATGTAAACCACTCCACATACACTTAGTATATGAATTTAAAAGGTGTTTTGTTATGTCTGTTTATTCTCTTGTCTCCTAAGCACTAATACCATTGTAAACACACGATTGTAACAAAACTCTGATGTATATAATTATGTACACACAAAAATCAGTTGAAATGAAACACAAAAAGACACACAAAAAAAAAAAAACTTAGCATTGATTATCGATTTTAGAAGCATAGCAGACAGATGATAATCTGTTAGTAACAGTATAATCATAATGATTGTATCTTGATTTTCAGGTATGTACAGTAAATTTGTCATCTGTTTAACTGTTGATTTTGGGTGATATTTACAGGTTTTGTGTGTCTCTTTTTGTTTACAGCACACCACAGAACAGCCCTGGGTTCAACCATGATGGCGTCCATGTGGTCCATTTCAGTTCAGCCGAAATGGGATCTCTGCGCTCGGAAAGGTCCATACGCACTCCACCCCATCCATCAGAAGTCTTTCGATATCATACCAATATTGGTCTGATTTACTATGGGCCTTTCATATGCTTTCAAGTCTTCCCAATGCCTGCTACCTATCACCACACATCTGCTTTGAGGGAGATCGACTGTGTGGTGCCCTTAGCTCCGTTCCTGAAAATGCTTTCTCAGGTTTCTCACCATGCCCATTCTGAGCCCTGTGTGACCTCTGCCTTACCAGAGGATATGTCAGCCCGGACATTGCCCTGGACCCCAGCATGACCTGAGCAGTAGACCCACAAGTCTTCCGTTGTGTCAGAATTCCAAGATATGTTTGGTGCTCGAAAGAGTATGTTGGCTAGACCATAAACTAGTGAAAGACTGAGAGAAAATACCTACAGCCCAAAATATTGTTGTGCATCTCCCAAAAGTAACAAGCGACTCTACTGATTGTGACAGCTTCAATGGATGTGCAGCAAATTAAACCTTTGCGTTTCATGTTTCATACGTAAAGAGGTTTCGACCTCTATTTGTTGTTTTCCTTTAATCCCTAAGCTGTTTGTGACGTTTTTTGCAGGGATGATTCCTGAAGAAATTATTGCAACAAAAAACACCACTGACACATGCCACACTCTGTCTGATGTGTGTTTCACAATAAATCAAACATCACAGAATATCCTCATATAGATGTGACCTCATTTAGTACAGAATGCGTGGCGGCATCTTGAACAGTATGCGCGTCACATTTGGGTATTACAGTCAGCTTTACTATGTATAAATCTATGAAGCTCGGATCTGCATGACATAAATCTTTCTAGAATGAATATACCTTGTGTAGATGTGTGATGCAGCGATTCCAATCATGTCTAGACATAAACCTGCTCAGTGCGAATCCACAACGTATAACTTTCACCAAGCATGAATCCGCACAGGCTGTAATCCATATTTGTAAAGAGTCTGGACGGAATAGCGGCAGTGAAGATCTACACTAGATATGTTGATGTTGTGTCGATTTCGCTGGGCCAATTCATAGAGATTATGCATTAACTTTGGTATAGTTGACCCTTCCGGCATTAGTGTACATGACATCAACCCAGATAACTACAATCCAAATAAAGATAAGTAGCGACCGATCTCTCTATTTGATTGTTCGTCTATTTTGATAAAGGGTATTTACCCGAAATATTAATCCATTCAGCCCTGACGCTCTACAGCAGGAGACTGGTTGACCATGATAATTCAAGGGTAGTGCCAGATTAGCTTGGCGCCTGTAGGCCTCAAGGTAATCTGGATCTGCCCTTGAATTATCATGGTCGATCCATCTCCTGCAACTGGTGCATAGTCATTAGATGACGCCTACAAAATTTGGGAAATACGTGCGTCGGGCTGAATGAGTTATTGAATTGTGTTGTAACTGTCTTTTCTAAGTGTGTTTCTTTCTCCGTTGGGTACTTCTTTACATGTCTTCAAGAATGTCCCTTCTTGTAATTTCGTGCAGACATCTGAAATATCATGTAAGAAATAGCTCCACTGATATGATCTCATCATTTACTAGAAATAAAAACTTGTGAAATACATTTATGCTGTAGCAAACTCACTGCATGCTCTGGTGCTATAGCAAATATCATATGCCTATTACTGTATGCAACACACGTGCAGTCCATGCAGTAAAATGTCGTCGACGCATTATGTTCGATCGCCTGAGCTTGAAGGTTCCATAGTGATGTAAAAAACAAACAAGCTCACAGACTTTGAAGGACAAAAATAAGGTCCGCATCATGGGAAGTTTGCGTAGAAACTTTACACATATAACAATTATTACCATCCCAAATCTGAAGCGAACCGGTCAAATGCTTTTAGATATAATTATGGTTTAGACAGGTTTTAAACAAATATGACCACGATAGTCTTGACCTTGCATGCAGAACCCAACTGTTTATCATAAATCTAAAAGTTATCAATAGCTATCATTTCAGTAACAAGTACTATGACTAACTAATGTTTCAGTCAAATCCAGTTAACGGTTACATATATTATGATCTTGAGAAGAATACACACTGTGAAACAAATACGATTGCCACAGCTTTGATCTTCACTGAAATGGCGTCACTCATGCACAAAACAATTTCCATTAGTATAGTGTATTGCTATTCTCAAGTCTGGAATAAAGTAATCAAACTTTTTCAAAGATTTTACTTGAAAAGACCAAAAACAAACATTGCCGCCGTGGCCTTTACCTTGACTACAACGGCTTGATTTAAGTACACTTTCGTTTATCAAAAACAATCATCTTGAAAGGTTGGAGTCATATAGGTCCAACGGTTCTAAAGATATTGCCCTAACAAGAATACATGAATTGAAAACAAAATGGCCACCACAACCTTGACTTGAGACAGATCGATGCATTTCTTGCACATTAACATTATATTTCTGTGTTTAATATCTACTATTTCACCAAATTTGAACCAAGTAGATGGAATAGAATCGGAGACATTGCAAAAGCAGACCAAAACCAAGTATGGCCGACCTGACCTTGGCCTCACAGGTATCGTTATCATAGCAATTCCTCTTACAGTCAACAATTTAAATATGAATATGAGTCAAGTCACTGAACGTGTGTCATTGATATCGCCTACCGGCGGTTCCTGGAAAAAGACGTATAAACTTTGGTATTTCGAGTCCGTCTGTTGACCCATGATCTTTCAGAGAAATCACTCAAAGTAGTATGCATGGACATATTTCATTGTAAACTATTTGTAGGTAAAATGTTATTAAAACTTTGCTTAAATATATGAGATCAGGAAGTGTTTGTCTGAAAGCAGGCATTACTATGTATGTGTTGACCTCTTGTTCATTTAACCTATCAGATTAGTCCACAAACCAAGCAAACACAGAAATGCCTTCTCCAAAGCAACCTGTGGTCCATGTTTGACCTCTAGATGTATCAAACTGTAATAGCATCTCAACAAACTATAAAAATTGTGAATTATGTACTTTGTTTTTATCTTTGTGTCCTTGACCTTTGAGAAAGTTAAGCCAAAATGATATTTTTAAAGTCTTACCTCAAACTATTCATGTGTCATGTTTAAATCTCTGGCTTCTATAGTTTACGAGAGTATTCCGATGTTAAATTTTTCAGCACAGTATGTATTGCCATTAATCATTATTTGACATCCTTAACTCATTCTACCCCAGACCCACCACAGCAAGATAAGGATCGACCATGACAGTTCAAGGGTGATGCCAGAATAGCTTGGCGCCTATGGGCGCCAAGCTATTCTGGCATCACCCTTGAACTGTCATGGTCGATCTGTGTCCTGCACATCAATGCAGTCTTTAGAGGACAACGGCATTTTTGGGGGATTTCGGTGTTGGGGTAGAATGAGTTAATCAATAGCGGTTGTTTGATAGGCACAACGTCATCTTACATGTCCTGAGACACAAGCATAAACTGCTTGTGCGAGCAGATGTTGTCTTTGCTTCACTTTCATTGCGCACCCCTCTTTCCTATCTTCTTTTTTTTTTGTTTGTTTGTTTTTGTTGTGCTTTAACCAAAGTAGATCTATGATCATTGGTCGATCATGCACACTTCTCTCTCCTGCTACTTATCTGTTTGAGGCAAAATGGAAGAAGTACTCGTCTTTTCTAATCGTGTTTTTTTTCTCTCTCTCTTTTTGTGTAGGGCATTTTCTTGTTACGGAATGGCTTTCAGGTATTATTTTAACCGATTGTATATAATATATAATGAGGCATATAAGATACTCACATTCTGTCCAAATGTATGGAAAAGGTGGTGCTGTTGAATAATGTTGCCGAACTACTGGATCCATTCCAATTTGCTTACAAAAATCATAGGGGTGTGGAAGATGCATGTCTTTCTTGTTATTAACATTTTGAAAATTCAAAAGCACATGTGAGAATTCTTTTTATTGACTTTTCTAATACTTTTAATACTGTTGAACCACTGATGCTTTTGCAGCACATGATGGACTTTCATGTGAACACAAGCATTATTCTGTGGGTGCGAGACTTTTTAAAAGACAGGCCGCAACGTGTAAATGTACATGGCAGTCTGTCTGACCATAATATGGTGTTAAATTCGGGCTGCCCTCAATGTTGTGTTCTCTCGCCGACATTGTTTTCTATATGTGTGATGAAGCTCTATGTCCATGCATTAGATTTAGGGGCTATTCTGTCAGTGAGGACGGACGTCTGTTGAATATGCTAGCCGTATTCCAAGACTCCGAGACCTAGATTTCAGGTATGTTTTTATATATATTATCGACAGCTACTGAATTAAAGGTAGCATGCGTTAGTAAGATTTAGTTAGGTTGTGTAGCGTTGGTTTGGTTCAGTTATGTCGGTTTGGAATTCGTTGAGATAACCGGTGATTTTACTATGTAGTTATTTACCGAGATAATAACTAAGGAATGGGAGGTGTGTATGCCTAAGTCGTTATGAAGGTAGTACGTGGTTGTTTTGAGTATAATCTTTTCCAATGTACGAATCCGTGTATGGTGCGTGTGCCAGGTTATAGTCTGTTCAACGAAGAGACAGAATTACGGTGTGTTGCGAAAGTAGTTCGTGTTATGAAGCACGTGTGTGTGAATGAACGTGTGAGAGTTATTTGTGTCAGCCAGGTTAGGTAAGGTACCTCATATTAACTAAGTTGTGTGTGTGTGTTGCAAGTGTTATGATGTCAGGACTTTGTGTACAGAGTTTTTTGTGTGGAGCGGAGCGACGTGACGCCGAGACGTCAGTCAACAGAGGCCACCTCCAGAAGGACCTATCGTGAGGTCATTGCACCACTCGAGGAGTGAGCGACCGGTGCCTAGACACCCGGGTCATCAGAGACTGAACTGCGGGAGCGAGTCAGGAGGACGTCCACGGTACGAGAAACGGGGGACTACTCAGAAGCGTGCGACGCGAGAAACTACACGCCTAGACGTGGAAGGACAGAACGTTACAGAACGATAACACCAGTGAAACAGGTTGGATTGTGAGGACAATTACCTAGCCTGGCTTTTAAGTTGTGTATGTTCATGCGGTGTTGATGTGCTTGTAGTGAGAAGTGTATGGTGTAAAGAATTTTTTGTTAAGAGTAAAGGAGTCTAGAAAAAAGAGAAATAGTGTTTGAGTTGTACCGCATGAATGCGCCCGCCTGATTCAGTGGCGGTGAATGCGTCTGTTGTGCTGTGAGTCTGCACGTGCGATTGGGGAGTGTCTGCGTGCGTTACAATATACACAGACCATATGCGTTGTCATATTGCCACTTCTCGTCTCTTAAAATTATCGGACGACGTGACTCTTGTACGCCTACGCCAAAAGAAGACAGTCTGGCTGCGTACTTTGCACAGATAGCAGTATTAGTCATGGTGCACGGTAGCAAAGACAGTTTTCTGGATACGAATGTACAGAAAACCAAGGAAACTCGTCATTGATGACAGGAAAGTTGATGATATACCTGTTTCAATTAATAATCAACCTGTAGCAGTGGTCACTGAATTTAAATACTTTGGCACAGTTGTGGATAATATGATGTCTTTTTTCCTGGAAACACCGATCTGATTGAGAAAAAAGCAAACCAACGTTTGTACCTTCTTAGGAAACTGAGAAGTTTTGATGTCAGTTTTAAGGTTTTAGAATCCGTTTATAGAAGCCTGATTGAAAGTATACTGAGTTTTAACATCACTGCTTGGTCTGGCAACCTCAGTATGAAAAACAGGGGCAAACTGTCACGTATGGTCAGAACGCCTGCGAAGATCATTAGCCTAGGACTCTACCCACTAGATGATCTGTACCATAGGGATGTCTGAAGGAAAGCTGCTATTTGATCAGTCTCAAATGCTACCATCAGGCAGATGTTTCAACATGCCACTTGCCAAAAATAATGTTTTTAAAAAGTCTTTTATTCCAACTGCTGTCTCGATTTTGAACTCTTGTTTGTAACGACGTGATACATAATGTGTGATCTACTTAACATTACCTCCCATCTTGTGATAGATTGCCTGTGATAAATTGCTGCAATGATGATTTTAATGGAATGTTCTTAGAGTGGGTATTATTGTCTTGTTTTGTTGTTTATGTCGAGCCAAAAGGCAAATTTATGTCGTGCTTTTGACTCGAACAGACAATAAAGTTGTATTGTATTGTATTGTATTGTATTGTATTGTATTGCATTGTATTGTATTGTATTGTATTGTATTGTATTGTATTGTATTGTATTGTATTGTATGGTATTGTAATATCCTATATGTTTTAAGTTAGCGGCGTGTGTTAGTATGTGTGAAACAAAAAATAGTCATGTCATGTTGCATGTCTAATTATCGCAATGCAGAGTTTCTTTCAAAACATTATCGGAGAATAGGCCTTTAACTATCAACTAACTCCGAGCCAGAAGGAACCAATCAACCAGAAAAGTTCAAGTGTAGTGCCTAAATAACGTGGCGTTTTCCCAGGTGCCAAACTGATAAGGCACATCCCTTGAACATGCACACGTTACCTTGAATGAAGACACCAAGACAAAGCGCCAGTGTGTGCAGTTTCATCATTGTACGGGCTGGACTGTGCGAGCTGTGTGACAGTTGTACTGATGTGTTGTCCGTGGATACAGGACTATTTATCTTCTTCGCTGCTGTGTAACTGAAGTCGTTGTTATTTCAATGCAGGGGGACACGGGGGGGTAAGGGTACCATCACGGACTCGCGACTATTTTTGGTGCGATTCACGAATCCCACCCCCCAGAGGGGGTGGGGGGCGGGGGGCGGGAGATTCGTGAATCGCACCAAGGGGTTGGGGGGCGGGGGGCGGGGGATTCGTGAATCGCACCAAAAATAGTCGCGAGTCCGTGATGGTAATAATAATGATAATAATACATAGTTTTTATATAGCGCCCTTCCCCACGGACAGCAAGCTCGGAGCGCTTTACAGCACATAAAAATAATATTAAAAAGGAGAAAAATTAGAACGCACTCAGTCTTTAAATACACATCTGCTCGCACCATGTAGGCGCATTTCTAACTCGAAATAAACACGCACACACACACATACACACACACACACACACACACATACACGCAGCCTACCCCCACCCCCCGTGTCCCTCTTCATTTGGGGGGAGGGTGGGGGGTAGGAGCAAGGATTGTGGCAACAGACGTTTCGCGTTTCATTAAATAACCATAACGCTTTCATGCTTCTCATTCGAAGATCTTATTTGGCTTTCACGAGTACAGAAAAGCCGCCATTAAGTGTCTTTCCTGTCAACGGAACTCTGCAGCTGTGCCGTCACGAAAATGATAATAATTGAGTTTCAGTTTAGAAGTGATGACATTAAAAGACGATAGAGTTTGTACAGGTTGCATTTCAGAGACTGAAAATCTCACATTAATTTACATGCTTATCTAAGACACACACACACACACACACACACACACACACACACACACACACACACACACACACACACACACACACACACCCTCCACCCCAACCCCACTCCAGTTACCTATGTCAGTGTCACGAAATGTCACTACATACTCCTAGCTGGTGACTGACATGTGACGATAGACTCTGTTAACACTAGTGTCGTTTCTTCTGGTGGATGTACTCGCGTGCATTGTGATTTCAAATCCGTGAAAATGCTTGACAAATGACTTCTTACCTTTTCCTAGGGTCTCTGCCCTTCACTAGACACAATGTCTTACCTGCCCAAGCTCTTCTAGCATTGGTTAACTTGGTTAAGTACGTAAATATGCATTCTGTTTTTGTGTTTTGAAAAGACAGTCTCTCTTTTCTGCATCCTTAAAATCAAGTGTTTGTTTGATGGGTTACAAACAGCCACGTATTTGGAAAAGCCAGCTATTTTTGCACCTAACAGTCAAACTGACAGTGATCTCCGCTCACGGGTTTCACTTATACACCTTCACACAAAATGCAGCCTCATGCCATAACAATAATTATTGTTCTTCAAAATGTTACGTTAACAACGTCAAGCTCTCCACCAAGATCAAAGTCTACAAGGCAGTAGTCTTTCCCAGCATCCTCGACGGCTGTGAGTCATGGACGCTGTTCAGAAAGCACCTCAAACAGCTTGAACGTTTCCACATGAGATCCCTGCGCTCACTCAATGGGCATCAAATGGCAAGTCAAGGCAACAAACCTTGAAGTCCTGGACAATGCTGGCTTAGTGAGTGTTAAAGCCTTGATCTTAAAGACACAACTTCGCTAGACAGGTCATGTCATACGCATGGATGATTCTCGCATGCCACGCCAAATTCTGTATGGTGCACTCTCAAAAGGCCACAGGAAGCAAGGACGGCCAAAGAAACGCTTCAAAGACTGCATAAAAGACAGCCTCAAGTACTGCGTCTTCCCGGTAAAGAAACTTTAAGCACAAGCACAAGACAGATCTGGCTGGCGTGCCGCCACCAGGAAAGCCTGCACGCTCTTTGAACACAATCGGCGCGAACGGATCACCAGTGCCAGAGCTCGCAGAAAGACAGCGTCGACTCTCCCCACAGCTACCTTCCAGTGCTCCCATTGCCCTCGCAGGTGTGGCTCCAGGATTGGCTTGGCCAGCCACACCCGCACCCACAAATAGAAGTCATGCACAATGACGATATCATCCGTTTTCGATGGTCTACCCATTAATGTGCGTATGTATGTATGTGTGTGAGTATCCATGTAAACAAGAGAATCCCCTGATATTTCTGTGCACACAAGCTTCAAACTTGGCGAAAGTACTTTCTTATTTGGGTGGCTAAAAGAGCCTCCGAGCATAATTATTGTAATTGAAGGTCTCATTGAAGACATAATCAACCGTTTATAGTAATTTGGTTGACCCAGATTAGAGTCCATAATTTTTGTCATATTTACTTGCACTTTTGCATATAGCGAGTTTGGAGAAAGACATTGGATGAGTTCGTTAGCCAGCTTTGTATCCTTTTAACTTCTTTAGAAAAAAATCAATCTTTTCAGAAAAGAATTAAAACACTGAAAAACCTTTATTTCTAGAGAAAGTCAGACAGTGGCGGTGACGCAAAAGAAGCAACTCGCTCACCACGCATACACTGACATAATACTCTAAATATGATGTCATTTTCTCTCTTGTGCGCGGCTCTCTCTCTCTCTCTCTCTCTCTCTCTCTCTCTCTCTCTCTCTCTCTCTCTCTCTCTCTCTCTCTCTCTCTCTCTCTCTCTCTCTCTCTCTCTCTCTCTCTCTCTCTCTCTCTCTCTCCCACCCACACGCAAACACGCGCGCATCTCACGGAGGAATAGATCCTCATGCACCTACCAGGCGCATGAGGATCTATGCCACCTGGAGATGTTTGGAGCGCGCGCGCACGCGCGCACTAACACGCACACACACATCGACGAGTTTTTAGAAGAGCATGCAGGTGACACGTGTACTTAGTACATCATGTAGCTAGGTAAAGTCAACTTGCTTTCACACAAATCATAGCAAGACTGAAATTGTACCGTGAAGTTTTAGTTTTGTCACCATTTTCTCAAGCCTATGAAGCGAAAGTGAAACTCATATCACGTAAAATATAAAATTACGTAAAAACTAAAACTTACATCATGACAAATGACGTTTGACAAATCAATGACGCGTATGTCCTGCGCCCCTTATAGAACTCACTGACGTATTGGCAGATATGTGAGACTTTTTCAATAGGAGATAACTCAACATCAAAATCAGGTCAAAGACAAAAGGTAGAGACCATTGACAGTGAGGACAGCTCAATTATAGAAGAAACTTTGTGGGTTATGGTTCATCCCATCTTGTTTTTCCTTCCCTTTTTGCCTACCGTACTAAAAATACGGTAGACTTTGGATGGGGCTGGTCGGAGCGCGTTCCGTAGAATGCAGAAGACCATAACAGTCGGGCAGGCCTCATAGTGTGTGTGTGTGTGTGTGTGTGTGTGTGTGTGTGTGTGTGTGTGTGTGTGTGTGTGTGTGTGTGTGTGTGTGTGTGTGTGTGTGTGTGTGTGTGTGAACACGAAAATGTCCGAAGCTGGCTAACGTACAAGTTTGAAAATAGAAAATAAATGCTTTATTCAGGGGGTATGTAGGAGCCCATCCGAGCATATTGAAATTGGATGTCTCATTCAAGAGTTAAATGACCGTTTACAGAAAGTCGGTTGACCTATATTGGAGTCCGTAATTTTTATTATATGCACTTCAAATTTTGGGTATAGCTAGTTCGTAGAAAGACGCTGGATGAGTTCGTTTGCCAGCTTTGTACCTCTTCAACTTTTTCGAAATAAAAATTCAATGAGGAAAAAGTGTCAAAAGTATGACTCCTTGATTTCATCAGAAGAATCAGACAGTGACGGTGACGTAAAAGCACCGAACGCGTCAGTGTTTTATACAATGTTCCTAATTGGTGCAAAGCGTACAATGTGTATGAGCTGACTTAATGCTCCCCTTGACTTAGGAAGACAGTCTCTCTATTTTTGTTTAGATTTTTGCGAGCGTATTGTGGAAAAGGTGGAAATGCACGCAAGCTCATACGATGAGGTTTGTGAGCATGGGACATCCCACATTGTTCTTCAAAATGGCTGTGTCTACGCCAGTCCACAGAACGTACAACTGGTAGGAAGCGTCATGTGTCTGCCGTCTCTGTGTGCCACTGCCGTGAGGATAGGAAGAGTGGAGGGTGTGTGGGGGGGGAGGGGGGGGGGCAGGGGAGGGGGAGTTAAGGGTGGGAAATGAATCAGAAGGATAAGCTTAAAAGCAGGAACAACTCAGAATGTTTCTAGAAGAAAAACACACACGGGTTCAAAACAATACGGTAGACGTTGGGATGAAATCCTCATCTTGTTTCATGTACAATGATTGATCCTAACAGACTTGAGCTTCTTCCTCCTGCAAGTGACATAGATTAAAATGATTATCTTCAGCTGCAGAAATTACGCAAATCATGCCTCATACTGAACAAGGTGGAGTGTTTGTTAAGGTGTTATTGATAATGGGTATATAATGACCGATATTAATTTATTATTATTATTATTATTATTATTATTATTATTATTATTATTATTACGTCTCGAAGGACTTAACACAGGTACATGTGGATGGGGAAGGGCGAAAGGGTGGGTGGTGGGATAAAGTAGGTGCTTTTGAGATTTTAAGTCTCCGTCTCCGCAACGTAGCCCACACAGACTCTGTCATATGTTGATTTTCATCATTCGTGTACTAAAGCTCGATCATTTCATTTTGCTGACGGCACAGCTGCAAAGTACCGTTGACAGGAAAGGCACTTAATGACAGCTACACTTTTTTTTACTGAATGGAGACTGAATTGTATTAACCTCTTTACTGCCGAGAAGTGCGCAAAGGCCATCGGGCAGATGTCGACCGTGGTTGGCCCGCGCACGGCTGTGCCTTTTGCGCATTGGGTGACTGCTTACTTTATGATTCATGATTTGTGTGTCGCAGAAAACTCGTAAATCCGCGACGGTATTCTCCTATGACCGCCCCCCCCCCTCCCCGCCCCCACCCCCTTGACTTCAGAAACACAACATACGACCATTGTCATTTAACAGGTTAACTAGTCCTGTATAAACGGAAAACACATCAGTACAACTGTAACACGGCTCGCACAGTCAGCCCGTTCAACGATGGCACTGCACACACTGGCGCTTTGTCTTGGTGTCTTCATTCAAGGTAACGTTTATATGTTCAAAGGACGTGCCTCGTCAGCTTGGAGCCTGGAAAAACGCTAAGCTATTCAGGCATTGCCCTTGAACTATGGTGGCTGATTGGTCACTTGTGGCTCGAACATAGTCGATATAGATCATTCTCCAATTATTTTTGAAAGAAACTCTGCATTGCGGTTATTAGGTATGTCAAGTGACATGACTATTCTTTGTTTCACACACATACTCTAACACAGATCTCAACTTTAAAATAATATTTTAAAAAACTGAACAATAATGGTTGCAGATATCGTGTACACTAATTTTAAAAGTAAAATTCTGTCTATTAAAAAAAAACGTAAGACACTGTTCCTTAACAAGGAAATACGCAGCAAAAAAGGAACTTGATTCAAATGGACAAGTACAACACCATTACGAAATTATATGTATATTCTCCAAAACTAGGTATCACAGGGTTCATTATATTTGAATCAGTATTGCAAAACTCAGATTAGCTGCATACCACATTTTTTGCACTCATCCTGCTTAGCATTGATGTGAGAGATAGTAAAGACAACATGAAATAACAATTTTGTTTGGGTGTGCCTGTGCGTGCGGGCGTGAGTGTGCGTGCGTGTGTGTTGATATGTGTAATGAATCTTGCGAGGAAAATGGGGAACAATTTGCGAGTGGAAAGATGCTTTGGTCTATCAACATTAAAACACCAAAAATGTCTCTTTTGAAGTCCCTTCTATTTATACAAGGGCCGTTTTAGGATGGGTCGCGGTGGGCCGAATTGAATGGCATGTCCTAATGTAAAAGGCGGGCAGGCCTAAACTTCTGACAACAGAAGTAACAAGGCAAAAGTTACGTCATGTCTAGTTCTGCTAACCTGGCTGCTCAAGGTACATTTGGCTTTAAAGGCCGTATGTGCGTGTGTGTGCGTGTGTGTGTGTGTGTGTGTGTGTGTGTGTGTCTGTGTGTGTGTGTGTGTGTGTGTGTGTGTGTGTGTGTGTGTGTGTGTGTGCGCGCGCGCGCGCGCGTATGTATGTAGACACGAGAATCTCCGATATTGCTGTACGCGCAAGCTTAAAACTTGGTGAAATATTTTTTTTAAGGGGTGACAAAGAGAGCCTCGAGCATGTTGTAACTGGGTGTCTCTTTGAAGACATAAAAGACCGTTTACAAAAAGTCGGTTGACCCAGACTAGAGTTCGTATCTTTTGTCATATACTTGAAATTTGTAATATATACCTAGCTTGGAGAAAGACATTGGATGAGTTCGTTAGCCAGCTTCAACTTTTTGAATAATAATTAATTTGTTTTTACAAGTTTTGGATCACTATAGACTCCCATCAAACAGTCAGCCCTGGAAGAGGCTGTGCGGAACAAAAGTCAGCTCTGGAAGAGGCTGCGTGCCTTTCGGATGAGCGACGTGTACACGGCGTCATGAGACTAGCGATGCCATGGCGTAAAGTTTATTGTGACGTCATTTTGCTGCTCCCGGTATTTATACTCAGAATTCCTGTCACTACTGCAGCCCACAGAGCGTACTAATGGCGGGAAGCAACGTGTGTCCGTCTTTATTTGTAGGCGCCGGCGTGTGGGTTGATCAGAGGTTGGATTAGTATTAGAGAGGCGGGAAATGGATCAGAAGGATAAGTTTAAAAACTCTGATTGTTCCTAAAAGAAAAACGCATGTGAGCTCCAAACAACACGGTACACTTTGGGATGAAATCCTCATCTTGTTCAATAGGAGATATTTCAATATCAGAACCAGGTCAACGACAAAAGGTAGAGACCCTTGACAGCGAGGACATCATTCACATAGAAGGGACTTTGTGGGTTACGGTTCATCTCATCTTGTTTTTACTGTTTTAATTTTTTTTTTTAAGAATTAATTTTTACTAAAAAAAGTTAAAAGGGTACAAAGCTGGTTAACGAAATCATTCAATGTCTTTCTCTCTATATCGGGTCATTTGCATGTTCTTTTGAAAGCGCAACGATGTGTGTGTGTGTGTGTGTGTGTGTGTGTGTGTGTGTGTGTGTGTGTGTGTGTGTGTGTGTGTGTGTGTGTGTGAGTGAGTGATGGTGTGTGTGTAGGTGTGTGTGTGTGTGTGTGTGTGTGTGTGTGTGTGTGTGTGTTTGAGCGCGCGTGTAATTGCGTGCATGCGCGCGCGCTCCAAACATCTCCAAGAGACACAGATCCTTATGCCGTCTCCGGGGGCATGAGAATCTATGCCTCTTGGAGATGCGTGCATGGAGAGAGAGAGAGAGAGAGAGAGAGAGAGAGAGAGAGAGAGAGAGAGAGAGAGAGAGAGTGAGTGAGTGAGCGAGCGAGCGAGCGAGCGAGTGAGTGAGTGAGTGAGTGAGTGAGTGAGTGAGTGAGTGAGTGAGTGAGTGAGTGAGTGAGTGAGTGAGTGAGAGAGAGAGTTAGAGAGTGAGTGAGTGAGTGAGTGAGTGAGTGAGTGAGTGAGTGAGTGAGTGAGTGAGTGAGTGAGTGAGTGAGTGAATAAATGAATGAATGAATAAATGAAAATTAAATAATGAATGAATGAATTAAATAATGAATAAAATAATGAATGAATTAATTAAATAATGAATAAATGAAATAACGAAATATTGAATGAAATGATGAATGAAATAATGAATGAAATAATGAGAGAATGAATGAATGAAAGGAAAAGGGGAGATGGGAAGGGGAAATGGGAATGGGAGATGGAAAGGGGGGATGATGGGATGGGATGGGATGGTTGGTTGTTTGTACATTGCTTAACGTCCCGACAGAAACAAGAATTTTGGGCACACCGGCGGAAGGATGCTAGTTCACTCCCTTTGCCTGTGCAATGTATGGTGTCTGGAGTATTTAAAGAGGGGGTTTCACCTATAATGGGGGAACAAGTCGCCTCTCCAAGGTTAGAGAGTAGTCCACCAGTTTAGGTCCCCACTTTGACACTCAACTCTCACTTGTGGCTCCACGTAGCTGCAGCATGCGCAGCGGCCACACCACGGGCAACAGCTTCGACTGGCTGGCTAAACCAAGTGAGGGGAAACGGGGGGTCTCAAACCCTATGTGAGGCAGGACTTGCTCATCCTAGCATGCAAAGTCTGTTATCGGCCGACTGGGCGGAGGAAACCCAATCAAGGATTCAACGGCCAAGAGGGCGGGTCAGCAGTGCACTGTGGAGTGCATAGGGCATATCAGAGCACTGAAGAAGACATGGCCATCCACTGCAGCCAAGGAAGCTACCAGTTGTAACGTCTCATCGTGCTACTGGACTCTGTCTTCTGCGGCCGAGAGGGTGGGGTTGCTCCAGCGCAACAGCTTATCCACAAAATCTCCTTCACGCGCAGGTTTTGTGCTTGGACCTTCACCTTCACCAAATCTGCTACTTCAACTTCTTTTTTTTTTCTTCTGCCTCCTCCAGAAGTCCTGCGGCGATGGGAATCGGGCGAAACGACAGGTAGAGGTTACTACTGGGAGTCGCAGCTCCGAACCTGCACGTAGGCGGTCTGTGGACCAGTGGTCACTCTTCCCTGTGCGAGGGGCAGCAGGGAAGTTCGGCAGCATCCCAGGCGACTGAGCAGCCCTCTTCAGGACAGCACTGCTCACCCTAGTAAGGGAGGGAACTAGAAAAGGTGTTCCAAACATTGCCTGCCCTACATAAACCGGCCAGCTTACCGCGGCTGTCGGTTTAACCCTTTTATGCGGTCGAAAAGAAAAAAACAAAAAAAGAAACTTACTCTCGGGACGTGGAACGTACGAACCCTGTTGGACAGAGATCAGACGAAGAGACCACACAGAAGAACAGCCCTCAAAGCCAGGGAGCTGGCGAGATATAAAATCGACATTACGGCTCTTAGCGAAACCAGATTTGCTGACGAAGGCTCGATCTGTGAACCTCAGGGTGGGTACACCTTTTTCTGGAAGGGCAAAGCTGAGAACGAGGACAGGATTCACGGAGTTGGCTTCGCCATCCGCACTACGCTCATCCGACAGCTGCCTTCTCTTCCCACTGGCATCAGCGAACGATTGATGAAGCTCCGTTTACCCATCTCCCACACCCGACATGTCACTATCATCAGTGCTTATGCTCCGACACTATACAACGCCGATGACGACAAGGAGGCGTTCTATGAGAGCCTCGACTCCCTCCTGAAGTCCACTCCTGCAAGTGACAAACTCATCGTGCTTGGTGACTTCAGTGCTCGAGTTGGGCGCGAATGTGAATGCTGGGAAGGAGTGATGGGCCCACACGGGCTGGGCAAAATGAACAGCAATGGCCTGCTGCTGCTGACATTGTGCGCTGAGAATGGACTCGCCATCACCAACACCCTTTTCAGACAACATGGATGCATCCCAGGTCCAAGCAGTGGGATACGCCAGCGGGATACTCGTGATGTCAGAACCACCAGAGCCATGAGAGGAGCCGAGTGCTGGACCGACCATCGGCTGGTGCGGTCTGTCCTCAACCTGCACATTGCACCAGCACACAGGAAGAGGCCAAAGCTCACCCGACCTTCATTCAACCTGGCCAAGCTGAAGTGCCCGGACGTCAAGGAAAACTTCCAGTCCCACCTTGATGACCTGCTAAATGCCCATGGACCGTTGACTGGCAACCCAACTGAAATTTGGAACCAGTTCAAGGGGATGGTGACGAAGTCTGCCAAAGACGTGCTTGGACCCAGGATTGGTTTGATGAGAACAATGAAGAGATCAACAAGCTACTGGAGCAAAAGCGCAGTGCCTTCATCGAGTGGCAGAACCACATCAACTCCTTGTCCAATAAAGACCGCTTCAAACACCTTCAGAGAAAAGCCCAGAGAGAGCTCCGCAATATACAGGACACCTGTTGGGACGGCAAAGCAAAAGAACTTGAACACTTCGCTGAATCCAGCAATTCCAACGAGTTTTTCAGCGCTATGAAAGCTGTCTACGGCCCTGCCAGACCCAGCACAACCCCTCTCTTTTCCGCCGACGGCTTCACCTTGCTAAAGGACAAAAGCAGCATCACTGAGCGCTGGAGAGAACACTTCTCAAATCTGCTGAAGCTGTCTTCCACTGTCGATCCCGCGGCCCTGGACATGATTCCCCAGAAGCCGCCACTGGATGACCTTGACCTCCCGCCAACCCTGGACGAGGTCAAGAAAGCGATCAACCAGACTAGCTCCGGCAAGGCTGCAGGCATGGACGGCATTCCCGCAGAGCTCTTCAAGGCAGCTGGACCTGAGACCCTTGATGCCTTCCTGAACATTCTGACATGCATCTGGGCAGAGGGGAACATGCCACAGGAATTTAGAGATGCTACAATCGTCTCCCTGTTCAAGAACAAGGGCAGCAAAGCAGACTGTGCCAATTACCGAGGGATCTCACTCTTGTCCATTGCTGGCAAGATCCTTGCGAGAGTCATCCTCAACCGCCTGATCAGGTCTGTATCTGAAGAAGCACTCCCAGAGGCTCAAAGCGGCTTCAGACCCGGCTGCAGCACAGTCGACATGGTCTTCTCTGTGAGACAGGTCCAGGAGAAATGCATTGAGCAGCACATGGACCTCTACGCTGTCTTCATAGATCTACCCAATGCATTCGACACCGTAAACAGAGAAGCGCTTTGGGTCATCCTCGCAAAGCTCGGCTGCCCCAGGAAGTTCACCAACATCATCCGCCTCTTCCATGATGAAATGGTAGGAGTTGTCCATTCAAACGGCGACACATCCGCACACTTCGACATTTCCAACGGTGTGAAACAAGGTTGTGTTCTTGCCCCCGTGATGTTCAACCTGTTCTTCACGTGTGTCCTGACCCAAGCAGTACGCGACCTTGAGAAGGGAGTGCACCTGAAGTATAGACTAGACCTCCGTCGACTGAACGCCAGGACCAAGACCATCGAGAGACTGATCCTTGAGGCGCTGTTTGCCGATGACTGTGCGCTGATGGCGCACACGGAGTCTGACCTCCAGACCATCGTCAACGGGTTCTCGGAAGCCTCTCGACTGTTTGGCATCACCATCAGTCTCAGGAAGACCGAGGTCCTGCACCAACCGGCCCAGGCACAAGAGCCCCCCCGTCCCCCCCCCCCCCCCCTCCAAAGTGTACATCGAAGGCACCGAGCTGAAGACTGTCGACCAGTTCAGGTACCTTGGGAGCATCATCTATTCTGACGGTACTATCGACAAGGAAATCGCAGCTCGCATCAGCAAAGCCAGCCAAAAACTGGGTCGCCTTCGCAATCGTGTGTTGAATAATAACAACGTCAAGCTTTCCACCAAGATCAAAGTCTACAAGGCAGTAGTTCTCCCCAGCCTCCTCTACGGCTGTGAGTCATGGACGCTGTACAGAAAGCACCTCAAGCAGCTTGAACATTTCCACATGATATCCCTGCGCTCACTCATAGGCATCAAATGGCAAGACAAGGTGACAAACCTGGAAGTCCTGGACAATGCTGGCTCAGTGTGTGTTGAAGCCTTGATCTTAAAGACACAACTCCGCTAGACAGGTCATGTCATACGCATGGATGATTCTCGCATGCCACGCCAACTCCTGTATGGTGCACTCTCAAAAGGCCACAGGAAGCAAGGACGGCCAAAGAAACGCTTCAAAGACTGCATAAGAGACAGAGTCAAGAACTGCGTCTTCCCGGAACTTGAAGCACAAGCACAAGACAGATCCGGCTGGCGTGCCGCCACCAGGGAAGCCTGCACGCTCTTTGAACACAGTCGGCGCGAACGGATCACCAGTGCCAGAGCTAGCAGAACGACAGCGTCGACTGTTCCCACAGCTACGATCCAGTGCCCCAATTGCCCTCGCAGGTGTGGCTCCAGGATGGCTTGGCCAGCCACACTCGCACCCACAAATAGAAGTCATGCACAATGACGACATCATCGGTTTCGATGGTCTACCCATTATTATTGTATGAGTGTTGTTGTACTGACGGTCTTTTGTTGTTGTTGTTGTTTGTAATTCGTGTCTTGCTGAGCGGAACATGTTATAGGCTGATGTCTTTCGCATCTACTGAGCTAAGGGGCGTTTCTTTTCAATAAAACACCCATTTGTGATGCTAAGGCATAGTTTTTCGTTAAACACAATGTTATTTCTGAGTTTTCAAACTTGCCCCAACCCCCTTGCAAACAGCCAGTGCACACCACACCATACCACCCTCCAACTAAACAACCATCCGCCCCCTGTGCACCCTTTAATCAGCCAACACCCCAATCAACTAGCAGCCCACTATACACCGCCTCCTAAACCAACCAGCACCCACTGTTGCACACTCCAAACGTCCGTCGTCTGTGAACCGTCATCTGTGGTAAAACTTCAACGTGAGCATTTTCTCGGAGACCTTTCAAGCCACAGTCTTAAAACTTGGTCTATGGAAACAATGTGGCGAACCCTATCTGAACATATCAATTTCAGTGATCTCTCTTAGATGTCAAGGGCGCAGGGGGTCCAGAAACAGGTACAAAAGTTGTCATATTTTGACATAAATTGCCTATCCTCAATACTATTTTAAACTTCAGACCCAAAGGTGGTACAGAGATACCGGATGGTATGACTTTCTATGAATACTAACTTGGATGACCCCTCACAAAGATTTATGGGTCACTGGAGTTTCAGAAATAGGTTTTAAAAAAAACAGCCAAACGTTGATTTTTCTCAAATACTAATTGCAATTTAAAATCGAACGTGGTACAAAAATACAGTCATGATGGTGATAATTTTCTATGCATACCAATCTGAATGACGCATCGCACAGGTCAAGGGTCACAAGAGGCCCAGAAATAGGTTTTTAAAAAAGCAATTTTTATTTACAAAATTTGATTATTCATAAACATAATTTTCAACCTCAAATCTAAACTTTTTATGCATTCTAATTTGGATGATCCTTCGCAAAGGTAAAGGGTCACAAGTATGAGGTCAAGAAATAGGTAAAAAAAAAAATAGCCATATTTTAACCCCCAAATGTTTTTTGTTTCTTTTCGAATACAGTTTTAGATTTTAGTACACATTGAATGATCTTACCATCAAGTACTTCTGTACCAAGTTTCGGTTTAATCCGGGTGACCCCTTAAAAAGGTTGAAAAATATGTGGAAAATGAAAGTTGTTTTGGTAGAGTGTTTCTTAAATATTTTTAGTTTTATCATTTTTTTAATGCCATGCAAATGAGCCATAAGAACGTTGTCATTCCTGCTTGAATTTTAAAGCTTTCTAATTTAATTGCTGGTAGATCTTCCAGTAGGTGAGATTTGTGTTTGTTTTAAGTTTACTTGTTTTCAGCATATGCCTTGTTTGCTGGGTGTCGTTTGTCCGTCACTGACTCTAGTCATTAAATAGAGCCTACTTGCAGTATATTTATTAAAATGTCTCTTCAACAAGTTGCAAACCTTACTTTGGTCACAGCCATGTTTTTTTAATTCTTCAAAAATGTGTTGGTCTCAGTTCATTAAGTTCGAGGAAATAAAGAAGTAAACGTCCGCCACACATCATAATCGGCGAACCATAAAATATTCAATAATGATGATCATTGAATATTTTACGGTTCGATAGTGTGTCGATAGGATAACAGTGTACTCATTTGTTATTTTTAGAGATATAATGCTCATACATTTGATACAGAATTCGTTTTCAGTTCTTCTAAATGTAAGTTTTGTGCTCAAATTCGTGTCCATGTTACGTGGTAATATTTGAGTATGGCCAACCATTTGCCTATGTCTCACTCCGACTTATGTACGTAAGTTATCTTTTTTCCTGTACAGATACTTGATACTGACATTACACTTCTAAGAAAATGAACTTTGATGGTTTTAAAGGAAATTTAGATTTTGAGCCTAAAGTCAGGTTTTGGTACCGAGTATTGAAGAATGACCCATATATATATATATATATATATATGTTACGTGGTTGGGTCGTAGTCGTAGTATGATAAACACACCAGACGCACGCACGTAAGGTTCTTTTAAATAAACTTCATTCAGCTGCAACCCGTCACACGTGGCTTAATGATGTAGACAATACTGGAGTAACAGTTCCAACAATATTTTAATTCAGCGATGCGATCTCCACACAATGCATTTCCAAATGCACAAACACTGATACGAAGTCTGTTCTGCAAATGTCCACACTGGCGACACAATGTTTCTCATACAACGTACACCACCGTTACGCTGCGTCTCTCACAATGTACGGGCCACGTACCTACGATAAACTGTGTGTCTCTACAACTGACAATGCAAAACAATGTATATGCGTGCATCTTTTCCCCATCTTTTATAGTCGAACAACTTTCTAGAACAAACTGAAAAATTCACACACCGCAACCAATCAGAATGGGACACGTAACTGAAACTCATAAATATTAATAAAAGAAGAACTTTCTGGAATAAACTAAAATAGTTTACAAAAAATTGGCTGCTCATTTCAGCCCCAAATCCTAGTGTGTAATGATGTCACACAAAAGTATGGAAGGCAATTCACGATCTAGCCGGAATTTTTTCAGAAGTTTCACAATCTTTCAAAAAAACATACCGACTGGCTGCCAACTTCACGCGCACAGAAAACAAGTATAACTATTTGAGCGTCTATAAAACAATGTAGCGAAATGTTTCTTACTCTTCTGACGACACACGTACGCGGTCACAAGACAGCGCGACCTGCTCGAAGGTTCTAATCTATACTCCGCGAATCTACGCAAAACAAAGATCGACCGCTATTCTCCGTGCGACTTTTCTAGAAACTTCCGGTTAAACTTAGCCTATCATAACAAAGCGAATTCCGCTCTACGCGCGAAGTAAAGAAAATTCGTACTAAAAAGGTACGTGAATCGTAACCATGATAGCTCAAATAAATATCGGATCGCTTCCTAAGATTAACACATGTATGCTCTCACAAGACAACACAACCACAATCGTAACATTACCCCCCTCCTTAGAATGAAATTTCACAAAAATTTCTTCTCAAATCTCAAAAATTCGGTTGTGGCTGTGTAAACCTACACAAAACCATAAATAATAAAAATTTCACACCAAAATCAAATCAAATCAAGCACTTTAAAATAATCGTCTCACAGTTCCTTTAAACTGTCAATGTTTCTTTAAACTGCTCTGCTCAGGTAATTCGCTCCAAAGTTCTGCGAACCCTTGATAGATTGTAGTTTAATGTCAACGTTCACTTCTGGAGAATCTCCAAATCATGGGGTACAGTTCACAGTTCACACAGTTCAAAGGTTACTGGTCCTGGGTCGAACACTGTCGGCTTACGGAAAGTATGAAAGTCCATACACACCAAATTGGATATCTCTGGTTTCTTCACGATGACCACTGGCGATCTGGAACCTCTGACGACTCCCACGTCCTCTGTCTCCCCAACATTCTCCCTCAGTCCTTCTCTCGTGTTGTGAAGCAGACGACATGGCTCGTCGCCAACCGGCTCGTTCGAGGTCAGACCAACCTCGTGCTGTTCGGTGACTGTTGTCCATGGGTCTGGTGTAAACCGATGCTTGAATTCTTGATTTAGGACGCGCAGTTCTTCTCGTTGAGTCTGGGTCCGATTCTGACCGAAATGAATATCTTCTACATCCTCCTAGCGTCGCGGAGTTCATTAAGGTCAAACAGGTTCTCGTCGTCTAGTCTTTCATCATCAGCAAGACGCACCGATGCCGCCAGTTGTATTTTGTCTTGACGATCTCTCTCAATATACTTCTTCAGCAGATTAGCATGCTAAGTCTTCAACTTGTTGTTGATCTTGACTCTGTAGTCGTTGATGCCAACCACAGTGTCGACAACGTAGGGTCCCTTCCATTGCATCAAGCGTTTGTTGTTGTCGGTAGGAAGAAGAACCAACACCTGGTCACCTGGCTGGAATCGTCGAGGTTTCGCCTTACGATCGTAGTAATGTTTCCCTTTGTTCTGCGCCTTCCCTATTTCTTCTCGAGCCATCCTGAGGGTATCTTACAGCTTCTCTCTCAGATCGAGGACGTACCTCAGGCGCATCGATATCCTTGGTCCACAGCTCCTTCAGGATGTGCATGGGCCCCCTTACAGTCCTGCCGTACAGCAATTCAAAAGGAGAAACCCTGTCGAATCCTGAGTAACTTCACGGTATGCGAAGAGCAAGGCATTGATATATCTATACCACAACCTTGGCTGCTCAGCACACAATTTCTTCAGCATAGCCTTCAATGTTCCATTAAACTTTTCAACCAGCCCATTACACATGGGGTGATAAGGGTTGGTAGTAAGGTGTCGGATGCTCAATAGACAGCCGACTTCCTCCATGCGGTCGGAGACGAACTGAGTTCCCAGGTCACTCAGGATCTCCTCATGAATCCCTAAACGGCTGAACATGTCGACGAGCGCCTCTGCCACTGTTGGAGTGTCGATCTTCTTCAATGGTATGGCCTCAGGATAACGTGTAGCGTAGTCCACAAGGGTCAAAATGTAGCGATGACCATCTTCACTTGGAGGGGATATTGGCCCCACCAGGTCCACAGCTACCCGCTTGAAAGGCCTATCAATCAGAGGCATTTTCTCTAGAGGAACCTTGGGCACCTTTCCTTTGGAGATTGTTTCTGGCATATGTCGCACGACCTGCAGAATCGGGTGACGTCGCCTCCCATATATGGCCAGTAGAAGACGGCTCGGATCCTATCGAGGGTCTTGTTGATTCCCAAGTGTCCTCCCAATATGGAATCATGGGCCAATTTCAGCACCTGCATCCTCAATGGTTCAGGGACTACTACTTGACGCACAGGTTTATTTCCATTGCTGTTGAATATCCGGTACAGGATATTTTTCCTGGTCTCGAAGGTTATCTCTTTTCCCTTTCGCGTCATGGGCTCGGTCTGACATCGGAACTTGTTAAGCGTGGGGTCGGCTCTCTGTAGCTCCACCAGCCTTTCCTTATTCACCACAGCTGCTTCCGTGTTGTCCGCCACTTTTAGAGTGATGGTCTGGTGACTCTTCTTTGCTTGACTTCTCGTGGTAACAGCACATGTTTCAGGTCTCCACTCTGGATCTGGATCGTCTGCGTTTCTGGCACCATAAATGTTTCCGATGATAAGATCGCAGACAGGGGTCTTTACGCATAGCACCTTCACCTCTCCTCTCAGGTACGGGGTGTCAACGCTGACATTGGCAAGTGGGATAATCCTCACAGTTCCATCGGCCAAAATGAGGGTGGTCCACTCCTGTGGCTTCTGATCTTCAGTTACTACGTCCTCTCTCACGATGATGCAACTACAACCAGTGTCTCTCAACACTCTCACTGATTAATCCTGACACCACCGGCATATTCGGCACTTCATTCTCAGGCAGCTCGATGTTTGAGACTGTTAAGAATGTAGCCCCATCCCCTACTGGGATGCGTCCATTCGTTTTGAAAGATTCAATCAGCTCCGGTGTCACTCACCTTTCTCCAGATTCAAAGTCACTGGATGACGTCACATCATTGGCTAATACAGCGGCGGCTCTGTGTTGAGACGTGGTACCGCTTCTGCCTGCTATCCCGCGATCTTGATTGGATCTTCTGATGTTGTCGCCTTGGTTAACATCTTTAGAAGGACACCGTTTTGCCTTGTGACCTTTTTTTCCACAGAGAAAACATGTCAGGTTTCCCACCGGCTTGCATTTCGGGGTGTCTCTGACATTGTGGATTTCCTCTGCTGGTGCAGACACACGCTGCGGCGCTCTTGACCGAACTTCATGTTGTGGGCGTCAAGGTATCTTTGAGCGAATCCGGCCAGGGCCTTTAGGGACTGGTCTTTTTGCTCCTTGAGGTGGGCGGCCAGGTCCTTAGAACATGCGTTGAAGACTTGTTCTTTGATAATAAGGTCACATAGGTCCTGGTACTCTTTGTTTAAACCAGCCTGCTCTATCTATTTCTCCAGGTAGTTCCTGACTTTTTCAATGAATAGGCCGGGTGTTTCTCCTTCTTCAGGCTTGCAGTTCCGAAATCGTCCTCTGTAACCTTCTTCAGTGAAGTCGTACTGTCTCAGTAGGGCGGCTTTCAACTGTGTATAATCTTCGACTTCTTCTCTTGGCAAGCAGGTGTAAAATTCAAGCGCTTTGCCAGTTAGAAGTGCACTCAGCCTGATAGCCCAAGTCTCTTGTCTCCAGTTGTTGCTGCTTGCGAAGCGCTCGAATCGCTCTAGGTAAGCGTCCATCTTATCTGAATTTTCTGCGAAAGGTGGTAGCTTTGGCGCACGGGCTATTTGCTCTCTGTTGGCTAATGCTGTTGTTTGAGTAGATCTCTAGCTCTATACTTCTATCTCCATCTGTTTTAAATGAATTTCATGCTGTCGTTGTCTCTCCGCCTCTTCTCGCTGTTTCTCTGCCTCTTCTGCTTGAATTTCGAGTTTCCTGATTTCACTTTCTTTAGCTCTTTCTTCTCTCTCCAATCTCTCCTTTTCTTCTTTCTCTCGTCTCTTTTCTCCTCTATCTTCTCCTCTATCTCCAGTCTCTCCTTTTCTTCTATCTCCAATCTCTCCTTCTCTCTCTCTCTCTCTCTCTCGTTTCTTTTCTTCTCTCTCCAATCTCTCCTTCTCTCTCTCTCTCTCTCTCCTTTACAATCTCGAGGAGTTGAGCTCCTTCGAGTCCACATTCCTTCCCAACTTTCAGGAATGTCTCCATATCCGATGTCGCCATCTCTGCTTTTCACTGCTGGCTGTTTTCTCCTGCTACCCTTTCCACTGAGTCAACTGAAGAAGTCCCGTAGAGATAGTAAATGAGACAGTCGATAGATTTATTTCAATTAACTAGCCATTCAGACAAACCCACTCGACCAAATACCACCAATGCTTTTATTGCCCAGCCATAATTAGTTTCATTCCAGAAATAATTAAAGCTACGTTTTTCGATCAGCTGTCAACCTGTGATTATTAAGGCAGATCACCCCCCCCCCCCCACACACACACACACACACACACACACACACACACACACACACCTAAATAATTAATGCTGTTAATGCAATCAAATAGGTGATCAGCTGTTATCTGGAAATGACTAGAGACTACCTACCTGATTACGCATTGTGGGAATTCCCGATAGACATAAATGAGACCACACCAACACCCCGCCAAGCAGAAGTGACGTCAATGTTTCTATTAGCAATATCACGTGCCATGCTCGTGACCTTGATCACATGACACAGTATTGTGCCATTGTGTCATTTCTCATTGATGTGGGAAGAAGTGTTCATTTGTGTCAGTCATTGGATATATCACAAATTCCGGACTTCATATTCAGTGTTAACACTAAATCTTGCAGAATATTACTATGGTGCATTATGTTAAAACCACAAAAAGATTAGCCTGCAGTGAGCCGAGACTAACTTGAAGAAAAACTTAGCGATAGCCTCATTAGCTAGCCGAGTGCCCGAGTACAACCGGCTTATTGAGCTTTAGGTTTAGAACATGACTGTGTGTGAGAAGACCGGTGTTTGACAGTTTCTTGCAGGTACCACAAATGATCGACTTTATATTCAGTGTTATCACTAAATCGTGCTGAATATTACTGTCGTTAGTTTGACCGTGTTGAGGCAGGTTAGTGAGCCGAGACTAAAGAAAAACTTACTGAGTGACTGAGCTAGCCGAGTATATGCAATGATTAACATTTGCTATGTTTAAAATATATTTGTGGCCGCATACATGTTATTACAGGATAGTAAATGAAAAAGCCTGTCGGCCTCTATTCAATATTGTCAGTTATTTTCGTCAGTTGTTTAGTTTAGCTAGGCTGTGTTGCGCTATGGAACCAGTGTCGATGTAACCTGACTGAACCGTCGTAGTAAAATAACCTGAGTCAAGACAAGCCTTCAATTCTGCCGAGTCACTGACAGCGTGCTATTTACGAAGTTAGCTCAGGGTGTAAACAGAAGATTGAGCCTTTCAAAAGAGTTATTTGCTTTCACTTCCATGCCCTGGGCAATACTGAATGTGATTTGCTTACAATACCATTGCTGTGTCGGCGCCAGGACCACTAACGGAGCAGTGATGACACCACGCGTTGAGGGTGTAAACAGATGATTGAGCCTTCTCAAACAGAGTCATTTGCTATCTCTTCCATCTCGTAGACAACTAAGAAATCAGAGGCAGAACACAGAGTTAAATGACTCTTAATACAAAGTCTTCAATCTTATGTTTACATAATCAGTAACGCTAGGTTGCTAGACTGTGCGTTACAAGCACCGCTGGCGGTAAACAGCGCAGGCGCAGTCTGCAGGCAGTGTCATTTGTGTACAGCGAGGAGTCAAATACGTCCCTAGCTGCAATGCGGAAGTTGCCAGTCTACTCATATTTTATATTTAGCGGCCTGTAGCGTCTGTAGCAACCAAAAAGATAGAAACAGAACACAGAGTTAAATGACTCTTAGTACAAAGTCTTCAATCTTCTGTTTACACCCTGGGCAGTAACGCGTCACCGCGGTTGCTAAGAAAGGTGGCCTGCGAAATACCATGCAGGGCACAACATACAATGGGAAAGTTGACATTTCTACATGTGACAAACCACCCAAACTAAAGCCGGGTGGTGTGTTCTAATTGGAGACCAATATTTATGCTTGTTGAAATAAAGATTTTGTGTGTGTGCATGCACGTGTGTGTGTGTGTGTGTGTGTGTGTGTGTGTGTGTGTGTGTGTGTGTGTGCATGCATGCATGTGTGTGTGTGAGTGTGCATGCATGTGTGTGTGCATGCATGCGTGTGTGTGTGTGTGTGTGTGCATGCATGCGTGTGTGTGTGTGCATGCATGCTTGTGTATGTGTGTGTGTGCATGCATGTATGTGTGTGTGTGTGTGTGTGTGTGTGTGTGTGTGTGTGTGTGTGTGTGTGTGTGTGTGTGTGTATGTGTGTGTGTGTGCATGTGTAAGAGATAAGAAAAAGGGTAACCCTGGACATTTATACCACTAAGGCAATACCCAACAAAGCTATTTTTTTAAATTACCATGCACAACACACACAAATTATTATCAATTACCTACATGCACTTGATAATAATTTTTTAAGTATACCTACACGCACTTGATAACAAATTTTCAAAGTCATCTACAACTGCCAACTAACTTTACAGGCAACTTTTTAAGTTCTTATAAATTAGTTGGCATAAGTTTTTATAAGTGACTTAAAATAAGAACCTAAACATAAGTTCTTATAAGTTCTTGACCCAAGTTAACAACTTACTCGGACAGATTTTCCAAGTTCATCATCATCATCAGTCCCTTGCCTGATCTGGGCATTGGGGGGACTGAAAGGCAGCAGCAACAGACAGTGCTCTCCACTGAGTTCTATTTGGGGCAGTGGAAAGCAAGTTTGGCATCTCAAGTTCGGTCCATTCCTTAAAGTTACAAAGACAATAAAAAAAAAAAAAAAACTTTTTTTTCTCAATAGTACTCTGGTGGTGGGGTGGATGGTGTCAAACGAGCAGGTGTGAAAGGCATGACATCTCTCTGTTAATTATATGGCATAAATATTAAACAATTACCAAAACTGACATTTACTTGCTTAAAAGTCCTTGGACTTTTTTCATTGTTTCTTCTAACCCAATCTTTTTCCCTTACTCTAATAAAGATTTCTTTAGTTCTTCAACATTCACGGCTTGACTACGCATCTTATTTTGAATTTCAGACTTCTGTTGTTTGTAATTTGCCAAATCATCCTGCACTCTCTTAAATTCATGATCATCAATTTTATTATCATCTAAATCTTTACTGATAATAAGTTTCATACTGCTCAGCTTAGCTCCTGCGAGCGTACTCAATGCTTCATGCTTCTGCAACTTTGTATGAAATCTTTTGTTAAGGGTTTCCATACCAAAGTATGCCAGGCTTGTGGCAACACCAACACCTTCAAATAGCAATTCCTATAACACTCCCCACTCCCATCACAAACAGAGCTAAACCAGCGACAGATAATCCAGCTGAAACCACACCTACGGCCATTGATGTGTTGTGTCTCTTGGCTTGACTTCGCGAACGAAGATTCTATAGGGCTTGCCCACGTCGTCTGCAGGCATTTTCGTGGCTGCGGAGGCCAATCCAGGACAGGCAGGTTCGACCGCAGTGGCTGCAGGGGAAGGTCTGGTCAGGGTTCTGAGTTATGGCAACTCGGTTTTTTCTCCTGAGCCGTTTGTCCTTAAGGTTAGCTCTGCGAGAGTCCTCAAAGGAGACGGCTGCCTTGTAGATGGTGGAGCGCCAGGTGTCACGGTCCGCAGCAAGCGAAGACCACTGGCGGTGGTCGATTTGGCAGGCACTAAGTGAATTCTTGAGACCGTCTTTGTATCTCTTCTTTGGTGCCCCTCTGTCACGGTGTCCAGTAGCAAGCTCGCCGAAGAGAGTGATCTTGGGTAGGCGATGATCCTCCATCCTGGAGACGTGCCCCGCCCAGCGAAGCTGTGTCCGCAGCAACAAAGCCTCGATGCTCATAGTTTCTGCCTGTTCAATGACCTCGACGTTGGTGACATAGTCACTCCAGTGAATGCCCAGGATGGTACGCAGGCAGCGCTGGTGAAAGCGTTCGAGGAGTCGTAGTTGGTTGCGGTAGAGGGCCCAGGACTCGGAACCGTACAGCAGGGTGGTGAGGACGACAGCTCTGTACACACTGATCTTGGTGCCCGTTTTCAGCTGTTGATTGTGCCACACCCGCTTGAAAAGTCGCCCAAAAGCGCTGTTCGCTTTTGCCAGCCTGCTGTCAAGCTCCTTGTCCAGCTTGGCATCTGACGTGATGATGCAGCCAAGGTAGGTAAACTAGTGTACTGACTTCAGTTCAGACTCGCCGATGGTGATGTGGGGAGGGTGATGCTCTACCTTGGGTGCCGGCTGATGAAGTACCTCTGTCTTTTTCAGACTGACCTCAGTCCAAAGAGCTGGGCAGCATCTGCAAAGCAGGATGTGATGCGCTGCAAGGCTCTCTCTGTGTGTGCAACAAGGGCAGCGTCATCAGCAAAGAGCAGCTCACGAATCAGTTGGTCTAGGGTTTTGGTGTGGGCCTGCAGTCGTCTGAGGTTGAACAGGCTGCCATCGAGACGATACCTGATGTACACTGCATCGTCATCGTCGAGGTCTACTGTGGCCTGCTTCAACATCATGCTAAAGAAGATGGTGAAGAGGGTTGGTGCCAGCATGCAGCCCTGTTTCACGCCGTTGATAATGGGGAATGGTTCTGAGAGGTTACTGTTGAGTCTAACCTGGCCTTGCTGGTCCTCGTGGAGCTGGACGATCATGCTTAGGAACTTTGGGGGACAGCCAAGTCGCTCCAGGATCTGCCACATGCCTTGCCTGCTCACAGTGTCGAACGCTTTTGTTAGGTCAACAAACGTTACGTACAGCCCTTTGTTCTGCTCGCGGCACTTCTCTTGAAGCTGTCTCAGCACAAAGACCATGTCGGTGGTACTCCTGTTGGCTCTGAAGCCACACTTTCCTCTGGGAGGTGGTCTTCAGCGATGGCAGGTACCAGCCGATTCAGGAGCAGCCTTGTGAGAATTTTCCCGGCAATGGACAGCAGGGTAATTCCATGATAATTAGAGCAGGCAGATTTCTCTCCTTTGTTCTTGTATAGGGTGATGATGACTGCATGGTAGTGTTCCTTTCTCCCAGCAGCAGAGAAAGAGGTCATGGAGCTTGTTGTGCAGTGCTGGGCCTCCATGTTTCCAGATCTCTGGCGGGATTCCGTCAATGCCTGCTGCTTTGCCACTCTTGAGCTGGTGGATGGCTGTGAGGGTCTCTTCGGCGGTGGGCGGTTCGTCCAATTCAACCTTTAGTGGGAGCTGTGGGATTTGGAAGATGACTGTTTCTTGAACAGTGCGCTCAGCACCGAAGAGGTCCTGAAAGTATTCTGACCAGCGGTTCAAGATGGAGGTATTATCTGTGAGGAGTGCCTGTCCATCGGCGCTTCGCAGGGGACTTTGTACCAGGTGCCTAGGGCCATACACTGCTTTCAGTGCTTCATAGAAGCCCCTGTAGTCACCGTTGTCAGCGCAAAGCTGGGTCCTCTGTGCCAGTCTCGACCACCACTCGTTCTGGAGCTCTCTAAGCTTGAGCTGGAGACTGCTGCAGATGAGGCGAAAGGCAGATTTCTTCACAGGGCAGGAAGGCTGGGCTAGGTGGGCCTGGTGGGCGGCTCTTTTGTTTGCTAGAAGTTCCTGGATCTCCACATCGTTTTCGTCAAACCAGTCTTTGTTCCTCTTTCTAACAAAGCCCAAGACTTCCACAGAAGATTTTACAATAGCAGTTTTCAGTTGCTCCCAGAGTGTTTCAGGGGAGGAGTCTGCTGGATCAACTGTGTCTTTCAGCATGCGCTCTAAATCTGTCTGAAGGGCAGCTTTCTTGTCATCATGCTGAAGGCTGGCGACATCAAGCTTTTTCTTGAGGGGGCCTCTTTTCTTGGGTTTCAGCTTGAGGTGGAGCCTGAGTTTGCAGCGGACAAGGCGGTGGTCAGTGTGGCACTCTGCACTGGGCATCACTCTGGTGAGGAGGACGTCACTGCAGTCCCTCTGACGCACAAGGACATAGTCGATAAGGTGCTAGTGCTTGGAGCGAGGATGCATTCACGTGGTCTTTCGACTGTCCTTTTGCTGGAAAGTAGTGCTGGTGATGACAAGTTGCTGTTCTGCACAGAACTCCAACAGCAGGCGGCCATTGTCATTGCAGTTCCCAACGCCATGCTTGCCGAGGACTCCTTTCCAGGCTTCAGAGTCTTGGCCCACTCTGGCGTTGAAGTCGCCAAGGATGATGACTTTGTCGTCTGCGGGGGTGCTCTGCAGGAGGCTGCGCAGGTCAGAGTAGAACTTGTCTTTTTCTGCAGGCTCTGCCAGGAGGGTTGGGGAGTACACACTGAGAAGGGTGACGTATTGCTGCTGTCTCAGTGGAAGGCGCATGGACATGATGCGGTCAGTGTGACCCATTGGTAGGTTTTCCAACTTAGTCGCAATGGGGGTCTTGACCATGAAGCCCACGCCTGAGAGCCGTCTTTCTGATGCAGGCCTGCCTGACCAGTAGAGGGTGTAGCCAGCGCCAAGTTCTTGGAGGCTGCCTTCCTCCGGGAGGCGTACTTCGCTGAGCGCGGCGATGTCGATGTTTAACCTCCGCAATTCATGGGCAATAAGGGCGGAGCGACGTTCAGGGCGTCCGCTGTCTGCTGTGTCGAGCATGGTTCGGATGTTCCAGCATGCTACGTTGAGTCCGGTCGTGGTCGTCATGAAAGTGGATCCATTGTTTTTTCTTGTTTTCTGACAGCAGGAGAAGATGCCCGTTTACCGTGGCTAGCCAACTGGCCAGATGTGTTGTGTACAGAATTGAAAACTGTTTTATATTGTCTTTTACACCTGAAGTATTTTGCTTGTTCTCTTTCCAAATACTTCAATGCTTCTGTAATATTCATTAAACGAAATGAGTCTGCCTGTAATCTTTCATCATACACAATAGACTCAGGCTGAGCAGGCGGTATTTGCGGATAAATGTTTACCATTTTTTATGACAAATATTTTTTTATTATTATTTAATCAGCGAATTCATTTTGCAACTCTTCAAAGTTATACAATTTGCTAACATAATAAAACGAAATAAGATCTATGTGTTCCAGTTTAATGAAACTTAGACGAACAAAAATTGTGTTATTGATCACTACCTTAACAGCGGGGTTACTACTCAAAACTTTAAAATCTGTGTTGCTTTTTCTAATAGCAATAACGACCTTTATTGACTCTGCTACTGAGCTATCCCACGTAAGTTTGATTCCCTTTGCGATATCTGCTTTTTTCACAGCATCCACAGATCTAATGAGAATTTCAAAAACTATTGTCGTTTCTCTAGCTATGGTAAAGTTTGCTGGTATGAACACAATAATAGTATCTGATCTACCCTTTCTATTTGTAAGAAAATATCTTCGTTTTCCATACTCTTGCCGTTTTAGTTTTTCTCTGCTATTGGTGTCTACAAAATAGCTTGGCACAAGACTTACAAGCATTGGCTCAGAGTTAACAACTTGTCTAACAACTGCTCCTTCATCAGTAAAATAAACATAAGGACTGATAAATACAAACTTTACGTCCCAGACAATGGGTGTAGGCAAAAGCGGAGCAAAAGCAGGAGTAACTACCCACTTATTTCCCACATGTTTTAAGTTGTAGAGCACATTATTTACAGGAGTAGGTACAGTAACATCACGAATTTGACTAAGTTTTGGATACCTTTTTTCTACATCATCTTTTACATCATCAATTACCTTTTGTTTGTACAATCCAACGGAAACAAGTTCAAGGCCATACACCTCTCCTATTTCACCTTCTTTATCAAAATCTTGCACGTCAGCCAAATCTTTCAACTCTATTGACGGACACGCAACTGGTATAATTCTAGACTTTGGACCAGCACTCATTTTTTATTTAGCAAAAATAAAATTTATTTAACTTCCAACACAATATAAAAATCATGCATCACAACTGGTTTGTCATCCTGATTAGTTACATATAAGCACAATGATTCAAAGAAACTTATGCCTAATTTTTTTTAACTGTGAATTAGGAAATCTAACAACTACATTTTCACAATAGGGGACAGTTCCAGTCGACACACATTTCAACAAAGTTGAAGGCTTTCCATTGTGAACATTATCAATAGTGCTTAGTTCTTTCAAATGAACATTTAGGTTTACTGACAAATGAACAGGATATTTTCCTATTATTTTAGTTTTTTGGGGCGATATTAGATGCCTGACTGATGGTGTCCAATCTTCATCTGGATGTTTTATATTTTTACCTAAAAGTTCAAGTAATAATAGAAGACTAATTGATAATGAATACTGACCACCTTTCAGAAATTCAATTGTTACAAGTAAATTAGCTGGGTTTAAAGTTGCTTTAATTTTAAATTCATTTTGAAGCCATTCATCTAAAGTACAAAAGTCATAATACCCAGATCGTAAAGTATCACCCTTGTCTAAACCACCAAGAGTTCCACTTACAGAATAATTTGTATCATCTGTTACATTAAACCACTTTACTGTGTAGAACATTTCATGGATAGCTACAACCTTGCTACCATTGCGATTATCAATCCCATTAGTTAACAACATGGGTTTGCTTGTGTCAAGATTTGATAAGGTGATAAACATTTTTATTATCACATAAAAAAGCATAATGGAATTTAAATCACCAACAATTACCACTGTAAATGCATTTCAATTTAACGTGTATGCCAAGTACAATGCCGCGCCTAATTATGATCAGAAAATAATTCAACTAAATGAGCTTGATATAGCTTTGTCTGAAGGAGATATATTTCAAGTAAATGTTCCAAATCCGTATGATCATTACCTAAACCCTCCAATAACAGATGATGCAACGGCAAGAAAGTGGTCCTCAAGCCCACTACAGATGTTTCAAAACCAGCTTAACTTTGCTATAATATGCTCAACTATTGGCTGTGGCATTTGTTTTACAGACCATTTGAATCACCTAAACAAACTGATTAAGTCTGTCTATCGTTTCTACACATATTACCTCTCTTGGCTGGACTTCGCGAACGAAGATTTTATAGGAGTTGCCCACGACGTCTGCAGGCTTGTTCGTGGCTGCGGAGGCCAATCCGGGACAGGCAGGTTCGACCGCAGTGGCTGCAGGGGAAGGTATGGCCAGAGTTCTGAGTTGCGGCATCTCTGTTCTTTCTCCTGAGCCGCTTGTCCTTAAGGCTAGCTCTGCGAGAGTCCTCAAAGGAGACAGCTGCCTTGTAAATAGTGGAGCGCCAGGTGTCACGGTCCACAGCAAGCGAAGACCACTGGTGGTGGTCGATTTGGCAGGCACTAAGTGACTTCTTGAGACAGTCTTTGTATCTCTTCTTTGGTGCCCCTCTGTCACGGTGTCCAGTAGCAAGCTCGCCGAACAGGGTGATCTTTGGTAGGCGATGATCCTCCATCCTGGAGACATGCCCCGCCCAGCGGAGCTGTGTCCGCAGCAGCAAAGCCTCGATGCTCACGGTTTTAGCCTGTTCAAGGACCTCGACATTGGTGACATAGTCACTCCAGTGAATGCCCAGGATGGTACGCAGGCAGCGCTGGTGGAAGCGTTCGAGGAGTCGTAGTTGGCTGCGGTAGAGGGCCCAGGACTCGGAACCATACAGCAGGGTGGTGAGGACCACAGCTCTGTACACGCTGATCTTGGTGCCTGTTTTCAGCTGTTGATTGTGCCACACCCGCTTGAAAAGTCGCCCGAAAGCGCTGTTCGCTTTTGCCAGCCTGCTGTCAAGCTCCTTGTCCAGCTTGGCGTCCGACGTGATAATGCAGCCAAGGTAAGTAAACTGGTGCACTGACTTTAGTTCAGACTCGCCGATGGTGATGTGAGGAGGGCGATACACTGTCTTGGGTGCCGGCTGATGGAGGACCTCTGTCTTTTTCAGACTGACCTCGAGTCCAAAGAGCTGGGCAGCGTCTGCGAAGCAGGACGTGATGCGCTGCAGGGCTCTCTCTGTGTGTGCAACGAGGGCAGCATCATCAGCAAAAAGCAGCTCACGGATCAGTTGGTCTAGGGTTTTCGTGTGGGCCTGCAGTCGTCTGAGGTTGAACAGGCTGCCATCGAGACGATACCTGATGTACACTGCATCATCATCATCGAGGTCCACTGTGGCCTGCTTCAACATCATGCTAAAAAAGATGGTGAAGAGGGTCGGTGCCAGCACGCAGCCCTGCTTTACGCCGTTGAGAATGGGGAATGGTTCTGAGAGGTCATTGTTGAGTCTGACCTGACCTTGCTGGTCCTCGTGTAGCTGGACAATCATGTTGAGGAACTTTGGGGGACAGCCAAGTCGCTCCAGGATCTGCCACATGCCTTGCCTGCTCACAGTGTCGAACGCTTTTGTTTTGTTCTGACCTCTTTCTCTGCTGCTGGGAGGAAGGAACACTACCAAAGGATCTCCGTGATGCAGTCGTTATCACCCTGTACAAGAACAAAGGTGAGAAGTCTGACTGTTCCAACTATCGGGGAATTACACTGCTGTCCATTGCTGGAAAAATCCTTGCAAGGCTGCTCCTGAATCGGCTGGTACCTGCCATCGCTGAAGACCAACTCCCAGAGGGCCAGTGTGGCTTCAGAGCAAACAGGAGCACCACCGATATGGTCTTTGTGCTGAGACAGCTACAGGAGAAGTGCCGCGAGCAGAACAAAGGGCTGTACGTAACGTTTGTCGACATATTACCAGCTTAGAAGAATACTGTCAGAACTGCATACCCCACTGCCTACTGAATCCAGTTTTAACCAGTTAAATAACCCCATGGATATGAAAGCATTTGAACGCATCTGTAATGAATTTAACATCAGTACAAAGTATGACTTTACACAAAAAGTTGATGATCACAAAGGTATAGGAACATTATATTATGCTATGAGTCACATACAATACCCTCATGATTACTGGCCTCCCTACTCTTCATTCTCATCAAAATCCAAAGTGTGGTTGGGCTCAATAGAACAGAAACAGTCTAATGCCGGGACCACATTTGTCTTAGACAGAAGTGATGGGTTTACTCAAGCTGGAGTCGAACGCATTAATGAATCTATCAGAACGTATGTGTGGTGTATACTAGGAGCACAAGCTCAAACAAAATCAAATATTTTAAACGGGAGTGGCAAATTTGAATCACAAAAGCAGTTCCTTGCAAACCTGGAAGATTCGGTAAACTCAGTAGTAGATCTCCCATCAAGCATACAACACTACCAAGACGTTCTCAGATATGCCAGATCAAAAGTTGACTTTGTAGTTGGCATTGGGTTATACATGTTACCATCTGACCTTCAACTCCAAATGGGTACAATAACAAATTATAATAACGAAATAATTGTTGTGGGGCGTGATCAAAAATTAGGCCTCAATCAATCTGTAAACTTGAGCCCAACAACCACACATTTACAGCTGTTAAAACCATTAATAGCACCAGTAAAGTTAGTAACATCATCATCACCCGTACAGGCAGTAATGCCAGTAATGACAGTGACAGCCCCAACATCGGCAGCAACACCTGCACTGGTACAGCCAGTAACCCCAGTAAACACACATGAGTCAGAGAGAACTGCATTGGTAATAGGCCTTACTGGATTAGGGATATTACTTCTTTACCTTTTTCATTAAATATCCTATGATTAACCCTCCTACTGTCACCACAAAGACCCACACATGCTCTGCCATAAACCCTACTACTTTTGCTGCTGTACTGATCAGCCAACTGACAACACTACCTATTATGCCAGGCAAAGCATCCATTTATTTTACAGCCAATTTCTGAAGCAAGTCTGATATATGAGACAACTGTTTTTTTACCCATGCCTGTAGATCTTTTGGGTCTGATGGAACCAGTGGAGTTGGAGGGGCCGGAGCGCTACCACCCAGTCCACCTGTTACAGCTAATACTACAGTACTGATAATAAATCCAAGAGCAGTAATTAAACTTGCAATAGTGATACCCTGCTCTCTGAAAAGTGTTTTCAATCTCTCAGCCAAAGTTGTGTCTTCGTGAAGTATTTTATGTATAGTTTCTCTATTCCTGTTGACCTGTGTTTTCAGATTTTCTTTCTCAATTTCAATTACTTCTAATCGTGCTGATCTTTCTATCTGCAAATCATTAATCTGTGTTGTATTCTTTCTTTTATTTCAATGTCATCATTCTCATCATCAGCTTTACCTAATTTTTCTTTTTCTCTTTCTATGTGTTTATCAAGCTAGCCTAGTTTGGCTACATTATTCACCAGCTCACCTCTGATTGACTGCAGTGATTTATCCAACCCCGCTAATTCCTGCATTGTCAAAGGAGAGTCGCCCATTGTTTTCATAGCCTCATTTATTTGTCCTTCTGTAAACGAGGTTTCATGTATTACCTTGTTTGCTATTTCTGGCAGCCTTTTTATTTCTGTCATTTCAATTTCTTGTCCTATTGGCAAACTTGTTTGTACATCGTGGAGTGCGCTAACAATTCGTGGTGGCAACTTTTTATCTCCAATACCAAGTTGGCGCAAGGCGCCAACACCACCTTTACCTTTGATTGTACTTAAAGCTTTAAACTTGGCAGGGTCTCTTTTGTTAGTCAATTGTACTTTTTCTCGGTCAACAGTATTTAAATATAAATGACCCTTGCCATCAAGTTCAAACTGATTAGGATCTATGTTGTCTGGGCGGTCACCAACATGATCGTAAAACGAGTTCACTTTGCTTTCTAAAAGTTCGTGGCGTAAACTGAAAGTATTCCTTGTACCAGTTATATCTGTTGCACTAGTATCATAGTCATGCATGTCATCATTTCAAAATCTTCATGACCAAATCCTCCCACTGCCATTGTTTTTAATAATTTATTTTTTTGATTTTTGCATAATAAAATGACATCATCCTATGGATCGAAATTAGACCCATACAGAAAACTACGTGAACCTCTTGGTGTTAAGGGTATTAGGCAATCAATTGTCATCACAAACAATCCAAGCACTATAGATCAAAACCAAATTCTAACTGTCAAATTTCCTAACCTAGGCCCCAGTGACGTTATTGTTCCTGGTACTGCACGCCTTGCTTTTAATATCGAACTTTCATCAGACACAGATGACAAAAGAACACTAGTTGGCAACCTTGGCAGAGCAATTATTAAGACTATTAAAGTTAAACTTGAAGGTCAGCAAGTGTTTGCTCTTGATTATGCTGATGTGTTCTACTGCTACAAAGACCTTTGGCTCACTCGAGAAGAAAGAGAAGACCGTATTTATCAAGGCTTAGAGTCTGATAACATTGGCAAACTCAGAATCAATGCAGCAGATAAATCAACAACAGAAACCAGGGACATTACTGTGGCAGAAACATATGGAAATAGATTTTGCATTCCACTTGAATTTGAAATCCTAACAGCGCATTTACCTTATTACCAAGGAGCACTAAATGACCATCTGAGTTTTGAACTACTCTTTAATGACTACTCCAAAGTTATTAAATCAACTGGCACAGATGCAACATATAAGATCTCCAACATCTCTTTTGAATATGAAATTGTCACACATGCTCATCTAGCTACTTTAATTCAAAATCAGTACCAGTCAAGACTGCCGATTTATTATGATCGTGTGATAAGGCACAGTTTGATTCATAAAGATAAAAGTGATCCAATGTGGAACATCAACCTAAACACACCTGCTAGGTCACTGAAAGGCATTCTTATGTTGTTCATTGAACCTGTGAGTCCATACCAATGGGATTCAGAAAAAATCTATAATCCAAAAATCACACATTTATCCTGCACTATTGAAGGTCGTCCTAATCAAGTGTACGCATCAGGAATGCAATCTTATCAGCACTACAACGAGATCACAAAATATTTTGCAGGTGGAAGGCTTAGAGAAAACCCTGCAAACATAACTTGCAAAGATCTACATCTGTATGATGTAAGGATCGCCCAATATCTGACAAACAAGTATGCACTTTGGCTAGACCTGCATAGTACAGACGATGACTACCTTCATGGTTCAGGTCGTACTGTTGAAAACGGCAGTGACAGAATTACAATCCAAATACAAAAAAAGACTGAAACTGCTGGAGCAATAAATATATATTTGTATCTGATTTTTGATGCTCAGCTGAACATTCAAGAAAGCAGACTAAGTGGTCACGTGTATTAAAATTATATTGTGTATTAAAATGAACTTGATGACACTCAACCCACACTGTGGTTTGTTTTGTGGTGCCACAGGCTGTGGTAAAACTGAATTTGTTCTTAATCTCTTACAAACAAGGTAATATATCATTTCAAAAACATTGTGATATTTTGTCCAATGATCGAACACAACAAAGCTTATCTCAACCGTTTATTCATTCGGACTGACAACAACATTTACATATTTGACCCTGAGAAAAAACTGAACGACTGGCTGCAGTATTTTTACAAGCAATTTCAAGGACAGCCAACTTTGTTTATTGTTGATGATTGCTCTGCAGAAAAAGACATTGTTAAAAAGAGAAACACTCTAGCAGAACTTGCCTTCAATGGCAGGCATGCAAATATCAGTGTATGGATTCTCACTCAAAAATATAATGCTGTACTGAAAGATTTTCGTGAACAACTAAAGTTTATCTGTTTGTTTTACTGTAAGAATTGTGACAGCTTTAAAGACTGTCTCAGAGAAAATGATGTTATCCCAAATAAACAAGAACGAGACAATGTGAAAAACAAACTGAAATCAACTAAGCATCTAATGCTAATCTTAAAGACAGATCAGCCCACAGGGTATGGATTAGTAAATTAATTTATACTTTTAGTTTGTAAAAAAATTGATGGAGAGACAAGCTCAAGTGGTTGATGTTACAGACTACTTTCGATATATCCAGCACTTTGAAGAGATAAGAACACATTACAAAACCCATTTGCGCTTGCTATAACACCAATAGCGGTACCAACGGTAATATATGTGGTATATAATGTGACTTTGGAATATATTGATGAGTTTCCATTTGGTGCATTGCTGGTAATTTTAAGACAAATACCTTTGAATTTGATGATGATGTCACGTAACGGATGTGACATGTTGTTTCATTTTTTTGCCAAGTCGTTTTCTTGTTAATAAATGTAGGTCGCCGACTTCTGTAAATAGCCTTAGTTTAGGGAAGTTAATAAATGTAGTGTGAGCGTAATCGTAAAGCCCGTGCAGCAAGCTTAGCAGTGAGCGAGTACAGCGGTTGCACGCTTTCGCCGGGTAGCTTTAACCGAACAGTGTTCAGAGTAAAGTTAAACTGCGAGGTAGCAGAGGGATATTACAGTCAGTCAGCGGAGTTAGCTAGCAAAGTGAGAGTCTGGGTCAGGGTGCGTCCTCGTTTGGAGCCCTTGACAAGCTGTGTGAGGGTTGTGTTACCCTCCCTGCAAGACCACGGCCAGTGTTCCTGGGTGTGGGTGTCCCGAGAGACTATAGCGACCACGGCTGCTACTCAACAGAAGACCCCTCCGGTTCGTCTTCGTCTTGTTTGTCTCGTCCTGCCGGAGGACTCACCAGTGACAGGTAAATACTCATGCCATTTTTCTCAGTTAGCTGCTGTGCTCTCGGGTGTGTGAATGTGTACATAGGTTCGGAAGGGTATGTTCGTCTAGTTTTTTAGTGATGTTTTAATCGAGTCTTTAACCATGTTTTTTAGGTTGGGTTGTAATGTGGTGGGTGTCGGATTTAGTTTATGTTCGGCTGTCGCCGAGTGAGTATATTTAAAGGGCCATGTTGTAAAATGAATTAAAGTGGGTATCCTTTCAAATATATTTGTATTAAGTCCTAGATGCAATGTAATAAGATTGTCACGTTGGGTGGTTGCTGGTGATTATTTCATATCGTTGTATGTACATGTGGATATTTTGATAATGTTGGTTTTAGCAGTGGCAATGTTATTATACAAAAGTGGTTGTGCTGGCTTAATGTTAGTGTAATGGAGTAGTGCAGACCTGGTGAATGTTGAATGTACATAGGAAGCTTTCATATCCATGATTGTATATTTAATATGGCCAAGGCGGGTATTAGGGTGAGATGAAACACAACTCACGTGGTTTGTGAGTAGGTGCGTGTCAAATAGGCCAGAATTAACTGTGTTGGCACTTTGACTGACAATGCGTCCTTTTCCAGTGCACTGGCTTCGAAGATTTCGTCGTTCTTCGATCTCTTCATCTTCCCTGACCAACGGTGACGCATCATCGTGAGCTGGAACGCCTTCGCCAGCCAGTCCTGTTGGACAAGTACTTTGACGTTGGGCTACAGCGGGATGATTCTACGTTCTGCGCGTCGGTCACAGGCGTGCGTGGGCAAGCGCGGCTACGGTGCTCTGCGGTGTAGGGGTAGTACTCTTACGTTACGAGCCACCCTGTCTAGTGTGGGACAGAGGACACTGTACAGAGACAGAGTACCCGCCTTGTATAGCCATTGCCGATTTTCACCTGTTAGTCATTCTCGTCTGTTAGTCATTTTCACCTGTTAGTCATTTTCACCTGTTATTCATTTTCACCTGTTAGTCATTTTCGCCTGTTAGTCATTTTTACTTCTTAGTCATTGTTATCTGTTAATCTTTTTTAAGTGTTAATACGTTATGAGTGCATGCGTGGGTATGTGTGAGTGTGTGGGGCGTTAGTGGGTTGGGGTGGGGGTTAGAGTAAGAGTGGGTAATAAAAGATTTGTTGTTGTTTATCACTGGCGTTGTTATTTATTTAGAGTGGGTGGGTTTTCTCGAGTGGTAGCACTTACATTGTCCACGGCGCCCTGACTCCGTCAGGCGTGTCGTGACATATTTGGTGGCAGTGGTGGGATAAGGATTAGGGGGAGGTAACGGATTAGGTAGATTAGGGTATTTTTGTGCGCCAGTGATCGTTTGTTCGTGTTGTGGTACGAGTAAGATTTAGCGGGCGGTTGGCGGGAGTGGGGGCGTATTGCGCCGGGAGCCACGGCCAGAGAGTGCAGTGCGCATAAACGGGGGGTGGCATGAGTGGTTGCCTCTCATTACTCAGGTACCGAGTGGTGAGGACCCTTCGGCTCTTGTCACTGTCTAGTCCTTATTCGTTGTTTGTATTCTGTGTATTTATTTATTTTGTTTTTTCTTTGTCAGGGGTCCTGCTGGGGGGCAGTTGTCGTCGCTGCCTCCGTGACACCCACATCAGGATGCCCCCTAAACGGGATACCAGGGCCACCCGTGCCACGTCGGGGCACGACCCTGAGTCCGAGGGTGGTGGTGCAGGGGATGAGGGTCCAGGAGAGAGAGGAGCCACTTTGGCCACTCCCTCTCGGAAGGAAACGGTGGTGAGTACCCTTACCCGTACTCTCACTGCAGCAGGACTGACACCCAGTAGGGATCAGGGAGGTAAAGAGGGGTTAGGGGTGATAGTAAACCCATATGAGCAGTATAAAGTGCTAGGAGAGGGCCTAGGACTTAGTGGGGGAGCCCTAACCCAGTTCATCCTGTCCGAAGTTAGGAGAGAGGAAGAAAAACGGGAACGTGACCTAGAGCGTAGGGCGTTAGAGAGACGGCTCCAGATGGACCGTGAGGCAGCAGAGAGACGGCTCCAGATGGACCGTGAGGCGGCTGAGCGGGCTAGGCGGGACGACTTAGCATTAACCGAACGTAAGCTAGCTGCCGCGGAACAAGCACGGAAAGAAGAGCTAGCTGCCGCGGAACAAGCACGGAAAGAAGAGCTAGCTGCCGCGGAACAAGCACGGAAAGAAGAGCTCGTCGCGGCCGAAACGCGGCTTAGATTACAGTTAGCAGCATCGGAAAAGAAGTCAGTTACGGAGTCTAGTCAGCATTACTCGCTCAAGATGCGTCCGTTAGAGGATAAGGAAGATGTGGAATCTTACCTTCAGCTCTTTGAGAGAGTAGCCGAAACCCAGGGGTGGCCGAAAGAGGTATGGGGGATCAGGTTAGCACCTCTATTGCAGGGGGAGGCCCGTGACGTATACCTTAGGCTGACCGTAGAGCAAGGGAAAGATTTTGAGGTGGTGAGGGAGACCTTACTGAGAAGATTCAGGCGTGACGCTGAATATTACAGACGCCAGTTTCGCGAAGCCAGAAAGGAAGGTCCCGAAACGTTTCCCCAGTTGTTCGTTAGGTTAAAGACCTCAGTCAAGCGTTGGTTCACTTTAGCCCATAAGAACATAGAGGACGTAGAACAAGTGCTAGACGTGTTTCTGTCTGAGCAACTTTATGCTATTATGAATGCAGACCTTGAAATGTTCGTTAGGGGAAAACGTCCTAGGAATGGTGAAGAGGCCGCGGAGCTAGCACAGCTCCATCTCGACACCAAACGGGCAGTCTCGCGTCCATTGAGTGGGGGGCCGATTCGTCCGCCGTTCAAGAAGGACAACGGGTCGAATAAACACACTGAGGCCAAAGCAGAACATAGGGCAGAACCAGCTAGTTCAGGCAGGGGGACTGGTGAACGGCTGTGTTTTAAGTGTAACAAACCAGGGCACTTAGCAAGGAACTGTCAGAGTAAGGCGTCAGTTAACCAAGTCACCATTGCCCCTGAGATAGTAGCCGTAATGACAGAGCCTGTGACAGTAGGGACGCGGACGATCCGGCCCTACGACCCGTGGAGTAAGGGATTAGCACAGGGGGAAGAAGTTCGTATCATGCGTGATACCGGCGCAGATATGGGTGCGATCGCCGCCAAGTGGATAGAACCCAGGGATTTAACAGGTCGGTTCATCGACGTCAATCCCGTCGACCATACTAAGTCCGATAAGTATCCGACTGCATGGGTTGAAATCGATTCCCCATTCGTGCGAGGGACGATCGAACTTATCGTAATGGAGCGCATGGGACCAGACGTAATCCTAGGAAACTGGGTGACTTTTTCAGATGGGAAACGTAGTCCCGTATCCATCGATGCCATTGAGTGTGCTGTGGCAGCAGCGGTCCAAACTCGAGCTCAGGTTCAGAGGGAAAAGGAGGGAGAGAGCGCGCTTAAAGTCGTTAAGCAGGCCGATCTCAATGTGACTCCTGCCCAACTGATAGAGTGGCAGAACCAGGACGAAACTCTAGCTCGCGCTAGGAAGTTGGCCGAAGAGGGCCGAGCAATTCCGTCAGGGAAAGGTCTGATAGAATTTTGCAGGACGAAAGAGCAGATGGGAGAAGAGGTGAGAGATGCAAGCCAGTACGTGGTAGATTTACGGAATCGCATTGAAGAGACGTGCAGGTTAGCGCAACAGAATTTGAAGCTAGCTTCGAAAAAGCAGAAACAGCACTTTGACCGCAGAGCAAAACCACGCAGTTTTAATGCAGGAGACAAGGTTTTGTTGTTACTTCCCGTTAAACACAACAAGCTGGAGATGGCTTGGCAGGGACCATTCGAAGTTCTAGAGAGAGTCGGAGAGTGTGACTACAGGGTACGGGTGGGCAGTAAAAATAAACTGTACCATGCAAATCTGTTGAAAAAGTTCCAAGAACGAGTGTCAGTAGCTACAGTAGTGATAGATGAGGAGGACGAAGATGAGGGGGGAGAGGCATTCGTGGTGGTAAAGGAAGTACCTACCATTCCTTTAGTAGCGTCTGAAGGACCCTCTGACGTCTATCTTGATCCTAACTGTCCAGAGATCCATTCTAGTATAGAAGCTCTGACTGTCCAGTTTAAGGATATTTTGACAGATTATCCGTTGAGTACGACACTAGACTCGTGTGAAATCCATTTGACTGATGCAGTGCCGGTGAGAACGAAGCAATATCCTCTACCTCATTCTCAGCTAGAGGTAGTCAAAGCCGAAGTGGATGCTATGCTAGAGATGGGAGTAATCGAGAGAGCCAATTCCCCATACAACTCACCGATCGTCTTGGTGAAGAAGAAAGATGGCACTGTTAGGTTTTGTGTGGATTTTAGGAAACTGAATCAAAAGGTCGTGTTCGATGCTGAACCAATGCCTGACGTGGAGTACCTATTTTCCTTACTGTCCAAGGCTAAGTACTTAAGTAAGTTAGACCTAGCTAAAGGCTACTGGCAGGTACCCATGTTAGAGAGCGACAAACCAAAAACTGCCTTCACCACACCGGCAGGGCAATTTCAGTGGAAGGTAATGCCTTTCGGGTTAAAGACGGCAGGGGCAATCTTTTCTCGAATGATGAGGAGGTTACTAGAACCTTTGCGATTGACAAAAGTTAGCAATTTCATGGACGATGTCATGATTGCTTCCTCCACTAAAGAGCGTCACTTACAGTGTATTGCCCAGCTCTTTGGTAGGCTAAGAGAGGTCCAGTTGGCGGCCAGACCTACAAAGTGTTACTTGGGGTTCAAGCAATTGGAATATCTGGGGCATACAGTGGGTAACGGTCAGATAAAACCAGAGGGAGAAAAGATGCAGCGGATAAAAGACGCGCCGCGACCACAAACAAAGAAACAAGTCAGATCGTTTCTTGGGTTGGCAAATTATTACCGCCAGTTCGTTCCTAACTTTGCGGCCATAGCAGCCCCACTAACCGACCTGACCAAGGGAGGGAAGACCGGACAGATCGGTTGGAACGATGCATGTGAGACAGCATTTGAGACGCTGAAGGCGCGACTGTGTTCAGGTCCTGTGTGCTCATTGCCAAACTTCGATCGTCTCTTCGTGTTGCAGACAGATGCGTCCGAAGGGGGGGTAGGAGCCGTATTATGTCAGGACCATGGTAACGGTTTACAGCCTGTTGCATGCGCGAGCAAGAAACTATCCAAAGCAGAGCGTAACTACTCCACCATCGAAAAGGAGTGTCTTGCAATCGTGTGGGGAATTCAAAAATTCCGTCAGTATCTGTATGGTAGGACATTCGTCGTACAGACCGACCATAGACCATTGCAGTACTTGCAACAAGCTAAATCCACAAACAGTCGACTGATGAGGTGGGCTTTGCAGTTGCAGCCATTTTCCATTAGAGTAGAAAGCATAGCCGGTAAAGTAAATGTTCCTGCTGACTTTTTGAGTAGAACAGGATGGTAGAAGCCGTAAATGTGGAAGCAGTATTGGGACAGTCATACAGGAATCAAACCCGGGTGTTTGATCTGGGAGGGGGGTATGTCACGTAACGGATGTGACATGTTGTTTCATTTTTTCGCCAAGTCGTTTTCTTGTTAATAAATGTAGGTCGCCGACTTCTGTAAATAGCCTTAGTTTAGGGAAGTTAATAAATGTAGTGTGAGCGTAATCGTAAAGCCCGTGCAGCAAGCTTAGCAGTGAGCGAGTACAGCGGTTGCACGCTTTCGCCGGGTAGCTTTAACCGAACAGTGTTCAGAGTAAAGTTAAACTGCGAGGTAGCAGAGGGATATTACAGTCAGTCAGCGGAGTTAGCTAGCAAAGTGAGAGTCTGGGTCAGGGTGCGTCCTCGTTTGGAGCCCTTGACAAGCTGTGTGAGGGTTGTGTTACCCTCCCTGCAAGACCACGGCCAGTGTTCCTGGGTGTGGGTGTCCCGAGAGACTATAGCGACCACGGCTGCTACTCAACAGAAGACCCCTCCGGTTCGTCTTCGTCTTGTTTGTCTCGTCCTGCTGGAGGACTCACCAGTGACAGGTAAATACTCATGCCATTTTTCTCAGTTAGCTGCTGTGCTCTCGGGTGTGTGAATGTGTACATAGGTTCGGAAGGGTATGTTCGTCTAGTTTTTTAGTGATGTTTTAATCGAGTCTTTAACCATGTTTTTTAGGTTGGGTTGTAATGTGGTGGGTGTCGGATTTAGTTTATATTCGGCTGTCGCCGAGTGAGTATATTTAAAGGGCCATGTTGTAAAATGAATTAAAGTGGGTATCCTTTCAAATATATTTGTATTAAGTCCTAGATGCAATGTAATAAGATTGTCACGTTGGGTGGTTGCTGGTGATTATTTCATATCGTTGTATGTACATGTGGATATTTTGATAATGTTGGTTTTAGCAGTGGCAATGTTATTATACAAAAGTGGTTGTGCTGGCTTAATGTTAGTGTAATGGAGTAGTGCAGACCTGGTGAATGTTGAATGTACATAGGAAGCTTTCATATCCATGATTGTATATTTAATATGGCCAAGGCGGGTATTAGGGTGAGACGAAACACAACTCACGTGGTTTGTGAGTAGGTGCGTGTCAAATAGGCCAGAATTAACTGTGTTGGCACTTTGACTGACAATGCGCCCTTTTCCAGTGCACTGGCTTCGAAAATTTTGTCGTTCTTCGATCTCTTCATCTTCCCTGACCAACGGTGACGCATCATCGTGAGCTGGAACGCCTTCGCCAGCCAGTCCTGTTGGACAAGTACTTTGACGTTGGGCTACAGCGGGCTGATTCTACGTTCTGCGCGTCGGTCACAGGCGTGCGTGGGCAAGCGCGGCTACGGTGCTCTGCGGTGTAGGGGTAGTACTCTTACGTTACGAGCCACCCTGTCTAGTGTGGGACAGAGGACACTGTACAGAGACAGAGTACCCGCCTTGTATAGCCATTGCCGATTTTCACCTGTTAGTCATTCTCGTCTGTTAGTCATTTTCACCTGTTAGTCATTTTCACCTGTTAGTCATTTTCACCTGTTAGTCATTTTCGCCTGTTAGTCATTTTTACTTGTTAGTCATTGTTATCTGTTAATCTTTTTTAAGTGTTAATACGTTATGAGTGCATGCATGGGTATGTGTGAGTGTGTGGGGCGTTAGTGGGTTGGGGTGGGGGTTAGAGTAAGAGTGGGTAATAAAAGATTTGTTGTTGTTTATCACTGGCGTTGTTATTTATTTAGAGTGGGTGGGTTTTCTCGAGTGGTAGCACTTACATTGTCCACGGCGCCCTGACTCCGTCAGGCGTGTCGTGACAGATGACTGGTTTATAAAAGTGTGCAAACACATGCGCCAACAACTAAAAAAAACTAAATGTTTGTTTTATAGGTGTTACAGTTAATAAAGTAGTATTACACAAGGTGCACAGTAATAATATTTTTTATATTATTATTTTGTCAGACAAATAAAAATGAAGGACAACATGATCGATGTAACAGAGTGCTTCAGATATATTCAACACTTTGATCAGTTAAGAACAGATTTCAAACAACCGGACATAACGCCAATATAAACACCAGCGATGATATATGTGTCATATGAAATGACTTTAGAAATATTTGAAGAGCTACCATTTGTAGAGTACATGCCTGTTTATCTTAACACACATACCTTTGAAGTTGATGATCAGTTGTTTGAGACAGTGTGTGAACAAATATTCAGACAACTATGCGAACTGAATCTGTTTATTGTAGGTGTTACAGTCAGTAAAGAGGTATTACACAAGGTGTAATTTTTTCTATTTATTATTTTGTCAGACAAATAAAAATGATGGACAATGCCCAAAGCTCGTCAGTCTTAAGAAACGTGTTACACACAACAGACTTGCCTATATCCAACACTTACAGTGTCTATGAATCAATAGAAAGAACTTTTTCTGTAATACAACATAATCTTCTTACAGGAAGTGTAAAGATTCAGATTGTTGCAAAAATAGAATTTACCAGGGTAGATGGTGAAGTGATTGTATTATATATCTCGACAAGACAACACACAGTTAATTCAAAAGAGGAATTGGAAAAAGTGTTTAGAGAAAGACTGTTGCCTGACTTTCTTGAAGCAATTGACAGAGCAAAAATGAAGGGGTCTGGTTGGCATGAAGGTCGTGTACATGAACTACAACTGAAGCAGTCAATTTATCATCCTATATTAGGCAAATCATGGCTGCCACTACCAACTGAGGTTGCAGACAAAAAGGCTGTAGTTAATATTCAGAACAATGATAATTTCTGTTTTATGTGGTGTGTGCTTGCTAAACTACATTTTGTAAAAACAAAACTTGAACATATATCTAACTATACCAAATTTGTAAATGAACTCAACTTCAGTGGCATAGATGTTACTGTTAAGGTAGAGGACATAGATTTGTTTGAAAATTAAATCATGGGATATATGTGAACGTGTATGTATGAGATAATGAGTCTGAGAACAAGTTACAACCAGTTAGAGTATCACCAATTGCCCCAACCTACGGACAGTCAAAAGATAAGCATGTTGACATGTTACTAATAAGCTCTGGCTACGGTGATAACTTTCACTACACAATTATCAGAAGTATGTCAAGACTAATTCATCATTCAACAAAACATGATGGTAAACAGGAATTTTGTAAAAAAAATGTTTACAGAGGTTTTCTTCCATTAAAGTAGTGCATAAATATGTCCAGCACTGCAGGTCACCTGATGGCATTCAAACAATACTGAGGTACCCAGATCCTGGTAGCAAGGTATATTTTAAGAACTATGGGAATCAGCAAAAGCTGCCGTTTGTAGTGTATGCTGATTTTGAATCACTGGTTGTTCCATTTGATGGTCTTTTTCCAGAATTATTACCAAAGACAGTAAAGTTGAGTGCCCAAGTGGTGTGTTCTTTCGGATACATTCTTGTTAGGTCAGATGGTGTGCATACAGAACCTGTTATCTACAGGCGTGAAAATGCAGCAGCTGAGTTTTTAACAGAAATGAGGCAACTGTAGTACAATATCTGGAAAACTGTCAGATGAATTTGATAATGACAGAAGAAGATAAACTCAATTTTGATACAGCAGTTATGATTGTGTTGGATTTGTGAACAACCCCTACATGATGAAATTCGAGACCATGACCATATAACTGGACGTTACAGAGTTGCTGCACATAACAATTGTAACTTGTTATTAAAACTAGATCCCAAGACATACAAACTGCCTATCTTTTAATCAATCCAGACCAAAAAGTTGCCACATTCCTTCTGCATCTGAAGATAAGTAGCAAATAATGTCTCTGTTTGTTTGTCTATTTTGACAAAGGGTATTTACCCGAAATATTAATAAATTGTGTTGTACCGTTTTTTCTAAGCGTGTTTCTTTCTCCGTTGGGTACTTCTTTGCCTATCTTTTTCCACAATCTCAAGGGGTATGATTCACATATTACCATGCACTCTGTGGATGAGTCTTACAAAAAAAAATAGTTGTATTGCCCAGACAACTGAAAAATATTTGACTTTTAGGTTGAACAAATTAGCATTTTATGACTCCATGCAACATTTGTCTTTAGGACTTGTTAGTCTGGCAGAAGGTCTGACATTGTTTCCAATAACAAGTAAATATTTTGAGCCAGAGTTGATCAAAAAAGGAATCTATCCCTATCAGTACATTGATCAAAGGGTTGTGTTTGAGGAAAGGAGACTGCCACAAAAAGAGAAATTTTATTCCACACTAAATGGAAAAGGTATTTCTGACTCTGATTACCAGCACGCTCTCGATGCATGGGATAAACTAGGGTGTGAAACGATTGGTGACTACCATGACCAGTACTTGAAAGTTAACGTTTGCTTGCTCTCAGATGTATTTGAAAGTTATCGTGAAAAGGGTTTGTTGCACTACAGTCTTGACCCAGCTTGCTACATAACTAGTCCTGGCATGACATGGGATGCATTTTTGAAATCCAGCAAGATATCTATAGATCTGTTGTCTGATCGTACGATGGGTGAAATGGTGGAACGCAGATTAAGGGGAGGAATTAGTATAGCCACAAACAACTACGCCAAATCAAACAACAAATATCTTGACGACCTTGACTTTGACCCCTTAAGGCCAAGGTCATTTATTACATACGTGGACGCTAACAATTTGTACGGATTCGCGATGTGTGAATTATTGCCCTTGAAAAACTTTTGTTTGCATGATTTGTCACAGAATGATAAAACAAACTTAACAAACTGTATTATGACTCATGAGTGGAATCATGAAAAGGGTTGGATCTTTGAAGTCGACCTGGAGTACCAACACCATCTACATGATTACTACAATGATTATCCATTAGCTGTTGAGAAAATGTCTTTAACGGGGAAAAAAGAAGACACCAAACTTGTGCCAAATTTGAATGACAAATTCAATTACGTTTGTCACTATCGCTTGCTGCAGTTTTACATCAGACATGGGTATATACTAAAAAAAGTGCACAGAGGCATAAGCTTTGATCATGGTGCTTTTATGAAAGATTACATAATGAAAACACAACCGTGCGTGCAAGAGATGGCAACACTGCATTTGACATAGACTTCTTTAAACTTATGAACAATGCCTGTTTGGTAAGATGATGGAAAATCCTCATCACCGCAAAGATGTGAGACTGATCACAACTGAATCAGGTGCAATTAAACTTACAGGAAAGCCACAGTACACAGGGTATAAAGAGTTTCATTCATCATTGTATGCAGTGACACTCAAAAGAAAAAGATAGTTAAACTGGACAAGCCAGTTTTCATTGGAATGGCAATTCTTGAGTTATCAAAATTATTAATGCTTGAATTCTACAATGATTACTTCAAACCAAAGTATCCTAAATGTCGTCTGCTATACACTGACACTGACTCTATGATTATTGATGTGCCTACTGAAGACTTTTATAAAGACATGAAAACAGAGTTACATATGTATGACACGTCTGATTACCCTAAAGATCACCCCCTGTATAGCTCACAAAACAAAAAATTGCCTGGAAAGTTTAAAGATGAACTAAATGGAGTGCCTATAGTTGAGTACGTTGGACTGAGATCAAAAATGTATTCTATACTGCACCAAAAGGGAAGTCAGTCAAAAGCAAAAGGTATTTAATAAAACAACGATAAAAAATAAAGACATCCGCCATGAACATTACAAGCAAGTATTAGATGGAGAACTAATGCCTGATTATCCAAACAAGACACTGAGATCAAACAAACATAATCTAGAAATGATCCAAACACATAAAAAGTCACTAGCAGTAGGAGACACAAAACGAGTGTTTCATGCCAATAAAAAAGACTTATGCACCTGGTCATTACAGGCTTAAGTTATCTGAAGAAATAGCCAATGAACTGGTTGATGAACTAATCGATTAATTAGTTAGTGAAATGATTAAAAATGGGTAACAGTGTCTGGGGGAATAATCTGTAATTCTTCTCCGACAAATGCCCTCTGTGGGGCAGGCTCATATAGATAATAAATTGACGGGTTACCGGGGACTTTTTTTATATTGTGAACAGACGTAGACCAAATGGGATCCGTTGCCCTGCGTCTGACGTCAATCGTGGCCTCGCTGGGTTGAAACAAATATCTCACCTGTTTTGTAAACAAGCTTGTGTCAGGCGGTGTTGTTTTTAGTCCTAGCCCTGATGCTGATGACATTGTTTTTAGTTTAAAAGCATCAGTGGGTGTGGGGCGCAAGCTGTGACCTTCGTTATTAATTGCTTTTATCACAGATGGTAATCTCTTAACCCACTAAGTGTTACGTGCATCATACATGAGTTCCTTAGAATACTGGTAACTGAAAAGTCTTAGTCCATAAGCTAGGAAGGTCTACCGTGCACCCCCCCCCCCCCCAGTACTCAATAAGATGGGTTTCAAAGTGTTCCTTAGTATGTCCTGAGATGTTTAAGCCATGTTCCCCGAAAATCCTTAGGAACACACCAGAGATATAGCCGATGGCGCAAGGGTACCCCCATTCACGCTCTTCGCAGGTGCTAAAATGAGGTTGAGAAACATTTTCCTCTAAATAAATCAGAATTCATTCCACAAACCCAAATCAGGCAATATTATGTCAAGGCACACCTTCTGCATCATCTGCAAAAAACAGAATGAACAAATATTGAATCTCTGGTTCACAGTGAAGGTATTTGTGCACCCATTAAACGACCATTTCCGCGAAATCGCAAAAAAAGACAAAAATAATGTGTCAGATGCCTTCAGACATTTTCTATAGCACTGACAGTCCATTTTCAGGTTTACATCATTAAAACAGGATGTCACAATTATTATAAACTTGACTATGTGATGCTGTGATTACTGTGAGTGCCACAGTGTTTGATTTTGTATCCCTACTCCCAAGTTTAAAAATACACAAAATTAATTAGAAAAAAATTGCTTAAGTTATTCCATTTTATTTTGACCTCTCTTTACCTTTTAAGTTTGAATAATGTGAGCATAAAGTGCAAGAAAATAAGGAAAGTCGGCATCCTTTACGGTATGTTAGTGGTGAATGATAGCTTTTTCCCATTTAAAATTGCCGAATTGGGAAATGTACTTTGTTTCTGATGCCCTCAGAAATTTTGTATACAACTGATAGGTCTTTTTTAGGTTTTATTGTTTAGGAAAGAGTACCACAGTTACTCCCAACCTGATTTTATGATGCTGTGATGCATTTAGGGGCCACAGTGACTGAATCTGCTGCCCTACCCCCATTTTACCTGTACGCAAAGGAACGAAAAATGATCATAACAATTGCTCCTCTGATTAAATATGTTTGTTGCCAGTTTTCTTAACAAAATATGCATATTGAGCATAAACATTTGTGATCATTTCATTAATTTCAATGTGACCCATCAATTTAATTGTAAATTTTTTTTATTTAAGGCATGCTTAACAGGGGCTCCCGCTGAAGATTCTATCGTCTGCACATTCAGCACTCTTGTCAAACTCGGGGAAGGTGTTCCTCAGGGAGATGTTGTTTCTGATGATGTTTTTGGTCTACATTAATGACATCAGTACAACAGTACCTAGGTTCGTCTGGAACATCCTCCATGCGGATGACTTTGCAGTGTGGAGCGCAGCAGAACATAAAGAAATAGCATCCTCCAGATAACATAAAGAAATAGCATCCTCCAGAATCTAGGATGTTGCCAATAGAGTCAGCAGCTGGACTGAAAGAGGCCACTCAAACTGAGCTAGACCATCTCTTTCAATCAGACGGAAGAGGTCACCTCAAAACTGGAGACCTTCGAGTACCAAAGACAGACAGGCCAACTTTACTGGCAACAAATAAATTACTGGATTCACGTGGAGGCCTCATATTGAAGCCATGGAAGCTAGAGCTGCAAAAAAAAAGTCTCTGATGAAGAAACTGGTGGGGACCACATTGGCTCAAATTACAGCATCCTGGCACAAGCAAACACCTGCTCGGTCAGACCAGTTGTGCGGTACCAAGATACATTGACAACATGAAACACTGCCTGCAAAACCCAAAAAGCCAGGCTTGACAAGATGCAGAACATGGATCATTCTCATGATGCAGTGACATTCTTAGAGCCATCTGGAGTACCCCAATTTAGGAAATGGAGGACATTGGAGCCACTGGAATACAGAACAGCACACACGATGAAGAAACTTACTAAACACCGACAGCATGGGAGACTACAGGAGCAGACCAAGAACCGTCAGAAATGTCCAAATCTGAACCGCCCAAATCTGAACCGCCAACTGAAGGTCCTGCAAAGGGCTAACACTGACGTCATGGAACCAAGCCCAAAGATGTGTGAACAGCTCCCTTCAGATACCTGGACATCTCGAAAGAGTCTTCAAGACAACATAAACAATGTTCCAGGACTCTTTACCAAAGGTCGCGGCACTGCACAAAGCCATCTTCCTGGAGGTTGTGCACAAGCGCTACCCTCACAGCAGCTGTGATACCACATAAGATGCCGTGCGGAATGAAGTAAGTGGTGTGTACATCTGTTGTGCAGACCGCACTACTACCTCCCTCTCCTTACCAGCTGGTGGCAGCAGCTCCAACTATCGTACAGATCTGCAGGTGCTCAACACAGCAGCAAAGCACTAGCTAGGGAAAGGCAGCAGCTTGATCCACTGATCTCACCAGGAAGCTTCAAGATAGACTGGATGCCCTGTCCACAAAATAGTGCTGCAGTGGATTCCAGTGCATTCTGGACTAGCTGGGAATGGAGACACTACAACAACAAAGTGATTGGCAACAGTAGAATGGCGGCTGCAGTCTGTGGGCAGATGACATCAACAAGCTAAACAGGGAGAGCCAGGCCACCATCTTTCATCTACGCACTGCTTACTCTGGACTGGGTCCGTACAGAAAAGCAGGAACGTTTCACAAACCCAAAATGAAGCCTGAAGGTTTACACACTTTAATCAGATCACTCTGTATCAGCAATTATTTGAAGCTTCCGTGCCTAATGCATGAAGAGATACCAAAATAAAAGAACGCTTAGCGAATGGCAGACTTCGGTAGAAGCGTAAACAACCAATCAGAATGTTCGGCAGAAAGGCCATACAGTCACTTTATGATCAGAGCTAAATATAGATCACTTGCAACAAGCGTCAGCATGATCGTTCGCAATGGAATAGTCACAAATTGGGGGAGAAAAAAAAAAAAGAAGTAGACAAAAGTCTGCCAGCACGTTGTAATTTTGTACAAACTTTCACAGACTTTAAGGAAAAGGACTGAAATTGACAGACTTTCCAGGGCCCTGAAAAAGCCTTGTCATTTTTTAACAACTTTCACAAATGTTCACAGACCGTAAGGACCCTACTGGACTCACCTCGTGAGATTGGGTCATGCGGAAACAGCCCTATGCGAATTTGGCGTAGAAAATCAGTCTCCTTAGCACATTCTCCAAACATGTCCATACACAGAAGCGGTCTGCTGGCAGTTCTGACCAGAAGACACGCCCCTATACACCAAACTCTGAAAAAATGCTGCCTAGCTCTTGACAGCTCACTTATTGGCAGCCAGAACAATATAAGATTTAAAGACGGCCATACAAAATTGAACGTTGCAGAAGGTCGAAGTGGAGATCTCGTAGTCGACATGTGGAAACTAAGTATTTTTGATAACATTGTTTTGGCTATTAGGAACCATGAAACTTTATTACGCATTCATATTTACACATTTCTAGATGAAAATAAATGAAAGGAAAAGGGGAGACCTTACTAGACCTGCCTTATGCTAAGTAAAATATCACCTAAAAGACCAGCCAGTTAAAAATAGTTACAATTAAATTGATGGGTTTCATTGAAATTAATGAAATGATCACAACTTGTTATGCTCAATATGTATACTTTAAAAAAAACTGGCAACAAAAAATATTTAAACAGAGGAGTATGACGTAAGCAATTTTTATGATTATTTTGCGTTACTTTGCGTACTGGTAAAATGGGGGTAGGGCAGCAGATTCAGCCACTGTGGCCCCTAAATGCATCATAGCATCACAAAATCAGGTTGGGAGTAACTGTGGTACTCTATCCTAACCAATAAAACCTAACAAAGACCTATCAGTTGTATACAAAATTTCTGAGGGCACCGGAAACGACGTACGTTTCCCAATTCGGCAGTTTTAAATGGGAAAAAGTTATCATTCACCACGAATGTACCGTAAAGGATGACGACTTAACTTATTTTCTTGCACTTTATGCTCACATTATTGAAACTTAATAGGTAAAAAGAGGTCAAAATAAAATGGAATAACTTAAGCAATTTTTTCTAATTAATTTTGTGTATTTTTACAACTTGGGGGTAGGGATACAAAATCAACCACTGTGGCACTCACAGGGATCACAGCATCACCTAGTAAAGTTTATAATAATTGTGACATCCTGTTTTAATGATGTAAACCTGAAAATGGACTGTCAGTGCTGTAGAAAATGTCTGAAGTCATCTGACACAGTATTTTTGTCTTTTTTTGCGATTTCGCGGAAATTGTCGTTTAATGGGTGCACAAATACCTTCACTGTGAGCCAGAGATTCAATATTTTTTCATTCTGTTTTTTGCAGATGATGCAGAAGGTGTGCCTTGACATAATATTGCCTGATTTGGGTTTGTGGAATGAATTCTGATTTATTTAGAGGAAAATGTTTCTCAACCTCATTTTAGCACCTGCGAAGAGCGTGAATGGGGGTACCCTTGCGCCATCGGCTATATCTCTGGTGTGTTCCTAAGGATTTTCGGGGAACATGGCTTAAACATCTCAGGACATACTAAGGAACACTTTGAAAACCCATCTTATTGAGTACTGGGGGGGGGGGGGGGTGCACGGTAGACCTTCCTAGCTTGTGGACTATCTCTCTGATAATTGTTTGTTAAAGTTTTCAACAATTGCTTGTGATCTGTGAACTCCTGGTATGCCCCGCCGCAATAGCATGCCATGCTTTGCAAATAACTGATTAACTGCACCTTTAAATTCACTCCCGTCATCGACTTGCACAAGCCTAGCGTATTTTAAAGGACCTCTACTATATATTTTTGTTAATGCAGTGGCTACCATGGTAGCATTCTTGTCAGTTATGGGTTTGGCATCCTTGTACCTTGAAGCTATGTCAACAACAGTTAGTGCATACTTGTATCGTTTTTTTCTTATTGTATCGTGTGGCAGATACAGAAGATCCATTTGATGTATGTCATTTGGGGTAGTGTTCACAAAATGAGGTCTTGTTATTTTTCTTGGAGCAGGTAAATATATTTGCCAAATTGCCTGTTTTTTTAGCCACTGTTTTATTTGTTCGAGTGTGACATCCCCCACCCACAGCAGCATGTAATTTTTCTATTGCGGTTTTTCTGTTCCAGTAACCAACAGGAGAGTAATATATTTTTGATAGTTTAGCTCCAATGTCAGTCATTTCTTCTAGCAATAAAAACTCCAGTAAAAATAAACAAATGTCATTCCCACTAGAACAAATATTATTTCTCCATTTCTTTGTTCTTCGTTGGTATTAGTCACTAAGTTTTGGTTGTGGGATGGTCATGTCTTCGCCAGTAATAAGAAAATATTCTTTGATCGAGTCATCGACATTTGAAAATGTATGCTGTTCGTGACCTTCAGGTCTGAGTTTTTCATTGATGAAATCAAGTTTCTCTACTCTTTGCTTCTCATACTCCTGCTGAGATTGAGCTAGTTTTTCAAGCACCTCATTGTGATGCTTCATTTCTTCTGCAGATTCCTCTCTACCCATTTTTGAAAAAAAGATAGTTTGATCCACTGAAAGCCAATGCATTAACAATTGCACCACCAATAATAATAGCTATTGTAGCCATAATTTTTTTGATTTACATAGAAACATTTTCTGGAATAATTCCTTGCTTGATGAGAAAGACTTTTGTAGCAATTGACGCTGTTACAACTGCTACTAGTTTAGCACTGTCTTCAAAGTCTAATCTATTCAAAAAAAAAAAAAACTACCAAGTGAGTAGGAAAAGGCACTGTCAAGGGAGAGAAGTGTGCATGATCTACCAGTGATCATAGATCTACTGTGGCCAAAGCACACACAAAAAAAGAGATAGGAAAGAGAGGGGGCGCTAAGAAAGTGACTGAAAGCAATGCATATGGAAGCCCCCCCGAAGGGGGCGTATCACATATCCACTGTTCCAGCCACTCAGTGCATGGAAATTTAAATCTAGGTCCCCCCAAGGGAGGTCCAGATATTTAGCCGGTGTGGACAGCTGTTTCAGTCTTGGCGACCTCTTCAGCACACCATCGGCTGTAAATAATTGTATTATTTTAATTTTGTAGTTTTAACATTGCTGGTAATGTGGAGACTTCTTCTTTTGTTTTTGGAGTGTTTGATTTTTTGGCAGTCAACCCTTTTGGTCTGCTTTTTTAATCTATTCAAGTGTTTGATTTTTTGGCAGTCAACCCTTTCGGTCTGCTTTTTTAATCTATTCAAGTCTGCCGATTTCATTTTGAAAAGACTTTTTCTCAGCATAGAATAAGCAACTGTTAGCCCGCTTATTACAGCAGAGTGATAGACAAGGTTCATTATGTTCTTTGTGTCGCTCATTTTCTTATGCCACAAAAATTAAAATAATAAAATTATTTACTGCATGTAAAATGGGTCCAAAGGTTTTAACATTGCTGGTAATGTGGAGACTTCTTCTTTTGTTTTTGGAGTGTTTGATTTTTTGGACACTGTTCGAGCTTGCGATTTGTATTTTTTGTATAATTGGTAACCTACGTAACCAAATCCGACAACAAATCCAGCAACTATATAATTTGTTATTTGATATTTAGACTCAGTGGTTTGTCTCTCACTTTGTTGAGATTGTGAAGGTTTTGGTCCTGACGATAGTGACACTGGTGCTGGAGCTGGTGCTGATGACAGTGGGTCAGTTACATGAACCTTTTCTATTGATGCTTGAAGTTGTACTTTTTTTGCCTGTTCCATTTGGCTAATTTTTTCCCAGCCTCAACCCTGCCTTGACTTTTAGTCTTAGTCACCATTTGAACCTGTGTCAAGACAGAACTCAATTGTGGAGTCGTCTGGGTCACGTTCATTTTCTTCTAATTTAAAATTTATTTTTGAAAAATCTATATGACTCCCAGTAACAAGCAAGGTTACGACAGCTGCAAGGTAATTGCCAAACTTGTAAAAACATGAGGCATGCTAATTTTCCAATTGAACTTGATACTATGGGGTTGCTCTCGAGATCATGTGAAAGGCTGTCACTATCAACAGGTAGGAAGTGACTCACAGCCTTTGTGTACAGGCAGACAAGAGATCGATTCAAATCACGTGTCATTAGTGAACTAATGTGATTTTCATATTTAGTATGTAGTTTGATTAGCTCATCAGAGGTGAGAGATTCTATGTCTACTGTCATGTATTGATTACCGAGAAAAGCTTTTGATTTTCCAAAAACAACTACAGAGAGAAGGTGCTGTTTTTTTAGAGTCCAAGTCTTTGTTTTCTATGGAACAGATATTGCTTAGAATCAGAGCCTTTATGTATAACGTTAAAACCATTAAAGGACACAGGGTCAGAAGTCTTCAGGTAAGTCTCCTGAAGAGATATTACTGAGGGGTTATAGAACTTGACTAAAAGACATAATTCCTCAAAGTTAGCTTGAAAACCACGACAATTCCACTGAAGCAGAGAGTACATGATTATGTCTTATCTGGGGGATGAAGAGTTTTTCCCCCTTTTTCCTTTGCCTTGGAAGGAGTTTAAGAAATAGAGGGGGCCGGCTCCCGGGCCTCCTCTGGTTCCTTGGAGATGAAGGGGGTGGAGCTGCCGCAGCATCAGCAACGACAACTTCCACTCCCTCCATCCGCTCCTCCAATGCAGCATATTTGTTTTGAAGGGGGACATCAGTGTTTCACTTCTGGGCCCGTGCACACAGCGGTCCCATAGATTTCTTAGACTTCTGGTCCTGGTCAGCGTTCCTGCCGCTAGAAGTAGCGCCCTTAGAAGGCTGACCAGAGCCAAAAGCCTTTGGTGTTGACAAACTAGCAGGTTTGGGTGGGGGCTGAGGCTTAGGGGCAACAGAAGGCGGCACTACCGGACCGGCAGTGTCTGCCTTCTGCGTTCCCTGGCTCCTTGTCACCACCGAAGGAGGGTTACTCTCCAGAGGCGAGAGGAGCCGAGGCTCCGCCCCCAACCAAGAAGTTGGGGTTTGACATGAGAAGTCTTTGGTGGGGCGCTTGCCTGCCACCGCTGCACTGAAAGTATACACAGAGGTGTTAGAGGTTGGGGCAGCCGCAGCTGCACAAGGGCCTTCAACCATTTTTTTTGGCTTCCAGAAAGGACAGCCCCTTCTCCACACGCACCTGCTGAATATTGCACTCGGATATCCAACGAGGGCATTTCTTGTCTCGAAGCCATATGCTCCCCTTGGCAATTTACACACAGGGGGGTGTATGTGTCGGACTCAGCAGAGTGTCCCGGGCCTAGTGCAACTAGGCGCATGAAGCCTCTGCCTGGCGGCATGTCTTCTGCCCAAGGCCATAATTATTTTTGGCACTTAAAGCACCGGAGGGGGGAGAGACGTACTTTTTCACTCTCAGGGAGTAGTAACCTCCCCAGATGGTAGTAGGAGGGGTGAGGGTGCCAAAACGTCAGGATGATGGTAGGGAGACGGATCTCCACACCACCTCGCTTGGAAGCGAAGCGCCTGACGTAAGTCACCCCCTGAGACTTAAGGTTCCGTACATGTTCATCTTCTGATAGTTCTGCCAAAGCTTGATCTTTGATTACGCCTCTTGACGAATTCATAGTTTTGAGGGGTGTGACCCCCACAGGAGTGTCTCCGATGGAAGAGAGCCCCAGTAGCCCGCTGGAGTGTGCCCGGTTACGGCACTCTACCAGCAAGTCACCAGACCTGAGGCGCTGGGCATCAGGCCTGCCAACACGGCTCCTGAGGGTCTCCCCTAATAGAAAAGGATGCAGCTTGGATACAGGTTTCTCCTTCACCTTGCTATGGACAATGAGGAAGCGAGACCATACAGCCGACGCCTGAGGCGTTGCTTCCTCACAGTCCGAGTCACTGTCATGTTCAATGTCGGTGGCTATGTGCCGTTTCTGTGCCAGGTTTTTTTTCCATAATATAATAGTAGAGATATTCATCCCCCGGGGGTCCCCGCCCACCACCGAGCCCAACAAGGGAAAGTGCAACTTTCGGCGGGTCTCCAGCCGACGCACAATGGAGACTGCCGGATAGATATACTCAAGGGGGTAAGCCCGATTGAACCGTCTGAGCCACCGCCTTCTATCACACCGTTGAATGCAGGGGAATACTGGCGTAGCAGCAGAGGCTATAGCATGGTGCTCCGTATAGCAACCCGCATGTCAACAGTGGGATAGGGCTCAACGTGACAAGAGCCGATTGACTAGGCCGGTACGGCTAGCCTCCCGTTTAGGTAGAAGTCAAGGCCAAAGTGGAGTGTTGGCACCAGTGAGCCGCAACCCAGGGGAACTTCAGCCACCAGGATCCTCTTCTCTTCCGACACGGGTCTTCAAGCACGTCAAACACTTGGAATCGAAATGACCAAACGCTCACGTGTATTTTAAGGACCAATCTAACATGGTACGACCTGGGTTAGCACAGCTCCTTAAAAACCGGATCAGTGAAAAAGACTGAACAACATATCTGCTGACATCAAGTCCTAAACCTGGACACATGTGGCACCCCTCTGCTAGCCCACTCAGTCAGTGACTTAGGAGACTACCCACCCACGCCATGTGGAGGCCGGTGCCTAGTGGGCGCCAGGAACGCAGAGGATCCAGTTCCGGAGTGGAGACCTGAAACCTGTGCAGTTACCACGAGAAGTCAAGCAAAGAAGTGTCACCAGACCATCCCTCTTAAAGTGGCCGACAACACAGTGGCAGCCGTGGTGAACAGGGACAACCTAGTGGAACTGCATAAAGCCGATTCCACGCTTGACAAGTTCCGAGGTTAGACCGAGCTCATGACACGAAGAGGGAAGGAGGTAACCTACGAGACCAGAAAGGACATCCTGTACCGGGTATACACGAGCCATGGAGACCAGCCTGTCGGACAAGTGGTTTAGTTAGTTAGCTATTTAGGTTAAACGCCGAGCAGACAGCTAATGCCATCTTACGGCGGCCGACAAGTGGTGGTTCCTGAACCCCTGAGGAGGCAGGAGATGTAACTGGCCCATGATTCCTTCTTATGAAAACACCTGGTAATCAGTAAGACCCTCGACAGGATCCGGGCAGTCTGGTACTGGCCTGATTTGGGGAGGGGGGGGAGGAGGGACGTCACCCGATTCAGCACGTCGTGCGAATCTCAAAAACGGTGCGCAAAGTTCCTCTCGAAATGAATCTACTGATCGATATGCCTTTTCAAACGGGTAGGAGTGGATCTGGTGGGATCAATATCTCCTCCGAGTGAAGAAGGTCATAGCTACAATCTGACCCTGGTGAATTACGCTACAAGGTATCTTGAGGCCATACCACTAAAAGATGATCGACACTCCAACAGTGGCGGAGGCGCTCGGGGACATGTTCAGCCGTCTAGGGATTCCAGAGGAGATCCTGAGTGATCTAGGGACGACCCAGTTCGTCTCCGACTGCATGGAGGAGGTCAATCGGCTGTTGAGCGTCTGACACCTCACTATGACCCCGTACCACCCTATGTGTGACGGGTGGTTGCAATGTTTAACGGGACATTGATGGATATGCTAAATAAACTGTGTGCTGAGCAGCCACGGTTGTGGCATAAGTACATCAATGCCTTAATCTTCGCATACCGTGAAGTTCCTCAAGATTCGACAGGGTTCTCCCCCGTTTGAATTACTGTACGGCAGGGCTGTAAGGGAACCCATGCACATCTTGAAGGAGCTGTGAACCAAGGACATCGACGCGCCTGAGCTGAAGATCAGTTACCAGTATGTCTTCGACCTGAGAGAGAAGCTGGAGGATACCCTCAGGATGGCTAGTGAAGACTTAGAGAAGGCGCAGAGCAAGGGGAAGCATTATTATGAACGTAAAGCCAAACCTCGACGGTTCCAGCCAGGTGACTAGGTGTTGGTTTTTCTCCCCACCGACAACAACAAACTCAAGATGCAGTGGAAGGGACCGTACGTGGTTGACACAGTAGTTGGCATCAACGACTACAGAGTCGAGGTCAACAACAAGATGAAGACTTACCAAGCGAATCTGCTGAAGAAGTACGTCGAGAGAGGTCGTCAGGTTAAACCACAAGCGGCATCGGTGTGTCTGGCTGCAGACAAGAGATTAGACGACGACAATCTGTTTGACCTAAATTAACTCCGCCACACGGAGGGTGTTGAAGACATCCAGTTCGATAAAACCCTAATCCAGGCACAACAAAAAGCGCTGAGAGCATTAACTACGGAGTTCAAACATCGGTTTACACCTGACCCGGGGACAACAGACACCATCAAGAATGAAGTTAATCTGACATCAAACGAGCCGGTTCGCAGCAAGCCGTATCGTCTACCTTACAACACGATAGAAGAACTGAAAAAGGACATCAAGGAGATGTTGGGCCAGGGAGTCATCAGGGAGTCCAGGTCGCCATACGCATCTCCAGTGGTCATCGTGAAGAAACCAGATGGATCCAACCGGGTGTGTGTGGACTACCGTAAACTCAATAAGCTACCAGTATTCGACCCAGAGCGCATGCCCAAAGCTGAAGAACTGTCCCAGAAGGTCAGTGGAAACAGATTCTTCTCAAACATTGAACCAAGTAAAGGGTACTAGTAAATCAAGGTTGCAGAGAGAGATATCTACAAGACAGCTTTCGTCACATTCGACGGTCATTGGGAGTTCCGGAAGATGCCTTATGGAATGGTAAACAGTGGTGCCACTCTAAAGAGATGACTTAAAATGTTCCTAGAAGATATGCAAAATGTGGTCTTCTACTGGGACGACATCTTGATTCATACCAAGACCTGGGAAGATCACCTCAAGCGCCTGTCAGATGCAAATTTTACCATCCGACTGAGCAAGTGTATCCTTGGGGCCGCCAATGTGGACTTCATCGGGCTAAGCGAAGGTTTGAAAGGACTACTTGACGACAACGTGAGAATGATCAGGGTTCGCTCATTAATGGGACTGGCTAACTACTACCGAGAGTACATCCCGAACTTGGCAGCTGTCACAGCACCCCTGACTGACTTGCTAAAAAAAGGACAACCCAACGAGTTGAAGTATGAGGAGGCCCAAGAGCGAGCATTCCAGGCAGTTCGTGACATCTTGACCAAGAAGCCCGTTCTACACCTCCCCGATCCATCGAAGACCTTCGTCTTGAGAACCGACCCATCCAACAACGGAGTGGGTGCTATCCTAATGCAGGAGGATGATGGGAAACTTTACCCAGTGAGCTACGCCAGTAAGAAGTTGACCCGTGCAGAGAAGAACTGGGGGAATGAGGATGTTTCAACTGTACCTTCAAGGTGTACCATTTGTATTGCAGACGGACCATCAACCCTTGAACTATCTGAACTCTGCCAAGTTGACAAACTCCCGTATCGTGAGATGAGCAATGTTCTTACAGAACGTTGACATTAAGTTACAGTCTATCAAGGGTTCACATAATAATGAAGCGGACTACCCGAGTAGAGCAATTTAAAGAAACATTTTTTTTTTGTCCTAGACAGTTTAAAGGAACTGTGAGACAGTTTTTCAAGAGCAGTTTATTTGATTTAATTTTTTATGCGAGATTGTTAGCGTTTATCATTCTGTGTAGTTTAAAACAGCCACAACCGAGATTTGGGGTTTAAGAAGAAATTTTGAGAAAATTCACTCTAAAACGGGGGTAATGTTACGTTTGTGGTTGTGTTATTCTTTTTAGGGCATGTGTGTGTTGATCATAGGAAAGATCCGGTGTTCAGTTATTTTGGATAAAAATTACGTACCTTTTTAGTATGATTCGTTTTCTTTTGCATGGAGAATTGCCAAAGATTTTGTTGTGTAGCTAGAATGTGATGAAGCTCTATGCTTGTGCATAGTGCTCGCACAATAGGATTAGTACGGTACGGTTTTTGTTAACGAGTAGGATTAGTACGGTACGGTTTTTGTTAACGAGTAGGATTAGTACGGTACGGTTTCTGTTGACGGTTTGTTTGTGCTGATAGTCCGTGGGGCCTGCTGCCCATGTGGAATCTGTAAGACATGGTTAGCACGGGATTTTTAGTGAGTTCTGTTTAGTGAGTTCTAGGCGGAAGCTGTGACTGTCAGAGGTCTAGATCGGTAGTGCGGGCTGTCTTGTCGTATGGAACGGTTGTGTTTGAGTTACCTAGCCCGCATTCCAAGACTCTGAAGCCTAGATTTCAGGTATGTTTCTATAAATGTAGTATTGATAGTTGTTTAGTTAAAGACAGTATGCGTGGTAAGATTAATGTGGTTGTATAGCGGTGTTCCGGTTTGGTTTAGTTATAGTATGTTTAGACTTCGGTGAAGTAACCGGTGTTTTTGTATACAGTTGTTTACCGAGTTAGATGACTAAAGGAATATGAAGTGTGTATGTCTAAGCCGCTATGAAGATAGTACGTGGTTGGGTAAGCATAGTCTTTTCCAGGATATAGAGTAAAGTATAGCAAGAGTGTCAGTTAGGCTATAGTCTGTTTCAAGATAGTGACAGAGATATGGGGGTGATACGAAAATAGTTTATGAAGCACGTGTGTGTGTGTGTGAATGAACGTGTGAGTTATTTGTATCAGCCAGGTTACGTGACGTTTCTCATTGATCCAATATGTTGTGTGTTTAGCAAGTGTTACGTTGGGACTTTTGTTGTCTATTCAGAGTTCTTGTAACAAGAGTGGAGAGACGGACGCCGAGACGTCGAGTCGCAGGTGGGACCTACGTGAGGTCATCCCTCCAGCTCTTCTGAGAGTGAGTCTGACTGGGAACCAAGACACCCAAGTCCAAGCGAGAACTGAGTACCGTACGAGAACAAGGACGTCCGTGCCCAGAGAGACAGGACGGCAATAAGCGTACGACGAAGGACTTTCACGCCTAGACGTGAGAAGGACCAACTTAACCAGGCAACAACATCAAACAGGTTGGAGGCAATGTGAGACTAAGACCTAACCTGGCAGAGATATTGTGATACGTGTGTGTGTGATACTAGAACAGTGTACATAGTTGATAATCATTTAAGTCGTTCTTTTTCATTTATAGTGTATAAAGGTTACTTTAGAAAGGGAGCCCGTGTGTTGTGTTTTACCGCATGAATGCGCCCGTCTGAGTCAGTGGCGGTGTATGCGTCTGTTGCGTGAGAGTCTGTGCGTACGACTGTGGGCAAGTCTGCGTGCGTTACAGTGGTGACCCTGACTTAGCGGTAGGTTAGAAGTATATGCGAGCGATAGTGAGTAGCGATTTTAGAGTAGGATTTGTTGCTATGTACATGTTGTTGTGTTAGATTCTAGGGGATTCTAGGGGGTAAGATCCGTTATTTCTGTGGTTTTCTAGATCTTACGAGGAGTTAGTACTTGTTTCTTCCTTTTGTATAGGTAGTGTTCTTTTTCCTTGCTCTTCTTTCTATCGTTCTTATTTTCGTTCCATCTGGACGTCAAGTAGGTCACTGTTTCTGCGTAAGTTGATATTGTGAGATTTCATTAAGTTTTTTTCCAGCCTTTTGGTTGTGGTATTTGTATATTTCCGTTTTCAAGTTTTGGGAAGTTGTTGTAGCAAATATGGAGGTAGACCCGGTAGAGGCTTACATTAAACAGGGTGAAAGGTTAGGACTTAAGGATGAGAAACTTTTTGATTACGTAGAGAAATGTGGGGATAGAGAGGATAGAGCGAGAGAAAGAGACGCTCAGAGAGAAGAAAGAAGCTCAGAGAGAAAGGGAAGAGGGAGAAAGAGTACTTAAGAAAGAGGAACTGGAGGTTCAGAAAGCCATAAAGGAGAAAGAGTTAGAGGTTCAGAGGGTGAGGGACGAGAAAGAATTAGAAATTCGTAGGCTTAGAGAGGAGAAAGAGTTGGAAATGCAGATACAGAGGGAGGAGAAAGAGCTAGAAATTCAGAGAGAGAGAGAAGAGAAAGACAGAATACTTAAGAAAGAGGAAATGGAGCTAAAGGAGAAAGAGTTAGAAATTCAGAGAGAGAGAGAAGAGAAAGAAAGAGCTCTTAAGAAAGAAGAATTAGCGTTTCAGAGAGAGAAAGACGAGAAGTCTCTAGCGTTTCAGAGAGAGAAGGACGAGAGGGAACATGCTTTAAGAGAGAAGGAACTAGAGTATCAGAGGGAAGAAAAGGAGAGGGATAGAGAGGTGAAACTACAGTTAGCTCGGGATGCGGGGTCTAGAGCAGATAGTGAGTCAGTAGGCCGAGGCATACGGAATTTTCCTAAGCTGCCGATGTTTAAAGAGTCCGTGGACTCTATTGACGCTTTTTTTGTGCCGTTTTGAGTCTCATGCGCAGGCGTTGAGTTGGCCTCCTGCCAACTGGCCCGTTTTGCTTTCATCTGTGCTTGAGGGTCAGGCCTTGAGTCTTTACCATAGTTTGACCGTTTCGGGGAACATAGAGTACGAGACTTTGAAGGAGTGTCTCTTGCAGAAGTTCCAGTGTAATGCGGAAGGTTTTCGGGAACGCTTGAGAGCTTGTCGGCCAAAGACAGGGGAATCGTTTATGTCGTTTGGCAAACGATTGTCCCATTTGCTCGTACGTTGGGTCGAACTGTCAAAGATCGACCACACGTACGAGGCATTGTTCGATCTCTTGTTGGCTGAACAGTTCTTTGGTAGCGTTTCCAAGGATCTAGCGGTATTCTTGAGAGAGCGTAACCTCAAGACTACGGACGAGTTAGTGCAGCACGCGGAGGCTTTTCGGATGGCGCATCCTACGAAAAACCTCGCGCGTAGGACCGAGACACCGCCAGTCGGGTTGGTCGCTGCTAACACGACTGAGGGTTACCGGGACATAAATACTTTGCGTGGAGCCCAGCTGGGTAACGGTAGAGGTACTTTGCGTTTTCGACGCGGTGATCGAGGTAACAGCAATGGCGGTGGCTATCCGTACGCACGTGGAGGGACTTCTTTGCGTGGGTATGGTCGTGGTCGTGTTGCGAGTTCGGACACGCAGTGTTTTTCTTGTCGTGGGTACGGGCACTTCAGTCGGAGCTGTCCGTACTACAGTGCAGGGGCGCAGTGTGCTAGTTATCAGGAGCACGGCCATCTGGCTCATCAAGGTCCTAATAATCCTGGTATGGTGGATGGGGCGGTGCGGCCCACTCACGTAGCCAGTTTTGCGGTCCCAGTCGGTGAGGAACCACAGCTGGGCGCGGTGTGTTCAGCTAACGGAGATGGTTGCCTACCGCTGGTAGACGGTGTTGTTAATGGATGCCTTGTTTCTGTTCTCCGTGACTCCGGTACAACGACCGCGGGGGTCAGGCGTAGCCTTGTTAGACCAGATCAGTTCACAGGCGAGTCACAGAAAGTAGTTTCGTTTGGAGGAAAGATAGAAGTTTTTTCCGTTAGCTAAGATAGAGATTGACACAGAGTTTTTTACAGGTAGTCTGGTTTCGTGTGTCATCGACGACCCAGTAGTTGATTTAGTCGTAGGTAACATGAAGGGTGTGCAGCCAGTCATCAGTAGAGTCGTGACGGTTAAGCGAGCTCAGGGTAATCGCAGTGTAGTCGCATCAGTGGCGACGAGAGCTCGAAGTAAGCGTAGTTGGGAACAGAGAGATCGTGTTATTTCCGTCCAGAATCAGGGAATCGGTCAGCGGGTGTGGCCCAACAGTCGGGTTGGTCCGAGACGGCATACTTCTGTTGCGGACAGAAATGCCGCTCAGCACCCAATATTTAGGTAGATCGGAGACTAGGATCTCGCGATTGTGGGTAGGTCGGAGACTGGGATCTCGCGATCGTGTGGGCAGTCGTTGGATCGATTTCATTTCTTGAGGTTTTAGCACGTTAGTTCTGTTTTCGTTGTCGCGTTCGCTGTGCGATCCGAGAGTGTGCGTTGAGGCGTAAGGCTGTAATTTTTTTCTTGTATTCTAGGTAGTAAATGTTAGTCCTTTCCTGTTTTAGGATAACATTACGTCGAGTAGTCTTAAAAAGAAACTCGGTCGTTTCTTTTTTTCCCGAGGAAGTGGGAATTGTGATGAAGCTCTATGCTTGTGCATAGTGCTCGCACAATAGGATTAGTACGGTACGGTTTTTGTTAACGAGTAGGATTAGTACGGTACGGTTTTTGTTAACGAGTAGGATTAGTACGGTACGGTTTCTGTTGACGGTTTGTTTGTGCTGATAGTCCGTGGGGCCTGCTGCCCATGTGGAATCTGTAAGACATGGTTAGCACGGGATTTTTAGTGAGTTCTGTTTAGTGAGTTCTAGGCGGAAGCTGTGACTGTCAGAGGTCTAGATCGGTAGTGCGGGCTGTCTTGTCGTATGGAACGGTTGTGTTTGAGTTACCTAGCCCGCATTCCAAGACTCTGAAGCCTAGATTTCAGGTATGTTTCTATAAATGTAGTATTGATAGTTGTTTAGTTAAAGACAGTATGCGTGGTAAGATTAATGTGGTTGTATAGCGGTGTTCCGGTTTGGTTTAGTTATAGTATGTTTAGAATTCGGTGAAGTAACCGGTGTTTTTGTATACAGTTGTTTACCGAGTTAGATGACTAAAGGAATATGAAGTGTGTATGTCTAAGCCGCTATGAAGATAGTACGTGGTTGGGTAAGCATAGTCTTTTCCAGGGTATAGAGTAAGGTATAGCAAGAGTGTCAGTTAGGCTATAGTCTGTTTCAAGATAGTGACAGAGATATGGGGGTGATACGAAAATAGTTTATGAAGCACGTGTGTGTGTGTGTGAATGAACGTGTAAGTTATTTGTATCAGCCAGGTTACGTGACGTTTCTCATTGATCCAATATGTTGTGTGTTTAGCAAGTGTTACGTTGGGACTTTTGTTGTCTATTCAGAGTTCTTGTAACAAGAGTGGAAAGACGGACGCCGAGACGTCGAGTCGCAGGTGGGACCTACGTGAGGTCATCCCTCCAGCTCTTCTGAGAGTGAGTCTGACTGGGAACCAAGACACCCAAGTCCAAGCGAGAACTGAGTACCGTACGAGAACAAGGACGTCCGTGCCCAGAGAGACAGGACGGCAATAAGCGTACGACGAAGGACTTTCACGCCTAGACGTGAGAAGGACCAACGTAACCAGGCAACAACATCAAACAGGTTGGAGGCAATGTGAGACTAAGACCTAACCTGGCAGAGATATTGTGATACGTGTGTGTGTGATACTAGAACAGTGTACATAGTTGATAATCATTTAAGTCGTTCTTTTTCATTTATAGTGTATAAAGGTTACTTTAGAAAGGGAGCCCGTGTGTTGTGTTTTACCGCATGAATGCGCCCGTCTGAGTCAGTGGCGGTGTATGCGTCTGTTGCGTGAGAGTCTGTGCGTACGACTGTGGGCAAGTCTGCGTGCGTTACATTGTTGCGAAGACCGACCTAGATTTTTGCCGGAAGGTTCGGGAATGGGAGCAATTATTCTAGTAACCTCAAATATGACGTCAAAGATTTGTAGTAGACGCGTTGGCTACATTTATGGAATACACCTAGATGTTAGTGGAAGATTGTAGACAGATCTAGAGTGTTCGCTTTAATGAATATTTATGAGTTTTGGTTACGTTTTCTTTTCTGATTGGTTGGGTTGTGTAACTTGCCGGATTGTTCCGGAAAGTTGTAACCGTATAAAAGAGCGTGTAAGGAATTATATGTGTGCATTGTATGGGAGACGCAGTGTATCAGAATTGGGGATGCATTGTAGAGAGACAGTGTACCAATGTGTGGATGCATGTGTGGATGCTTTGTGCCGAGATTGCATCACGAGAATAAAATATTGTTGGAACTGTTACTCCAGTGTGGTCTACAACCTTGTGCCACGTGTGACGAGTTGCAGCTGAATGAAGTTTCTTTACAAGAACCCTACGTGAGTGCGTCTGGTGTGATTGCATCATACTACGACTACGGCTACCACGTAACATCTTCAGAGTCGCTTTGTTGCAGCTGCTGGCGAGTTTTTTCACCCGGCGTTCACAGCCCGAGTTGGCGCCAACTACGTCCAGACACCTGGGCAGCCTGTCCTCTTTGATGACGTCATCACAAACGTTGGTAACCTGTACAACCAAAGCACCAGAACCATCCGCATCCCGTGCGGTGGTGTCTATTGGATAACGTTAAGGCAAGAAATTTAAAGCGACCAGCTCCATGTAATAAAGAATACTATAAGTTGTTCAAACAAGTTGGGGATATTGAAATTTCAACTAGAATGGTTGCGAATTTTACAAAATCCGCCAAAATGATTAGTTATTCTACTGATTAGCCACACCACCGGCCTATATTTTCACAAGACTGGTTTTGTTGTGCGGGTCACGTGATCAGATTGGATGGTGTTGGGGTTTTGTGGTAAAAGAAAACATATGCAAGATATCTCTGTGAAAATTGGATGACCCCTCGGCAACGCCAGTCAGTCCGAGGATTATGGGTGCAAAGTGGAATCAGCAAGAGGCATCGAGTCTCATGACCCGCCGCAAGAAGAGCAAGTTGTACACATGTAATCTAAAGTTCCCCATTCATTTTGTCTGTTGTTCTAGCATCCGTCCTTCCAAAGTGAATGTTACGCTACTGTTGAACATCAACGGCCAGAAGAGCAAGTTCTACACATGGACAAACGGGATACATTCCAGCAAGTCAGGGGGCTTCACGCTGCGGTACGGAAACGCCCTGACTGTCGTGCAGGAAGGAGGGAGGTACTTCGAGAAGGACACAATTTGGTCTGTGGTCTATACTGGCTGGGGATCACAAGGTATGGTCTGTGGTTTACAAAGTATGTTCTCTGGTCTACATTAGTTATCCTATGGTACGCTGGGTATGGCCTGTGGTCTGCATTGGCTATGGTGCACAAGGTTTATTGTCTGTGGTCTAAGCTGTGCACAACGCAAGTCTATTACTATACGTAAACAACGCTTATAGACTTATGTTCATCGAAAATGTACAAATTCGAAAAAACATGCGTCGGTTGCTTGCCACAGTCTCTATATTGAGACATGATCCGATTGACTGATACTGGTTTGCAGGGCACAGAACATTATACGTTGTGAACCAAACATATTTCCCGTTTCTTTATGGGGACCCCACTCCCCCCCCCCTTCCCTCCCCCCCCCCACCCTTAATGTTATGAGAAGGCTAAAAGCTGCTTCTCTGTTGGGACAGAGTGTTAATATAGACCAGTTTTAATGATATTATTACGAATATTTACTTAGTTTTTTCTGTTTGAGTGTCTCGGACAGTGGCATGGGTAAACTATATAATACAAATTAATGACTATTGAATCCAAACTCAAAGTCAAGAATGTGTTACCGTTGTCCGTAAATTCACTTAATTTACGTTACCAAATTCTTATGCCAAACCAAACCTTATCAACGCTATGAAAAAGTGTCATGTAATGATTTTTTTTAAAGAAGAAATGTTGCTAAAACAATGGTGCGAAAGGTCTGGGCTGTGGTCTACATTGGCTTTGATGCGCAGTTTCTGACCGCGCAGGGTAAAATACAGGTGAATGGACCAAACGTAGACAGGAAAAAATGCCACAGAGAAAAAACAACAACGAAATGAGGATTTTATCCCAAAGTAGCACATCACTCGAGGCAAGACTCGTATCGTTACATTGTTGTGTATTGTCTTGTGCATCTACTGCGGGAAATCAGGGTATTTACTCGAGCACATTTAGTAGTGCACCTTCTTGTTTGTGTATGTGCGTTTCTCCTGCCTACTTCCTAAGTTCCCAAAAAAGACATGGGTTATAGGCTAGACCTGATGCATCCTTTTAAGGGATGTACCTGCGTATTTTTCTGTGGGTTGGCAATTGGGTGCCTGATAGGAGGGGGCAGGAGTTCTAACTGCTTGTCTGTCCAGCGCTGAGCAATTCCCCTTGGTATGTGTACAATTCTACCAGCGCTAGCCTCACCTATCTGGTTTGTGAGTTGCCTATATAGGGAGTTCCCCCCCCCCTCCCCCGCACCGGGTATATTTTGACGAGCAGTGAGAGTCCCGACATACGTCACTCACCCCCCCCCCCCCACCCCCCCTTTTTTTTGTTTTGTTTTTTTGTTTTGTTCTTTTTTTTTTGTTTGACTGGTGAAACTGTTCGGCCATTGGAAGCTAGGTGTAGCGTCGGGAGGCCTTTTGTGCCACGTTGAAGGTCCCAAACACCAAACAAATAGTTGGAATACATCTAGGCAAGGTGGGCATTTTATGTGTTGCCCCTCATGATCGTAACAGAAAAGGTGCATCCCTGAACTGCTGTTTTGATTCCACATGTCCACATTTTAATCGCAAACCCTTACCTCGACTAGTCATTTTTTAAAAGCACGACACAACGACATACACACGCGTACGCACGCACCGTGGCACACACACACACACACACACACACACACACACACACACACACACACACACACACACACACACACACACACACACACACACACGCACACATACGCTGATCAACAAATGATCCCGACATTAGAACTGCTATTGCATTGGAACTAGTATTAGAATCCCCGTATTCACACTCCGGTTTGTCACTGACGTAAGGTAAATAGATGTGCTGTGCAGCTCGTATTACAGGCGCCCTACTAGTCTATACGCGTATTCTTCCATTCTATTCGGATTGGGGCAGCACAACTGTAGGCATACATAATTAGTAACAAACTGTTAGCTCTGTGTTTGTGTGTGTGTTTATTGCTCCCCCCCCCCACACACACACACACACACACACATGCCACCCACCTGCCTCCATTTTTTTTTTAATTTATTCCCAGCATAGACGTAGTACTCACACTCATAGCATAAAGTGACTAATTTTCAACACACTTCAAAGCCTGAAAAATTACAAAAACGTTAGCTGTAAAAATTCATATTCTGGAAACTATTGAAAATCAATCCACTTTCAGCTCAAGGTACTATTATGACGTCACCAGATTTAACATACTGTGTAAATACGAAGTGCACATATATTACTGAAAGTATTTTAGCACATAAAAAGTCTTTTGTGTGCATATAATTCTATTAATCATGAAAGACGTGCATCACAATACCGCACTAAAAAATAGTGCCGTATTCATAGGGTCCAAATATGGAATGATGTGACGTCATCATGTATAAAAAAAAGAATATATTAAAGTTTATTATTTTCTGAATGCCCGATAAAGGACGAACGCACCGATACCAAATAATAAGTATTTTCTTGTAGTTATCATAGCTTTACTGTCCATCTAGTACCCTTACCCCCCAAAATGATGACCACTTTGAGGTTGGGTGGGTTTGGTAAACTCTGTGGTATCTTCGATACAGTGTTTATTTTTAACAAACACCTAGGAACCTAAGTGGTTTTTGATAGACTTTCAAAAAACATAGTCTACGATCCCCCGCAAGGGGTGGGGGGGGAGGAGGGAGGTCCATGGAGGGCCAAAGGTCTATACCCCAGGGCCGGGACACACAGCAGTCACAATGCTGGTTAACAAATTCATTCAATATCTCCCTTTTATCTAGCTATACGCAAAATATCTAGTAAAAACAAGAAAAACTGCGGACGCCAGTGTGGATCAATCGGTTTGTGTGAAACGATGGGCATCTTAATAAAAAAAAAATCGAAAAGAAATGTCCCGAGATAATTCTTTTAGGGACAATGTCTTAAAATTTCAAGCTTGTCCGTCCTCAAAAGCGGGCTCTAGTCGCTGTCTACTCACAAACCAGATAGGTGAGGCTAGCGCTGGTAGAACTGTACACATACCAAGGGGAATTACTCAGCGCTGGGGATCTTGCTAGAGGACCTTGCTAGGGCAAGGGATCTAACCGTTTGTCCGTCCAGCGCTGAGTAATTCCCCTAGACAAGTCGCTGTCTCTCACTCACTCACTCACTCACTCACTCACTCACCTACACACACACACACACACACACACACACACACACACACACACATGCACACACACACACACACACACACACACACACACACACACACGGCGCTTTGGCACCAAAAGACGTTCTGTAGCAAGGTCGGCGTAGCTAGACGTGACGTCATTTTATCTTGTTACTTCTTTGCCAGAATTTCTGCCCGCACGCCAAAAACGTTATGTGCATGTTCCGGAATGCCAGCCCCATTTCAAAGTCTACCAATTTTTTTAAACGGTAGACAAAAACACCCAGGGGGTCTGACGAGGGTGACCCTGGGAACTAAAAGGTAATTAACCCCACCCCCACAAAACTAGGAATGCCTACTACAGTCATTTAGAGCAGACTGGCTGAAAACGCATAGCTTGGCTGTTCCGTTATGGGTGCAGAAAACATTACCAGAACGATGACAATGCTAAAGTTAATGTCATTTAGTACCCCGCCTGTTATCTCAGTGCTAATGACCGTAAAAAAGATTTTGAAAAAATAGTGTTATGGCATGGGGCTGCATTAGTGTAACGGTGTATAATAAAAACTCGCGAGTGCAGGTCAATCTCAGTTTGACTGTTTGGTGCAAAATGCCCTTTGCAAATACGGGGCTGTTTGTAACTCTTCAAACTAACGAATTTGGTTTTAAGGATGCAGACAGGAGAGACTATCTTGTCACTCCAGTATGACGAGGTCTGGCTTGTCTGACAGAATGGTACCGTCTTTTGTCATCTGATGGCCGAATGATTCTGTCGGCCGAGCTCGTCCTGAACACGGGAGCCCCACACGGATGTGTATTATCGTCTGTCACTGTCTCCGTGTACACGAAGGAGATCATGATTAACAATACCCTTCTTAAGTTTGTGAAGTATGCTTACGATATTACCCTGACAGCCCGACTCAAGGACGAGTTTTCAGTGGTACAGTACTTTGCAAGCGTGAATGTTCTTGTTAGGTGGTTTGGTGGCAGTTTTCTGGAGTTGAATTTCGGCAAGACGGAGGAGGTGGGTTTTGGAGGTGGGCGTGTGAGAGACAGTACAAATATCCTCCTCTCTGAGCCCTTGATGATCAACGGACAGAGGATGGAGCAGGTAGCCAATTTTAATTATTTAGGTACAGTTCATGATCAGGACCTCACATTTACTGATGACGTTCATTACGTGCACAAGAATGCGCAGCAGAGACTTTCGGTTTAGGAGTTTCAATGTTAGTTCAGAAATTCTTATTCTCAGGTCCGTTATAGAGTATTTTGACTTTTAACATCGTATCATGGTATGGTAACCTATCTGTCAAGGACAAAACAAGGTTATCACGATTACTCAACCAAGCCAGCAAGATTGTAAGTGCAGCTTTCTGATGTGTACCATCAGTCTGTGCGCAGGAAAGCCGTGACCATTGGCAGTGACTGTGATCACCCACTTTATTCGAACTTTCAACTTCTGCCCTCCAGACGGAGGTGCAACATTCCACTGCCACGCATATACCTGTACAAAGGGTCTTTCGTGCCCACTGCTGTTAAAATCTTGCACGGTGAACTATGCTCAAAATATCTGGAATCAACATTTCAATCTGCATAGTCTTTTAAAGTCTTAATTTATGATGTGATTTATTGTCTTAAATAATGTGAAAAGGTATTAAGATTATATGGAAATAAATGCAATGGACACATAAGCTGTACTGTGATCAATGTGGTCAGTCCACCTTGTGATCTAGCATTTGCCACAGCCAGTGTGATTGATGCCACATTCTTACGCATAACGTTTTATTTTAAACAACGCTTAGCTTAATAGTACTGTAAATTGCTATTGCAGATAATATGTATGCATGCGTGCATGTGTGTGTGTGTGTGAGTGTGTGTGTGTGTGTGTGTGTGTGTGTGTGTGCGTGTGTGTGTGTGTGTGTGTGTGTGTGTGTGTGTGTTTAATGTGTGACTTACAACATGTATAAAGGAGTTTGGGTGCTTTTGTTAGTTAGTTATTGGTGTTTAACGCCGAGCAGGCGACTAAGGCCATCTCAGGGCGGGATGGGTAAAAATCTGGTCAGCCAGACTAAAAGCAAGGTCTTAAGACAATTAGGTGCTTTTGTGTCTGCGTGCGACTCTGTGTTGGGTGTGGGGGGGGGGGGTGCGGCGGGGGTTGAGGGGGGAGGGGGGGAGCGGAACAATGGGAGCACTTTGCAAATGTTCTGTACAGTGTGTCATGTTTAATTACGTGTTATCGTAGTATTGGTTTTAGCTTTTGCTATATATGATGTGAGCCAAAGGCATGTTTCCATTTTATGCATAACATTTTATCGATAATCAATTTTTTTTCAATTCGATTCAATTCAAAACACACAAATATAAATGCATACTTATGTAATGTAAAAGATAACAACGAGTGTTATGACAGCTTTGGCAGGGTAGAATTGTGTATAGTGAAGGGCTGTTGCCCTATGGAACGTAACGAGTTCATTCCTAAAACATTTTCGTCGATTTGAAATCGCAGTGCATGTGGAGACTTCGACTTTAAGAGCGCTTTACATGATGTCGTCCACACGAATTGGAACTAAAGAATCACAGTTCTGAGGTCTGAAGATGTCATCCATCCGGTTCTTTGGTGTACTCAGTATCTGGTTTCTTCTCAACACACATGATCGTGCCTAGAATATCCGCCAGATCTGCGTCAACAGCGGCAGCAGTTTTGTCCGCGGTAGGAAGATCTGCTTTGATCAGCTTGAAGGGGTTGGGGTGAGGAGTAAATAGTTTGTCTTCGTCAGACCCCCAAATCTTCCTCGTCGGCAACATCAATGCGCAAAAGGCCATCCGGCCGAAGTCCGCCCGATGGTCTTTTCCGCATTGAGTCGCGACTAGGACCGGCGTCTTGTGAGTCCTTCAAAGACCATTTCCTTAAACTGAACCGAGGTCGAATCCTGAAAAGACTTCAGCGAGGATTGTACATGTAGTACCTCCGGAAAAGACCTGCAAGATGTAGCTTGTGTCATGTCTGGACGTGAAGCCTGATGGCCATGCTAGATTGAAACCCGCACGGAGTGGAAAAAAACATTCATCCGCCCATGTTGAAGCAGAAAAAGGCACTCATGTAGTGCTTTGCGACCAACTACTGAGTCATTCTGCCTGCAAATAGTTCCTGAAAATTTATTTTGAAAAAAACGAATTTTCTTCACATAACAAGTAAGACACTTCGTATCCAATATCCAGAAAACACAATCCCCAAATTAAACACCACCTACTGCGGGGAAACAGAATCGAAACCGGTAAGATAACAATTCTATGACAGCAGCCACCGCGTGCTGCAACCAGTCATGCTCACGGTCACGTACGGAAACGATCGTTCCTTGTAGGAAAGACTGGACAATATCAGATGAAACCGGTCAGATACATCCCTGTACGCAGCAATGCCAAGTACGCTGCAGCGAAAAGAAAGAAAACGCCGGTAAAAAAAAGTGTCACGACACGGGTTTATTTTTCCTATTTTTGTAGGGGATTTAAATTTAGAGGGGTGACAGAGATTGGTTGGTCACCGGGTAAAAGCATAGGGCTCAAAGAATAGGTGAGCTGTTTGACCTTTACACGGGAAATTGGTGCCATGCGGGTTGCGGAGGTCGGACGTTAGACGCACGTGATTGTTCTGCGCGATCGGGTGGTTACTGATTCGCGTGAACTGACATCGCACTTTTTACTGAGCGCAAGTTTTGGCTAAACCGTACTATATCCAAATTGTTAGTCAGTCGCTACCTAGCAGCGAACAAAGCTGCAGTCTCAAAGTGAGGACTTTCAAGCGTGGTTCTCCATTAGTTCAAGTCCTCAAGTGGTTGTGCTGTTCCTCTGTAACGGCCCTGCAACACGGCCCTGGTCGCCCCGGAGCCGGTGCCCTGGAAAGGAGAAGCTGCGACGACTGAACCCCTGGCTTGTCTTGTTTGTTTGACTTCGTCCAGCCGGGGCGTCTTCACGGATGACAGTGAGTACACGCAACAATTCTCTAGTGGCCATATGCTCGGGGGGGGGGGGGGGGGAGGGGGTTGTCTGTGGTTGCTTGTTCTGTTATTATTATTAGTTTAGTTAGTAAGTTTTTTTTTTTTTTTTTTTTTTTTTTTTTTGGGGGGGGGGGGGGGGGATAAGTGTACGAACTTAGAAATAAATTTCATTTATTTTATCTGGTAGCATTTAGTGTCGGAGGCTAAATTCGGGAGTGAGTTATTTGGTATTGTGTAAATATGCGGTTTGTTGAGTTTGAATTTATTATTGTTTTGGGAGAGAGGTGAAGGAATATAAAAGACGGCAATTGAAATTGCAGGAAGGGTGATGTGATTACCTTTCACTTTTTGGTTAGTTATTCATATGTGTATTTTTGCACCCTTGTTTTAGTGCATCCAAAGATCTAAGTGCATCTAAAGAACTAAGTGGATTAGTCCGCCGTCGTTGCTGTGCGGAAGGGCTGGGTGGTACGATTGTGAGAGTGGAGGCTGGCTGTTTCACTCCTCGTGGGATTACGACGCCGTATCTGAGCGCGCGCTGTTGCGCGTGGCAGACACCGATTTTAGCCCAGGTCGGGTCGTCCCATTTAGTATTTACTAACTTACTTTATGTAAAGTCTTGTCCATTTGTAAACTTGTAAAAGAACGTTGTGAGACTAATTTTATTTCCTCGTGGTGACATTATTATGAGAGGAACCTTGTCGCAGTGACTGAAATATTGTGTATTCTACTTATTAAAAAGGAGCCATGTGCTATGAAGGACTTTATCGGGGAAGCAAAAGCATTAATTTAATTTGAGCTTGTCGTTTGTGCTCCCGCCGAGGAGATCCAGTTCTTGTAAATAATATTAACCAATTTTCATTTGTATTTTATTAAGGATAATTGTTTTATTATATATTTGATGTTATTTTGTATTATATATGTTGGATATTCATGCTGAGGTGTGTGGATGTGCGTGTGAATGCGATGCGTGAGTGTGAGGTTAGGACTGAGTGAGGATATTTTGGATTACTGTTATTTTTATATGTAATAAATGTCCTAATTGTTCCTCTGATGTTTGTGTTAGGTTGGGATGGTTGTACTCGAGTGGTAGCGCTCATAGTTCGCGCCCCGGAAGCGGGGGTCGTGACGAAAAGCAAACACCGCGTGGCTGCATACCCGACACGTGCGCAGACTTCGAAAGTTCCGCATCAGTTGATTAGCTTGCGCATCTGTCTTAAGTAAACCGGAAGTACGTAGCTGACGTAACAAAATGGCGGACGTCCTTACTTAGCCTTGTTTGAAACAATAAGCACACTACAGGAGCTGTTTGCAGCACATTTTTGCAACAATAGTATGCAACGGACCGCTAACTAAACAACCTGTGCGAAATCGAAATTACATAAACATCCTGTGCGACCATTACGTAGTTTGAGTAAACAGTCTCTCACCTATTTCATTGCATTGCACGGACAATGTCTAGACAATGCTGCTGGTCGTGTCGACGGAAAAGTAATAAAGCTCATGGATTACGTTATAAGTCTGTTATGTCTATACATGTATATTATTTTGACGTCATGATTGCATAGAAGTGGAGAGTTCGTATACAATATTCACTTCCATTAAAAACACGAAAAGAGTCTGTAAGTGTACCCGCAAACAAAGAGCCACCATGACAGCAAAACAAGAAAATTGTATTTGTTGCTTACCTCAGGTGTTCAGCCTACTGTCTGAGCTACCTTCACACAAAATTAGATGAGTTATCGCCCATGGCTACCTTAGAGGACACAGGGTTTCATTAGTGGTGAAAATAAGCCAAACTGGACACACTCTGTAAAGCAAGTTTCCTGCGATATGTTTTAACACGCAAGTTGTGTGGATTGCTTATGATGTTATTAACTGCCTCACACGAAATTTGACTCGAAAATTCATTAGAGAACCAGAACTTCCGGTGCACATCATTTTCTTAATAAATCTTATTTGATTTAATGTGAATTACATTCAAATCATTTTGTATGCTCCAGTGACTGACACAGAGATAAAGAACACATCCATATCCATTTGGTCAGTAAATATGGCCTCTAACCTAAAAATAAAGGACTTTTGTATTTTCATGTTTGTAGGTCATGTTGATTATTTAGGTGCCTTTCACAAACGAAAAGTAGGTCAAGACCAAACAGGCCGGATTTTCATGCACGCGGACACTAGTGACTCTGCACATTGGTTGGCTTTCAGCTGTGTACTCTGCAGATGCTCCTGTGGTCTTGTGTGCCCGGGTGTTGTGGGTGAATAGGTTGGGGAATATATACGAAGTCGAAGCAGAGGTCGCGTTGACGTACTTTTATTTGTCGTTAAAACAAACAGAACAGCACGGATATCCCAGTGGAGATGCGGTTGAAGATAAGCTCAGTGATGGCTCAGAGCGGTGGTAGCTATACTGTCAGTGGGGCAACTCTTAGGACAAAGACTTCCCGCTCTGGCACTGACCGGCTTAAATACTCTGCGAGCGAACCGCAAAGAGAGCAACTCGGCACGGACAAAGAAACGGTCCCAGACAGACCGAAAAATGGGTGAATCTGTGCTTCCGAGGTACTACAAAAAGAGCCATAACTCAATAATTACTTATCACAAAGGCTTCGGGTTTGAAGCAAAAGACAGGAAAGGTAAATAGCTACAAACTACCATAAACTATATTTTAGAGGGAAGTCCTAGGAATTTATTATTAAATTTTAAGGTGGGCTAAGAGGGCTCATTGAAATTTGTAAAAGTAAGTAAATCGCTAATTGAACTATGGTGATCCTAAAATCACTAAACACCGAGCATATGAGTAGAAGGGGAGTTGCACGAGGAAACTGATGTGAGTTACGGATTCTCGATCGGTAAAGCCGTTAAAAAGTTATAGAGGCTAGAACACGGACTCACTAACACAACTTTTAGAGTACTACAAAATGACTAGCTGACTGACTTCGTTGCTGGGTTGCGGCCCCTGGCTAAGCGTGGGTAGCACAAAGGCTTAGAGACTTTGGTGGCCAGAGGGTAAAGGTATAAAAAAAACCACATCATAGCGTCTCAGCTGGAGGGACCGCATCAGCCGGTTACATTTCCCCCCGCTGAAACCCTACCAGCGTCCTCGCTGGAACAAAATATTAGGAACTACTCAGGCCTCGAGCAGAACCACACCACTAACATGATACAACATGTTACAACATTACCACCTAAACCCTCTTGCTAACCTGTTTGGAAAGCATGGTCACGAAAGTGAAAAATATTCCAAGCACAGCTTGCATAGCAAAATGACAAAACAGAAAATGGTAATTAACACATCATCCGGAGTCAAAATGTACCTTGCTTAGGAATAAAATATAAAAGAACCCACTTATATAGCTACTAGGCATGCAAAACACCAGAAACCTTGCTTTGCAAGAGTCAGTCCAACTAACAGAACAGTGCACTCATAAAATGGTATTGTTCGTGAGACACAAAGCACAAACGCGAAAAAAACACCTACCAAAAACAGTTCATTGCAACAGCATTCTCTAGTCATCTGACTCACACTAAATAAAAGGTCTCTGGGTGGACAGTTCATATTAAAATAATTCTGACGCCGGTGTCACTCATTACAAATTCTAAAGTCATGGAATCAACCTAAGAAACCCAAGCTTCCACCCAATTACACCTGGCTTTGAATTTGATACGCCGTCTGGCAGAACATCTAGGTGGAACCAACGATCTGCAGGTCTCGGGTTCCTTCGGCAGTCCTGCTCTCGCAGCCAGAGTCGCTGCAGGTGGTACCAATGGTCTGCAGGTCTCGGGTTTCGTCAGCAGTCGCAATATCGCAGCCAGAGCCGCTGCGGTCTCAGCAAGGGATGCCACTGTCACCACCAGAGCCGGTGTGACAGGCACCAGGGCTGCAGCTAGAGTCTCTGTAGATGGTGCCGCAGTCACAGCCAGAGCCGGCGTGACAGGCACCAGGGCAATCGAAAGAGCCATCATCGATGTGCCACCCACAAGGTCTTCAACAGCCTGTTGGACTGCAACTTCTATTTCTGCCAGGTTTGGAACAGGAACGGAAACACGCGTCTCTGGGACTGGAGCTAGAGCTGGAGGTGCAGTTGGAACCAAGGTGACAGGGGTGGCGTTAACAACCTGAGGGACTGCAGCCTCTATTTCTGCCAGCACAGGAACAGGAACGGGAGCACGCTTCTCTGGGACTGGAGCTGGGGCTGGAGGTGCAGTTGAAACCAAGGTGACAGGGGTGGCGTTAACAACCTGAGGGACTGCAGCCTCTATTTCTGCCAGCACAGGAACAGGAACGGGAGCACGCTTCTCTAGTACTGGAGCTGGGGTGACAGGGGTGGCATTAACATCCTGAGGGACTGCAGCCTCTTGTTCTGCCAGCAGGGGAACAGGAGCGGGATCTTGCATTTCTGAGTCCGGAGCTGGAATAGGAACTGTAGTGACAGGGGAGGCACCATCAGAAGTTATTAGAGGAAGCAAAGCCAAGTCTTGTTCGGTCTCATTCACTAGTGCTTGGACCGGTGTTTGAGCTGGTGTTTCCGGTTGATCAGCTTCCTCGGCCGGTTGCTCTACCAGGTCGTCAAGAAGCTGGTCAGTCAGCAGCAGACCACAACAGTTGCCAACTCTCTCAGTACCTCCATCAACAACTTGAGCTTCCCCGCGACCCGAGGATTTGTCCAGGTGTACTTCACCGACGAAGGCCAGAAGATCAACAAGTGCCATGTATTCTTCATTGGCTCCTGTTGTCTGGCTGACAACGGGGGTTAGAGGTTTTCCCTGGTTGGGTGAGTTATGACTGGTGGCTTGGCTGTGGGGCGGTCTTGGTCGCCGACGCTTGTGGTACTGCTTCTTAGCAGGGCACCTACGTTCCCTGTGCCCGGGCTGTTGGCACCAGTCGCAAGTTTCCACTGTTAGTTGCTGGTGCTGCAGCTCCTGCAGTTCAACCTGGAGGGCTGTCACTAGCGCTCGGAGAGCCTCAACTTCGGGGTCAGACTCAGCAGTGTGTGCTTGGGTGCTGATGCCCTGCTCGTTGTCCCTGCATGTTGCGTCTTGCCAGTTTCCCTTGTTCTCCATATTGATGTTATGTTAGTTGCCCTCTCCGTGCTGTTTTAGACTTCTTTACCCCGATCCTTTGCTCGCAGCGCCAGATGTGGTCTTGTGTGCCCGGGTGTTGTGGGTGAATAGGTTGGGGAATATATACGAAGTCGAAGCAGAGGTCGCTATGACGTACTTTTATTTGTCGTTAAAACAAACAGAACAGCACGGATATCCCAGTGGAGATGCGGTTAAAGATAAGCTCAGTGATGGCTCAGAGCGGTGGTAGCTATACTGTCAGTGGGGCAACTCTTAGGACAAAGACTTCCCGCTCTGGCACTGACCGGCTTAAATACTCTGCGAGCGAACCGCAAAGAGAGCAACTCGGCACGGACAAAGAAACGGTCCCAGACAGACCGAAAAATGGGTGAATCTGTGCTTCCGAGGTACTACAAAAAGAGCCATAACTCAATAATTACTTATCACAAAGGCTTCGGGTTTGAAGCAAAAGACAGGAAAGGTAAATAGCTACAAACTACCATAACTATATTTTAGAGGGAAGTCCTAGGAATTTATTATTAAATTTTAAGGTGGGCTAAGAGGGCTCATTGAAATTTGTAAAAGTAAGTAAATCGCTAATTGAACTATGGTGATCCTAAAATCACTAAACACCGAGCATATGAGTAGAAGGGGAGTTGCACGAGGAAACTGATGTGAGTTACGGATTCTCGATCGGTAAAGCCGTTAAAAAGTTATAGAGGCTAGAACACGGACTCACTAACACAACTTTTAGAGTACTACAAAATGACTAGCTGACTGACTTCGTTGCTGGGTTGCGGCCCCTGGCTAAGCGTGGGTAGCACAAAGGCTTAGAGACTTTGGTGGCCAGAGGGTAAAGGTATAAAAAAAACCACATCATAGCGTCTCAGCTGGAGGGACCGCATCAGCCGGTTACACTCCGCATTTCACTTTCAATATCCTGTGATGATAGTGTTACGGATGACGCCATAAGTCATCGTTGTGCGTTTTTTCTAATAAATTACGTCAAAATAACCCGGATTAAAGCATATTTACGAAGAAAAGCGCTAAGCTGAAAAATTCGCGTTTCTTTTGTTGATCAGTATATCATTTCTTGACAGACCGAGCGACTCCCATTCTCAAACTGTTTGATTCATAGTCACCGAGAGCGAAGCTGTTTGTACAGTGAGTGAAAAACCTCTGGTTAGGAATCTGTTTTGATCACTTGGACAAAGACCAAATCTCCCCAAATTGGAGCGTTATACAGGATGTCCTAGAAAGCTTAGCGCGGTTAGACTAGGACATGTAGTGTGGGAGCGTTTCCTATGTAAAAGTGGTCCTAGAAGGTTCTATTCATGTCTGGTGTGATCCAGGTCAGAAGATTTCAGCTTGATTTCTTTTACGAAAATAGTGAAGGAATGAAAACAAATGCGTTATTGGTGGGAGGGGTTTGCTGCACGGACCCGTGTATGCCTTCGGGGGGTCAAAGTAAGCATTGTACCACGAAGGGCTTCGGGATACAAATGGTTACTTTGACCTCCCTCTCTCTGCGGTCTGTACGGTCTGTGGTATGTATTGACTATGGTACACAAGATATGGTCTGTGGTTTACTCTACCTGGAGTGCTACGCTCCATGAAACCATATTTTTCAATGAAGTAGGCAGCAAAAGAAAAAGTTTTGTTCCGGAGTAAAGAAATATAAAATCACAAAGAAAGGTAACAGTGTTTGGAACAAAGACAGTTAAAGTCAACAACAAAGACAGTAAAGTCAGCAACAAAGACAGGTAAAGTCAGCAACAAAGACAATTAACGTCAGCAACAAAGGCAGTTAAAGTCAGTAACAAAGACAGTTAAAGTCAGTAACAAAGACAGTTAAAGTCAGCGACAAAGACAGTTAAAGTCAGCAACAAAGACAGTTAAAGTCAGCAACAAGGACATGTAAAGTCAGCAATAAAGACAGGTAAAGTCAGCAACAAAGACAATTATAGTCAGCAACAAAAACAGTTAAAGTCAGCAACAAAGACAGTTAAATTCAGCAACAAAGAAAGATTGATTGATTGATTGTACATTGCTTAACGTCCCGACAGCAACAAGGCTTTCTCAGGACGTGCCTGCACTGCTTGTGAAAAAAAAAAACAGAATATTGAATGTATGTCGCCAATACGTGAAATAAACCTACGCCATGGGGCCTAAATAAAGCTAAGACCATTTTGCAACACACATCCAATATCAAGAGCTACAGGCAGTGCAGACAGTTGGGAGAGTTTTAAAAAGACAAATGCAGGTGAATGGACCAAGGGTAGACAGAAACACATGCCCCAGAATAGAAAGGAAACCCACCCTGTGGGGCTGACCAGGGTGACCCTGGGAAATAAAAAGTAGTTAACCACACCCAAGTCCCCCAGGGCAGACCCGGGTGGGGGTAACAAAGAAAGAAACTGGGTTGATACTGTCATATCAATGACGATAATAGACGATAACACAATTAGGAATAGTTAAAAACAGCAGATTCAGGATCAGGATCAGGAATTTATTTAACGTTTTTTCACACATTGGTGATATTAGACACTGTGATATTAAACAGCAGATTAAAAGCCCGTGCAAGCGCTGTTAAAGTTAAAGTCAGCAACAAAGACAGTTAAAGTCAGCAACAAAGAAAGAAACTGGGTTGATACTGTCATAACAATGAAGATAATAGACTATAACGCAATTAGGAATAGTTAAAAACAGCAGATTAAAAGCCCGTGCATGCGCTATCGCATGTTTTTCCTTGCTTTTAATCTACCGTGTTCGTCGAAACTGGTGCATAACTGACCTACTTCTAATTTCAGAACAACGATAATTTTAAAAGTGTCATTATCATCGTAATCTTATGTTTCTAAGCTTTTCTAGGCCAGTTCTCCGGCATGTGGACGTTGCAGCTCCCAGTACCGTTCCCAGACGTAATCACCAGTCACAGCATCCATCAAAATCCGATAACGAGGGAGTTCACCGTTCTGGTTGACAGCCTGCACCTCGTTCACCTCAGGTAAACGCCCTCCGCGTCGTTGGCCATGTAGACTGATGAAAGAAAACACCCTGTAGAAAAAAGCACTAAAAGGGACATAAATGTACAACGTAAATGCTCAGTTCTCTCCCTTGTCAATGATTTTTGTGCCTGCCTTTGAAATATGAGCCTCAAGCATTCACACCTTTATGTCCAGGAAAGAAAATATCCATTGTCCAATACCTCATTCAGCCCCGACACACCACATCAAGATATGGATCGTACATGATAGTTCAAGGGTGATGCTAGAATAGCTGACACCACCCTTGAACTATCATGTTCGAACTGTCTCTAGAATTGTAATACAGTCCTTTAGAGAGCAACTTCAAAATTAGAAGATTTCGGTCGTGGGGCAGAATGTGATACACTGTGTTAGCATTTTATTTAGGCATTGTGCCCAGTGGGTCTTCAAAAATACAGAATCTAACAATGTCTCTTCACACCCGACTGGAAATGGCCAGATAATGGGAAATCGGTCGAAACACATACTCCTGGAAACAAGCGAACACTGACAGTTCTACTTTATGTTCTGTTAGTACACACGCAAACATGTGTTCAAAGTGAACAATCAATAGCTGCTCACCCAACGTGCCCATTTTTGTAAAAAAAATGAAAAATAAAAATTAAAAATTAAATAAGAATAAGAATAAGAATAATAAGCGTGATTGTTATTACCTCACGATAAAAAATCTCGCTATGACATAATGGAATTATAGTGGGTTTTGCCAAATCCTGGCAGACGTGTTATATCCAACCGCTGTCCTGGTATAATGAACAGCTCTTTCCCTGCCAATCGCCACATAATGCGTCGCCGAAATCTTTGTCAGTTCAAGTGTTATCTGCAAGAGGCGTAGATCATCAGGAGCCCCAGCAGTTGCTCGGTGTTACGTGATAGTCGCAGTTGCCGGGGCGCATGGGGATCTACGCCTCTTGCTGATAACACATGATCTAAACCTCTCGTAATTTGACAGTGTCGATATTTCATGTGCTTTTCTAATCGTCTTCTGTCACAGTGCGGCGGGAGATCACAACCTCGTTCTACAGAAGCAGATGCCGTGGGTCTCGTAAGTACATGTGCCCTAAGTGGACACGCGTCCTATAATGCACACGGCCAAAGCGTCCTTGCACTCAGGTCCTGAATAAAGGGTCGTTATGTGTATAGTGCAGTGACGTCATTTAATGTGATAATGCAAACTACTATAGTGCGTAACTTGAAATAGAGCTCTAAGCGCTTCACAATTGACTAATATTATAGACAAGTAATATTAACTCATTCTACCCCAAAACCGAAATCTCCATATTTTGAAGTTGCCCTCTGAAGGACTGTATTACAACTCTAGAGACGGTTCGATCATAATAGTTCAAGGGTGCTGACAGAATAGCTATTCTGGCACCACCCTTGAACTATTATGCTCGATCCATGTCTTGCTGTGGTGTGTCGGGGATGAATGAGTTTAACGATTTTTTTTTTTTAAACAGCATTATGCAAGACAATATTACAAGGACGCCAGATTCCAGCACGCACGCACGCACGCACACACACACACACACACACACACACACACACAAACACACACACACATACACACACACAAACACACACACACACACAAACACACACACACACAAACACACACACACAAACACACACACACACACACAAACACACACACACACATACACACACACACACAAACACACACACACACACAAACACACACACACACAAACACACACACACACAAACACACACACACACACACACACGAGAGTGCGGGTCAGCGGATCATCATCAATAAACGACTATTCAAAAACGAGAGCGGAAATGTCGGTTTTGAGGAAAGTTCAAAGGCATGTGAAGATTCAAAAAACGGATTTCTTGAAGTGTGGCAGGGGAGAAGCGGGAAAAAGGGGGAGGCAAAACGCCCAATGCGCCAAGACCCTCGGGCCGACGTAGGCCCGACGACCTCTTGCGCAATGGGCTGGCAGATGGAGCAGAAGCCACGTCTAATAGATACCCTACTACGTCTAGAACTAATTCCGCCGACTCTTCTTAGAAGCAAAAGTTTCTAGGGCGCAAGACGGACGCAACTGGCCCGCGGGCAAAATGCGGCCGTCACTGAGACCCTTTTGCGCACCGGGTAGAGGATGGGGGAAAAGGTAGCAGGGTATGTTTTGTGCGCCCCTACCCCCGCCCCCCAACCCAACACTCCCCCCCCCCCCACCACCACCACCACCACCATTCCCGCCCCGACTATATTTTGCCATTTTGTTGTGGACAGAGTGCGGTGGAGCGAGATCTTGTGGACTGGCCCGACACAATCCGGTGTGGATGCCGTCTTCAACCTTGCTGGAGGCGAGAGGCTGCGAGTGATGCGATCACCACAAAGTACACAGTCAGAATGGCTCAGGACAACATTCTCTATCGTCAGTATTGGTACTGCTCACTGCGAAAACACGACAGGTACAGGGCCCAGTAAGCAAATGTCATCGGGACCATGACGGCCGTCGTGGGCCTGTAGACGTTGGGGACCCAAGAGAACAAAATTAATCTGCCCTTATATGTCCATTTTTGCGACAAGCAAGATTTTCGTGGATTAGAGAGATGGTGAATGTGGTATAATGTACATACTGGCAAAAATGGGCAAACTAGCATGAGCCAAATAAGGCAAATTTTTGTTTCCCCCAGGTTCTAATTCATGAAGGCGGCCCGAGAACGTCGGTTTGATATTAATAAATTGTGATCCTACTGCCCATAACAGCAGGATAGAAGTTCTCACTGAGACCAAGACCACGTTTTCCGTCCACCATCATGCATTGAAAGGCCCGTTGACAGGACTTGCAGAATCTACGGGAAGTGTAAACTTCGTGAATGTTAGGACCTACAATCTCAGACGGAATGGATCGCATAGATTGCATTTATTTGTGATATACTGCCAATTTGTCCAAGGATAAAACTGTTACTAGTGTTAGCATGCGAAGGTGACCATGCACCACTCTCAGCGGACGCAGTGTGTCTTTACCCCAAACAGTCCTATCCGCTCAAGAAACGTTGATGCAAAGGGGTTTCAGGGAGAGGCATAGATCCCCATGAGCCCCCGCAAATGCGAAGGCACATGAGGATCTACACTACACTTCAAAGGAGACGTGTCTAAGTTCAAAAGACGATACTTTTTTTTAATTCCTATAGATATTACACTTCTGTCTGCACCAGCAAAACTCTTGAGCATTTCGTATTACAGTGCAGCAAACTACGTTTGTTTCCTTTGAGTTCTGTTTGCGTCACCACCCACTGAATGCGACACCCCCGAAATCAAAAGTTGTCAGGTACGACTGTATCTGAGGCGCCTTGTTTTTCGAGCACATCTCACGTTTCCTCAAGAACGTCTTAAATCTGATTTTGTTATTTTAACTTATCCTACCCAAACACCGAAATCCTCAAATTTTGTCGTTGCTCTCTAAAGACTGCACTGCAGTGCAGAACACAGATCGACCATGATAGTTCAAGGGTGATGCCAGAATAGCTTAGCGCCGATAGGCGCCAAGCTATTCTGGCATCACCCTTGAACTATCATGGTCGATCCTTATCTTGCTGTGATGTGTCTGGGGTAAAATGAGTTAAGGAAGTCTATTTTTCTATACGCAAAAAGTGTCTGTCGTTCTCTCGCAAGTGATCTCAGATGTCAGACAAGCTTCTTCACGCTGAAAAGTTAAGTAGCGAATTGTATCGTTATTTTCTTTGTTATATTTTAATAAACTGTGTTGTAACTGTCTTTTCTAGCGTGTTTCTTCGTTGGGTTTTTCTCTGCAGAGATTCCCAGGCGTCAACGTAATATGGATACCAAGTGATTCCAGCAAGAGGCATGAGCCCGTGCCGTTGGGTGGAGAAACAGTTAAACCATTTGGCCTCAACGCCCTACAGCAAGAGGTGGATCGACCATGATAATTCAAGGGTGGCACCAGATTAGCCATCAGGCGCCAAGCTAATCTGGCGCTACCCTTGAATTATCATGGTCGATTCCTCTCCTGCAGCTGATACATAGTCTTAAAAAGTGACACCCAAAATTTCGGAAATGCAACCTTGTAACTTAATTTGTTAATGTTCTATTTTGTGCAGCTTTCACCGGAGAGGTACGACACCCAGTCAGTTTGTATGCTCCCAATGAACCGGTCAAATTTGATTTCGAGCACGTCAACATCGACAACAGTTACAACGCTTGGAGGGGAATCTATACTGTCCCTTCTGACTCCGTCTACATCGTCTCTCTCAGGTATCAACAGAATGCAGGGCCGCCTCAGTATTTAGGTCACAAAGATTGGATGTCGCGTAGCCACTAAATGTTTAATAAGGTCTGTTTGGGCATGGAAATTACGTGAATTTACAGATATGAATAACAAAAAAAAACTTTATTCGAATACGGATCAAATGGTCAGTAATTTGTCCTCTACAGTTTACGTATCCCACTGTCCGAGCTACTCAAACGGGGAAAAAAGTAAATAGTCGTATTAAGATCATTAAAAATGTGTCTATATTAACACACTGTTTAAACAAACAATCAAATTTTGGCATTTTCATGACATTCAGGGAGGTCCCGCAAAGGAACGGGAATGATTCTCGGCAATATTGCTGGTTAACTGTGTGTAATGGTCTGTGCACTGCAAACCAGTATCTGTCAATCAGATCATGTTTCAGTATAAGACTTCGGCAAGCAACAGACGCGTTTTTCGTATTTCTATATTTTCGGCGAGAATGAGTCTATAACGCGCATTTATCTGAGGCCCAACTCAAATGTAACTTTGGGGATATTTATGAGTCAGCTAAAACTATCGCCTGTACTGTGTCATCCCCCAGAGCCGGTGACAAAGCTGATTTCCTCACCATTTTAGAAGTTGCCTATATTGTTAAGACTGGATATATAATAATGAATAGTTCTTGTATAGCGCAAAATCTTTTTGTGGAAAAAACTCATTGCGCTAACACACGCAGTCAAAACATGACATAGACGATATGAAACATTACAAATAAATACAACAGGACCACGGATCTACGACAGAGGAAAAGCAAGCTGGAAGAAGTGTTTTCAACTGAGCCTTAACTGAGGGAGAGTAGAGAGATTTCGAAGACTGACAGTCGATACTGTTATATCGCCCGTGCTATCTCGTCACAACAGTTTTCAAGCCATTCGGTGTCAGTTAACCCTTTTAGCCCCGGATCCCTACAGCAGGAGATGGCTTGACCATGATAATTCAAAGGTAGTGCCAGATTAGCTTGGCGCCTTTAGGCCTTTAGGCGCCAAGCTAATCTGGCACTACCCTTGAATTATCATGGTCAAGCCATCTCCTGCAACTGGTACATAGTCGTTAGGTAACACCTCAAAAGTCTGAGAAATGGGACCTTGAGGCTAAAAGGGTTAATGCAGACTGTGTTTCTGCAACCTTCGTTAAGTCAATCCGCCCCCCGCCCCCTCCCCACCCCCTCCCCACCCCACGCCCCCCCCCCCCAAAAAAAAAAATAATATATATATATATATATATATATATATATATATATATATATATATATATATATATATATATATATATATATATATATATATATATATATATATATATATATATATATAGTGACTTTATATATATATGACTTTATATATTATATATATATTATATATATATATATATATATATATATATATAATATATATATAAAGTGGTGTCAGTAAAAGGCAAAGGTCCTCACGAGCTATCGCAACTTTGGGGGCTCATGAGGATCTATACCTCTTGAAGTCGGGTGGTGTTCACATTTTCCCCACGCTGAACATGTTAAACATCCGTCAGCCTGCAGTAAGTAATTTATCAGTTTGTCACCTGGAATAGATTTCCGTGAATCAGAGGTGGCCAACTCTCAAATGGTGCCCCGAACGACCCTCTAATTCACATAACTGACGAGAGCTACTTTATATGACCAATATCTAACAAACAAGTGTGTAATATCGGTGTAAAAAAAAACATGTTTCATGAGAAAAATCAAAGTGGTTTTCATACCTAAATGGATGATCAACGATCGTTTTTATTCTGTTTTTTTTTGTGGCGGAATCGAGCGTAAAATGGCCGTGAAAAACGCATTTCACTTGGGCTGGTCACTTCACAGTACAACTGTCAGCAAACAACTCGCTTCTGACATCGAAACGTGAGCGAGAATGATTAAAACAGGAATCACTCTTTAATACTACAGCACTTCCCTGACTCTCTCGGGGCGTTTTATACCGCTGCGGTGTACACAATGATTATCTTTCACTCGTTACGTGTGGTGTCACAAATGACATGTGTGCAGGAACTGCTGCCCGGCTCAAAAATGGGACTCGCTGGAACGAACGAATGATTTAGAAAGTTAGAGAGACAAAATTAATCAGTGTGGATGAAAACAGGTTGTGTTGATTAATTCTGACCTGGGTTTGAGCGTGCCATAGTTGTGGTGTAACAAGGTCACATGGAAAACGCCAAAGCAGTGCAGAAAGCAATGGACTGTCATTGCACATTCAATCTGCATTTTTGCATAGTAGTAGGTTTTTTATCAGCGTCACGCTAAAATATTTATGTCACAAGTAACACAATACTGATAGGTGAAACACGAAAATTACATTCTTAGATCAAAACGGCAGTGATTGTTTTTCTTTACCGAATGGGTTCTTGCAGTAATGAGTTTAAATTCTTGAACTTTGCTTTTGGTGACTCACGCACTGGCTTATGGTATGAGCATAACAAAACATTGACACGTGACACAAATTTCAGTTGTGTCCTTGGTCACAAGAAACACGATTTTATGAATCCATCTGACGCACAAGGTACAGTGGAATTATTGCATGGACTTAATTTCAGTTTCAGTAGCGTTGATGAGTACCACAAGGTGTAGTGGACTGATGGCAAGACCTACCTTTGCCGGGTGGGTGATTTTGTTTAACTCTTTAGATCCAGGAAGGTTCAGTGCTGTAGATTGGCGCCACACCTTCCATGGTCTTATAAATTTCCATTCTATCTATCTATCTATATCCCGTAGTCTTGCCGAACGTTGGGGCACCACTGATGACTTGACAACCAGCTCCCTCCATTCCTCTCTGTTCTCTGCCATTCTTAGTGTATCGCCCAGCTTCAGTCCTGTCCACTCTGAGATATTGTCCTCCCATCTTTTCCTCTGTCTTCCTCTCCATCGTCCTTGTTACACAGTGCCTTGCCAAGCCGTGCTGAACGCGTGACATGCCCATACCACTTCAGTTTGCGTTTTTTCACAATGGCTAGTAGGTCTTCATAGAGCTCGATGGCTTGCCTGATTCTGCCTCCCACTTCCTCGTTCGTGATGTGATCTCTGTATGAAATGCCAAGCAGCATTCGAAAACATCTCATTTCAGTGGCCTGTATCCTCCTTTCAAGGTCAGCAGTGATGGGTCCATGACTCACAGGCATATAAGAACACTGAGGTGACTAATGAGCGCATCAGTCTGATCTTGGAGCAGAGTGTGATGTTTCTGTCCTTGCATATGGTCTTCAATCTTGTCAGTGCTGTTGTTGTCTGCGCAATCCTGGACAGTATTTCTGGTTTTGATCCCTCATCTGTCACAATGGCTCCAAAGTATTTGAATGTATTAACTGTTTCCAGTTTTTGGCCTCCAATCATGATGTCAGTGCCAATGAGACTGGTGTTATTGGTCATCAGTTTGGTCTTCTCTGCACTGATTTCCATCCCAAACGCAATGGCTGTACTGTCCAGCTTTTCCACCAGCTGAACTAGCTCCTTCTCTGTTCCTGTAAGGCCATCAATGGCGTCTGCAAAGCCCGAGTTCGTGATTGTTCTGCCTCCAATACTGACAGTTGTTTCATGATCTTTCAGAGCGTCTGTCGTGATTCTTTCCAGGAAGCTACTATTATTAGCTACTAAACAAGGCAAGCTCGATTCTTAATCAATTCACTCCTAAGTCTATTACTGTAAGTGTGCAACGCCTATCGAAAAAGTCGACTCTTAGTGTCGCAGGCGACGCGAGTTTAAACAGGTATTTCCAAGTGTCTATTTTAAGTTAGTTATGTGGGTTTAACGCTGAGCAGGCGACTAAGGCCATCTCACGGCGGGATGGGTAAATTTCTGGCCAGCCAGACTAAAAGAAAAGTCTTTAGACAATATGTAAATATATCTTAGAAATATTTCGTGCTAAAATGTCGCACGAGTCTTTTAAGGAAAAGTCTACAGACTCTTGAAAAGGTGCAAATAATAAAATTCAGAGTCTATGAATGCTCAAATCTTACTAAAAATATTGGATTCTTCAGAAAAAAATGAATTATTATTCAAAAAGGAAAAGACGTACAACGCTGGATTACGAACGCATCCAATGTCTATCTCCAAGCTAGTTATATCCAACATTCTAAGTGAATAGAACGAAAATTACGGACAGTCTGATTGGGGTCAATCGACTTTATATAAACGACAATTTTTCTCTTGAACGAATCGCCAAATTTGAATATGCTCAAAAGCAATCCGAAAAAAACATCTTGAAGGAAGCGTTTCGTAAAGTTTCAGACCGGTACGTACGCAAACACAGGAGATACTCGTGTCTAAAACACACACACACAAACACACACACACAAACACACACACACACACACACATACACACACACACACACACACACACACACACACAGCTTATATGTAATCAGCGTGTTTCACTGAACATTTTACATGTTTACTGTTCACCTCATGTTGACCCGCCAGAAGCCCACAATAATAAACGATTTGTCTTGACTACACTCACTCACTCACTCACTCACACACTCACACACACACACACACACACACACACACACACACACTCACACACACTCACACACACACACACACACTCACACACTCACACACACACACACACACACACACACACACACACACACACACACGCGCGCGCGCGCGCGCGCGCGCGGCGCTTCCCGCCAAATGTACGCTCAAAAGCGCGGTTAGCGTAGCTACGCATGACGTAACTTTTTATCATGTTACTTCGCTGTCAGAGTCTGATGTGTGCCCACATATATTCGTCATTTGCATGCTACGGAACGCGCTCCGACCAGCCCCATCTCAAAGTCCACGGTAAACAAACGGTCACCGAGGTCAAATGCGTTGTCATTTTGCACATAATTAGGTCATTTCTTCCTGTTTTGCAGAAATATCTCATTGAGGGCTACCTAGAAAATAGTTTTAAACAATATGTATCATCTAACCTATAGATTAAGTAAAATGAAAGAATTTGTCCTCACATGTCACAAGAGACACATTTTCATCTCAAGCCTTAGTTCTCATAAACCACTCATAATATTTTCAAAAGTTCAACAGAACTTAGAAGCCAAACGGAAAACAAACTCGGACAATCTTTTCAGGTTGTTTTCAAACCATGTTTTTGGGGTTGTTATTGTTGTTGTTGTTGTTGTCTATATAGCACCTTTTGAGAGTGAGTCAGGGATGTCAAAGTAGGTGTTGAGGAAACAATTTTTTTTTAAAGCCTGGATAAACATTGCAAATATTTCACATGTTCGTCCGGGCTTTTAGTCCACTCTCTACGTACAAAGAGTGACCCACTTCTGATTTCCGAACCTCTTCAGAGAATGAAAGGCGAGGTTGCTTCAAGAAATCGCGTAGCCCTCGAAAGTTCAGCTGCCAGCTATGTCGCTGCACAAGCTCATTTGTTAGGTGCATGAAAGCGAACCTCTGACACCTGCGCGGTCCTTTATCCGAATGGGTGTATTGCAGACCCATGGCCGCACCGCCATCAGTGGTGTCTTACAAGGACCACAAGACAGTCACGACCGCGTGCTGCAAACCCCTGACCTTCACATTGAGGAACGCCACTCACGAGGTGTTCCGCGTGACAACCGATTACTACTTACCAACAGGTGCCTCCGCTGCCGTGTACCTGCGCGCAGGTGGGTGGGTGAGGAGCAAGTAAGTTATTGAGGAGAGGTGGTAAATTGGCGCTGTTGACCGACCGACTGTTTGATTGACTGACTGGACTTTAACACCGTGCTAGCAGCAATGATTATCTCACTACGCTCCTACCTATCTCTCCAACTTACTTCACCCCTACACTCCTTCCCGCTCCCTCCGCTCCGCCTCCGACCCTCTCCGCCTCCTCATCCCCCGCACCAAACTCAGCACTTTCGGCCCCCGCTCCTTCTCAGTATATGATCCATCCACCTGGAACACTCTCCCACTCTCTCTCCGTCAGAAACACTATCTCTCCCCCTTCCAGTCCGCCCTCAAAACTCACCTCTTTCAACAGTTCTAGCACTACATCACCACACTCCCCACCCCAAGCTGACCGTCGTAATGTATTTTCACTATTTGTGGTACGTGAGTCATTGCCTAAAGCGTGCGCATGCGTGTGCGAGTTGTGAGTGCGCGCTTAGAGTTATAATTATTATAAGATAAGCGCATTATAAATACCGTAATTAATTAATTAATTAATAGTTAGGACTGCAGGCGAAAAGACCCAGGTTGATCACGTGGGAAAAGCTGACGGACTTTTGTTTAACTCATTCTGCCCGCGACACGCCACAGCCAAGCTATTCTGCCACCACCCTTGAACTATCATGGTCGATCTGTCTCCTGAATCGTAATGCAGTCCTCAGAGGATAACTCCAGAATGTGGGTATTTCATACCTCGGGCACAATGAGTTAACAGGTTGCTAGTTCAATCCCAGGTGGTGTAAACATTTTGTGAAATCCCTTCATGGCAGCTACGGACTATTAAGCCAACACGTTGAAAGTTCAACACATACACACAAGATACTGACTAACCATGACTGGCAGTTCAAGGGTGGTGCCACAGTAGCTTAGCATCTCGGGCGCCAAGTTATCACGACATCACCCCTGAACTGTCAAGGTCGATCCTTAAGTGGAGTGTGAGTAGCGCGTGCTTGATGCAGCGCACATAAACTAATCACAACTGTTTCATATGCAGTTTTCCAAATGAGTGTAATCGCCAAATGCGCCAAATTCAATCAGCCGAACTGTGCAGTCGTGTCGTGCAGTAGTTAGTTATTTGGGTTTAACGTCGTGCAGGCGACTAAGGCCATCCCACGGCGGGATGGGTAACAAATCTGGCCAGCCAGACTAAAAGAAAGGTCTTAAGACAAGACGAAAATATATCTTAAATATATTTTATGCTAAAATATCGCACGGGTCTTTAAAGGAAACGTCTGCAGACTCTCAAAAGGGTCAAAATAATAAAAATTCGCATAGTCTATGAATGCTCAAATGTTATTAAAATATTGCTTTCTCTCAGAAAACTGAAGATTTGTTCAGGAGGGGCATCCCGGAACAAAACCTTCAAAGAGTCTGCTGTGAAGTGTTATATCTTGTGTCAATTAGATCGCACAAGACAGCAAAAAGTGTTTAACAGAAAGCTGCTCGTCGCAGACATAACACCATGGACGCTCCTCCTGTCTTAATTTTTTTTTTTACAGGTGTATTGGCAAGATAGAGTACGTAGCCACACGTTACAGGTAATGATGCATTTGCAGCACAAACTGCATGGGCCTGGTCTGCGAGGAGTCATTTTTAGGAATATTGACTATTACCCCCTTGACTGCCGAGAAAGAAAAAGAAAAACACGATACAGCTGCAAGCGACCTAGATCCTCATCAGCCCTGCGACTGCGGGGGCTCACGGGGATCTATGCCTCTTAATGAGACCAATTTGTATCCTGTGTTATTTTTGACGGTGATGGCTTTTGGTCGATGAATGAACCAAGATTTCAGAAACAAAAATGTACACGTACAGTGTACGTACAATGGCAGGATCACATAACTCTGTGTGTGTGTGTGCGTGCGTGCGTGCGTGCGTGCGTGCGTGCGTGTGTGTGTGTGTGTGTGTGTGTGTGTGTGTGTGTGTGTGTGTGTGTGTGTGTGTGTGTGTACGTGTGTGTGCACGTGTGTGTGCAGGAGACAAGCTAAAGGTTTTTGCTGAGGCGCCGGATGAAAGCTACAGGGGTGTGTTGAGTGGGTCTCTCTTCTCCATTGCTAACCTCTATTGCCCGGCACCACACGATAGGAGAACGTAGGGAACAGGTTAGACCAGAAAACGAGAAAAGACAATAGAAGAAGAGACGAAAATGAAAGAAGACAAGATCAATGTATTGTCAACAATATGGATGTTTTTCATTGTCTGGAGATAATAAAGTTGCCAAATAAATTACATCATCATCATCATCATCATTATCAGTCCCCTGACCTAGTGTGTTCGTCGAGTCGCTGAACTGCTAAACGTTCAACCAGCTCCCTCCACTTATCTCGGTCAGGTGCCAGGCTTTGCGTCTCTGCAAAACTTTTCCCAGTCCACTCTGTGATGTTCTCCACCCAATTTTTTCTCTCTCTGCCTCGTTTCCTGCAACCCATAACGCTGCCCTGCAAGACTGTTGTGGAGAGGTTGTTGGCTCGAGTGACATGATCATACCATTTTATCTTTCGTTTTTAAACGGAGACGGCGAGTCAGTTCAAGTATCTAAGCACTGCCATCAGTGAGGAAGGATCAAGATCTGAAATTTTGTCCAGAGCAGCACTGCAGCCATGTCAAAGCTAAGACCTATTTGGAGAGACAAAAATATATGTCTTAAAACAAAAATCAGACTTCTGAAAGCACTAGTCCTCTCAATCTTCCTATATGCATGTGAGGCATGGACATTAACAGCTGAACTGCAGCGAAGAATCCAGGCACTTGAAATGAGATGCTATAGAACCATCATTGGCATCTCTTACAATGAACACATCACAAACAAAGAAGTGCGTAGTACCATCAGGCGTTAAGCTGGCAACTATAAAGACCTCACCACCGCCAAAAAGAGAAAGATGAATAAATTACAACAATTACAATAATAATGTGAAAGAGTTGCCAATTAATTACCTTCACAAAATGCACAGTCTGTCTGCAAAGATGGCAAAGCCGATGTGATTTCAGATTTCATCCTAGACAATGACCTAGATGTTGTCGTGATCACCGAAACGTGGCTCCGCTCAGCTGGCGATGAACCCATCATCGCCAGCGTCACTCCGAGTGGCTACCGCCTGGCCTCCTTCCCGCGTGCTTCCAGAGGGGGTGGCATTGCCGTCATCTACAGGGACTGTCTTTCTGCTCACCTCTCCTTCTCTCAGTCTCTCCCTTTTGCTCATCCCTCCTTTGAATCTGTCGAGGCCGTAGCAACACTCCCTGGCCAGTCCCTCATTTTCTCATGAATCTATCGCCCCCCTCCAAGCTCTCAAAACAAACTCACAAACTCCATGTTCCTCACCGAGTTCGATCTCCTCCTCGACCACTACAGCACACGACCCGGAAAACACATCTTTCTTGGCGACTTTAACTTCCACTTCGACAAACCCGACCACCCCGACACAAAACGCCTTTGCACGTCACTTTCAAACCACATTGATTTCAGGAAAGCATTTGATCGCGTCTGGCACGACGGACTCTGGCAAGTCATGAGATCGTTCAACATAGAGGAGGGACTGATCCAAATGATAGAAGCGCTTTACAAGAACGCCTGCAGCGCGGTTCTACTTAACAATCGGTCAGGCGAGTTCTTCAGGACGACGATCGGTGTCCGTCAAGGATGCCTGCTCTCTCCTGTCCTTTTCAACATATTCCTGGAGAAGATCATGCAGGAAACCCTCCACGACCACCATACTTCAATCTCTATTGGTGGCAGATCCCTGTGCAATCTTCGATTCGCAGACGACATTGACCTCATGGCAGGCAGCAATAGTGAGCTCCAAAACCTGACAGACAAACTTTCAAGTAGCGCAGGGTCTTATGGCATGGAGATCAGTACGGATAAAAGCAAAGTGATGATCAACACCACAAGCGACAGCAGCAGCAACATTCACATGAATGGCCAAAAGCTAGAAGAGGTCAATAGCTTCAAGTACTTGGGAGCCACCCTGTCCAAAGACGGTAGTTGCATAGCAGAGATCCGTATCAGGATAGGTACAGCAACATCCGCAATGGCCAGGCTGGACAGGATATGGCGAAGTAACTCCATCAGCTTCACCATCAAGTACAGGCTTTACAAGTCCCTCGTAGTGTCTATTCTACTCTACGGCTGTGAGACTTGGACACTGCTTGCAGACTCAGAAAAGAAAATCCAGGCCTTTGAGAATAAGTGCCTGAGGAAGTTGCTCCGCATCTCGTACCGCGAGCACAAGACCAACGAATATGTACGGAGCATCGTCACTTCCCTGGTGGGCCCACATGAACCCCTTCTGGCAACCGTGAAACGGCGCAAGCTTGCTTGGTTTGGCCACGTGACCCGACACAACACCTTGTCCAAGACTATCCTCCAAGGCACTCTCAAAGGAAGTCGTCGGCGAGGTCGTCAGAGAAAGAGTTGGGTCGCAAACATAAAAGAATGGACCGAACTCGAGATGTCAGACTTGCTTGCCACCGCCCAAAATAGAACTCAGTGGAGAGCACTGTCTGTTGCTGCTGCCTTTCAGTCCCCCCAACGCCCAGTTCGGGCAAGGGACTGATGATGATGATGATGATTCAAACCACAATCTTGCACAACACATCACTAAACCCACCCACCGACTCGGCCACACCCTCGACTGGATCATCACCCGCACCTCCGATCAACTCTTCCTCGACTCTGACACCTCTTCTGTGCTTCCCTCCGACCACCTCGCTATTCTCGTCGCCCTCAAACTACCTCCCCCGAAAAACCAAAACTCTTTGTCTCTCGTCGCAAACTAAAATCTGTCAACCGAGAGAACTTCTTCGACGAAGCAGTCGACCTTCTCTTGGACCCCGCCTCCTCTCCCGATCTTGTATCTCATTTCGATTCCTCCCTTCGAAAACTTCTAGACACCCATGCCCCTGTCACCACCTGTTCCATACCCAACCGACTCTCCCCCCCCCCCCCTGGCTCACTGACGACATAGCTGAGGCCAAGCGCGAGCGTCGACAAGCGGAACGCTGCTGGCGCTCATCTGACCTCACCGTTCACAGAGAGATCTTCCAAACCACCAGATCCAAAGTCTGCAGAATGATTTCCGACTCCAAACGCAAACACCTTCAAAACAAAATCCTGGAATCCACTTCTTCCAAAACCCTCTACGCTACCATGAACACACTTCTAGGCATTTCTAAAGACTCTCCTCTTCCCAACACACACCGCAAAGAAGAACTTCCGTCCGCTTTTTCCTCCTATTTCTCCGACAAAATCCAAACTCTGCGCAACACACTCGACACTCTGCCTTCTCCGCCTTGCCTTCCTGACCCCCCCTTTTCCGGCACTCCCCTCTCGTCCTTCCGCCCCGTCTCTCAGGATGAAGTCCTCAAGACCATAAAGTCCATGCCTTTCAAAACCTGCGACCTAGACCCCCTCCCAGCTTCCCTCTACCGGGACGGCCTCCAAAAACGTTTGCCCTTCATTACCGACATCATCAACACATCTCTAGAAAATGGCTCCGTCCCCGACATCTTCAAGTCCGCCATCGTCCGTCCTCTCCTCAAGAAACAACCTCGACCCAAACGAACTCAAGAACTACCGCCCAGTCTCCAATCTCTCTTTCCTGTCCAAGCTTCTTGAGAAGGTTGTACTCAACCAACTCAACCTCCACCTCGCCGACAACAACCTCCTCAGTCCAGTCTGCCTATCGCAAACATCACAGCACTGAAACAGCCCTTCTACATATCCTTAACGACCTGCTTCTCTCCACTGACTCGGGCAACATCTCCCTTCTTACGCTACTCGATCTCTCTGCCGCCTTCGACACTATAGACCACTCTATCCTCCTCCACCGCCTTCACCACTCCTTTGGCATCACTGACTCTGCTCACTTCTGGTTTCTCTCCTACCTCTCCGACAGACAGCAGTCCGTCACCATCGACGGCGTCTCCTCCAACCCAGTCACGCTCTCCTGCGGCGTTCCACAGGGGTCCGTTCTGGGCCCGGTCCTTTTCACACTCTACACCTCCCCCCTGTCCAACATCATCCAGTCTCACCACATACACCGCCACCTCTACGCTGACGACTCACAACTACTAGACAAAGACAAACTCGACAACACTCAGACACTACTGACTCGCACGGCTGACTGCTATGAAGACGCGAAAAACTGGATGACAGCAAACAAGCTCAAAACTGAACGACGACAAAACGGAAGCCATGCTGGTAGGCACTCGCCAGAAACTTTCCCAGCTCCCTCCCTCTCTCCACCTTCAACTCGGCAGCACCCCCCATCTCCCTCTCTGACTCGGTCAAGAACCTTGGCGTTATCCTCGATTCCTCTCTTTCCATGACCAGCATCGTCTCCGCCACGGCCCAGGCATGTTATTTCCACCTCCGCCGCATCAGTCAGATCAGAAAATACCTCACTACCGAAGCTGCCACCAAACTCGCTGTCTTTCTCATCTTATCTCGCATCGACTACTGCAACTCTCTCCTTTCCGGCCTTCCTCACTCCACCACTCTCACTCTCCAGCGCGTCCAGAACAATGCTGCCCGCTTCGTCCTGAGAAACAAAAAATCCGACCACATCACTCCCCTGCTCAAGCTCCTTCACTGGCTCCCCATCCCCCAACGCATCCAATACAAGATTCTGTCTCTGTGCTACAAATCCCTGAACAACTACGCTCCTGCCTATCTCTCCAACTTACTTCACCCCTACACTCCTCCCCGCTCCCTTCGTTCCGCCTCCGACCCTCTCGCCTCCTCATTCCCCGCACCAAACTCAGCACTTTCGGCCCCCGCTCCTTCTCAGTATACGGTCCATCCACCTGGAACACTCTCCCACTCTCTCTCCGTCAGAAACACTCGCTCTCCTCCTTCCAGTCCGCCCTCAAAACTCACCTCTTTCAACAGTTCTAGCACTATATCACCACACTCCCCACCCCAAGCTGACCGTCGTGATGTATTTTCACTATTTGTGTTACGTGAGTCATTGCCTAAAGCGTGCGCATGCGTGTGCGAGTTATGAGTGCGCGCTTAGAGTTATAATTATTACAAGATAAGCGCATTATAAATACCGTAATTATTATTAAAAAGATAAGTTTAAAATTGTGTACGTTTGTATGTCCGTTTTGAAAAATAGTATTAATTAGTTGTGTTCTGTCCTTTTAAGCGTGTTTCTTTCTGCTCTGGGATGTTTACGCCCATTTGAGCAAAATTTGCCTCGTTTTTCTTTTTAATATCCTTTGAACGCAGATGATTTCACGACTTTTTAAGATAACCAACTTAAACGACGGATGCAAATATATGTTATATAACAAGAGAGACCACCTTCCATCTGGATTACATCCACAAAACACAGGGTGGCCCAATTCATCAATTTCCACGAACGTGTCAAATGAATGTGAAACATCGTCAGTTTTTGTGAAAAGCTGTGCGATATTGGCAATCATACCAAAGGCAGGCAGGTGGAAAAACTCGGTAAAGTCGTGATGCACGTGCTAAAGGGGTAAGTCGTGAACACTGAGCACTTCTGTTTTGCTACAAATACCGGTACAGTAGGGACATAATTGTCACTTTCCTAACCATGCCACCACGACGAAGTCTAACGCCAGTAGATCAAAGCCGGGCGCTAGCATGGCTGCAGGATGGAAATTCCGGACGATGCGTTGGGAGACGTCTTGGGGTGTCCCATTCAGTGATCCAGAGGCTGCTGGCACGATTCCAAAAGACTGGAAAGGCAGAACAACGACCCTGCTCAGGGCGCCTGCGCTGCACCAGCAGAAGGGAGGACAGAATACATCTGTGTGGCGGCTCTGCGCGACCGAACTGTTACGTCAACCATTTTGCGACGTCAACTTATGCAAGCTGCAAAACGTTAACGTCAGCAGAAGCACAGTTTACCGACGTCTGCGCGAAATTTGCCTGGTTTCATGCAGAGCAACAGTGAGAATACCCCTCACGCCAGTTCATCGCAGAGCCCGGGTTGCCTGGTGTCGTCAAACTGTGAGGTGGAACAGACTCCAGTGGACTCAGGTTCTGTTTACTGACGAGTCACGGTTCACTGTGTCCTTCAACGACGGCAGGGTGAGGGTCTGGAGACGCCAAGGCGAGCGATTCACGGATCCAAGAGGTGGATCGCTACGGAGTAGGCTCAGTCATGGTCTGGGCAGGCTTCAGCAGTGAAGACAGGACTCCCCCCTCCACGTCATCCGAGGCACCCTGTCTGGACTGCGCTATCCTGACGAGATTGTGCAGGCCCTCATCCAGCCAGCTCTCTAAGCCATAGGCGACAATATTGTTCTGCAGGACGACAACGCTCGACCTCATCGCGCCATTGTGGTAGATGAGTATCTTAGGCAACAGGGCTTCATAAGGATGGAGTGGCCAGCTCGTTTACCTGATCTGGCTCCCATCGAGAGCCTCTGGGACGTGCTGGGGCAACGTGTAGTCAGCAACCACCACCCCCCAATCCCCACCCACCCACCCACCACCTCAAGGCGTCCCCCAGCTGACTCAGTTCCTGCATCAAGAGTGGGAAGCGATCCCACAACATGTTCTCCGAACCCTGGTAAATTCCATGCGTCAACGCTGCATTAAATGCTTGACTGCGAACGGTGGGTACACTCGCTACTGACTGGACCAGTCTTGTGTGACTTTTCAAATGAGGGGTGGGTGAACATTCTAACATACTGCTGTTGTTACAATTGCTTGATTTACTCAAAACTTAAATGAAATTGTTACTAAATAAATTAGCAAAGTACTGACTCCAAGTATTGTTACATTATGTGTGTGGTGTTGTCGGTGCTTCTGCGATAAAAAGTTTTGACCATTTGTATAGTTTCTAAATTTCAAGTGCATAGTTATGAGACATTCAATTTCAATATCATCCAAGACTGTCCTAGACACCCCTTGAGTGAAGCATTTCCTTAATTTTCAAGCTTGACCATAAACATAAACGATTCTCGTGTCTACAAGCAAACTCACATACGCACGCACGCACGCACGCATGCGCACACACACACACACACACACACACACACACACACACACACACACACACACACACACACACAGCGTTTCCCGTCAAAATGACGTTATGTCGCGAAGTTACCGTAAATAGACATGACGTAATTTTTATCTTGTTATTTTGCTGTCAGAGTACCTGCCCACCTGTGACATAATTCTTTCAAAAACAATGTCCTAAACTGAGTTGCAAGACTCTCCGTCCCCAAACGCGGGCTCTAGTCGCTGTCTCACACACACACACACACACACACACACACACACACACACACACACACACACGCGCGCGCGCGCGCGCCTTGGTGCTAAATCCGCGCTCAACAGCAATGCTAGTGTAGCTAACGCGACGTAATTTTTATCTTGTTACTACACTGTCGCAGAAGCGTCCCCGCCCAAGCTATCGCGTACTGTAGGTATTAAACGCGCTGCAGCCAGCCTCATTTCAACGTCTACCGTATTCTCACTCTCACAGTTTCACCGTTTCAGACCAAAGACGGTGCATGCTATAAACGTCTGAATGTGTCTGTGACTTTGAAATCCGCACATCCCATTTTGAAAAATGTCACCACAATTACAAACTTTCAGTTAGCTCAGGATTTGGTTTAACCAATTCTAAATACTAAACCTATATTTTGAGTGTGACTTTTAAACGTTTATACCACTCGCATGGAATTTTCTGGAGTGGAATATCGATGCTCGATCTACCTAGCAACCGTTGATTTACCTAGCAACAAAAGCATGGACCGACGACCGATCAAAAGGACATGCTGAAGTGAAAATATGACGTAAACAAGACGTGCACATTGAAATGACGCATGTATGGAGCAGTTGGTTGCTTGTACATTGCTTAACGACCCGACAGCAAAAAGACTTTCTCAGGACGTGCCTGAACTGCTTGTGAAAAAAAAAACTAAACAGAATATTGAATGTATGTTGCCCACCGATCTAATATATGCTAAATAAACAACCTAAGACCATTTAGCAACACACATCCAATATCATGAGCTACAGACAGCGCAGACAGTAGGAAGTATTTAAAACAGGAAAATACAGGTGAATGGACCAAGGGTAGACAGAAACACATACCCCAGAATTGAGGGAAAAAACCACCCTGTGGGGCTGACCAGGGTGACCCTGTGAACTAAAATGTGTATGGAGCATGAACGTTCGTCTTTTCAACTTTAAAACTGAAATTTGACGTCAGATGTAGGCTTCCTTTTGTCACTAATAATACAATAGTCTGAATAGAGTAGAAAACAGTGCTGCATCTTCCGCAAGACATTGGTTTTGTGCAGGCGTCTACAATTAAGGTTGTAGGACACACCTCTTTCGCGCATCTTTTCTGCGCATTTAAATACCGCTATCTTGCGTCTGCCGTGACCTGAGACTAGAGGTCACCGAAAAAAAACCGCCGTACGGCAAGTCGTATTGCAAATAAGCTCAATTTATCGATAATTGACAAAAGATATATACTGTCTGAAATAGGTGTGTAAGCTGACTGTTTCTATGCATAAAATGTTTTGTTTCCTCAGAAATAAGATACTTTTGCATAAGTTGCGACAAGTCATCGAGCGTAACGCATAACCATTTCTCAGGAGAAGAAAAAAATGAACGGGAAGCAGTATACGTGGCAGCCAGGAAAACAACAAAATCTCTTCAAACATCAGCAAGGAAAAGGTAAACTAAAGTAGAAAAAGAGGTTGGTGGTGTTTGCTAAGTGACTTCAGACTAGAACACGAGTTACTAGTTGTGGAAGAAAAATGTCGTACGTAAGTGGCATATCTGACTGGTTTTCCAACTCTTTAAAAAAAAGGTTTTATGCACCGCCGTGAGATGTCACCTGCACGGCGTAAAACCCCAATAGCTAACTGTCCTTTTATGCATGGAAATTTAGGTCCCCGCAGTATTGCCGTCGCCACAGCCTACCTGCAATGAAGAAGACTACATTTTATTGTGGGTTGACAGGGGCATGCATTCCATGTCGGTCACCACCTAGAAGTAGAACATTTCCATACATTCTCAGAGAGCCTTTACTAATATGGTGGAAGGAATGTAGTCGACATTGTAGTGATATTAAACCAGTGCCAGTGCTTATTATTTAGGAAAACGTACTGTGTGTAGTAAAAAGTCCTGCTAAGGGAGAATTTGGCATTACTAACTCAGTAACTGCTTTCAGTACTTAGTAACTTAGTTTTCTTATCCATTCTCTGTCTTATGAAGGCTATATTACAGATTAGGAGATAGGTCCAGCATTTTTTTAGTTCAAGGATGGTGCCAGAATAGCTTGGCGGATGAGACGCCAATCTATTCTGGCACCACCCTTGAACTATCATAGTCACATTTATTTCAAGCAGTGGCTGTATCAGGATTAAAAGGGTTACCTAGTAAAACGCTACTTTGACTGAAACCCAAATATTTGTTGACCACCATTTTGGATGACCGTGGAATTGTGAAAAATACAAATTTGACTAGTACAAAAGCAAGCATTTATGTTGAGACTCGTGACACTTATTTCAGCTACCTTTTGGAAAGGTCACACAGGTTATATTTATATGTGAATCAGTTATGCACATGAGGCGTACAGACTTTGCCATTGTTGTTTGTTCTTTGCGGTTTACACAGTTTTTGTCACATTTATTTTGAAAGTAATAATCTGCCCCTGCATTTAGCTCACGCAAAGTGAAATTGTCATGCTGCCGAATAACACAGTAATAATCATGTATTTCATTTCAGGCTAATACTGCTGTTGACCTCTCGCTGTGGAGTCTCAGTACTTTCACCCAGAGTACATACTTGCAAACAAGCGCAGAAGTATGACGCCTACACCAACTGACCAAGGTCACACTCACAGCTCAAGTGAAGTGAGGGAAGGTGACACTTATTCTCCTGGACTCAAGGTAAATCATAACAGTAGATCTGTGATGCGAATCAGGTGCAGAACACAACACAACTATGGTGTGAATGAACACATCATACTGTAATGCCTTCTTTCATTGGTTCATGTGCGAAGCAAGTGTAAGGCTATGTTTTGGGCCATTGGTCATCCATGGTAAACTTTAATGTTGGCATTTTCTCGGAGACTATTCAAACCACAGTCTTCAAACGTAGCCGAAGGATACTTTGTGGCAAGACCTTTCTTACTCTTAGCCTACCAGTTTGAGTTCAGGCCAAGGGTCATGAGAAATCAAGAAGTAGGTAAAAAAAAAAAAAGCCATATTTTGACAAAAGATATTTTTTCTCAAATACTATTCACAACTGTACATAGGCCAGCCCTTTACTTATGCTTAGACTCATGGCACTTAAATTTCAGTCACCTGTTGGAAAGGTCACACAGTTCAGATTAAGAAAATGATCAGTTTTAAATGCACACGAGCGATCCAGGCTTCACCATTGTTGTTTGTGGTGTTCACAGTTTATTTCACATTAGTTTGAAGGTAGTAATGTGTAAACTAAATGTAGGGACGAATTGGGTGGGTGGGAGAGGGGGGGGGGACTCCCCCCACTGGCCCCGAATTGTTTATAATGCTATAACAAAGTCCCTGTTTGTGGAGTTTTGAACCGACCCACCCTGAAATAAGATCAGAAGTGAAATTGCCATGCTGCCGAATAACACGATAATAAACATGTATTTCATTTCAGGTCAGTGCTGCTGTTGACGTCTCACTGCAGAGTCACGCCCAGAGGGTATACTTGCAAACAAGCACAGAAGTATGACGCCTACACCAAGAAGAGGCAAGAACTAGTCAGGTCATGTTGCTCAAAGGAGAAGGCCACAGCTAAAAGCAGGCAATTCCAGTTCCAGCGGATCAACTAAAGTGAGAGAAGGCGACACATATTGTCCTGGACTCGAGGTAAAGCATACCGATTGATTTGTGAATAGAATCAGGTTCATAACAAAACACAACTGGTTGGAATAAACACATCACACTGTAATGCTTTCTTTCATTTTGAAGATGGTGTAGTACTAGTACCAGCATTCTCAACAACACCGAATGCTAAAATCACTTGCTGTCAACAAGTGGCACCATATTGCATTTGATTTGAAAACTAGAGGGTTGGGCAAGTCTGCAAATACTGTCGTTTTCTTTAATAAGCACTTAGTGCATACAAAAGGACTAGAAAACTCTGAATACTACCCATTTGGTCCAGTGTGTGCTGTTGCTAAACAGCAATGCGTTGTGTCCTGTTTGAAACAATTTCTGCAAATTACACTTTGAATATTGATGCTGATTCTAGATATATGTATACATCCTTTGTGGTCATTTCAAGCTCAATGGCTTCTAATTTTTGGCGCACGTGTGATAGCAAAAGTAAGTGTTTGTAATGGGTCATCTGTCGACTGTCTGTTATCTATGGGCAACTTTAACATTGGCATTTCCTCGAAGACTATGCAAGCCTCAGACTTCAAACTTGGCAGAAGGGTACTTTGTGGTAAAATAATTCTAAACATACCAATTTCTGTGACCTTTCAAAGGTCATCTCAAGTAGTATTTTCAACTTCAAACTCAAACTTGCTATGGAGATACCACATGATAAGGGTGACAAAAGTTAGTTTCGGGTAGAGTTGTAGTTTTTATCAATGTTTTTGCAAACTTTTCAATAAAATTTGGCATGATGATAACACTTTTCTGTGTATACTAATGTAATCAGCCCCTCACAGAGGTCAAGGGTCACAGAGGGTTGACAAATGTATGAAAAATGAAGGGATTTGGAAAAAAACTCAGGTTTCACTGGTACAAAATCCAGCCCTATACTTATGTTTAGACATTTTCAGAGACCTGTTGGAGAAGTCAAGCCAAGGTCAAAAAGGTCAGATGTATTATGTGGATTGGTCATACACAATGAATCAATGAATCAATGAAACTTTATTTTACAACGGTTTAGGCATTGACATCGTCATCGACACAGCCATTTTACAAACCTGCCGTTGCTAACAACTACAAGACTAACTACAAATAATCATGCATATAAGTAAACATAATACTTACAAAGAGATGACAACACTATTCACATAGACAGACATACTCATAGACTCACAGACACCCCCCCACCCCACCCACCCCCCTTCACACATAGACAGAGCTAAGTAGTCCAAATGATAAATGAAAAGGATAACAGACTTAATTGGGAATAAATTGGACCCAGCATAAAAAGAAACATATAATACAAGTGGTTAAGTCATCCCTACGAGTGATCCACAAAATATTTGCAGAGACCCTTTTTAAAACAGGCTAGCGAGGAGGCGGATTTTACATGGTCGGGAAGGGCATTCCAGATAAGTGCCCCTGAGAAGGATAAGCTAGTTTTATATAGATCGATCCTTGGTTTTGGGACTATGAAAAGCTTTCTGATGTTTCCAAGCTTGGACTCAGACTTACGGAACAAAGTGGAGATGTACTCAGGTGTTTTGCGTTTCCACACTTTGAACATAAAGATTGCTTTGTTATATTTAAAATGATCTTGAAGTGGCAGGAGACCTGCTTTTGAGAGCTTTTCTTCAGTGCTTAGGTGTTGATCAGGGCAGATTATTTTGGCCGCTCGTCTGTGAAGGGAATTGAGTCTCTTTAAATGGACCTCACTACACCCATCCCATACCGATGACGCGTAATCGATATAAGAACGTATGTGAGCGTTATAAAATAGTTTACGGGTATCTGAATCAGTATAATATTTTAGTTTTGATAACATAAAGAGATTTTTGGCTACTATTTTGCATAAGGCGTCTGTATGAGCTTGCCATTTTAGCTGACTGTCGATTTTAATCCCCAGTACTCGATGTTCATTTACCTGTTCTACCTGACTACCTTTAAGAGAAAGGTTAAGTAATAGAGGCATTATCTGCTGTTTTTGGCGCGTGGCGACTACCATCGATTTCGTTTTGGCTGGATGAACAACCATATAATTGTTTATACACCAAGCTGATACTTCATGAAGACTTTGTTGTAGGTTGTCGGAAATTACCTGTATATCTTTACTAGTAGTATGAACTGAGGTGTCGTCAGCAAAAAGGTCGCATTGTACATCTTGGCAAGTAATATGTAGAGGCAAATCATTGATAAATAAGCAAAACAGTAGAGGGCCCAGCACAGACCCTTGGGGCACACCGAAGCTTACATCTTTGAGAGAGGAGTATGAGCCATGAACAAGAACCTTTTGTTTTCTTTTAGTAAGGTAAGATGTGAAAAAAGCAACTGCGTCTCCGTTATTGAGGTATGTGTGAAGCTTAGAAGTCAGAATAGTATGGTTAATCAGATCAAAAGCATTCTTAAAATCCAGATAGACTACTCCTGTTAACTGTGACTTATTCATACCCTTGAGCCATGTGTCAACAAGGCGTGTAAGTGCTGTGTGGCATGAATGCTGCGGACGAAATCCGGATTGGAAAGGGTGGAGGAGCTTACGGTTTTCTAGGTAAGCAAGCAGGTGTTTATGAACGTGCCTTTCCAGTGGTTTGGACAAAACAGATAATAAAGAAATAGGCCGATAATTATTAGGATCAGAGCGATCTTTAAGGACATAAGGACATTGCCTTTCTTGTTCATGTTCTGACTACTGTCATATTATGCATGTATGTACTTTGTATAAATACTTGCAAACATATGCACGCAATATGTGCATGTCAAAACTATTTTGATACAAAATTATCTTTTGCAGGTTGCGAAAGATGAGGGAAGAAGAGTTCAGCGGGTACATCTCTCCGCGATGGCCAACCGACGAGAAGGCAAAGGAAGTGAACTGATTGTCCTGTGTAGGAGGGCAGACGTCCTGTTATTTTTATGTCCATCCACCAGGCTGGCTACAATGTCAAGGTTTTGGACAGTCACATCATTCGCAATGCAGCAAAAGCCTGTGCCTTACTGCCTGAGCTGATGCATAGCCATATATTAGGAGAAGGGCAAGCAGGCTTTAGGCCTGGCTATTCAACTGCAGACACAACAGCAGTGGGGCAGTGACAACAAAGTGACAATGACAAAACTCGAGAACATAGAAATAAAGAGGGAGTGTTTCCATAAGCCTGACATAGAAGCAGCGGGGCGACAAAATTGTAACGTGCAGTCGAGCAGTTCAGGGGCTATTGTACAGTGATGGGGGTGTGCTTTGTGTGTTTTCATATAACAACGTGACAAAGCGATTTGACACCCATGTTGTAATTTGTAGTGCAGTAAAAAGGTGAAAAATATCTGTATTTTGACCAAAAAGATGTTTTCTCAAGTATACACAACTTCAAACCCAGACTTGGTACAAGGTGGTAAGAACTTTTCATGCATACTAATTTCGTATGCATGAAAGGTCAGAAAGGTCAAGGGTCACAAGAAATCGGGAAATAGGTACAAGATAGCCATATATTGCCCAAATATGTTTTTTTCTCAAGTATTCCTAACTGTAACCCTAAACTTGGTAAAGAGATACCTGATGGTAAGACCTTCCTATGCATATTTATTTGGATGACCCCCTCAGAAAAGTTACTTTTTGTCACTCTCCTGTCATGTCACGATTTGGAAACGCAGCTTAATATGTATTAGTTTTTGATTATCCAAGGAAAACCCCTTTACTGACAATGTGTTCACTTTTCGAAGACATTTCATCATATGAACAGGTCTTTTTTGTGACAAGTTCCTAAATACTGGCATACATCAGTCATTCAAAATATGTACTCCACAGCTGACACTTATGGGGTAGGAAACAGTGGTACAGATAGATTTTGTGCAGCATCGGTGTGAGACAAGGAGAAAACTTATCACTGCTCCGCTTTGCATGATTCAAAATGATATACAGGGTTCATTCTGAAAATGGTCATTGGCCTCAGAGTATAAAACCCATGGGTCCTTTGGACACAGTGTGGTACTGGTAACAGTATTGTTTGATTTTCATGCCAACATTGTAGACAGTATCTGTGTAATGTAGTTTGGTGGCTGGATACTGCATTCTTTCTCTCTCTCTCTCTCTCTCTCTCTCTCTCTCTCTCTCATCTCTATATATATATATATATATATATATATATATATATATATATATATATATATATATATATATATATATATATATATATATATATATATGAGCAAAATAATATATGTAATGGAAGGCTCTAAATGATAAGTCTGTCATTCCTTCTCTCCTATCCCCCTTCTTTTATATACTGTGCAGTTGGCTCCCAAATAAATACCTCATGAGCAAGTGGTTGCCGGTGTTGGTCTCCGTTGGCATGCACACAACTAAAAATGACATCAGCTCCACTTTTCTCCCAAATAGCTTGTATAAAGTCAGCACTTTGTCAATGTAAATGTGAATAATGTTACATGTAGTTGAAATATGTTCTGCAGTAAAGCTGTATTTTGAGGGGGAGCTGGGTGGCTCGGTGGTAGTGTGTTTTTGTTTCCTTATAATTTGTAACCAAAAACTGCTGGGAAACTGAGATTCAGCTGAGCGATAGGTACATCCACTACCAATCTGTTTACAAACATCTTACAACCAGAGATGTTCATCGACCTGCTTTCACAGAGACACCAAAGGAACATGTAGCATTTCTTGCAGCAGGTATATTAAAACAAATTCACATCAATTAATGTTTGTAGATGATGCCAGTAAAAATTTAAAAACTGTCTGTGACAACACTCTTTGGTGTGCTTTTTCATCAGTGAAGCTGTGAATGATTGAATGAATGTAAACATGTAATGTAAACATGCTCACACAATGCCTGGCTGAAAAAAATGAATGAACAAATGTACCGAGGTAACCAGTGTGCATTTTTATCCAAGACTGAATCCGGTTGGTTGGTTTATGGTTTAACATTCACATTACCACAGTGATGATAATCGCATATTTAAAAAAATAAAAATAAAAAAATACCACGCGTTCATTTTTTTTTTTTTTTTTTTTGCTTTGGGTTTAAAGTGTGTTTGTTTCATTTAGCGAAGTAGAAACTGTATGGGTTTCAAATGTGAGCAGGAAAAAAATGTCGCCATCTACGGGACTCGAACCCTGGTCACCTGCGTGGCAAAATGAGTACCTTACCACTGCACTAACTGAATTACTAAGAACCAGCAAGTGCATTTAATTACTTATAGATAAACGTTTTCATCCCGTATCTGCCGTTCTTTGTTCCAGTTTACTGTTACAAATAGTGATCGAGGACTAGCAGTTTGGGCGTAGTTTGCAACAGTTTGGGCGTAGGTTTTCCCTTGCAGGTTTGGCATAGTCGTTTTCCCTTCTTTCTCATGCGGGCTTGTGACCGGCTACGGCGGAGATATGATCTGCCGGAAGTCAGACATCGCTTGTATCCCTTATTGAATACGCACTCGAAAACGACCCAAAGTGCCAAATTTTGTGCGGGACCCCATATTTTCTTCATAATCAATGTGATAGTTATAACATAAAGTACGACTTTATCGAATAAAAAGGGCCTGAGCAATTGCCAAACATTGCAAACACTTGTAATGTTATTGATAACATCCGGGCAATTTGCGAATTTACAACACACACTTTTCTAGATTTCACTTAGAATTCCAAATATTAGAACACACTTTTTTTACGAGAAAATACTAACATACGTTATAAAGTGACCGAAATGTTTCTTTATCATTTTAACACACTATTCGATAAATTTTTATTGTGTTCTGAAATCGGCTATTTTGCGTGTTTTCCCTCGTGGGGTACCTCACAAAAACGGCCCTAACTTACAAATATGCCCGGGACCATGGGTCTGTCAGGGTGGCAATAGCCTCCAGACTCAACAAGGATCTCAAAAAACCCTATAAATGGCAGTTTTCAATTAAAAATGTAGGTATAGTATACAACCTTAAATTGGTGTCAGAAACAGGTTAGAGGATGGTTTTCTCGTGAATTATCAGATTCGGTATGAGAGATAATTCTCGGTTTTGCTGTCATCTAAATATGAGTATATTTGTTTCTTATTCGAACACAAAACACTGTAGAGGATAAACCTACATTTCATGAAACGGAATCACTCTCGAAAGTTTAGAGCTGTCCGTTTAGATGCAAATGGCCGCCTCAACTTTGAAAGCTAAGTCATTTCACCCCAAAATAGTTGCAGAGGCACAACTGCTCTCGTTCGTTAACAAGAATTGTCCACTCTCGGGTATTATTACAAGCCAAAATAATCACCCTAGAGTGAAAAATTAGGAAATTGTTGCTGCGCTTGATAGTGTCGTTTGCTCAGTGTGAGTACGTTGGTTGGTTGGTTGTACATTGCTTAACGTCCCGACAGCAACAAGACTTTCTCAAGACGTGCCTGCACTCCTTGTGAGAAAAAAAAAACACAAACTAAACAGAATATTGAATGTATGTCGCCAGCCGGTCTAATACGCTAAATAAACCTAAGACCATTTAGCAACACACATCCAATATCAAGAGCTACAGGCAGCGCAGACAGCAGGGAAGGTTTAAAAAGGAAATACAGGTGAATGGACTAAGGGTTGACAGAAACACATGCCGCAGAATAAAGAGGAAAACCCACCCTGTGGGGCTGACCAAGTTGACCCTGGGAACTAAAAAGTAGTTAACCCCACCCAAGTCCCCCAGGGCAGACCCGGGTGGGGGCGGTGTGAGTACGTGTGTGTATGTGTATGTCCGTAGACTTGCTTGCTGGGCGTCTTTTTTCTACATAATAAAGGTGTATTATGTGCCATCATTCTTACAAGCTTATTTTACTTTTATTAAGGGTAATGGGGGGGGGGGGGGGTTACGTTTGTGGTTGTGTTATTCTCTGAGAGCATGTGTGTGTTAATCGTAGGAAAGAACCGATATTCATTTGAGTTATTTTGGATAAGAATTAGGTACTTTTTTTTATCAGGATTCATTTTCATTTGCACGGATTAATTGGTTGTACATTGCTTAACGTCCCCACATCAACAAGACTTTCTCAGGACGTGCCTGCACTGCTTGTGAAAAAAAACAAAACTAAACAGAATATTGAATGTATGTCGCCAGCCGGTCCAATACGTTAAATAAACCTACGACATGGGGCCTAAATAATGCTAAGACCATTTAGCAACACACATCCAATGTCAAGAGCTACAGGCAGCGCAGACAGTAGGGAGAGTTTAAAAAAAGAACGTACAGGTGAATGGACCAAGGCTAGACAGAATACATGCCCCAGAATAGAGGGGAAAACCCATCCTGTGGGGCTGACCAGGGTGACCCTGGGTACTAAAAAGTAGTTAACCCCACCCACGTACCCCAGGGTATACCCGGGTGGGGCTCATTTGCACGGAAAATTGCGGTCGATTTTTGTTGTGACGCGTAGTTTCGCTACGATGTTGTAATGTTTGACCTACGTGAGACTGGATGTTTCGAGCAGGGTCGCTATCTTAATAGTGACCTCATATATGGCGTCAGGTTGTCCTCAACATCCGTAACATTTTATCAAAGGCGCTTAGAGGGTAGTGGAAATTTGTAGTAACTTCTGGAGAGTTCCTTTTTAAAGAATATTAATGAGTTTTGGTTACGTTTTCTTTTCCGATTGGTTGTGTTGGAAGAATTTGCTGGATTGTTCTGGAAATCTGTAATAGTATAAAAGACCGCGTTATAAAGTATGTGTGTACAGTTAATTATTTGGGTTTAACGCCGAGCAGGCAACTAAGGCCATCTCACGGCGGGTATGTGTGTACATTGTATGAGAGACGCAGCCTGTCAAATTTGTTGATGCAATGGAGAGGAGACAGTGTATCAGTGTTCGTGCGTTTGTGGATGCATTGTGTGGAGATCGCAACGCTGAAATATCGTTGGAACTGTTACTCCAGTGTGGTATGACGAGTTGCAGCCGAGTAAAGTTTCTTTACAAGAACTCTACGTGCGTGCGTCTGGTGTGATTGTATCATACAACGACTATGACTACCATGTAACAGGTGGGGAGTTGCCTTTGCCGGTACTTAGTATAATGAATGTTTGTATTGTGCTACAAATTACAATTCTTAAGGTTTGTGTGTGTGTGTGTGTGTGTGTGTGTGTGTGTGTGTGTGTGTGTGTGTGTGTGTGTGTGTGTGTGTGTGTGTGTGTGTGTGTGTGTGTGTGTGTGTGTGTGTGCTCTCAAGCGACAGCACACTTGCGTCCACTCGAGCGGGCAAACACGTGCATGCCCTTTTCTCACAGCGCATCTTGCGCATTTTTGGCCGTCAGTCATATTTTCAAGTTATACCGCAACTATTTACCATCTTCCCCAAGATTTGCATGCCCGAAGTGCAGCGTTATTTGAATGTCCACTGACCCCGCGGTCATAGCTTCAGCAAGTGCAGCGAACTCCACTTTAGGCCCTTCGACATCGGCACCGTTCTGTTGCCGCCGAGGGGACATTCCAGTAAGCAAGGAAGCATCCGGCCGACGTCCGCCGCAGTTGGCTTGCATACAGCCGTGCACACACCCGCACACAGCCATGTACACACACGCATACAGCCGTGCACACACCCGCACTGTGTGACACAACCATATACACACACGCATACAGCCGTGCACACACCCGCACACAGTCATGTACACACACGTATACAGCCGTGCATTCCCAGCCATGCACACACGGCCATGCACACACGCACACAGCCATGCGCGAGCCAACTGCGGCGGACGTCGGCCCGAGGAGTATGTGCCTTCTGGGATTCCGCCTCAGAAAACCGGCCAACAGATACTCAATACAGCGCCATAACATCTGCACGCTCTGATCATGACCAACGGTTGCTCGGTGTAACCGGTGCAGCTTTGTTCACACCAGACCAAGCGATATGGAACAAAACAAATAAATGAGAAGCTGTCAGAAATTGTTTGATTGATTGATTGTACATTGCTTAACGTCCCAACAGCAACAAGACTTTCTCAGGACGTGCCTGCACTGCTAGTGAAAAAAAAAAACATAAACAGAATATTGAATGTATGTCGCCAGCCGGTCCAATACGTTAAATAAACCTACGACATGGGGTCTAAATAAAGCCATGACCAGTTAGCAACACACATCCAATATCAAGAGCTACAGGCAGCGCAGACAGTAGGGAGAGTTTAAAAAAGGAAAATACAGGTGAATGGACCAAGGGTAGACAGAAACGCATTCCCCAGAGTAGAAGGGAAAACCCACTCTGTGGCATTATTAGTTGTGTTACGAGTTAGGCTTTGCCAGTAGTTCTTGTAGCCTCTCGGGTCCGGTCGCGGAAGGAGGGGGGGGGGGCCAATGTCGGAGGTAAGAGTCGAGGCCCCCCCGCCGAGACTCTTACCTCCGACATTAACATCACTGACCGGACCCGAGAGGCAACAAGAAGCACTGGCAAAGTCTAACTCGTAATACAACGATTTTCTCTTTAGCTGTAAAAACTAACAGCGTGAAGTATACCCTTGAAAGGACCCCAAACGTTGCGTGTAACACAGAGATTCTGGGGACGGAAATCTCCATATATAATTCCGACTATCAATCCGGATCCGGCCTCCCTCACTCCACCACTTTCACTCTCCAGCGCATCCAGAACAATGCTGCCCGCCTCGTCCTCAGAAAGAAAAAATCCGACCACATCACTCCACTGCTCAAACTCCTTCACTGGCTTCCCATCCCCCAACGCATCCAATACAAGATTCTGTCTCTCTGCTACAAATCCCTGAACAACTGCGCTCCCGCCTATCTCTCAAACTTACTTCACCCCTACACTCCTCCCCGCTCCCTCCGCTCCGCCTCCGACCCTCTCCGCCTCCACATCCCCCGCATCAAACTCAGCACTTTCGGCCCCCGCTCCTTCTCAGTATACGGTCCATCCACCTGGAACACTCTCCCACTCTCTCTCCGTCAGAAACACTCTCTCTCCACCTTCCAGTCCGCCCTCAAAACTCACCTCTTTCAACAGTTCGAGCACTATACCACCACACTCCCCACCCTAAGCAGACTGTCGTAATGTATTTCACTATTTGTGGTACGCGAGTCGTTGTCTAAAGCGTGCGCATGCGTGCGCGAGTTGTGAGTGCGCGCTTAGAGTTATAATTATTATAAGATAAGCGCATTATAAATATCTTAATTATTATTATTTTATTATTATAATCAGCAACATGGGTGGTACCTAGGCGACAAACGTCTAACATCAAACTATAGACCAGTTTCTCTCACATCGATCACCTGCAAGGCTGTGGAGCACGCAATCCACAGCAGCATCATGCAGTCCTAAACGCACCACAAGATCTTCACCGACTGCCAACACGGCTTCATAAAACTTCGCTCGTGCGAGACGCAGCTACTTGTAACCGTTCACGACATCGCTATAAACCGATTCCAGGTAGATCAGGTAGACGTGATCCTCCTGGACTTTTCTAAAGCCTTCGATAAGGTACCACACACCAGGATATACACTCTGTCATGGATACAGAACTTCCTATTTAACCGCACCTAATCGGTCCCTCTGAAGGGGCTCACATCGTCTAAGGCAGAAGTCTTGTCCGGAGTACCAAAAGGCACTGTGTTAGGCCCCCTGATGTTTCTAACCTACAGCAGCGACCTACCTGATACCGTAAAGAATTCATAACAAAACTGTTTGCGAACGACAGCCTCCTATACTGCAAAATTCACTCCTACAGCGACAGCCAACTACTGCAAGAAGATTTGTCAGCGCTCGAAGCCTGGGAGGAAAGCTGGCAGAACCATAGCAAATACTTAGTCATGCACATCAGGCCTGGAGAGCGTAAAAAAGCATACGATGCACAGACGACACAAAATCTAAAATGTTCCAGCGTCCGCATGTGTGAGGCTGTAGGCACACCGGACATACTTGCTTTTGAACGTCTGTAGCCTCTCCACTCCGTAAGTGTCCACAGTCTAATACCCCCGGCGTCTGGGTTCATTTTAAATTTGCCGCCGTGAGATGGCCTTAGTCGCCTGCTTGGCGTTAAACCCAAATAACTAACTAACAATTCTAATTTATGAAAATAACTTCAGTACAATTATTCATAACTCACATGGACTTTGGGGCCAACTGACGCTGTGACAACTGCACGGGCCTGGCATCTGCCACCAGTTTCAGGAATCCTACACGAGTTAGTTCCCTGGACAGTGGCTTCTGTGTGAGAAATAATTACATTTTCTACACGAGAACCGCACTGCCCTGAGAAGTCAAAAGTCAGGAAGTTCATTTTGTGAAAAGCGAGAGTTTTATTGCATTACAGTAAAAATCTCGCTTTTCACGAACATGACTTGCTGTCTTTTGCCTTAACAGGTCTTAAGGCAGCGCTGTCCTGGGTTACACTTCTCTTTAGGATTCCAATACCTGTGCTCAATATTTTACTCGAGGGGTAAACACTGTGCACGCATTGATTGAAAACACGTGCAGCACGATTTTTACAACAATGCCGAGCATTTGACGACGCCACAGATTCAGAAATCCAAATTTAACCCCAGGGCGGCTATTCGAAAATTGAGGAGGTGCCACTTTAACGACAAGGTACCAGCAGCAGTGATGGATCGACCATGATATTTCAAGCGTAGTGCCAGATTAGCTTGTCGCCATCAGGCGCCAAGCTAATCTGGCACTACCTTGAATTATCATATAGTCTTCTGATGGCGCCAAGCTAATCTGGCACTAATGTTGGATTATCGTGTTCGGTCCATCTCCTGCTGAATTGCGTCAGGGCCTAATGGTTTGGGTGTGAGTGTGGGGAGGGGGGGGTTAAGAAAAAAAGCAAAAATCCCGTAACAGCGGACAGAAAACCCGAAGTCATGGGACTGGGACTGTTCTCGTGAACGATTCCTGGCTCTGTGACGATGCATGTGAATTTGAACAAATAAAAATTACCACTTGCTCGTGAGGCATGGCGTTCCTTACGTTGCTGCCAGTTCTGTGCGTTGAACTGTGATTTTGGACCTTACGGCGTCAGCCGTAAGGTCCAAAATCACAGTTCAGCACACATAACGACACTCGACTCAGTCGCAAACAGCTGAGGAGCAAAGTACAGAGATTCTCATGCGCCCGTGCAGTGAGGACTGACAAAGACACACGTCTCATGATGTCCTTGATTCATATCTGCTTTCCCAAGCGGAAGGGTAACGCGGTGTCCAGGTGTGGATCAGTTACCTCCAGGGGGAGGGTGGTATTGAAACCTTTTGTTCATTAGGACCTTCGACCTGACACGAACGGCTTCCTGACGCCATACCTTGCTTCTCAGAAGTGTGTGTATGAGGAGGGGTGAGGTTGGAGGGGAGGGTAGGCGCGCCAGGCGTGTGCGAACGTTGCATTCACCTTCTCATCACTAGATGAAATAATTATTGAAAAGCAGATGGTGTGTGTGTGTGGGGGGGGGGGGGATCCAGACTCCAGAAAGGGAACTTCGATATAGAATTTTTTTAATTTGGCATGACAGGGTGGGGGTTCGGACCACCACCACCACCCCCACCCCGACCCCCCCCCCCCCTCACACACACACACACAACACACACAACGCACACACACTCCCCTACCCCACCCCTCCCCTCCCCCTCCCAGATCCGCCCCTGGTGTGTCCAATCTGAGTCCTGAGAAACAAAACAGTTACACGCAAACCGACGGCAACAAAACAAAAATGTAATTGTGAATCTTTCGGCCATTGGGTTGTGATTCTGGAAAGCATGATTTCGTAACGCATTCAACCCCAAGGCCGCATGAATTTCCCCCTTTTTTAAGTCACCTGTGTACTTGCTGCAGGGAGACAGATCGACCGTGATAATTCAAGGGCAGTGCCGGGTTAGCTTGGCGCCTGATGGCGCCAAGCTAATCCGGCACTACCCTTGAATTATCATGGTGGGTCATTCTGTTAATGGATTACTGTCTCGATGATCCGCGTTCAGTTCAGAAACAAAACGTTAGAAGCCCCCTCCACCCACCCAGCACCCATCCCTTACCCAGCAACCCTCCTCTCACCCCTCCTTATAAATTCTTATTTGACACGCAACTGGTGTAGTATGTACACAAGTGAATTGAAACCGTCGGGTTTGTCTAAGCCAAAAACCTTATCTTTCTGTCATAACAGTAGGAGGAGACTTATGACTTCGGCCTGGCCAAAGATTTTAGTCTATATAATGTTCACGCACACGTTCTTGAGCGGGCTATGCCTTAAAATCGCGATGCGCAATTGGCATTTTCCGGTTCTCGTGATCCGTAATGGAAAAAAATATTCTTCCTCGTGATCAGTTATAGAAGATAAATCAGATTTTAGTGATTCGTGAAAGAGTGCTGATTTCTTTCTATCGTGAGACATGTATGTTATTTTGGGGGATTTGTGATTAATCGTCGTGAATCCGTTATGGTACCCGCCCCCGACCCCCACCCCCTCCCTTCGACTCTGAACTACTCGTGCCTATTTTGTCATAAATAATGTCAGGTAATAGTGTCTCCTTTGCTTAGATTTTCGTTTAAACGCGGGTATTACGTCTAAATGCTGGACACCGCGTGATTGATTACCATAATTTTGTAATTCCAATGCCGGTAAATCATAGATATGTCCACAGGCACAGGACGATCGCTCACCTTACACGGGTAGAAAATTGTACTACCCGTGTTAGGGAGGTGAGCAATGACGCAATGATCATCCCGTGCCTGTGGGTATGATACGCGTATTGGGCTGATCTGGGAAGTGGGGGGGGGGGGGACGATAATTCTATTTAAAGCACGCTTAGCAATAAAATAAAATTAAGCCATTTTCATAAACACAAATGGGGGAAAAGAATAGAATTTAAAAAAAAAACGTTGTTGAGATTCAGAGAAAAATAACGTCATTATTCTTTGTATAAGTTCAGAATTTTATTTAACGTGTGTTCACTATTCAGAGACCTTATCAGGATATATATATATATATATATGGCCGTCTCGACATTTTTATAAATCGTGAAATAATTCTGATAAATCTCAATAACCTATAATAATTGTAAATAGTAATTGTAAATAGTGCTGCCTCAATATTAGTTTATAAACAATACATTAAGTACGCCTAGTCTGCAATAAATAATGTTTAAATGTTTACGTTTCTCTTAACCCATACAGCCCTGACGCCCTACAGCAGGAGATGGTTCGACCATGATAATTCAAGGGCAGTGCCAGATTAGCTTGGCGCCTGTCGGCGCCAAGCTAATCTGGCACTGCCCTTGAATTATCGTGGTCGATCCATCTCCTGCAACTGGTGCATAGTCATTAGATCAGGCCTCCGAAATTTGGGAGATACCGCCGCCGGGCTGAAGGAGTTAAACCCGAACTTGTTTCACAACAATCATTTTGATCATTTTGCGTCTACTGAATGACGTGCAGGTTGGCCATAAACCGCAACAAAAAAAAGCCGTCATAAATTTACTTTCCAGGCGCCATTCACCTCCAGAGCCAAAGGGTTCGTCATGCCAACGGAGGCAATGCAGTCTTTTGAAAGCTAGGCAAATACAAACCCCGAGTAATCCCATCAAACCAGGAAACGCGGGTCTGAATAGGGACAGCTAGAGGCACAGAACCTCATGAGCCCCCGCAGATGCTGGGGCTCATGAGGATCCTGGTCTCTTGCAGCTGGGTGGTGTTAGCATTTTCTTCCAGCAGCGCAGGAAGCTACGTTGACCGAGATAGCTAAAGAGTAGAGCCTGATTAGCTCGGCGTCGTTCCAGGCTCCAAGCTGATCAGGTACTACCGTTTGAGCTGTCGCGGTCGGTCCATCCACCGCGCCTGGCGCTGGGAGCTAAAATCATCTAGTGACCGACATTAATATTGCTCGATAGGTTTTTAAAGGTTATTTTTTTTTTGTGTCTGTGGTGGCACCGTTCCTATTCATAAATCGCAAAAGAAAGGGGTAGTTCAGGTAGGGCCCGTCACACACTGCTGCTATGCATATCTCCCAGCCCCGACTCCTTCCACCCCCACCCCCACGCCCCATCAACCCCCACCCCACCCACTCCCCCGCCACCCCTCACCCTCAATTTTTTAAGTCTTCTAGTCTTCTGACACAAGACTAGAAAAAAAGTAATAATATGCATTCAGCTCACTGATGTACCTCAACGACTTACGTTGCGTATTTCTCTGTGGGCTGGCGATTGGGTGCCTGATAGGCGGGGGCAGGGGATCTAACTGTTTGTCTGTCCAGCGCTGAGTAATTCCCCTTGGTACGTGTACCACGACTTACGTGTCTACTTTTAACTCCTTCCCTACCACTGTACATTACAATTTTGTTTCTGAAATCTGAGGTGGATACAAATTGGTCTCAGCAAGAGGCATAGATCCTCATGAGCCCCCGCTGTCGCGGGGGCTCATGAGGATCTATGTCTCTTGCAGTTGGATCGTGTTCGCTTTTTTTTCTCTGCAGTGAAGGGGTTAAGCCAATGTGTTCAGTCAGTGTGTCAACGACCGCAAGACCCAATAGGCTATGTTCGGCAATCAGAGTTAGGTCAAAATAGCACGGCTTTTTGCCACCAAAGCAGTGGATTACAAGCCCGGACAAACGTGCGTCAACGATTCGCAAAAACGTTTAGGGCTTAACGTCTTTCGTCCACCACGAAGGTGATTTGAAAGACGGGACACCGAAAAGAGGTCTGAATAAATTTTGTCCCCAGCTGGGTTCGAACCCACGACCTTTCGGACGAGACTCCAACGCTCTACCAACTGAGCTACCCAGCTCCCCTCCAAGATTCGCAGTTTTTACAATACAGTACAAACAGTACAATACAATACAATACAGTTATACTTTATTGACCCCGTGGCGAAATTTTGTCGCAGCGGTATGACATGCATGATAGAAACTAGAATATAAGTTACATGTTCACGTCATCCGCAACACCCTTCTCCCCCCCCCCCCCAGCCCCGCCCCCCTCCCCCCCATAACCTTCCACAAAGATACATACACAACCTAAAAACACACCTAAAATTATATATACTCACTAGAACATATAATAAGCAAAGATTGAGCTCTAACCGACTAAAATAAAGACATGTGTAAAGTTATAGCATGAAGTCATGGAAGGATCATATCTACTTAATTCTTTCTGCCCGGGACACACCACAGCAATATATGGATCGACCATGATAGTTCAAGGCGCCAAGCTATTCTGTCACCACCCTTGAACTTCCATGATCGATCTGTCTCATGAATTAATGCAGTCCTCAGAGGGTAACTCCAGAATGTGGGTATTTCATACCGGGCACAACGAGTTAAACTGATAACTAAGAAGACAATACATTAAAACTAGCATCACAACCTTCACATTTTCGTCTAAAGTATTTGCAATGAAGATGACTTTTTTTTCGGACAAGTTTGATGGTCGATTGCAATATGATTTTGTCTCTCTGTTATTCAGAATCAAAGTTTTGGTGGCATTCATTCCAAATCTGTCTTCAGGGTGCTTGTTGCGCAGCTGTTTTGAAGATATAAATCAACCGACTGCTCTACGGCAGCATAACGTGATTTAGCTCTGTGCTTTATCAAACTTGAGGTGCTAAACATCGCTTATTGGGTGTTGTGCTTTAAAGAATGCAGACACGTGCATATAAATTCAAGTTTTATAATAGTGCATGTAGTCTAGGCAGTACCGCCAACTATACTGCAGATTGGTCCCAGACTTATGAAATCTGGCGGTAATGTACGGGTTTTAACGCAGTTTCGATTGGTAACATTCACTTTTCTGCGTCCGTTAAAATAAGGGGAGATAACTCTTACAGACACTTTTCAGTTATATCAGGATTGCAGTCAGACCATATTATATGGAATTAAAATTCGTTTTGCTACAATTAAATGACAATGTGAGTGTGTGTAAATGGTACACATGTTTTGTTTGTTTGCACTTGGGCCTGTCAGTTACTGGCCGTTATTAGGGGTCATACTATTATTTGACTGCGGTAAACGTTAATGCAGGTGTTTTATCTGAGACTGCTTCAACCACATACTTTAAATTTGGCATGATGATAGTCGATGGTAATACCTGTTTAAACGTCCCAAACGGAATGGTCTCTATAAAAGGTGATGGTAGCGAGAGGTCAATTGTTATACGGCACATCAACTTTGCTTTAGACAAACGTGTCTGAATCTTAATCATTATGGCAAATGGTTAGGTTTAACTAAGCATACAGTAAGTTTAATACATAACCTTCCTATCCCGTCGGGGGTTCTTTCTCCGGGTACTCCGGTTCTTCCACCCCCCCCCCCCACCCACCCCCACCCCCACACTTTGGTACAGGTTTCAGGCCACTTTACAAAATTTCAAATACAAGCGATCCAAAATCTCTGTAACTTCAGTAGCTGAACTGGCCCTTCGTCTGTCTTGTACTGTGTTTGTCTTAAATGGCGTAAATCTGTGTCTGTTACGTGAGTGTGCGTGTTGGGTTTCAGTTCGCGGCGCTTTGAGTCGATTTGCTCAAAAATTGAGAAAAAGCGCCTATATAATAACGGTATTATTATTATTATTATTATTACATGCTGTAGTGACCTTTTACAAAGGTCTAATGTCAATAAGTGTGATAAATGACATTTAGAAAAAAATTCAACTTTCTCTGACTTAACGTTCGACACTTTATAGCCAAAGGTGGCGTATACATTCTTGTTGACAATACTGGTAGACGACTCAACTTATGGATGACCATTGTTACCCTCTCTTGTTACACAGGGTGAGAAATGATTATACTGGATTTGGCGTGTATGATTTTTTGTGATTTCGCATTCTTATTTTTTCATTTCTCAACGATGAAATCGATTTAGCTGGCTAAGCTAACGATAGTCCTTTGTTAAATCACGTGTCTGTTAAACAGATTAAGTTGCTATCGCTAAGGTCAAGGTCACAACGGTCATATTTGTTTTCCGGTCTTTTATGTAAGATCTCAGAAAGTACTTGAATGATTTGTTTCAAATGGTGTATGTTGATAGACTATAATAAATAAAATATTATGTAAAAACATTCTGACACTACCGTCATGGTTGAAGATCAAGGCCGTGACAGCTACGTTTTATTTCAAGGGATGTAGAGCTCCCCTCAAATATCTCTTAACCCAGCGGGCGGGTTAGCCTCAAACTTTAGCTGATGAGAATTTTTACATGAAGGAAACTGTCACAGACACGAGTATGTTGCTCACACTGAGGTCAATGTCACGGTAATCATATTAAACTAAACACTTGCTCTTGGTCTTTGTATTTTACATCTGTGAGACGTCAGAATCAGTCTGAATCAAATGTGAATACATATATAAGTTGATTTTTTTCTAAACACACACACACCTCTTGGAGCTCCTAACTCCTAACGCGCTGAGAACGAAATTAGCAATTCAGGGCCGGATCTGGGGGGTGGTTCCTGGGTTCCGGAACCCCCCCCCCCCCACCCCCCCTGGCCATCCGATGTACCTCAGAAAGAAAAAAAATATATATATATGTAGTTTTTTTAAGCTCTTAATTAGTTTATTGGTCTTCGAAAACTATTTTAAATTATGAACAAACCCCAAGGTGATAACCTCCTCCCTGTCTCCGGCAGCACAAGTCACACGCTGCGCTATCGGGGAACCGATTGCCACACCGCAACATATCATCTGCGCTATCGTGGAACCGATGCTTCAGCCACAAGGGCTCGCTACTGCAAACTGTGAGACATGAGTGCTCTCCCTTCCATATTTCCGCTTGGCGAAGAGTAAACACGTGTTTTCAATCACTGCATTTCATTCTCAAATTCGTTAATTTTTCAACTCAGCCTTTCACTGGACAACTGTAGGCAACAAAATGCCAAGGAAGAAACCACTGAAGGTCGCTGATGCGAGTGGAACAAGGAATATTCAGTCCTTTTTCTCTGCACATCCCTCGAGCTCAGCAGCCGAAACTAGCGAAACTGGCGAAATCGAATGTTCTGGTAAGTTGTGTGTTGATTTTTTTAAATTTTATTATTTATTTATCTTTTTTTTTTTTGGGGGGGGGGAGGGGTGAGTGGGTGGGAGGGTGCCCGTGGGGGGAGCGTCTGATGAACATTCTTTTGCCGCTTGTTGTCAGAACTCTGAATCTTTTGGTTTTCGTTGCAAGTTCTAGTCTTTGACTCGGGGTGGGGGGGGGGGGGGGGAGCTGGGATTATGCCTTACGGTACGGAAAGACAACTTTCCTAAACATTTCTTTAAACAAAAGACAACACACATGGATACTCTTCCCTGACGAACTCCCCCCTTCCCCCCCCCCCCCCGTCTCTCTCTCTCTCTCTCTCTCTCTCTCTCTCTCTCTCTCTCTCTCTCTCTCTCTCTCTCTCTCTCTCTCTCTCTCTCTCGCTCAGATGAAAGCGAAAGTAGGGTTCATCTGAGACTTGCCTGTTTGCTATCTGCTATACATCTGACTGTCTTATTCATTGTGTTCTTTGTGCAGGGGACACACCTTCAAAGAAAAGGAAGGTGGATCAAATTACTCCAGGCAGTCCAGCAGATTTTGAGTCCCTGGACCTGGCTTCTACATCTGAAGTGCCACTCCCAGTGCCAGCCAGCTCCGAGGAATCTTTTGGTATGTCAAGGGCAATAAAAAAGATAGTATGGTTGTGGTAATGTAGTAAAATAACTTAGGTAGTGATAAGTAGGGATGTGTATGTTTCTTTGTGCGTTTTCTCCTCTCATTTGTTGTTGGTTTTTATTTTCTTTCGTCTTTTTGTCTAAAAATGAACTCAGGCTGAGGGATCAGGTTTGTCATCGGTCATTGACGCATTTAATTTTGAAATGACTTCTTGTTTTTTAAGTTGCCGGGTCACATGACTTATTGTTTTTATGACCAGTCGGTCAACCAAAGTAGCCATCTCTCCTTATTTGACCTGTTGATTTTCAAAATGACCTATTGATTTTACGTTCTTCTGGTCATATGACCTATTGTCTATTGAACCCAACCTGATGTCTATGAACTTTAATTTATAATGGTTCTTTTGCAGTGACACCAGCAGCATCTTGCAGTCAACCTCCTGTGTCACGTTCCTCGGACATCGCAGATTACATTGGCCAGGCAGTCAGCGGACAAGACAAACTACACTTCTTAACGGACTGGAGGCCGAGCTTACCTGTTGACTACAGTTTTCCTGTCACGCTGATTCACGGCAAGAACCAAAAATTTCAGAAACAATGGTTAGAAGCCAATCCTTGGTTCATTTACTCTCCTTCTGTTGATGGAATGTTCTGCAAAGTTTGTGCGTTGTTTGTCACAGATGACACTCTAGGCAAGTTTGTCTGCACACCCTACAAAAATTGGAATAAAGCGTCAGGTGCCATGTCCTCACATAGTGCTCTCAAATACCACCAAGACGCCCTGGCAAAGGCAGAGATGTTCATCGACGCCATGAAGAATCCATCAAAAAACATTACCACTCAAATGGACGCCAAGATCTTAAAGCAAATTGAAGTGAACCGGCAGGTCTTGGCCAGCATTGTCAAGATTGTTGTAGTGGCTGGCAGGCAGGGTCTGGCACTCAGGGGGAATGGATATGATGGTGTCCTCCAAGAGAACAACATGAGCAATTTCAATGCCCTTCTGGAACTCCGCATCGACTCTGGAGATGAAGTTCTGCGAGAGCATCTTCAGACATGCAGTGCAAATGCCACTTACGTCTCCAAAACCACCCAGAACAGAATAATTGATATCATTGGTGACATCATTAGAGGCCAGATTATTGCTGAAGTGAAGTCTGCGAAACAGTTCACACTGATGGCAGATGAAGCCACTGATGCAGGAAATTGGGAACAACTGTCGGTGGTTCTTCGTTTCGTAATAGCAAGAAAGCCATTCGCGAAGAATTCCTTGCATTCTTACAATGCGAGTTGATCACTGGTGAGGCACTGGCACACAAAATCCTTCAGTGCCTGAATGAGTGGGGTCTGGATGCCAGCAACATCAGGGGCCAAGGATATGACGGAGCCGGCAACATGGCAGGGAAATTTAAGGGGGTGAAGGCAAGGATCTTGGAGGACAACGAAAAGGCCTTGTACTTTCACTGTGCAGCACATTGCCTCAGCCTCTGTGTTGTGAAGTCCTGTGAGATACCACAGGTGAGAAACATGTTGGGCGTGTTGAAGGATATCGCCATGTTCTTCAACTTTTCCCCGAAAAGGCAGAAGAAGCTGGAGGATGTGATCGATGCTGCACTTCCTGACAACAAGAAGACAAAACTGGTCAACTTGTGCAAAACGAGATGGGTCGAAAAGCATGCAGCGTTTGAGTCATTTGCAGCCATGTGCCAGATTCTTTACGACTGTGTCGGACAAATGACAGAGGACAGGGAAGGATGGGATGCTGACACGCTGACAAGTTCCTCGGGATTTCTCCACTCCTTGTCAAATGGGGAGTTCCTGGTGGCATTTGTTGTAGTCCGCAAGTGCCTGCAGTATCTCAAGCCCCTCACTGTGAACCTCCAAAAACAAGCACATGATATTGTTGCAGCCTACACCCAGATGACTGATGTCTCAGACTGCATCAGTAATCTAAGATCGACCGTTGATACATGTTTCGCTGCCTGGTTTGCTGAGGCCAATCAGATGTCACAAGACATTATACGGGATGACATTCAGGCTCCGAGACGTGTGGGACGGCAGGTGCACCGAGAAAACCATCCTGCGGACAACGTCGAAGAGTTCTATCGGAGATCGATTGCCATTCCATTTCTGGATCATCTGTCCAGGGAGTTGCAGGAACGCTTCAAAAATGCAGACTTGGCAAGGGATGGATTGAATCTGGTGCCAATCAACGTGGTGCAGACCCCAAGAGGCTTCACAGCAGTTCCAGACGGTGTCAAATGCTTGGCAAACCTCTGGGAGGAAGACCTTCCTGATATCGATGGGATTGAACCAGAATTCAACAGATGGTGTGCCAAATGGCATCGCGAACAGGACAGTGAAGGCACAGTTCCAAGCTCTGCAGCAGAAGCTCTGCAGCACTGTGACATCCGCTTTTATCCTAACCTCTACAAATTGCTGCAGCTGGTCTGCACCCTACCCATCACCACGTCAGAGTGTGAGCGCTCTATCAGTCGTCTGAGGACACTCAAGACCTACTTGAGGTCCACCATGGGTGAGAGCAGACTGAATGGACTCGCACTTATGCGAATCCATCGACACATCCCAGTTGACATTGGAGCAGTTGTCAATGCCTTTGCAACCAAGTACAGGACCCAAATGAAACTTCTTCCACATCACCTGCTGAATCAGTGAATGTGTGAGTGGGGCCCGCCCCCGCAGTTCAGTCAAGAGAGCGTTGGACTCGTTATCCTAGGGTCGTGGATTCTAACCGGGCATGGGACTATGTCAGACCCTATTTCAGTATTTGTTACCTCATATTATCGACAAACTTTTTGGTTGGTGTCAGTGTGTAATGTGATCAGCCGTCTCCATGGCTCCAGCCAATATGGGACATTAAACTCAAAAACCAACCAACCAACCAGAATGTGTGATGAATGGTGCAATTTACGAACATAGCAAAATTTTCCCACCTTCCGTCCGGCCCAATACCATCACTTGTAACCCCACACACACACACACACACACACACACACACACACACCTTCTACTTACCTTGATTCGGCCCTGCAATTGTTTTATTGAATTCCGCTGAGGCCAATTTCACAGTTCTGGATGCAGACACCAAGCTATTCTGACACCAGCCTTGAAATATCATGGTCGATTCAAGTTCTGGCTTTATGGGTTAAACATTCTTGTGCACTGAACTGGTCATAGTGGAAGAAATAGTGACCAATCATGGCTGATGACGATGTGGCGAATTTTGCCAGTATATAGCAAAAGCCAGTGTGTCCATTGTAGAGAAAAGCGACATTTAAACTGTATCTTGTATGAAAATTTCGCTACTCTTAAAAAAGAAAATAATGGACATATTGGGTTTTAATGACGGCAGAATTGTATTGTGCATTTGCAGTACTGGTGAGCCACTTTCTTCTGCTATATAATTTGTGGGGGTGGGGTTCTTTCATAGAAAAAGAAATTGCGTAACCCATTGTGCCCGAGGTACGAAATACCCACATTTTGGAGTTATCCTCTGAGGACTGCTTTACAATTAAGGAGACAGATCGACCATGATAGTTCAAGGGTGCTGGTAGAATAGCTTGGCGCCTATAGGCGCCAAGCTATTCTGCCACCACCCTTGAACTATCATGGTCGAACCATGTCTTGCTGTGGTGTGTCGCGGGCAGACTGAGTTAAACTTATTCCCGACTAAATTCACGAGGATGGATGATGGTTGTTTGCGCACGGCTCGTGTAAGAGGAACAAAATCGAAAGTTTTCAAAAGTTTCGGCAAGTAGTTTCTCTTCTACCTTTTCTTCATCTCATGCAGTCATCCCCCTCCTCCCCCCACTCATCCCCAACACACACACACACACACACACACACACACACACACACACACACACACACACACACACACACACACACACACTCACACAGACAAACATACACAGACAGACAGACACACACACACACAGACAAGCACGCACGCACACGCCCACACACAACATACACACATACACAAACACCCACACACATGCACGCACGCACACGCGCACACACAAGACACACATACACAAACACACATACACACACACACGCACGCACACACACACACACAAACACACACAGAAAATATCGATACCGCAAGGGACAGATATTAAATTTTTATGTATAAGCGAATTTTCAAATTTTAAAAATGTAATTCTACAAATGATTGCTTTATCCCATTCAGCACTGAAGCACTACAGCAGGAGATGGGTCGAATATGATAATTCAAGGGTAGTGCCAGATTAGCTTGGCGCCTGTCGGCGCCAAACTAATCTGGCACTACCCTTGAATTATCAAGGTCAATCCATCTCCTGCAACAGGTGCATAGTCTTTAGATGAGGCCCCCAAAATTTGGGAAAGACGTGCGTCGGGCTGAATGAGTAAAGGCAACAGTTTTCTCAAAGTTCGAAAACATTAAAAGTGACCTTCTCCAGGTCGGGCCGCTTTAATTGTTTAAAATCTCCGATACACCGGACCGGCCTCTCAATGTTATATTGCAATAAGCTTTTTCCTGCCTCTGGTACCTCGTCGAGGTAAAAGAAAACAACCCCCAAAATAAAATGAAAAAGAATCAAACAAGAACAAACAGACACCACAGAGGCATTCCTTTTAAGGTATATGATTAGTTATTATTATTATTATTATTATTATTATTATTATTATTATTATTACTATTATTATATTATTACAATAATAATATTATTATTAATAGTATTATTTATATTATTATTATTATTATTATTATTATTATTATTACTATTATTATATTATTAAAATAATAATATTATTATTAATAGTATTATTTATATTATTATTATTATTATTATTATTATTATTATTATTATTATTATTATTATTATTATTATTATTATCCCCTTGCAAGTCGGTAGCGAGTTTAGTCGCGATGATTCCTGAAGGAATCATCGCGACTAAAACAACTACCAACACGCAAAGGGCTATTATTATCATTACCATTACTATTAGTAGTAGTATTAGTAGTAGTAGTAGTCGTAGTAGTTTTAACCAGACACACGATTGAAGTTCAAGTGTTTATTTCCTCTCTTTTTTCCGTTATTATAATGTATGCATTTTATTTAATTGTATGATGGTCGATCAGTGAGAAAATGAGAAATAGCCCTCAAAATTACGTACGATTCACTTCTCATTATAATTCGCCGTTTGAAGCGGGTATGTTGAATATCTCCGCGGTGTCTATAGTGTTGGAAGATACTAAGCATGGTCTGATCTGTGATTTTGGGTTTTACGGCTTCAAGTCGTAAGGTCCAAAGTTACAGACCAGCACATCGATACTCTCTGTCTTGTGATTTTTTTCCTGCAGTGTAATGAGTTGGTGTGATCAACGATCAATTTAATTTTCGAAATATTTTTAGCCCAATTCGTAACATGTATTATATCACACAACGCTTTTAAGTAAGACAAAGCTTGCATTTTACCGGGAACATACCAGACAAATCATTACTGTACATGTCCTAGCAGCACCGGGGCATAATTACAACTTCTTTTGTTTAAGGTGGAAACACTGAAACGCACTGTGATTTCAAATCCATGAAATAACTGTAGAAATGGCTTCTTAAAGTTCCCTAGGGTCTCAGCCCTTCACTAGACACAATGCCAACCCTGCCCAAGTTCTCCATTAGTCCAATATAATTCATTAATTTGCATCGCCGTTTCATAAAATAAATGTAAAGTCAGTGTGTGGATACACGCCTGTGCTAGCTTTTTCATGAAGAACGTATTGGCGAGCCAATTTAGCGAGCCTACGCCATCAGGGACGCGAAAATAATGGGAAGAATACACGCTCAAAGTCTGCAGAGTACTCACAGAGTGGACAGGTCAGGATGCCACTGCTTTAATCCAAACGATGTGCCATCTTTTGTCAAACTCAAGCGACAAATTTTCCCTTCACGATTGTTATTAATGTAATGTAACATAACATTGTCAGTAACGTTTTCGATTACTTTTTTCAATCATTGCGTCACCGCATAACGTAATGTATTTTTGCAAAGTATGTATGGAGTTTCTTTCCATTATGTTGGCGTACCCGTTGGCTTAGACTGACTAAATTGGCTCACTGTTTTTTTTTTTTAAATAGCACGGGCGTGTACCCACATACTGATTTTACAATTATTTCATGAAACTGCGATTTAAATTAACGAATTGTAATGGAATATGTCATCCCTGTACAGCTTCAAGACACATAAAGAAAATATTGTGAGCCTGCCCACAAAATTAGGAATGCCTACTACAGTCACTTTAAAACAGGTTTAGGGGCGGATGAGTTACCTCGAAGGGTGGGGGAGGGTGGGGGGGGGGGTACCAACACGTTTTGTTTGGGATCTTCAGCCCGACACAAAAGGCCTCCCCGACGCTAGACCTTACATCCAGGGGCTGAAAAATCGAAAAAGCGGGGGAGGGGGAAGGGGAAGGGACGTGTGTGAAAACTCGCCAAAATACTACACGTGGGGTAAGGGGGAGGGGGGTCCAAACACCCCAAAAGGGACTTTGTTTTAGGATTTTACAGAATTTTAGGTCGGGGGTGCGGGGGTGCGGGGGTCCGGAACCCCCACCCCACCCCCACCCCACCCCACCTCCACACCTCCAGATTCGCCGCTGAGGTTTTCTGTTCAATTATGGGTGCGGTAAGCATGTCCAGAATAATGACTAAAGGAAAAAAATCCTTTGACCCCTGCATGATTTTGTTCATTAGTGCTAATGACTGTACAAGCTTTAAAGAACAAAATGTTATGATACGAGGCAGCATTTTGTGTGACGGTGTGTAATCAAAACCCGCGAGCGCAGGCCAATCTTATAGTTTGAACGTTCGGCGCAAAAATGGCTGACTGCCGTTCGGCGCAAATATGGCTGGTCTTTCCAACTCGGTGGCTGTTTGTAGCCCTTTCAAGCACGTGCTTACTTTTAAGGATGCAGACAAGAGAGGCTATTTTGTCAAAATACAAAAATACGAATGCATACTTACGTCCTTTAACTCATTCGCGGCCAGCTGCATCCGGGTGCGCGGCATAAGCCGCGCACCCGGATGCGGCTGGCCGCGAATGAGTTAAACAATAATAACGAGTGTCTGGAGAGTTGAGGCAATGCGTCTATTAAAAGGCCTGGACTCTGGGGCACTTAAAGATGTCATTTCTTAAGCTTCTTCGTGATTTGGAATTTCAATGCGACTCAGTGCTTTCGCCTTAATAAAAGCTTCGCAATATTTAACTTGTACTATTTATCTCGAAGTAATATTTGCTATTCCTAACGATAGGTTTATCGACGTGCAATTTGAGAAGCATATGATGAACCAAACTAGACAATTACAGTGGCATTTCCAGGAAAAAAATGGTCATTGGGCCGACGTTGGTAGTACTCGGCCCGCGCACTGCAGTGCCAGGGCGGAGTACTGGCGACGCCGACCCGAGTAAATTTTGCTCACAGGACGCTTGATATTGCTGGATGTTGCTGCGATTGTTTTTTTTTTAATGTGGAATTCGAAGCAAACACATTTTCTATTTCGTAATTAACGTGTTTGATTATTTTATTTCACAAGTTTGTCTTTAGCAAAGCATGTCTGGTCGATCGGTCTCACAGGGGGCATATAATTGCGAGAAACGTGCATTGAATTATTGAAGGAGCCTTTAGCTGTTGGATACAGCGCCATATCCCAAGCTTGTAGATGGTATATTAGAAATAACCGTAGCGTGCGCCGCTTTTCTTGCAAAGGTTCGAGTTGAACGCGGGCGTTTGTTGGTTAAAGCGTCATACCGCACACTTATAATACAAACAAGCGTGCAATTATCGTTAGTTGTTTCATACTGCATATGATCATAATGATTACGGACGTTTGCAGCCAAAAGTGTATTCAGATATATCTTTCAGTTTTAGCTGGACCACATAGACACTAGAGCAGTTAGTCGAGTTGTATTGTGTAATGCCACTACGTTTTAACCATCTCTGTGGAGTCCGATATTGATGCTGTTGATTACTGTTTTGACGAGAACAGTGAAACATAACAGAGCGGTCTAAACACAATTAATTCAACCCTAGGTGTATGTTAGTGTGATAAGCGAGCGTTGGCGTAGTCAATTAATACGGTTTCGTTAATTGACGGAAATTGTTTCTGCAGTCTTCGTCAATTCAACATCAACAAGCCCCAGCTGTCCTAGGAACATGGATTCAAAATGGTGTCAGCAAGAGGCGTAGATCCTCATGAGCCCCCGCAACTGCGGGGGCTCATGAGGATCTATGCCTCTTGCAGTTGGGTGTGTTCAAATTTTATCAGCACTGAACGGGTTAAGGGAAGACTCACCGTACAAGCAGTAGGTTGGAGACAGTCCCAAAGTTCATCTCAACACAACTGGACGTGATTTAATTTCTAGTCGCAATGGATTCAACTCAGACTCTGCCCAAATATGAGACATCAACCAACATCTCTCAGGCGTCGCAAGGGGAGCGAACTGCTGAAGGGTGTTTTATAGTGAAGGATTACTCGAAACCTTGGAACAACCCCCTTGACCCTATAAGCAACGAGGTAATTTTTGGAAGGGGGGTGTCATATACTTTGCGCTTTTGCCTAAGTCGTCATTGACTTACGATTCTGGTGCCCGTAAGAAAGGTTTAACACAGTCCAGATGTGTACATGGCAAGTGCTAGTGTGTCCAATTTTGAGGAAAACGACAATAACAATCTCTCTTTTCTCAAAATAGACATAAGGGCTTGTTCAGTATGACGACAGTGTTGGATAAGCGGCTTTGTTTTCATTCCTACGTCAAACGACCAACTTTAGCGCAAACCGTACCATGTGACCTCACTACACAAAAAAAAAACTCTTAGCGACAAATGGCGGTCTTTTTTGTAGCCCACTTTCTGACGCACCAAAACGTTCTAAAGTACAAAGTTACTTATTGTTGTTCGAAACAACAGGCACACTACTGGAGACGGCAACGAACGATTTTAAATTACGTCATAAGTCAATTATGTATAAATGTATATTTCTTTGATGTCAGTCGTGTTTACCGTGGTCAGGTCTTGATTTTATTTACGAAAATAGTGGAGGAAATACGTTATTGGTAGCAGGGGTTTGCTGTACTGACCATTGCAGGCCTTCGCGAGGTTAAAAAACCATTGTACCCCTCAGGCCTTCGGGGTACAATGGTTCATTTGGCCTCCCTCAGGCCTACAAGGGTCCGTGCAGCAAACCCCTGCTACCAATAACTTATATTATGCAGCGAGTGGGATATGGTCATGTTTATTCACATTGTTTTTCTTCGTAAAGTGTTCGTTTGTTTCTTCTGATGACTGTAATAGTCAACGTTTCAGTGAACAAAGGAAACAAACACTGAACATCGATACAGACTGTGAAAACATGTTTGCTATCTCAGCCAGCGCTTCTTTCCATCATCATAATAATAATAATAATAATAATAATAATAATAATAATAATAATAATAATAATAATAATAATAATAATAATAATAATAATACATAGTTCTTGTATAGCGCTGTTCTCCAGGAAAACACTGGACTCACTGCGCATGCAGAACAGCACACCGTCTCTCTCAGACACACGCACGATTATACACTACTTTAAATCACCCCATCCACAGCTCCTATTGGACTAGAGTGCGTTATCAGTAAGCAATGACCCTGGGGCCCGCGACGGCCGCAGTGGCCCCTTGTAGGCCGTCGTGTGCCCGAAGAAGTTTCGCTACCTGGGTGGTACATTTAGTCAGACGGTTTTATATATTTCTTCTTCAGGTTATCAATTCCATGAAACCATATTTATCTGTCATTCATGCCATTGTCTGCCTCATCGGGGTCTTTGGCAACACCCTGTGTGTTATCGTGTTCTACCTACAGAGTTTGAAGTAAGTGTGCAGGATTGAATTTTTATTGGCTCATGTAACTTAGCAAAAGTGAGTCTATGTACTGGGCCATCCGTCGTGTGATGTCGTCCGTCTGTCGTCGGTCGTCTGCATTTTCTCAGAGACAATTGAAGCCAGAGACTTCTAATTTTTGCCCCAGGATACTTAGTGGCAAGAAATTTCTAAACATACCAGTTTGATGGACCTCGTTCAATGTGAATATTACAGAGGGCCTATGAATTAAATAAAAGCCCAATTTTGACCAAATGCTATTTGTAACAGTAAACTCAAAAGTGATGCATAGAAACCTGATGATAAGACATTCATATCCGTATTAATTTGGGTGACTCCTCTCGACGGCCAAAGGTCACGATAACTCAGCAAATGTTCGAAGCATTTCTTAGCCTTGAGGACATTCTTGTTTCCGTAGAATTTATTATCACTTCATTTGTGGGTGACCTTAACCCATTTAGCGACCAGCAGGAGATTGATTGACCATGATAATTCAAGGTTAGTGCCAGATTAGCTTTAAAAGTGCAAAGCTAATCTGGCACTACTCTTGAGTTATTATGGTTAATCCATCTCCTGCAACTGGTACATAGTCATTAGGCAACACCTACAAAGTTTGAGATATGGGACCTTGGGGCTAAAAGGGATTGTGCTTTAATGAAGTGGCGTAACTCACTAACTCACTAAGTAAAAATATGGGTATGCCCACACCCGGCCACGATGTTCTGTGTGTCAAGGTGCTACATTAAAAAATACGGATTGTCTTCACACTCACGATGTACTGTATGCTACATTAATAAATATGGGTGTGCTCGCACTCACGATGTACTGTACGTCATGGTCATACATAAAAATGTGGGTGTTCCCACCGCCACGATGTGCTCTACGGTAGTATGCGTGCGCTCGAACAAAAGAGGTACACAGCGGGAGTTTCACAATCTAAAAAAGCATGGGTGCGCTGATACGTACTAAGTACTCGTCGTTTAGTCCTTTTTTATCCTTTGTGTGTCGATGATTCCTGCATGAATCATCGCGACTAAAACCGCTACCGACACCCAAAGGGCTAAAGAAGGAATTAACGTTGAAGGTTAGAGTTGCCTTCCTCGACCAAGGGTGACCGCCTCAGGAAAACCACCGACCGATCTGCCAAGATGTGTGTTTCAGGGACAGGATCACTCTGTGTTTGTTCTCCCTGGCTCTGGCGGATCTGGTCAACGTCTTCGACTCCCTGTGCATTCTGCTGTTAACGGTGTGGGGTGGACAAGGAGGGGGATCGTACTTCTTCATCGTCTTACTCAGTAAGATAATTAGTTAACACCTTCGCTGCCGGAACACAACATAGTTAATCCAAATGCAAGAGGCGGAGATCCTCAAGAGCCCCCGCAATTGCGGGTGCTTGTGAGGATCTGCACCTCTTTCTGATATCACTTTGTGTTCATGTCCCTTGGACGGGTGAGGATTTTTGGTGTAGAAGTGACAAAGATTTTACTCTCTGAGACAACTGGCAATGCAGGTTTTGTTAAAAAAAAAAAAACACGTTATAACATTCTGCCCCAGGACCGAAATCCCCCCCCCCCACCCACCCACCCGGGTCTGCCCTGTGGGACTTGGGTGGGGTTAACTACTTTTTAGTTCCCAGGGTCACCCTGGTCAGCCCCTCAGGGTGGCTTTTCCCCTCTATTCTGGTGCGTGTGTTTCTGTCTGCCCTTGGTCCATTCCCCTGTATTTTTCTTTTTTAAACTCTCCCTACTGTCTGCGCTTTCTGCAGCTCTTGGTATTGGATGTGTGTTGCTAAATGGTCTTAGGTTTATTTAGCATATTAGACTGGCTGGCGACATACATTCAATATTCTGTTTAGTTTGGGTTTTTGCAGTGCAGGCACGTCCTGAGAAAGTCTTGTTTCTGTCGGGACGTTAAGCAACCAACCAAATATTGAAGTTACTATCGGAAGGACTGTATTTCAAATCTAGAGACAGTTCGAGCATGATAGTTCAAGCGTGGTTTCAGAATAGCGTGGCGCCTATAGGCGCCAAGCTACTCTGGCACCAACCTTGAACTATCATGCTCGATCCATGTCTTGCTGTGGTGTGTCTGGACTGAATGAGTTCATTTTGTCGTCTGCGAGGTTTCGTAGTGTGCAGTTCAGATTCAGATTCAGATTCATGCAACCTTTCTTATCCAGAAAAGGAAACTATTGAGTGGTGGCCATTGTAACAAGATCAATAAAGGGTAAACGAGAGAAACAATATTACATAGTCCCCGATCACTGTATAGTGCCAGTGGGACGTTAAATTGGAGATAATGAATGAATGAATGAACAATATTACAGGGGTAATGCGCTTCAATAAGACACATGATAAACAGTAGCACTCTTTACTCTTACATAAACACACACGTTCTCTGTCTCTGTCTCTGTCTCTGTCTCTCTCTCTCTCTCTCTCTCTCTCTCTCTCTCTCTCTCTCTCTCTCTCTCTCTCTCTCTCTCTCTCTCTCTCTCTCTCTCTCTCTCTCTCTCTCTCTCTCTCTCTCTCTCTCTCTCTCTCTCTCTCTCTCTCTCTCTCTCTCTCTCTCTCTCTCTCTCTCTCTCTCTCTCTCTCTCTCTCTCTCTCTCTCTCTCTCTCTCAGTCACACACACACACACTCACACTCACACAAAGACTCAGCACATCTTTTGAGTAACCCTCTTTTTCTCGCAACTTCCCGGGTGTGATTCATGAGGATTTAATGCCTCTTGCATTTGAATCGTGTTCACCTTTCTCGACGCCATGTGATTTCATTTCCCATGCAGGTCTGAGAGGCTTCACGTGGGTCTCCATGTTCCTGTCCATCGTGATAGCCAGCGAGCGATGTTTCTGTGTCGTCAGTCCCTTCAAGGCAAAACAGGTAATCATCATCGTCGTTTTGGGTGTCGTTCCTTGCCACCATCGTCGTTGTCGTCGTCCTCGTCATCGCCGTTCTGGTTTCAGTATACATCGAGACGCCAGTGATGACGGACTCCGCGTCTGAAATCACCGCACACTGGCCGACACTCGCCTGAAGGGACTAAAGTAAAACGTCAGCAGAATAGACATGAAGAACGTAGGACGAACAAGAGACATAAATCCTCATGAGCCCCGGGCCCCACGACAGCCGGGGGCTCATAAAAGGTTTATGTCTCTTGCAGCTGGCTAGAGTTCGCCTTACTCCAGCAGTTATGGGTTAACCCATTCAGCCCTGACGCACTACAGCAGGAGATGGATCGACCATGATAATTTAAGGGTAGTGCCAGATTAGCTTGGCGCCTGTCGGCGCCAAGCTAATCTGGCACTACCCTTGAATTATCAAGGTCAATCCATCTCTATGCAACAGGTGCATAGTCGTTAGATGACAACTTGAATTATAATAATTTAAGGGTAGTGCCAGATTAGCTTGGCGCCTGTCGGCGCCAAGCTAATCTAGCACTACCCTTGAATTATCAAGGTCGATCCATCTCCTGCAACTGGTGCATAGTCGTTTGGTCACGCCTCCAAAATTTGGGAAATACGTCCGCCGGGCTGAATGAGGTAACAAGTGAATTCCCTAATCGTGACGACCGCCGTGAGATGAACTTGTAGAGTCAAGGTCGGCATTAAATCCTAATAACCAACTGATATGGCACGGGTCTTGAAAAAGCAGATGTATGTATTTATTTATTTATCTAAACAAATTGTGTATGTATTTATTTACTTACGTACTTACTTGCACATTACTACTATCATGACACATGTACACCGCCTTGAGATTGTCTTGTATAATTTGCTCGACGGCACATTATTTCGGGGGGAAAGGATAATTTAGAAACAAGTGCATGATTGTATGCGTGATGTAAAGCAAACTTTAAGCCTCGCTTGTATTAAGTTATAACCAGAAGGAAAGATACTGCACAGAATGTACTGACTAGAATCCGTGTTTTCCTTTAACCCATTCAGCCCTGACAGGAGATGGGGTCGACCATGATAATTCAAGGGCAGTGCCAGATTAGCTTCTCGCCTGTCGGCGCCAAACTAATCTGGCACTGTCTTTGAATTATCATGGTCGATCCATCTCCTGCAAAAGGTGCATAGTTCGATGACGCCTTTAAAATTTGGGAAATACGTGCGCCGGCCTGAATGAGTTAATTTAAAATAACAAAATACGAAAACAGTTTCAATGTCTCTAATTCAGCAGTGATCTTATCAGCAAGGTAAAGTGTGGGGCTGTGCTTGGTCCCCGTAAGCAAAGGTCCTCGCGCCCACTACGGCCGTCGTGAGCCCAAAGACGCTTTGCTACTGAGGGTGGTGGATAAATAAGTTGACCGACAATATCACAACGTATTTTGTTCATTCCAGGTCCTGAAGACTTCAACAATGGCGGTTCTTATCCCCTTGATCTCGTTCCTGTTGCTGGGGGTGTTCGTGGTGATTGTCGGACCTAAACACACCACTGCCTGCCTCTTCGACCCCGCCTCCAATCACACGTCTTTTACGCTCTACGTCACTGAGTACGTCATACTGATTTAACAATATTTCAATTTTAACAAATCGGAATTGTGATATGGATCGACCATGAGAGAAAGAGAAAAAATATGAATGAATGAATAAATCTCTGTGTGTGTGTGTGTGTGTGTGTGTGTGTGTGTGTGTGTGTGTGTGTGTGTGTGTGTGTGTGTGTGTGTGTGTGTGCGTGCGCGTGCGTGCGTGCGTGCGTGCGTGTGTCAGTGCGTGCGTGCGTGTGTGTGTGAGTGTGTTGGGCAGGGTCAGCTAATTTTGTCACGTGTATTTAATACAGTAATTAACTCATTGTGCCCGAGGTACGTAATACACACATTTTGGAGTTATCCTCTGAGGACTGTATTACAATTCAGGAGACAGATCAACCATAATAGTTCAAGGGTGGTGGCTGAATAGCGAGGCAACTCTAAGCAATCTTTAGGTACATCCACGCATACCCAAACCTATCCCCCTTTACCTGTGCAATCAGTAGGAATGGTGCTTGTTGATTTTAGAGAAGTGATTAAATTGTGTTTTATCTGGTGGTGAACATGGACATATTGCGACTTTTTTCACTGTTTGTTTACCCACTAATTATTCTACTAAGGTACATTTTAATTATGCAGCTTATGTAATAACGTGTAATAATGTATTGAGACGTTTGTATAAAAATCAGTGAGGGTTAGGATTAGGTTGAAACACGTGAGTTATGTATGCATCAGGATCAGGAATTTATTTAACGTCTTTTCACACATAGGTGATATTAGACCCCCCCCCCCCCCCCCCCCCCCCCCCCAAAAAAAAAAAAAAAAAAAAAAAAAAAAAACCCAACCAAACACACAACTTGTGAATATCAAAGAACAGCAATAATTAACATCCAACCACACACACAAATTACTTATTATAATAGTTTACCCACCAGACTATGAATTATTATATTAACTATTGGAATGGCAATATTTCTATGTATGCATGTGTAGAGGTGGGTGTGAATGTGTAAGCTCAGTTCAGTTCATAAAAGATGTTTTTGTGTGAGATATGTAAGACTTATGTGTACAGATTTCGTAGTGTATACTTATCTCCATTTGGAATTTGTAGCTGTGTAAGTGAATTCTTATTCTTATTCTGTTACCACTCTTGAACTATCATGGTCGGGCCCTGTCTTGCTGTGGTGTGTCGCGGGCAGAATGAGTAAAGTTAATCTTTTCTCACTTCTCGCTACGCTGTGTTAATTTCTGTAGCTACTACGTGGAGAACAAGACAATCATCGATATCATCGACGTCTTCGTCTACGCTACGGCTTTTCCAATTTGTTCCATAGTTGTCGTTGTCATCACTACAGTCATCACGGCTGTTCAACTCCGCACCGCCGCCACGTGGCGACGTGATATGGCCAACGTCAAAACACAGGCGACGGAATCAAGAGCAGCACTACAATCGTCCACAACAACGCCAAAACCATCGTCGTCAGCAGCGTCAACAGCAACGTCAACGAAGCCTTCATCTGGACAAGAGAAGGGAAGGATGTCCAGCAGGGAGGTTGCAGTGACCAGGATGTTGGTCGGTACATCTGTCCTCTTCATCGCCTGCACGCTTCCAACCGTCTTCGGTCAGATCGCCATCTTCTCCGTGCCGGAACTGAGACTGGGGGGCCGCTACCACAACACATTCAGCGCTATCTGGAGCATAGTGACTTTCCTTCGAGCGTTTAAATTCTCGGTAAACGTCTTCTTCTATCTGTACATGGGCTCCAAATTCCGCGAAACACTGCTGGAGATGTTACCGTGCTGCCCTAAGAAGGCAGACAATAGGTCTACGGTTTACAGTCTGAATAGCATTGTAACAGAAGCGTAGGTTCACTGTCGCTGTGATCCAGTCGTTGTTACTCACGTATCTCTAACCAAATTAGCCATGACGCACAGCGACAGGAGGTAAGTTGGCTGTATTAGTTCAAGGGTAGTGTCAGAACAGCTTGGCGCCTCCAGGCGCCAAGCTGTTCTGACACTACCCTTGAACGTTGCCTTGCTGCGCAAAAATCTTCAACAAGAGATCTCTAGCTTTTGCAACCAGTTGTGCGTTAGTCTCAGTCAATCAGTCGCCGATCTGAGAACAATTGTATTCCCTCGGTGTACTTGTAAATGGATGATCGCATTTTAAACTCCCTCGAGGTGTGCCCCATCCGGATACGCAGCAGCATGCCGCGTATGATAATGCTGCACGTGTCGAATGTGACTGTGTTAGCTACTTCCACGTAGGGCGGACAAGGTGTAGAGACATGCTGCGTTAACTCATTCGAGACGTGCCGTATCTGGATACGCGGCATAAAGCAGCGTATACGGAGACGGCACGTCCCGAATGAGTTAATTCAACGCCCAAAATCCGTAGCTGTCCCAGACACGTCGCCATGAATTTGAATCATACCGGTCAAGTCGTTTGAGGGAAGGAGCCTGCAGTAAGTACTCAACAAATACGGTAGCCATGACATTGACCTTGGGGATGACAAGCTGATTCTAATATCAAACAATCAATAGCACTATCATCATCTTAAACTTAGATTAAATTGGTTCTGTTGTTCAAAATTCTCGCGTGCACTTAGATTTTTTTCAATAGCCGTTGTGACCTTGACCTTTATTACATTAGCATTACGAATTGTTGGTTTCCTGTATTTCTGTTTATATACATAATATCACCATCAACTATTATTAAGCGAATTATTCAGTAATTTGAGAGACATGACACACTCAAAAGTTTGAGGAAATATGGCAACTATGACCTTTCCCTCAGAGGATGCAGCATGACACAGGTTCCTAATAGTTCTTGTTGAATCAGAGTATCATTAAGTAAAATTGTATGTGACAATACCGTTTCTTTCTTAATCTGTAAGCCCTGTCGCTTTTTCTGAAGCAGAATTTTAAATAAAATAAAATAAAAGATGATATAAAAAACATGGGGAGCATGCAGCGACCTTGACCTACATTAGGCAGTTCCTAGTTAGGTAATTGGACAAACTAGGACGACAATGTGTATATGTGGCTGTAATTGTCAATCTTGTAGTGTGCAAAAGATGAATGTTACATGTCGTCTTATCGGACTGAAAACAGACTGCAGGTTAAATCAATCTACCCCAGACACACCTTAGCAAGATATGGATCGACCATGATAGTTCAAGGGTGATGGCAGAATAGCTTGGCGCCTATGGGCGCCGAGCTATTCTGTCATCAACCTTGAACTATCATGGACGATCTGTGTCCTGCACTGCAATGCAGTCTTCAGAGGACATCGGCAACATCTGGGGATTTCGGTGTTGGGGTAGAATGAGTTAAATCGGACGTAACGGTCGAGAAACATGACGTATTTGCGCTTTTACATCTATAACACAGCTGCTAGCTTGATAATACAGTGACAAATAATAAATGAGTTGTCCATGAAACCTGTATTTCATGTCTTGTGTTGCAATGGTAGTGAGCTCTTATATTTCCTTGAACCGTTGTGTTGGTGCTTAGATGAATCTAGCTTGTCATTAACACCTTGTCACACCTCAGTGGCACTCGCAAAAGTTAACAAGGGTCGCCTGGTTACATTCACGTTGTTTTCCTTCAAAATAACTGGCACAGTCATTTCAGTTGCACACTGTAAACAGCAACATACTTCCTAAGGCTACAGATGTGTGATAGGCGGCCATTTTGAAAATGACGGCCATGTTGTCCGATACCCCACAAAGTGCCAGTTATTATATCAATAATACAGTCTAGTGTCATTCCTAATTTTCCTTCTTTTTTTTTTTGTGTGTGTCTCACAACATTCATACATTTTCTTTTATTGTGCTCTCAAATAAATCAAATACAGAATAATGTGTCATTTCAACAAAGAGACTGACGAAAACGTGGACAAGCAATAATTAATTTTCATGCAAACCGCGTACATTTTTTGAAAAAAACATCCTACTGTTTTGGAAAGGAGCAATTACTTGGCTGTTGAAATATATCTTTATTGTATCACTTATGCGAACTTCAGCAACCTGGTACCCTATATTGTTTACCAGCCCCAAACTCTAAAAAAACATGGGGTGTGTGGGCGCCATCTTGAACATGGCGGCCACACATCAATGGTATTCTTGTCATCAATCACAGTCATATTCCACTATACTCAAACTAATCAAAAGCTAAAATATAAATGTTCCTAGCTTTCAAATGACACGATTTCGCGGCGGTTAAAAAGTAATGGTGGTAAAATGGTCATACAAGAGATGACGTCATAAACGAATTTTTTTTTAACGGTTCCAAGACAAAATTTCGATGACATCCTACTGGTTTTACGAATAAGGTATTGACGGCTAGCTATGTCCGAAATTTGAGTCTGCAGGATGATGCATTTTCTTGGCGGTACTGCTTACACTAGTGGGCCACGCTTGTCTAGACAGGCGCTAGAATTTCTAAATTTTAGCGCCCTGCGGTTGTGCCACCACCCTTAAGCTATCATCACTAGTTCGATGTCTTCTCGTAGTTTTGCACAAACAAGGTTATCCCCTTCACTGCCGAGAAAAAAAATTAAACACCACCCCGACTGCAAGAGGTATAGATCCTCATGAGCCCCCCGCAATTGCGGGGGCTCATGAGGATCTATGCCTCTTGCTGAGACCACTTTTTATCCATGTTTCTTGGACGCCCACGGCTCTTCGGTGTTGAATGATCAACGATTCCAGAAACGCCGTCTCCGTGTCCATGTGTCTCCGTCCATGTGTCTCCGTCCATGTGTCTCCGTCCATGTGTCTCCGTCGTCTCCGTGTCCATGTGTCTCCGTCCATGTGTCTCCGTCCATGTGTCTGTGTCTCCGTCCATGTGTCTCCGTCCATGTGTCTCCGTCCATGTGTCTCCGTCGTCTCCGTGTCCATGTGTCTCCGTCCATGTGTCTCCGTCCATGTGTCTCCGTCCATGTGGCAGTAATGGGGGTTAACCCACTCAGCCCTGACGCACTACAGCAGGAGATGGATCGATCATGATAATTCAAGGACAGTGCCAGATTAGCTTGGCGCCGACAGGCGACAAGCTAATCTGGCACTACCCTTGAATTATCTTGATCGATCCATCTCCGGCAACAGGTGCGTAGTCGTTAGATGACGCCTTGAAAATTTGGGAAATACGGCCGTCGGGCTGAATGAGTTAACAAAGATTTCAGAAACACAATCTGAAGGGGTTAAAAATAATAATGAAGACTTAGGTAGTTCTGGCTGCGTTGCACGTGACTTCCCCAGGGAAGGCAGCCCGAATTTGCCCGCTTGGAATAATAATAGGAAAATGGAATATTCATAGACCAATTCCAAATTTGGGGGTTTCGACTTAAGGGCTAGATGGCCTAATTCACGTAGTGATCCCGGACTCTGCGCACACTAGGAACACACACACACACACACACACACACACACACACACACACACACATACAAACACACCCACACTCTCTCACACACACACATACACACACACACACTCACTCACTCTCTCTCACACACACACACACACACACAATCACAAACACACACACACACACACACACACACACACACACACACACACACACACACACACACGCCTCCAAAATTTGGGAAATACGTGCGTCGGGCTGAATGAGTTAAGTGGGTTATTCGCTGTCAGCTGGCGTACGTTTTCGTCTGTGAAAAACTTGAACACGTCAGCTATTTATTGGTACTCAAGGTCGAGTGGCTATGTGGTGTCTAAGATATACATGACAAGCCCGTGACTAAATCCCTTAAAGCCTCCTCCTTTAGAAAAAGCACAGATGAAAAAAAAACTCAGTAACGAGGTATAGATCCTCATGAGCCCTTGCAATTGCTGGGGCTCATGAGGATCTTAGCCTTTTTGCAGATGTACAGTCTTTGTTCTGTATCCCTGAAAATCCCTTTCATCTGTCTACGTTTGACAAAACATAGAGAAACATGACTTCTGCAAGGTCGAATGGATTCTTATGATCTCCTTGCACTTCCAGTGGCTCATGAGGATCTATGCCTTTTGCAGAGGTTGTGAGTTCAATGGGTGTCGGGCTGACTGTAATTTTTAGTGTTGTCCCTATAGCTCACTTGAAGGATCTATATACAGCGTATGTTTTACAACGCGAGTGAGATCGCCTCATAAACAGGGACGGTGGTGTAATTCATATTGTCGGTCGCACAGCAAATCAGCAAGTTGTTTCTGTTCCATCTGCAAGAGGCATAGATTCTCATGAGCCCCTGCATTGGCAGGGGCTCATGAGAATCTATGCCTCTTGAGGGTTAAATTTACAGCCTGATATTAAGACAGTTTTCTCGAAATTTCAAGCCATTTATCACACCAGTTCGATTTGGGCATATTTACGTCAGCAGACGAGAGCGTGGGTATCTGGATATTTGCAGTTTTAGTCTTTAGAACACTCTGCTAGGCGTTATTCGTAAAAGGCAGCAACTCCATTTTTGTGAGAAGAGATATAGTTTTCATTGTTTTACAATGAAAATCGCGCTTTTCACAATAAATGGACTGCTGCCTTTACAAGCGCAACACTGCCAATAAATCCACTGACAGAGAATCCAAGCAGGGGGAGCTACGTCTGAAACTCGGGACACGTACGGGATTAATCTAGTTTTAGTTTTCGTGATCTTTTTTTTTCACAGACTCCCGTCGTGATCCGTGATTCGTGCAAATTGTTGTCGAAAACAGATTGACGGTTCAAATCGTAACTTTCGTGACGTGGGAATGTCGATAAAACTTCGTTCGTGACGCCGTTACGGCGTAACAATCGTCTTCATTCACACCTCATTAGAGATAGACGCCCTTTTCTGTTTCATTGTCTTTATCAATTTAACCCAAGGCCGAATTCCCAAATTGTGGAGGTGTCATGCACCTAACGACTGGGTGTCAGTTGCAGGAGATGGATCGATCATGATAATTCAAGGGTAGTGCCAGATTAGCTTGGCGCCTGAAGGCGCCAAGCTAATCTGGCACTACCCTTGAATTATCATGGTCGATCCATCTCCTGCTGTCGTGCGTCTGGGTTAAATGGGCTTACACAAAAAAAGGTCAGAAGAGGAAAAGACGGATTTTGTTCTGTTGCATGTCGGTGTAAAGGGCCTGAGAGTCAACGCGACACAGATGAATGCGCCTGAATTGATCACAGTTTAGATTGTACTCTAAAGAAAATATCTGTCCTTGCCTCGCATAACCCGCCGCCTAAGGGCCGTCCATTATCACTCTTGTGGCGTCGACGTTAAACACCTCACCAACCAACCAACCAACCAATTGACCAACCAGCCAACCAACCGACCAACCAGCCAACCAATCAACCAACCAGCCAACCAACCAATCAGCCAAACAACCAACCAGCCAACCAGCCATCAAACGAACCAACCAACCAGTCAGCCAACCAACCAATCAGCCAAACAACCAACCAACCAACCAACCAACGAGCCAAACGAACCAACCAACCAACCAGCAAACCAACCATCCAACAAACCGACCAAACACAGACCAACCAAACAACCAGCCTTTAAAGGGGGGAAAGGGATGGTTGCTACTGCAAGCCCTCAAGTCCAGGAAAGCGAGATTATTAATATTTATACTGTGAAAATCTCGCTTGTCATAAAAATAGACACACTGCGTGGCTTCTGAAAAGCGCGGCAGATCCCTACATGCAGTCAATCACAAGAGACAGAAAAAGATGAATAACACAAATAAAGACTAGTCTCCATTTAAGATTACAGTGGTCTGTTTATGCGGATCAGACGCGAAACTCGGCTATAAATCGTCCTTTCTGTTCAGGCCAGGCACCTGAAAGTGTCATTTAAATCACAGCGGCTAATTTTCCATTTCGCACGTCACAGAGCAAACTGAATGCGCGGGCAAACACACCGGTTGTCTTCGTCTATTCGCTAACGCTGATAAGCTGGAGCGAACCAAGGGAGGCGACCAGTGTAGTACTGGCCTTGAAAGGTTGCGTGCACACTCGCCTGTAAACAAGCTTGAGTCACCCACCTTTGAAACACTAGCGCAGGAGATGAATCGACCGTGGCTGGATTACATTTTAATCCTGTCAGCCATGACACACTACAACTGTATATGGATCGATCTTGATAGTTCAAGGACGGTGCAGGAATAGCTTGGCGCTTAGAGGCGTCAAGCTTATTCCTACACTACCCGTGAACAATCGTAGTCGATCTGTCTCCAAAAGTTTTAATGTAGGTTTTTCAAAGGACATCTTCCAGCTTTTGGAGTTGCGATCCGCCTCAGTGTGTAAACTACCATATCCAGTCCAATTCCTGACATTAATATTCAAGTTTTTATCGAGGAAAACTGTTGTAATGTACCTACATTAAGGAAGTCTTTAAAGCGACTGATAAAACTAGTAAGAGGAAACTCCCAACGAAAGAAAAAGCACACGCCCTCAGATCGGTTGTTGGTTGGTTAGTTCGGGGTTTAACGTTCACGGCACCGAAGTGATAATAATGGACGGCCCTGACGGGCGGGTTTATGGGGGACAGGGAAATCTATTTCCTATGGAGCACGACCTGAACACTGATCAATTCAGACGCACTGCAACTTTGGCACTTTGATTTACCAGGACCTTTCAACGGACATGCTATGGAACAAGCCCGTCATTTTGCGCTCAGATCGGGCAATTACAACACACTTTTGTGACATTTTCGGTAAATGGACAAGAAAGCAATTCACTATTTATCTTGCTCTTTTGCCACAATTAATTCTTAAAATTCTCAGAACTAAATTACTTCCATTTTATAGATTGGAAGTCATTCACTTCGGGGAGTTTAACCCATTCAGCCCTGACGCACTACAGCAGGAGATGGGTCGACCATGGTAATGGTCGAGCCATCTCCTGCAACTGGTGCTTAGTCATTAGATGACGCATCCAAAATTTGAGAAATACGTCCGTCGGGCTGAACGAGTTAAGAGTTAATGAATGAATAGGTCAGCCAGCCTCTGACAATTGAGAGGGAGAGGGGGTGGGGGAGGGGATGGCTCAGTCTTGACGGCAATGGTTAAAGCACTGAGCTATGAAGTCAAAATCCCGATTTTAGTATGTTTTCCTCAAGAGGCTAACACGAAATTCGGGATTCATATTGACCAGGGTAATTCAAAGAATCTTCGAACTATCATGAACTAGCTGCCTCTTGTAGATAATGTTTAAAGACGAACTTGCTTTTTGGGGTGTATTCTGGTGAACATTACTCGTGAATTGTGTGGATAAGAAATACGAGAGGAAGTACAAACAATGTAATCGTGATCTTTCCCCAGCGGCCGCATACCGACCCCTTATCCAAACGACCATGACTCACGGGAGGGAATACCCGCCTTGCGCTGCATGGCTGATTGTCTCCTCCTGGCTAGACGTCTCCCATTATCTCCCCTAACTGCACGTGTCAAATTTCAGTGCAGCTGGCTTTTAGATAACAATACCCAGGTGATCGTATCTTGTGACCCGTCAAACGGTTTATGGGGTGGTCTGTGACTTCGAACCTTACGGCCACAGGCCGTAAGGTTCGACGTCACAGACCACCCCATAAAGTACCCAATGCATCAAAGTGCATGATATCCATACGCGCAATACAGCTACACGAGAAGAGCAGTGTAAACTTTATGTTTGATGTACTTTTTTTTTTCTTCAACCCCAAACGTTTTATGTACCATGATCATGATGTCCTGACTCGCCGTGTGACTTCTTTAGCGGCTTGCACGGCGTATTCTCTACACAATCAATCAATCAATCAATCAATCAATCAATCAATCAGTCAATCCGTCAGTCAGTCAGTCAATCAATCAATCAATCAGTTCCTGAAGTTCTATCTATCTATCTATCTATATCCCGTAGTCTTGCCGACCGTTGGGGCACCACTGATGACTTGGCAACCAGCTCCCTCCATTCCTCTCTGTTCTCTGCCATTCTCAGCGTATCGCCCAGCTTCAGTCCTGTCCACTCTGAGATATTGTCCTCCCATCTTTTCCTCTGTCTTCCTCTCCTTCGTCCTCCTTGCACAGTGCCTTGCGGGATTGTTTTGGCAAGCCCTGCTGAACGTGTGACATGTTTGCGTTTTCTCACAACGGCTAACAAGTCTTCATAAGGCCCGATGGCTTGCCTGATTCTGCTTCCCACTTCCTCGTTTGTGATGTGATCTCTGTATGAGATGCCAAGCAGCCTTCGAAAACATCTCATTTCAGTGGCTTGTATCCTCCTTTCAAGGTTTGCTGTGAAGGTCCATGACTCGCAGGCATACAAGAACACTGAGATGACTAAGGAGCGCATCAGTGTGATCTTGGAGCAGAGTGTGATGTTTCTGTTCTTCCATATGGTCTTCAATCTTGTCAGTGCTGTTGTTGTCTGCGCAATACTGGACAGTATTTCTGGTTTTGATCCCTCATCTGTCACAACGGCTCCTAAGTATTTGAATTTCTTAACTGTTTCCAGTTTTTGGCCTACAACCATGATTTCAGTGCCAATGCCACTGGCGTTATTGGTCACCAGTTTGGTCTTCTCTGCACTGATTTCCATCCCATATGCAATGGCTGTACTATCCAGCTTTTCCACCAGCTGAGCTAGCTCTTTCTCTGTTCCTGCAAGGCCATCAATATCGTCTGCAAAGCGCAAGTTCGTGATTGTTCTGCCTCCAATACTGACAGTTCCTTCATGATCTTTCAGAGCGTCCGTCTTGATTCTTTCCAGGAAGATGTTGAAAAGAGCAGGTGAGAGCAAGCAGCGGAGGCAAAATCCTAACCGGCGATTGAGAGATTATCGAAACACTCGGCGCATTTCTTGTTAAGTTATTGAAAGATTTTTAAATTTAAAAAAAAAAAAAATTGCTTCGACTGGTAGTGAAGTCGTTAATTGATTAACCCCTTTGCTGCCGCTGGAGGCATATTTTGTTTCTGAAAGCCGTGTTCATTCAACGACCAAAAGTCACAACCGTCCAGAGAACATTATTATGGATGCACATTGATTTTCAGCAAGAGACATAGATCCTCTTGAGCCCTCGCGAGGATCTATACCTCTTGCAGTTGGATCATGTTCAAATTGTCCCGGCAGGAAAGGGGTTAATTCTGAATGTGAAATAGTAAATGTTGCATATTATGATTGAATGACTCAATTTATGTTTACTTTCTTCGATTTTTCCCTCCAGTGCAATACAGTTCAGCAATGACGTGTCTGCACGCGTGAAAGCCCAAAACGCAAAACTAATCTTCTGTTGTTTTTTTAAAGTTTAATGCTTCAGTCCTACCTTGTCCCCGGGGTCAAAGCAGAATTGCCTCGGCGCACCCATTACCCCCCGTATTAAATGTCACCACTAGGTGGCGGGGTCATAAATCGGGATTGACTTCAATGATTCCGATAATGCTTTATCAGCTTGTTGCCCTAGCGTGAGACGAACAGCGAATCAGCGCTGACGCTCTACAAACACGTCCTCAGCACCTGTCTGATAGACAAAAGACGTCAATACAAGAACAACGTTCAAAACAACCGTAATGAACGTTAACTCATTCAGCCCTATTTTCCAAATTTTGGAGGCGTCATCTAACGACTATGCACTGGTTGCAGGAGTTGGGTCGACCGTGACAATTCAAGGGTAGTGCCAGATTAGCTTGGCGCCGACAGGCGCCAAGCTGATCTGGCACTGCCCTTGAATTATCATGGTCGACCCATCTCCTGCTGTAGTGGGTCAGGGCTGAATGAGTTAAAAGAAAAGAAATGCGACGACGAAACAATAGGTAATGATCAACATTTTATTTTGCTGTCAGTAGTCGCATATTTTGTTTCTGAAATATTTGTTAACTCAGCACCCAAAAGCCCAAAACGTCCAAGGAACAATGATTCAAAGTGGTGTCAGCAAGAGGCATTGATCCTCATGAGCCCCCGCGACTGCGGGGGCTCATGAGGATCTATGTCTCTTGCAGAACGGATAGTGTTATTTTTCTATGCTCTGAAGGGATTAAGGAGAAACTGCTATGGTCCAAATATTTTCTGATACACATTATAATAAATTATAACCGATTTAATATCTTTTTCGCTTCCAAATGGTGTTAGCTATGGGCTGCTTGCTAGTGTATGATTGGGCGAATCATTTAGACAGGTCAGATTATTCTTTTTTGTGACAAATAAAAATGATTGACAAACCAGATTTTTATGACACACGGAAAACGTTATTAGTAAACATGAACAATAAAAATGTTTAAAAGCACTTCTAATAATAAAGTGCTTCGGATTCCTACAGTAAGAAATACAGAATTTGGACAGAGATATTTTTTTTTTACTAGGGTCCATCAGTCGGGAATGATCTTCCTAAATCCTTGAGACACAGTGAGTCCAGTGGCAGTTTTCAACAGTCTTAAAACCCATCTTTTCGCACCTTGATTATTAGTGTTCATGTATTTAGACATTTTCTGTTCTTTTGTGTAATTGTACATGTGGTTTTGTTTTTGTCACCTTTTGTGTAATATTTTTCTTCTTTTCGTATGTACGGCGCCTAGAGCATCTTACCATAAATAGGTGCCTTATAAATCCTGGTTATTATTATTATTATTATTATTATTATTATTATTATTATTATTATTATTATTATTATTATTATATTATTATTATATTATTATTATTATTATTATTATTATTATTATTATTATTATTATTATTATTATTATTATATTATTATTATTATTATTATTATTATTATTATATTATTATTATTATTATTATTATTATTATTATTATTATTATTATTATTATTATTATTATTATTATTATTATTATTATTATTATTATTATTATTATAACGTACATTAAACTTCGGATGTGACAAAACAAATGGACACCAAATTTCTCTTGTGTTATATCTGAAGTTAGTAATAAGCGAAGGGAGTTATATAGAAAGAGTGTTCTCGTGACCTATGAAAAAGTGTTATATCCGATTGCTGTTACATCCCACCTTGTCATACGCGAAACCGTAGACTAATAATTATGTTGACTTAATGAAAACGCTCCTTACAAAAACTGTCGTGCACAGACCTACGCTGTAAGCTGTAAGCGACCCGCATTCTCAGGCAGGGAATATGGCCGCCATTGTTGTTTCTGGAGAGTTAGTATTACGCACTTTCGCTACACAATCGCTTAAATGTACACCCCGCCCTATAAAAAGTCCCTTGGTTATGAATACATAGCCCGGTGTTGTTCAGGTGAAAGTATCGCTACTTATTTCTTTCCATTCCGCAACCAACTGGTTTGACGCATTTTACTCTAAAGTCACATTTCCCAAAAATTTGACGTTTCACCTTACGATTATTACCAGCTGTGGGAGATGGATCGACCATGATGATTCAAAGGTTGTAGCCAGATTAGCTTGGCGCCTGATGGCGCCAAGCTAATCTGGCTACAACCTTTGAATCATCATGGTCGATCCATTTCCTGCTGTAGTGCATCGGCGCTAAATGGGAGTTTTGTAAGACGTCTTCGGGCCCACGACTGCCGCAGGTGGCCCTAATACCTTTGCTCACTGGGTTGACTGTCTCTTTCCAGCCTGAAACATGAATGCCATTTATCGGGATTCGATAATCGCAAAATAAATCGTCGTGAAGCCCCCCCACCACCCCACCCCCAACCTCCCCCACCCCCCACCCCCGGCCCCCTTCAATGCACAAAGTCTCAAAATGGACATTAATAAATAAACTCCCACTTCCAGCCCCAGGCGAGGTGGATGGGCTGACCGTGGTAGTTCAAATGTAGGACTTGATGAGCAAATGGGGCGCTGTGCGTTTGAGCTGTCGTGGCGGCTCTATTTCCTGCACTTGGCAGTAGAAGTGTATTGGACTTATAAATGAATCTGTGGAATGTATGCTCGCCTGACCCGCTGCCCTGGATGGTAGAAGTGAGATAAATCATGGCGAAAACAATCAATATGTCCTGACATATTTTTACATCTAAAAAGTGTACAATTATTCGTTGTATAAGGGTTGCAATATAATAGAAGTTTTTGTCTACGGTACTGAAAATACTGTAGACTTTGAAATGGGGCTGGTTGGAGCGCATTCCGGAGAATGCACACAATGTGCTGGGTGGGCGGGCCCCGAATTCTGGCAAAAAAGTAACAAGATAAAAATGTCACGTATAGCTACGCAAACCTTGCAAGAGAACGACGTTTTGGCGCCAAGCGCCGTGTGTGTGTGTGTGTGTGTGTGTGTGTGTGTGTGTGTGTGTGTGTGTGTGTGTGTGTGTGTGTGTGTGTGTGTGTGTGTGTGTGTGTGTGTGTGTGTGTGTGTGTGTGTGTGTGTGTGTGTGTGTCACAGCGACTAGAGCCCGGCCGCGTTTGAGGACAAACAAGCTTGAAATTGTATGATATTGTCCCTAAAAGAAAAATCTCGAGGCAGTTTTTTTATTTTTTTTATTTTTTTTATTAAGATGCTGATTGGCGAGAAAATGGCCGTTTCACACAACAACAAAAAACGGTTGATCCACACTGGAGTGCGTAATATTTCTTATTTTTACTAAATATTTTGCATGTAGCTAGATAAAAGGGAGATACTGAATGAGTTCGTTAACCAGCATTGTACCTCTAGAACTTTGTGAGTGGTATTTCAATATTTTGTTTTCAATTTTATGTTTTTGGGATTAATTTCACGAATTATTTGGGATTAATCTTAACACATTTGAATCTTTTTTACGAAAAAAAAAAGCAATCTTCTCCTTGTTAATCGCATGATTGTTCATATACGATATTTACATAAGCCTGCATTTTGTCTCGGCTGCTGGGTACGATTAGGTCAATTGTGACCTGTATGCCCTAGGTGTGAAAATAAGATAATATTCTGCACCACTTTTTCGGAGTTACTTGTAAAACAGCTAACATAACTTTAATTTTTCTTTTACGAAAAAAAAATCTTCTCTTTATAACCCGCATGCTTTTCTTTAAACAGTGTTTGCATAAGCTGCTGTTTCGCCGGCTCTGTAGTAGGATTAGGTCAAATCGTGACCCGTACGCCCTAGGTGTGAAAAACAGCACGAAAATTGACAAGTTTGATCCTTTAAAGTCTAATACGTAAAATTATAGTACTGCCATGAGTGACGTATAACGTCGAGTCGTTACTATGAACACGGCGTCGTGGGACTAATGATGCCATGACGTGAAGCTTTAAGTGACGTCATTCCGCTGCTCGTGCTATTCATCTTCTTGAGAATAGCTATGCTACGCCAGATCACAGAACTTACGAATGGCGGGAATCACTGTGTATCCGTCTTTATTTCTGTGTGCCAGTGTGTGTGAATCAGAGGGTGGGTTAGAGTAGAAGGAGATGAATCAGAAGGATATGCTTGAAAATGGGAAAAAAATTTGGGATGGGGTCCCATCTTGTTTAATTAAGTTAGGCGTTGACAATAAAATGGCAGTTTCACAAACAGCGGTTGATCCCCAATTGAGCCCGTATTTCTTGTTATTCTTAAGCATACTGTGCATACAGCTAAAACGTTAAACGTTTAGGGCTTAACGTCTTTTGTCCAAAACGAAGGTGATTTCAAAGACAGGTCACCAAAAAAAGGTCTGTACAAATTTTGACCCCAGCTGGGTTCGAACCCACGACCTTTCGGAGGAGGTCAAACGCCATACCACCGAGCCACCCAGCTCCCCTGCATAAAACTAGATTAAAGGGAGATATTGAATGAGTTTGTAATCCAGCGTTGTGCCTCTTCAACCTTTTGAAAAACAATTAATTCATTTTTGCAAGTTTCGGAGCCACTATAAACTCCCATCAACCAGTCACCCCTGGAAGAGGCTGTCTGGAACAAAATATCCAGCCCTGGAAGAGGCTGCGTGCCTTTCGGATGAGTGACGTGAAACATCAAATTCGTCAAACGGTGTCGTGGGACTAGCGATGCCATGACGTTAAGCATATAGTGACGTCATTTTCCTGCTCGTGCTATTCTTCTTCTTCAGAGTTCATGTCGCTACACGAGCCCACAGAGCGTACTAATGGCGGGAAGTGCCGTGTGTCCGTCTTTATTTGTGTGCGCCGACGTGTGTATTGATAAGAGGCTGGCTTAGAGAGGAGGGGAATGGACCAGCATAATAAGCTTAAAAATATGAAAAACTCTGAATGTTCCTAAAAGATAAACGCAATACGGTAGACTTCGGGATAAAATCCTCATCTTGTTTGTTTGGTTTTATTTGTTTATTTTTTTACTTAATATGTTGTGCTAAAAGCAATTGTTCTTGTTCTTGTTGTTGTTTTTGTTCTTGTTGTTGGTTGATTGGTTGGTTGGTTGGTTGGTTGGTTGGTTGGTTGGTTGGTTGGTTGGTTGGTTGGTTGGTTGGTTGGTTGGTTGGTTGGTTGGTTTTCTGGTTGATTGTCTGGTTGCCTGGGTGCCTGGTTACCTGGTTGCCTGGTTGTCTGGTTGGTTTCCAGGCCAGCTGGTTGGCGTCTTAATCAATTGCTTGGTTGATTGGCTGCCTGTGATTGTTATTGTTGCCGTTGTTGATATTATTACTGATAATTTGTTGTTGTACGATCGGACTTTGATGTTGTTGTTGTTGTCGTTGCTGCTGCTGCTGCTGTTTCGAAGACCATGAATTGTGCCGAACTTACCCAAACCCTCCTCCCATAGTACAATAATGAGCTCGTTATTAACTGTTCCAGGCGCAATCACTGAACACTGATAATAACAAATAATTTAACTTACTCATTCAACCTGACGCACGTATTTCTCAAATTTTGGAGGCGTCATCTAACGACTATGCACCTGTTGCAGGAGATGGATCGACCATGATAATTCAAGGGACAGGCGCCAAGCTAATCTGGCACTACCCTTGAATTATTATGGTCGACCCATCTCCTGCTGTAGTGCGTCAGGGCTGAATGGGCTAAGCATATACATAGCGATATGTTCCTCTTCGTGGATTAAGAAGAAGAAGAAGAAGAAGAAGAATGTACATGTATCGCGCTTAACCTCCAAATGAATGGTGCTCTAAGCACTTTACAAGATCAAAAAATCACAGAACGAAAAGAACATTTCCATCCAGAATTGTGAAAGTTTACCGAGTGAAAAACGATCGCTGAATTAACTCATTCGAAACAAACTGCTTTCGGATACGCTGCATGCTGCGTTACACGTATTCGCGTACAGGACGCCTTGAATGAGTAAATTCATGTACCCCTGATATAGACTTTCTCAGCTGTGGGATGAGTCTACAGAAAGTGCGTTACATGATTTCTGTGACCTATGAGATGATGACGTGGTTATCCGATGACGTCAGAGAAGCTCGCCGCCGACGGAGACGCGCGGAGCGTCATTGGAGACGGATTGGTCTGACTGTCCACAGACAGATCTACGTGAAAGTGAGGACCGAAGTTACAGCGGTCATACAGTCTGCCAGGAGACAGTTCTACCAGGACAGGATCGACTCCAGCTCGTCGTCCAAGCAACTCTTCGCAGTCTTCAGTGAGCTGCAGGGCAAGCCCCGTACCACATCCCTTCCAACGGATGTGCCAAGCCATGTCCTTCCACAACGTTTCTGTGACTTTTTCTCGGATAAGATTAAGCACATCCGCTCTGAACTAGACTCATGTTCATGTGATCCCTTTACTTTTGGCGTGTATAATGGCCCTTCACTGTCTCGTTTCGAGCCAGTGACTGAGCAGGAGATCCATGAACTCATTATGAAATCACCAACAAAGAGATGTGTGCTTGATCCCTTGCCCACGTCCCTCATAAAACAGTGTATCGATGATCTCCTCCCACTGATTACCACCATAGTTAATACCTCTCTCTCAACAGGCGCAGTGCCTACTCAGTTTAAACATGCTGTTGTGACACCACTCTTGAAAAAGACTGGACTGGACCCAAACGACTTGAAGCATTTTAGACCTGTCTCTAACCTTCCGTTTATTTCAAAGAATTTGGAGAAGGTTGTTTTGAAACAACTACAAAGCCATTTGTCTGGAAACGGTCTTTTAGAAATGCACCAGTCGGCATACAGAAAGGATCACAGCACGGAGACTGCTGTGCTGATCGTCCTGGATGGTCTGCTAGTGAAGGCAGACGAGAGACTTGTATCTCTCATTGCTCTACTGAACCTCAGCGCAGCATTCGACACGCTCGATCATTCTGTTTTGCTGAAGAGGTTAGAGGTGACCTTTGGCATCCGTGGTACCGCCCTGGCCTGGTTCACTTCATACGTTAAGGATCGTTCTCAGGCTGTTATTGTTATTGGCCAGCTATCTGCTTCTAGTCTTTTGTTCTGTGGAGTCCCTCAGGGCTCCGTATTAGGGCCTGTTTTGTTCACTCTATATTCACAACCTCTATCTGATGTAATTGCCGCCCATGAGTGTGATTTTCACAAGTATGCTGGCGATACTGAATTGTCAAGAAGTAGCGCGCCTAGCCATTTCAGCTCCGCTAAGATGAGCGTACAGTGTTGTATAGACGACGTCCTGTCCTGAATGACTAGCAACAAACTTAAGCTTAACACTGACAAAACCGAAGTCATGCCTGCCGGCTCTCAGTCTCGCCTTAGTCTAATTGACGGCGAGTTCGCAAACATTGGTGGCTGCAGAGTTCCCTTCCATAAATGTGTCAAATATCTGGGTGTGAAGATTGATTCGACGCTCTCCATGCATGATCATATCAGTAGCGTCTGCCGAGCTGGTTTCCTTGAGCTGCGCAGAATTTCTTCCCTCAGACCGTATCTCACAGAAAGTGCGGCGTCAAGACTTGTAAATGCATTCATTACTTCCAGGCTCGATTATTGCAATTCTGTACTGGCAGGTTTACCGGCAGACCAGATTTCACGCTTGCAGATGTTTCAAAACAATGCGGCGCGTCTCATCTTGAAGAAACGACAGAGAGACCACGTTACGCCTCTGCTGAAGCAGCTGCACTGGCTGCCCATCAAATTCCGGCGCTGTCAGTACAAAATTGCAATTTTCGCCTATCGGCATTTTGACGGATCTCTCCCGCCGTACCTCTCTGCCAAGCTGTCTGCTTATCAGCCATAACGCACCCTCCGTTCCTCCAGTGAAAAACTTTTTTAAATCCCGAAGCTTAACATGAAAACTGTCAGGGAGCGTTCTTTCATCTTTTTAGCCCCAAGTGTGTGGAACTCGCTGCCAACTGAAATGCGGCATCTGCCCACATTGTCACAGTTCAAAGCTCACTTAAAGACTTTTCTTTTTTTGTCGGGCATTTAACACTTAGCTCATATTTAGCTAACTGTTGACTGACTGCCACTTATTCTGATCCCAGAGGAAGTGAATGTAAGGCGTGGGGAAGGGATGGGGTGGTTTAAAGTAGTGTATAATTGTGCGTGTGTGTCTGAAAGAAAGGGTGTGCCGTTGTGCATGCGCAGTGAGTCCAGTGTTTTCCTGGAGAACAGCGCTATACAAGAACTATGTATTATTATTATTATTATTATTATTATTATTATTATTATTATTATTATTATTATTATTATTATTATTATTATTATTATTGTTATTATTATTATTATTATTATTATTATTATTATTATTATTATTATTATTATTATGAAACTTTATTTATCAACGGTAAAAAGTTTTGACAGAAACAAATCGTCATTTTACAAACTTGCCGTTGCTAACACCTACAACATAAAATAGGTTAAAAAAAATAATATTAAAGACATTATATTTACACACATTATTTCATGCAACAATAATGTTTAAAATAATAATAATAAAATTATTTAAAAAATTATATACACAAAATAATAGTAACACTCAACATTCATCTTACATCACACACACACACACACACACACACACACACACACACACACACACACACACACACACACACACACACACACATACACACACACACACACACACACACACACACACTATACATAAATGCATGTATTACATGAAAGTATTAACCATCAGGGTTTGTTTAAATAATGCCCAGTGATGTTATGTTTGGCTCATCAGTTAATCAAAAAGTTTCGTTTTAAAGATTCCAAGCAAGGCTATAGTCTTCAAATGTGCAGGAATAGTGTTCCATACAAACGGTCCAGAAAATGATAAACTAGTTTTAAAGAGGTCAATTCTAGGCAGAGGTAGGGGTAAAGTATTGTTCCTTGAGGTCCGTTCGCGTTCTTGGTGTGGCATAAATTTGGTGGTTAGATACTGCGGTGTCATGTTATTTAATATCTTGTGCATGAGGATGCATTTGTTGAAATTAAGTTGTTGACGCAGGCCGAGAATGTTTAGATGTCTAAATTTGTCGGTGGTAGGAATGGGCCGCGTATCTATCATTTTGACAGCTCTTTTATATATTGAGTTTAACCTGTTCATGTGAACATCACTACAACCGTCCCACACTGTGAAGACATAATCAACGTGAGACTTGATATGGGCATGAAAAAAAAAAAACAGTTTACGGGTATGTGTATCCGTTACTTGTCTAAGCTGGAACAACAGGAAAGTGTTTTTAGCACTGGTTTTACAGACTGTATTTATATGCGTCTCCCGACATAGTTGTTCGTCAAAGTGTATTCCCAAGAATTTACGCTCTGTGACTTGTTCTATCGGTTTAGCGTTCAGTTGTAAATGTAACGGCTGTGGTCGGCGTTGGTGTTTTTGTCGTGTAGTGATTAAAATAGCCTTTGTTTTTCCTGGATGAAGAACCATATGACTCACTCTACACCAGTCGGAAACCTCGCTGAGACTACAAGGGGCTTTGACAGGGCCGACAAAAGTGAGATAGAACGGTAGTTATTGACATCTTCAAGATCTTTTGATTTAGGGAGTGGAATTACCGTGGCATCGTTGAAAATAGTTGGAACGTGCTGTTTTTTACAGAGGTTAAAGATATAAGTGCGTGCCTCTACCGTATAAGGTAGTGACATTTTCATAATTTTGTTGTCAATACCATCCATCCTGGTGGACTTTTTGTTCGGCATGCTAGAAATAACTTTGCCGACCTCAGCGACGGTAATATCAGGAATGATGAATGTCCGCAGTATATTTTTGGCCTCACAATATCTTTCCAGTACACTAGGAACTTGGTACTCTGCGCTAGTACTTGCAGCTGACTGAGCAAGTGTTTCAGCTGTCGATAAGAAGTGGTTATTTAATATATCAGCTGACAAATGGGAGGGAATTTCAGGGGTTGATTTACCCTTTGTTATAACATTCAGGGCTTTCCACACCGATGCTGTATTTTTTTGTCCCTAATCATTTCCTGTAAGAACAGTTTTTTGACGCTCTCACTAGATATTTAACACTATTTTGTTGTTTCTTATATTCGTCAAACTGTTTTTCTTTCTTAAGTTTGTCTCTAAATGACATGGTCTGTTTGATATCTACTGTTAACCAGGGTGGCAGGGTTGAGTGATTACTCGTTTTTCTCGTATGGGCGCATGCTTATTTAGGACCACAAGGAATAGATCCATCCAGTACGACAGGGCACTGTCAGGAGAAGTGTGGTCGTCACTGAAAGGAGTATTGCGCAGATACCGCAGAAAGTCGCCGTTATTAAATTTTTTGAAAGAACGATATTTAATTGTTTTATGTCTCTTTTTATTCTCTGTGTCTAGTTTCATGGAAACCGTGCAACATACTGGGTTATGGTCACTGACAGCTAGGGAGGGGGAACATATATACATTTGATATTTTATCATCATTTGTCACATAAATATGATCAATCAGGGTTGAAGATGTACATGTGGTTCTAGTGGGGGTTTTAACTAACTGTTCTAAACCTGAGAGATAGATCAAGCATAATATTTCAAGAGTAGTCCCAGATTAGCCTGGCACCTGAAGGTGCCAATCTAATCTGGGACTACCCTTGAAATATCACGACCAAGGTAATTTGGCACTACCCTTGAAAACTGACCACGAAGCGAAAGCGCCAAGCTAATCTGGCACTACCCTTGACGTATCTTGACTAAGTGACGGCGCTAATCTGGCACTACCCTTGAATTATTATTGTCGATCCATCTCCCGGGTGTGGTGTCTTGTAGATGAATTTGTTTATTTCAGTGATGATTTCCCACGAGTGTAGGCAGAATGATGTCAGCCAAAGACACAGAGCCACGTTTTACCTGTCCTCTACAAAAGTCATTGGGATCTGCACGAGGCACAGACGCTCATAGGCCCCCTGCACAATGCGGGGGCGGGGAGTCATGAGGATCAGTGCCGCTAGAAACGTGGCGCCGTCTGGTGCTTGAATGAAGACGTCAATGTTTAAGTATGCTGAAATAACCTTGTCCAAACCGGCTTCCCCTTTTAATGCGTGTCACGGCACTGTCAGTTATAAATAAATGTTTATTGAATTGAATTGAATGTCATTTGCGTCAAATGTACAAAGCCGCCCATTAAAAGTGCATGCGTCTCATTACTTTTGTCACAAACTGTTTTTCGACGTTTGGGTAATAGGCAGATACTATTATTAAAAATAGCTTGCCCTGAGGAGCCGTGAGATCCTTAAAATAAATAACTTACTAATAATGATTTCTATGGCGCCTATACTCAGATCTTTCAGCGAAGACAGATCAAACAATATGAAAGTTCAAGGGTCGTGCCAGATTAGCTTGGCGTCTATGGCGCCAAGCTAATCTGGCACGACCCTTGAACTATCGTTTGGCGATCCACCTTTGAAAATGGCTGTCGCAACTGAAGACTTGGCTCTGGGCTTGAAGAATTTTTAGTCATAACGAGTTGTTGTCGCTGACGTCAGCGTTCCCATAGGGGCCTGACGAGTAGTGCTTTGGCCAAATGCAAATCCGCTGCGCCACCGCGTGCGCGCGCGCCACAGTGTAAATAGCTCAATTCTTAATACAAGGGAAGAAACGAAAGGCACGCAAAGCGGCGAAGCACTGTGATTCCAGAGCAGTTTTCAACCCTCAAAGCAACCATCCGCCTAAAACCTCGAACTGAACAAACTCGGCAGACATTTCGCCACAGATCTATACCAGCCTTGTCCTGCGATCAAAACTGATAGTTTAGTATCAAGTCTTTTTGCACAGTGAAGTATCATTTTAGCAGACGTCGATTTGTTGCGTTTTGGATGTGACCGGAAATAAGCCGCATGCTCATTTTTCATTGGATTATGTAAATCCAATGAATTAAAACAAGAGTGCATCTTACTGTCGATATGAACTTGTGACCTGCAAGCAGCAATCGCTTTAGGTACGTATTTCCCCCTGCCCGAAAAAGTTCTACTTTAATGGAGTCTGGTTTAAACACTGCTATTCTTTTCAAGTAATTCGCTTCGACTTTAGAGTAAACACGGCAGAAAACAATGGATGCACAGCAGTGCATAGTGGCCTCTTTCACGGCACTCTACTAAAGGGCTTAACGTTCAACTCTAGATGTTGAGAAAGAGGTCGGGATACTTCCGGTCACAGGTAAAATGTCGCGGGTGTTCTTCGTTTTCTCCCTTGTATTCTGACTTCAGCTATTTACGCGATGGCCGCGCGCACGCGGTGGCGCAGCGGATTTGCATTTAGTCAAAGCACCACTCGTCAGTCCCCTATGGGTGTTCTCAAGACCTTTTGCGCGCTGTGAGGCACTTTAAGCGAGCAGGCTCACTCTCCCGCCCTTAGCTGCATTGAAATGTAAATAAAATGCCGATCAAACAAAACAGGTTACAGTGATCTGATCACATTTATTTCGGAGTGTGGGTAATAGTGTGCCAAAGGGTGTCAACGGTAAAGGGTGCAATTTCAGAACTTGTCATGAGAGATGTACCCAATGCGCAAAAGACCATCGGGCCGACTTCGGCTGCCGTTGGCCCGCGCACACCCGTGCGCGGGCCAACGGCAGCCGAAGTCGGCCCGATGGCCTTTGCGCACTGAGTGTCTTGCTTCAATTTTTAACGGTGTGGTGGTGGGTAGCATTTTTTTTTTAATTATTATTATTTGTTACGACGATTCCTGTATTAATAAATTGTGTCGTAACTGGCGTATCTTAAGAGGGTTTCGTTCTTCGTTCTCTGTAGTAAACCAGACTTGTATCGGTTCTGCATAAATAAATACATAAATCAGCGCATTATGTCGGCGCTTTATCCTAACCAAAAATCGGCTCAAAGCGCCGCCACGAGATTCAAGATTCAAGATATTTATTGTCCCAAAAAAGGATATTCATGTTACAGTTCAAAGCTCATAAAAAAGAGGCAAAAGGATTAGTGAGAAACATAATCTAAAAATGAGACGGATAAAAAATACAACCACTATACACATCTCATTCTAACGGCATATCACATAAACACGTAAGCTAATTAATTGTGACATAACATTAAATATCACATAATTTAGGCACTTTCATCACAATAAGGCAGCTATGAAATGTCACTAAAATATATTCTATAAACACACACACACACACACACACACACACACACACACACACACACACACTCACTCACACACACACACACAGGCGCACAAAAGCATCACAGTGGGTTACCTACCATTTCATGTGAAAATGGGTTCCCATATTTCTATTTATTCTAGGGCTCTGGAATTGATGCGAATGTTTAGAACTCACCTTATAACTAAGCTCTATAACTTAAAATAAAATAGACATTTTCTAGAAACAGAGCCACTAGAAGCCGAAAAAATGGGTTTCTGCCAATAAAGTGGGTGGGTGTCTCTCTCACACAAAAACTGGCATTACAGTCAAAATAGGTGTCTTCACAACAGTAGGCGTCTGTAATAAGGTCAAGTTCATGGAATACTTCTTTTTCACATTAATTTTTTTTTTCCCAACTTAATGTGTATGTGTGCTTTAACATTCTTTACATTGTATGGTGCAAAATTCAATAAACACTGGCCCGAAACCTTTCGATTATGATTTTTACAGAGGAAATCTTTTAAACATTGCTGCGTTTTGTCCTTCTGAAGCAAAACAGTTTATTGGTGCCTCTAGGCGCCAAGCTATTGTGGCACCACCCTTGAACTAAAGCCATTGGTCTATGTCCTCATCTGTAAGTACTGTAATGTAGCTTGCATAGAATTATGGCAGTGAACAAATTTGAAACTATTAGCCTCAGTATGACTATGATGCGGGTCAAAAAGTGTGGAAAAATATGAAAGATAGAAAAAGACCCAGACGAAGAAACTAACACTTAACTTATTCTACCCCGGCAAAATTTAAGATCCACCACGATAGTTCAAGGGTGATGCCAGAATAGCTTGGCGCCTATGGGCGCCAAGCTATTCTGGCATCACCCTTGAACTATCATGGTGGATCTGTGTCTCCTGCACTGCAACGCAGTCTTCTGAAGACGACTTCAACATTTGGGCTTAACTTATTCTACCCCAGACACACCACAGAAAAATAAAGATCCACCATGATAGTTCAAGAGTGATGCCAGAATAGCTTGGCGCCTATGGGCGCCAAGCTATTCTGGCATCACCCTTGAACTATCATGGTGGATCTGTGTCCTGCACTGCAACGCAGTCTTCTGAAGACGACTTCAACATTTGGGGATTCCGGTCTTGGGGTAGAATGAGTTAAAATGACAGAACAGAACACTGACATTAATTAATTAACTGACAACATAAGAAATCACTTGAAACTTCAGCCTTTATTTAACGTCTTTCGTCTCCAACAACCAACCATTCTTTCATTTGCAGAGTTTTTAAAATGGTATGCAGTACAACCAACCATTCTTTCATTTGCAGAATTTTTAAAATGGTATGCAGTATATTACAAAATGATCCGCCCCCCCCCCCCCCCCCCACAACAATCTTGTAATCAATCTTTACATTGTCAATGGTTTTCTTATCTTATTATTGTCTTTTGTCCCCAGCCGGCTGTTTCGTTTTGCAAATCCAAAGGTTATACAGTATACAAAATGATCCAGGCGTCGATCAGATTAAAACAAAAAGCAGGCTACACATGCTGAAACCACACCAATAATAACACTCATGTAATAAATCTGTATGAAATCGAAAATGCCGCGAACCTCAATTCAATTCTTTTGTAACTTTTTCAGTCTGTTGCGGACGTAATCCTTAATGTTTGTCCAGCGCCTATGTCTAAATGCAGGCTCCTCTGCCATTGCGCACTGTATCTCGGCCTTTCCAGGAAGTTTGTTCATGACGAGGTGTGTCTTGAAACGAGTTTGAACAGCTTTCTCTTCAGCTTCCCCCCATGGTTTCCTTGTAAATCTAGCTTTCTTTCGAACAGGAGCTGACGCAGTACTGTCATCATCAAAACTATCTAGATTGTCATCAGGCTCTGGACGTATTTTCTCCGTCATGCTCATCGATTCCTGTGTTGTTGACTTGCTACTTGCTTCATTCACAGGTGCTGTTCCCCCCGAGACCTCTCTGCCAGTTTCTGATGTGTCTTCATTGTCAAAGTCAATCTCTTCATCATCGCCCAGCTCAGCTCTAATGCAACTCTCAAAATCTGTCATCCCATTGTTAACTGACAGAAGAATCTTTGCCACTTTTGCCTTTTGAAGGACGTCTTGAGGTTGGCGGTAGATATGGCGATGTATCCGAATATCATGGCCAAGGAAATCTGCCAGCTGATCCTGTTCTAACTCCGAGATGGCCATTGACTGAGCCAAAGTTGCAACCTGCTTCCGCAACTGAGTAAATGTGAACATGGCTGGGTATGACACCCCTGCTTCTAGGGCATGGGCCTTCAGAACATCATGGCCTCTGTAAGGCCTCTGACCAGAAGGTGTGGCAAAGATGTACTGGGAATCAGCGAGAGCTGGCACTGATTGCCTCATTTGAAGGATTCTGTCCACAGTTGTCATCATCTTCTTCGTCAGCAAAACGGGACCACTCCTATTAAACTTGCCTCTGATTTCCACTCGCTGAAAATGATTCACCATTTTCTTCTCAACCTCTGTGAGACCTTTCAAGATATCTTGATTGGTGATCGATCCAATCTTAGCATTCTGGAAGTCTGACACCTTCATTCTCTGAACTTCTCCCACTCGTTTTCGGTTGAAAAGTGATACAGCACAAAGAGTTGCTTTAACCACTGTCGGATAATCTTCCGAAACCATCCTTGTCTCAAGAAGCTGTTGGACCTTCCTCACATCTTCACATGATGGGATCAGCTTGGGTTTGTTCATGGTCATTTTCCCGACCGACTGGGCTGCTGTAGCGGACACACAATCATACCAGTCCCCGTTGAAGACAGAGTCAAACCGCTGCGCCTCAGAGAGCTCCTGTCGCCACCTGTCGTCTGAACCCTGCCCAAGCTGTTTGGATGCCTGTGACTGTTTGATCTGTGAACACTTTTTCAAATCATGGCCTATGCGCATTGCGAGATTGCCTTTTTTGAACTGATGTGTGTCCTCATCAAAATCTGCTAGCTCTTTTACAGCCAGGACAACATGATCAAAGCTAGCTTAATTGATCACAGAATTTAAACTTGCGATTTTCATTTCTGACCTCACTCTGATAATCTTTAATAGTCTCCCTAACTCCCGCATCCAGGAGCTGATTTGTCCAGCCGTGTGTTCTTCAATGTCTCTGCGGTCAAATAATCTCTTTCCATACTCAAGAAGCAAGGGGTCAGTTCTGATGAGACGGCTTATCTCATCATCTCTCTGGCTGGCCAAGACCTTGTGATAGAAGGAAAATTCAATGTCTAAGGGTATTGTAAGCATTAGCCGACCACGGCGCGCCGCGTCTCCTCGCCGAGTGATCTGAAACCCTCCTGGCTTCTAACAGCAACGTTTTGAGTGTACAGAGATCAGCTTTTTTTGATAGAGCCCTTTGCAATGGCTACAGGTGAGAAGGTCGTCTACCTTACTAGTTTTGGTGCGATACTTAGGAATCAAACATCCGGATTTGTTTTCAAGAACAGCAACGTTATGCATGTAATCACCCTCATCGTGTAGTCTGATCCATGCTCGACGTCTCTGCTTATTCCCTTTTTTCATCGACAAAATTTTAGCAACGTCTGCCTCATCTGCATGGACATCTTGTAAGTGCGTGCTCATTTTCAAGACAAGCTTGCCACACAATTTGCATGCATGTTTCTTGTCCCATTTGTACTTTCCTTTCCCTCTCTGCAACACGTGCACACCTGTTTCTTCTGTAAGTGTTCTTTCCCCACTCTTTCCAGCATCATGTTCCTCCTGCCTATCCACATTCTCATTGCCACCCCCTAACGCACACTGCACCTTGCTGGTACTAGCGTCACCAACACCTGGCCACCCCGAACCTGCCACTTTTATGAAATCTAACATAGTCGATACAATACTGTCTATGTCAGAGATCCCAGCAATTGATGCCGACACACCCTCTGAATCCGGTGAGCTCGAGCCAGGAACAAACTCCTCGTCATCACTGCCCTCGTATTGCGATGCGCTGGCACTACTCTCAGTCTCGGGTCCATCCCAGGCGCCATTTGCCAACTGGAGAAAGAAAGAAAGAAAGATTGAAACCAAAGCTGCATTAGAAACAGAAACAGCCCAATTTTGGTTTAAGGGGCCTTGCACAAGAATAAAAAGAATAATCCCGTGTATGACCGATTTACATATGTGTGACCTCGGTGACGAGGGCTGGCTTCTGCAGCAGCAAAATCCCCGTTTTCTGAAAATGCAAGCAGTTTTCACACATTTGTCAACCCTGCGTGACCCTTTGAGAGAGGTCACTCAAATTGGCATGTTTAAAAAGGTCTTGCCACAAAGTATCCTTGGGCCAAGCTACAAGAATGTGGCTTGAATAGTCTCCGAGAAAATGCCACCGTTAACTCATTCTACCCCCAGACACACCACACCAGGATAACAGGGGTGGGATTCTAGTAACAAAGAAAACGCGGAAAATCAAACGACGGGGGTAGGGGGGGGGGGGAGCATGTCCTTCATTTTCAGCGGCCGAAAAATCAAACGACAGGGGAGGGGGGGGGATAGGCGCGTGTCCACCGTTCGCCAAAGTATCCAAAAACCGACAGGGGGAGCGAGACCAAAGACACCCGAAAATGGACTTTGTTATGACACTCCTGATCTGCAGTAGAAAAATGGAATGTGCGTACCAGTTTATGTTCAGATGCACACTAAACGGCACTCTGTCTTGGACAATATCCTTTTTCACCGCCATTTTCCACTGCGACCTAAAGATACCGGAAGTGTCGGGCGATAGTGAACCAAACTACATACAAATCCAACCCATTTGAGAATTTTTTGCCATTTAAGAAGATTTTTTTTTTTCGTCTTTTTCGTTGTTATTAGACGCGGAAAATAAATATGCTTCAGCGGAATTGTGAAAGAATTTCCGCGGAAATCCGCGGAAACGCGGAAGAATACCACCCCTGGGATAAGGATCGACCATGATAGTTCAAAGGTGATGCCAGAACAGCTTGGCGCCTACGGGCGCCAAGCTATTCTGGCATCACCCTTGAACTATCATGGTCGATCTGTGTCCTGCGCTGCAATGCGGTCTTGAGAGGACAGGGGCAAAATTTAAGGATTTTGGTGTTGGGGTAGAATGAGTTAAAGTTTACCATGGACGACGGACGGACGACCAGTGGCCCAGAACATAAACTCACTTTTGCTTCGCACGCACGCCAGCCAATAAAATGAAGATGATCATATAATCACTTTACTTACCAGTTTGTAATTGGGAGCATTCCGCTGCCGTCCATGCACCCTCCTACCAGACGCACCCTCTATGGCAGAGGCTGGGGGGGGGGGGGGGCCATGATTCTGCAGCATAGATCCCGATGGGTTTGGACCTCCTGCTGCCATCCGGCGCTGGGTGTGTGCAGGAAGTCCTGAGCCGGTGTGACCTAAACGGTGTTGCTGCGAACATGTCCAATACAACCATGTAAACCAACTGACATTTTGAATCAGATTGATTGTACATTGCTTTGCGTCCCGACAGCAACAAGGCTTTCTCAGGACGTGCCTGCACTGCTTGTGAAAAAAACACCTAAACAGAACATTGCCATGTATGTCGCCTGCCGGTCAAATACGTTAACTCATTCTACCCCAACACCAAAATCCTTAAATTTTGCCCCTGTCCTCTCAGGACTGCATTGCAGTGCAGGGCACAGATCGACCATGATAGTTCAAGGGAGATGCCAGAATAGCTTGGCGCCCGTAGGCGCCAAGCTATTCTGGCATCACCCTTGAACTATCATGGTGGATCCTTATCCTGCCGTGGTGTGTCTGGGGTAGAATGAGTTAAATAAACCTAACACATGGGGCCAAGACATAAAGCTAAGACCATTTAGCAACACACATCCAATATCAAGAGCTACAGGCAGTGCAGACAGTAGGGAGAGTTTTAAAAAGGCAAATACATTTGAATGGACAAAGGGTAGACAGAAACACATGCCCCAGAATAGAGAGAAAATCCCACCCTGTGGGGCTGACCAGGGTGACCCTGAGAACTAAAAACTGGCAAAACAGTAAAAAGCGACACTTCAGTTGCACATTCCGAAAGACCTGTTTGTGGACGTTTGTTCTTCGAATCGCGAGGCAGTTTTGCGAACGAGGATTGAAATCTGGCGCCATTTTTGTTTTTAAAAAAAAAGTCAACTGATACTGTGCATGCATGTGGCAAGTTAACACATGTCAGAAAAAAAAAAGAAGAAACAAAATTGCGTGGCAGATTGACCTTGTAATGGGGTTATTGAACGAATTCCTTTCATTGAAGAAGAAAGCTTTTGTTAAAATCGTGGGGTTCTATTATCATTTACTACAAGACTCAACGGTCAGAGAGAGGAAGACACGGACCGAGCCACGGCTGAAGCAGACGCCTTATTTTTCTGGGGCCAAACGGGTATCGGGGATTGGAGGCATCTCTCAGTTAAATAACTGCACTGAACAAGTACATTTGGGCGTGCTCTAAACTAAGAAATATTGCATAAAGTACCTCTGCAAACGCGAAAGAATGGCCGGTCACGGTTGGAGACGAAAGACGTTTTAGCAAGGGAAACAACTCCGTTCATCGGTGTTGGGCTAACCAATCAGCGATCATCAAATTGATCTGAAAACACTCCGGCCGCTTCCGTGTCAACACACAGGCCCAGGGCATCGCCGAAACACAACCATGAAGTAAATCTATCAAAATGGGGACATCGTATTTTGATATTTTTTTCTGACTTTTGAATGAAAGATAATACAGAAACAACCCTCAGAAAAAATGAGTGTCTGACTTGGTCACCCAGAATTTTACACACACCCATTTTGCATAAGGATGGTAAATAAAGTAACCCATTTGAGTGATTTGGTGTACGCACTCACACACTCACACACACACACACACACACACACACACACACACACACACACACACACACTCACACACACACACACACACACACAGACACACACACACACACACACACACACACACACACACACACACATGTATCAGCTTCAGCGCCGGATCAATCAGTTTTCAAGGAGGGGGGGTCAATTTTTTTTTCTATTGCCAGGGTCTAGTATAAATATCAAAACACCACAACCGAAACTGTTCTTCTGACGTTTTTAAAAGTTTCTAACTGGTGTTACGTACGGCACTGAAACACAAGCGTTACAACACGATTTTAAACACACTTATTTATAGTTTGATGTCAGCCGAGGGGGCGGGGGGGGGGGCTGTAGTACCAAAGCAACCCCCCCCCCAACCCCCTGGATCCGGCCCTGAGCTTCGCCTGGATAAAAACGGGACACCACATTGCGTTCTGCAACCCAACATGCACGCTCACGTGTATCACGCGCATTCACTCACACACTGCACAGAAACACAGAACATTCACGAGGTGATAAGGGCTAGCTCAAGCGAGCTTCTGAGATTTTTGGAAATTTATATAAATCGTTTGTATTTGAAGTTTGATTAAATGCGCTGAAGTGATAGCAAAGTTGTGGGTGATAAGAGTCAGAGTACCCGGAGAAAGATCCCCCGACGGTCCGCCCAAATTAACGGTGACACTTACTAGAGAAGAAAAGTGCGACGCCGGAACCGGGTTCCGAACCTCGCACCTCTAGCATTGGTGACAGGCGCTTTACAGCTGCGCCACGGCCCGTCCTGTATCGGAAGGACAATTGTCTAAACACTCCTCACCCAAGGGATGGACCACAAATAAACACGCATATACAGCGGACATTTAATACACGCGATATCGCCAAGTATGCCCTACTTTCCATTTCTATAAGCAAAACTTCAGCCGTATAATCATCAAGTATTCACACAGCGGATTACATTTCCTGACTCATTATACCGACCCTTCAAAACAAACTACAAAAGTCGTTATACAGCGATTCAACCATGTTTACTTGCTTTGTCGGAGGGACACTAACGTTCAGCTAATGTCAGCAAGAGGCATAGATTCTCATGAGCCCCTGCGATGCAGGGGCTCATGAGAATCTATGCCTCTTGCAAATGGGTTGGTTAAAGTGAGGGACAGTGTAAAAGAATGTCATGTTACGTAGCACGTACCCCGAAGTTCGTGTAAGTGGATACGCTACTACTTCGACATTCCTGTTTCGCCCAGGCAGTATCGACTGACGGAGACTGGTATTTTAGCCTACTATTTGGTGCTACTGGTAGTGCTGTTCGCTATAATTCGGTCATAGGTGCCAAAAATGAGTGGTTATATTCATGTGAAAATTGACACTCAAAATGTATCGCTAGCACTACGTATCATGAGAACTACGTGCCGATAGCACTACAATTGCTAACATTACGCATCGATACTGATTAGCATTACGTGCCGATAGCACTACGATCGCTATCACTACGTGTCGATGCTAGCACTTTGCAGTGTCGAAAGCACTACTATCGCTACCACTAAGTGTAAGCAGCACTCAGGCTACCATCGCTAGCAATACGATTCGACACGATAGCTGTATGCAACGATTATTTCCCTGCGTAGTTCCAGCCACCGTAGGTCTAACGACCGTAGTGCTGTCGAGGGAAGTGCCTATCGACACGTAAAGCTATTGACACGTAGTTCTAACGGTCGTTGTTCTATCGACACGTAGTGCTTGTCAGTGGTGCGAAATGCTAACGGATTCAGCCCCGCCACTATCACCTTCTACTAAAGAAGAAGTCGTGAGACAGTCTTTGTGCCTTGCACAGCGTTCAATCTTTACTGCCGATCAATCTGAACGTTTGAGTGGACAAAAATGGTTCGCAGAAGAAATTAGAATTTTACTATTACTACTACTACTACTACTACTACTACTACTATTAGGCCTACTACTAATACTACCACTAATAATAATAATAATAATAATAATAATAATAATTATAATAATACCGGTTATTATATAGGCACTTTACCCAATTCTGCGAATCGGCTCAAAGCTCAACGAACTCAGTGAACCCAGCACGCACGCTCACGTGACACACACGCATTCACTCTGAAGACAAACACAGTACAAGACAAACACAGGACATTCACATGGTGCGAAGGGTCAGCTCAGCTACTGAAGTAGTTTCGGAAATTGTGATCGCTTGTATTTGAAATTTATTAAGTGGCCTGAAACCGGTACCAAAGTGAAGGGGGAGGAAGAGCCGGAGAAAAAGGAGGGAAAAAAAACCCGACGGTCCGCCCGAATTGACGGTGACACTAGAGGAGAAAATTTCGGCGCCGCCGGAACTCGGTATCAAACCTCACATCTTTAACACTGGTACCAGGCACCTTTACCACTGCGCCACGGACCGCCACAATTTGTCTGAATTTGTCAAATCGCGCGAAAGATATGGGCTTAGACCTTAATCCTCCAGATCCCGACAAGCAGGAGATGGCTTGACCATGGTAATTCAAGGGTAGTGCCAGATTAGCTTGGCGCATTCAGGCGCCAAGCTAATCTGGCGCTACCCTTGAATTATCATGGTCAAGCCATCTCTTGCAACTGGTACATAGTCGTTAGGCAACACCATCAAAATTTGAGAAATTGGACCTTGGGGCTGAAAGGGTTAATGTGTCTGCTAGCTTAGAAAGCTTATTGAACACTGTGGACAGCAAATCTGAAACTCGAATCATAATTCTGCAGTTATCTAGCGAAAGCCAGTATGTCCGTTAGTGAGAAAATCGAAATTTTCACTGTAATACAACGAAAGTATATATTTTCTCAAAATAAGACCTACTGGATTTTTGCTATATATAACGGAATCGTTATGACGCAATGACTTATTTTTAAAAAATCATCTAATTTACTAATCAGGGGGTTCCAAGCCCTTGGCTAGTGTCAACGTGTTCGTCAAGAGCTTTACGATTGGTATATATATATATTCCTGGCACAAAGATTTTAGTGAGGCATCGTTTGCAAAGAACGATTCCCGACAACGAACGAGAGCGATATCATGGCGGGTAACCAGGTTGTTCCATAAGCATATGCAACACTCCAAACATATCCAAGAGGCATAGATCCTCATGAGCCCTCAGGGCTCATGAGGATCTATGCCTCTTGGAGATGTTTGAGGTGTTGTCTGTCTTGCCGTGACTTCGACCGCGTTCGTTTTTGCGAGTAGTTCGTTGCAAACAAAACCTCACTTTGGTTACATGCAAAACCGAGTCTGACAATTAACTTCTGGTGTGTGAAGTTAAAAGACTATTTTTTTTTTTGAAATGCGATATTTGGGACTGATTTAAAATAATAAAATCTCGATTTTCACAAAAAATGGACGTAGTTTGTTTTGTTTTCGCAGGGCAGAATTCGCGAGTTGTAGATCCTTTGAGTTCACACTGCTTTTGTCCCTCGATTCGCTACCGCCTATCAGCGGTAGCGAATCGAGGGAGACAACCAGTGTACTGCTGCCTTATGACCTAACGTAGATGTCCAACTAGTTTGGTAATCATCAAAGCTAATCAAGCACTATGTACTGTCATCGAGCCATAACAATCCTTTAACTCATTCGAGACGTGCGGTACGTCTTGAATGAGTTAACTGTCGTAGATGGCGGTAGATTCCAAAAAAGTGGTTGTGGATTTGCTGATCTCAGCTGGAGGTAGCCTGCTCTTATCTCATATCCCAGGGACAGGAGTGTAAAATAAATCATATTCACCACGTGGTGTGGTATATTAGCCATATTCAACCCGTCCCGAGCACGCTCACAAGTACGTAATCATTTCTAGGAGGGGACACAAAACTTATTGAACTCTGGGTGCACTGAGTGCAATCACTCAATTCAAGATAGTTTTGCGTGCCCTTTGCAGACCCTGAGCCAGAACCATTCCTCCTGCGAGGAACACAGACGCTCATCAAACTAATATAATGCTTCCAGGCGGTCTACTTAGTATGACAGCCCTATTTACGTCCGCAGTCGACGTCATCGAAGTCTGTGCAGACGATTCTAATAAGACGAGTCATGCCGTTCTGTCAGCAATAAGTAATGACTCGCGTAAGCGCTTGTTAGCACAGGTTACATTATGTTTTGTGTGGCTCGGCTGAAAGTGCTTGTGACCAAACAAGAAATACAAGGTCGCGTCGTCACATGTTCAGTATTAACCCTGACGGAATCATCGCGACCAAAACCTCTACCGACAGTCAAATGGTTAAATCAAATGCGGACTTTTGAAATGCTTGTTTCTTTGCTTCTTTTGTTGTTGTACGTGTATTGTATGTTCATTTGTTTCGTTTTATCGTTCGTTTGTTTGTTTGCTTGCTTGCTTGTGTTTGTGTTTGTGTTTGTGTGTGTGTGTGTTTGTTTGTTTGTTTCGGGGGGGGGGGGGGGGTTCTTGTTTGTTGTTGTTGTTGTTCGTTCGTTCGTTTCGTTTATTTTTGGGTGGTTTGTTTGTCTCTTTGATTTTTCCTTTCTTTCTTTTTTTATTTCTTTCTTTGGGGGTGGGGGATTCCTTGTTTAGTGTATAGTTTTAATTCACTCTTTCACAAAAACACGCGCAATCACGCACACACGCACACACACACGCGCGTACTCACACAAACACACCACTCAATCAATAAACTAGCAACAATTTGTTTCGCTGTCTCTCGAATTGTATTTGCAACAAATGTATGTACACTATCAGAGACATAATATTATAACAAATTTGCTCGTAAATGGTATTGCATATTATCTCTGTGCCGGTCTGTGATTTTGGACCTGACGGCTGAAAGCCGTCAGGTCCAAAATCACAGACCGGCACAGAGTTAGATTACACTACTGTACACAAGTGAGCTGAAGAAACTGGAATGATCGAGACGTATCGTACAAACGTACAACGCCCATTGTGTGACCATTGTAATGTGTAGAACAGTAAAAAATATATCAACAGTAGCAAACGTCAATATGTCAAAATGTACAACACAATGAAACGTCAAAAACAAGCACGCTGCAGAAAAGAGGAAAAATGTTTAACTCGTTCGAGACGTGCCGCCTCCGGATACGCGGCTTAAAGCCGCGTATCCGGAGGGGGCACGTCTCGAATGAGTTAAATATGCACCAACGACAAAATGTTCGTATAAATAACAATATTAACTTTTAGAATTTTTTTCTTCTCTTTTTTGTGCAGGTAACAAAATTACACGACGCTGGAAAGATGAAAAGCAGACAGAGTGATAGGAAACATGGCTTTATCTACAGACTGATCATTCATCGGAGAGGAAAAAAAACAAACCCAGACAAACATAATTATTATCAATAAACAGATTCATAAGCCTGTACAAATCTGTAAAGATTAATAGATTATGACAGGTCACATTACACAAGCAATGTTACCTATTTCTAGCAAACGGAATACAATTTAGATTTGAATACAGACATTCTCTTCTCTTCAGTTTCAGATAGTGTAATGAAAGAAGACACGGACAGCTCGTGCAACATTTATCCAAAAAAATCGAGCTACAGTTACTAGTGCTAAGTGAACTAAACAGGAATAGCATTTATGACTACCTGAAAATCCCTGTTGCGTCAGTACTAGTGTTCTGGGTTGGGTAGCATGAAGCAGCGTAACGTTTGCGCAATCCATCATGAAAGATGTCCCGGTGTTTACAGCGGGGCACCTTGCGTAATGGCTTGCGCAAATTTTACGCAATTCTTACGCACAATATCTTGGCGTTGTATTTACACTGCTTGTGCGCAATATTTACGCTGATTGCGCAAGTTTTACGCTCTTTTTGCGCAAGTTTTACGCTTTGCGCAAGATTTACGCTTTTTTGCATTTTGGTGCAACGTTCACGCTCTTTTTGCGCAACATTTACGCTTTTTGCGCAGAAATTTACGCTCTTGTGCGCAGAATTTACACTCTTTCATGCTACACACCCTTGTGGATTATTGCGATCATATTACACAAGTGCAAGCAGTGAGTAATAATCTGCTGAGCATAATTGCGGCATTGCAAAATGCATCGTAATCATACCTGATAGTCCGCAGAGGTAGTTACTGTGTTAGTTTGTTGTTAATATTATGTGCGTTTCTGGTATCCCATTCAGCGGAAAACGTTTGTCGCTCTTATTATACTGCGTGTTACATGTAATTATGCTAATGCTGAGCGAATGCGAGGTTGAATTGCCCAAATCGGGACTTGTCCCATGAAAGCCACATGACATTACCGGGGACAGATCGACCATGATAGTTCAAGGGTGGTGCCAGAATAGCTTGGCGCCTTCAGGCGCCAAGCTATTCTGTCACCACCCTTGAACTCTCATGATCGACCAAAATCTTGCTGTCGTGCGGCAGGGTTAACGTGGAAAGCTAAACAACTAAGTAGTTAATTTCTATTTACTTCCCCCCTTAGCACTCACGGTGATCGGTGAGTCAAATTTCATTTATTTAGGCACTACACTTGACCAGTCATAGTCAGTTCGACTTCAGCGCTTAAAGTGTTAAATTTGTTTGCACTTTAAAAAAAAAAAAAGAAAAAAAAGGCCCATACAACACCAAAACCCGAAGTGACAAAATTATACCTGTAGTCTCGCGTTTGTGCGCTGAGCGGCCGCATGGTCGCCAAACAGAGCGTGATGTGACCCAACAAACGCATTGTTTCCTCGACGTGCTTGGGTTTCAGTTTCGAGGAGAAAAATTGACAGTTCGACGGTTTACAGGAAGCGAACACTGGTTGACCCAGGAAAAGGCTGACGCTACGGTTACGTTCGGGCCACAGGTTTGGAACCTAACACCTTAAACCCTATAACTGTCTGTCAATCAAAGGAAGAGAGATTAAGTCTATTTCTCAGTTCAGCAGGACCAAGATATGTCAGTACTAGGTGTATGTTCCCGCAAACCAATCCCACACCGCAAGACGCAAATTTCTCGAAAATGAATCCCAAACTATCAAGACTGGAAATTGTTATGAATTTTTATGAAAATGAATATCATAACCTAAAGGTTTAGATACTCATGAGCCCCTGCAGCCTTACGGCTGCAGGGGCTCATGAGAATCTATGTCTCTTGTAGAAGGAATGGATTGGGCGATAGAGTCCCCATGTTTCAAATTTGACACTTTACAACCTCCGCGTTGCCTCCTTTTCCCCAAGCAAACCGTGGCAACGCGCTCAAGATGTTTAGAACAGTTTCCAACTCCCCTCATCATCCATCTGCAAAAGACAAGGATTCTCATGAGCCCCTGCATCCGCAGGGGCTCATTAGAATCTGCGCCGTTTACTTGCTTGAGGTCGGCTAATTAAATCCCCTCGAATGACGAGATCATTCGGCCTACCATACAACGGAGCTTCAAGTACTGTGTGTATACGAGAATTTCAAACAAAGTTTGAGCATTTAAATTTCCTTTCATCTGTTTTAAGCATATGAAGTGCGGCGACAGCAAAAACTATGATAGTCTGAAATTGAAGACTGCGCAAAAGTGGTGTAGAGAGCACGGTTTTGAACTAGTTAAACATAGTCTTTCATCTCCTAGATGTGCGTGACAAAGCTTTGATATTCAAGACTTACGACTGTGTGTCCAGATTAGGTGAAAAAAAGTAATTTGTAAGCCATGAATACAGAATATAGTGGAGCCTGTCAGCAATGACGTTTGTTGCAAGAAATAATAGTCATAAAAGTCTTTCTCCGGGTACTCCGGTTCTTTCCTCCCCCACGAATTGGGTATTAATTTCAGTCCACTTAATCAAATTTCAAAAATATAAACAAAACGATTTAAACTTCCCTAAATTTCAGTAGCTCGCTTGAGCTTGCCCTTAGCACCATGTTAATGTTCTGTGTTTATGGACAGTGTGTGAGGGAATGCGCGTGATTCACGTGAGCGTGCTTGTTGGGTTCAGTTCGCGGCCATGTCCTGCGCATTGAGTTATATTATAAAGATGAGAAATGCGCCATATAAATACTATGTATTATTATTATAAAAGGCAGGTGCTCGAGTCTCTCGAGAGCGCAGTCTTTAAGGGCAAAAAGTGTCACCTGTCATTTTAAGTCTTTCTATGCCACCGGAAGCATATTTTGTTTATAAAATCATTGTTTGAAAAACGTACGCTGCAACTACCGCAGGAACAAGGATCGAAATTGGTCTCAGCTTAGGCATAGATCCTCATGAGCCCCCGCAGTCGCGGGAGCTCATGAGGATCTATGTCTTTTGCAGCTGGATCGTGTTCACTTTTCTCTCTCGCAGTGAAGGGGTTAAAGACGACCCTATATCTGGCTACAGCCACCTAATTGATAGTCTTCAGTGACAGCTGATCTCCCTGAAGAGTGGTGACTAAAAGCAGGTTCCGCTGTATTCTAGGCTCCACTATTTAGGTAATATTAGCTTCGGAGGCGTGCCGCTTACGGATACGCGGCAAATGAAGTAAGTGTTCGAAGCATGCCGCATAAAAAGGATGGAAACCAACTACGGTCCAACATCCTCAGAAGTCAATGGACTTTTTCAGACTTTTTCTAGCCGCGAAGGTAACATACTTTGTCAACTCAGAACTGAACTATATTGACCGCTAATCTTAATCTCTCTCGAATTGATGTATGAATGCGACCACACAGGGACAGTTATGTATGTCTCTGGGCTACAATTCTGGTCAGTAATTCATTTAAAACGCCGTCCTTTTCGTGAAAATTTAGTTGAATCTGGCTGGCACAGCGCATTGTGAGGCAGGTCCGAATCGAATCAATCATGCCACGATCTCCGATGCGTTCAGAGGTCAAGAAATTCTGGGGACGTCCCCATTTAGTAGCCTTCTCTGGGCACAATGAGCACTTGCGCCGAAAATTCCAAATCTAGCAGCTGTTCAACGTTACAGTTCAGGGGACAGATCGACCATGATAGTTCAAGGGTGGTGCCAGAATAGCTTGGCGCCTGTAGGCGCCAAGCTATTCTGGCACCACCCTTGAACTATCATGGTCTTATTCTGTTTGTAATGGGCTCTATTCATCTTCTTTTGAAAATGTATTCAGTTCAACAGTCATAATGGGTCGACAAACAGCGCCAGTAAAATGTAACAAAAATAGTGTAGACGCTCGCGCTAAGCACGGTCATTAGAAACTTAAGTGTCTTTGGTGTGACATCAGCATAACGCCTGCGTCAGTTCTTGCGAGTCGTGACAAAAAACCCACTAATCCTCACGCTTGGTCGAGTCTCAAGCTAGTGTTCAATGAAGCGCAGGGCCTTATTAAAGCCCACGGCCAAGCCTCGGCAGTCTGAACACTTTAAACCACAAAAAAAACTTCCTCCGTCGCTCAGAGATAAATGTAAATTAGCCCAATTGCTGTCGTCAAGAACCCCTGGGAGTCATGAGAATCTATGCCTCTTGCATTTGGAAAAAGCAGGTTAATAGATTGTTGAAGCATTTCAGTTTCTTACGGCCGCCTTTTGTTCAGCCATGCGTGGCCCCCGTACGTACCTGGACTAAAGCGCTGTTACGGGTTGTAATGTTTTTCCACTCGGCCATTTAGAACTGTGTTTGAATATTGGTCTAAGCGCTCGACACATTTACGACCATAATTCGCCCTGTATTTGAAGCATTCGTGCAAATTTATTGCAGCGGTACTTAATAACTCCATTGGATATTGGATTTCCTTCTTTCATACATATTCATGAACTTGCGGGCGCGCGTCTAATGGCGTTACATAAAGACTCCAACATCTCGGAAAATCGATAAGAGGAACTGTGTACAGGCAATCAAACACACATCGTGTAATTGCTTTCAATTTCAAAGCAACTACACCGTGCCAGTACTTTCATTAACCCCTAGTTTGCTGAGAGAAAAAGATGCAACGGATCCAATGTTCGCAAGAGACATAGATCCTCATGTGCCTCCCGCAGTCGCGGGGGGCACATGAGGATCTATGTCTCTTGCTGACACCACTTGTATCCATGATCTTAGAACGGCTTGGTCTCTGCGGCGTTGAAACGGCAAAGATTTCAAGGCGACAACCTGCGCCTACTACAGCGAAGGGTTTGTGGGGAATAAAATCGCGGGTAACCCTTTACCTGTCGGGAGCAGTTTTTGTCGCTTCTATTCCTGCAGGAATCAACGCGACAAAAAACAGCTACCGACAGCCAAAAGGTGAAGTCTTGACTGAGGCTGCGTGACCTCTTCCATAGTTCGTTTCTCGAATAAAAAGACGCTATAAACCGGTGTACAACATAAACTGTTTTGAGTGGCAACCCTTATCAGCAATCAACTGTCATTAAAGACCAACATTTAGGTGGCTTTCGCCACCTAAATGATGGTCTTTAATGACAAGTGACATTTGTTTTGCTTTCAAGACTGTAGCTGTATCCACCTAAATGATGTCTTTAGGGACAGGCGACACTTTTTTTTTTGCTTTCAAGACTGTAGCTGTATCCACCTAAATGATGGTCTTTAGGGACAGGCGACACTTTTTTTTGCTTTCAAGACTGTAGCTGTATCCACCTAAATGATGGTCTTTAGGGACAGGCGACACTTTTTTTTTTGCTTTCAAGACTGTAGCTGTATCCACCTAAATGATGGTCTTTAGGGACAGGTGACACTTTTTTTTGCTTTCAAGACTGTAGCTGTATCCACCTAAATGATGGTCGTTAGCGACAGGCGACATTTTTTGCCATTCAAACCTTATCCTGAGAGATCGCCTGTCACTTTACTCTTCTAAAAAGGCGGTTGCTCTCAAAAAGTTTTACTGTATTTACGCATAGCCTGGTCACGCACCTATCCTGGGACTCGAGGTCAGTTTTATCCTGTAAAGCTACACGTATTTACGTATTTTGTGATGTCCAACGCACTCAAAATAGTGTCTTTGTTGGATCACGGTATCTGTGTATATATCACGTTTACTCGGTGTCAGGAAAAAAAACAAGGTGACAGGTTAAGTCCCCATTTTATGTCTGGTAATCCGGCGTACGCCATCTATCACTATCTGTGGATACAGTACGGTGAAAACGACATTTTCATTGATTACCGGTATAAAGCTGTCGCTTCTATTGCTGCAGGGAACATTTTTGGAATGGTTTAGCTCCTGTGGAAGTGCTGATCTAGTTGTGACAGTGGCAGTACCTTACTGCTGTGTCCATTGAAGAAGAAAAAAAAATGTCACGTCACCCCTGTTATGGAAAGGTCGACTCTTTCTTGGCACTGGGGAATTTTTGCAACCGCCCGCCTGCCTATTGCTTGAGCGGTCGCGCGAGCGATGGGCGAGCGGGCGGTTGCGAAAATTCCCCATCTTCGAAGACACAGGCAGCTACCATACATTCAAGTTCCTTCAAGTCATGCGTAATAATGATGCCACGCGCAGTGAAAACTGCACAGTATGACGTATTACGCGTTTCTATGGTTTAATAAATGAAAATCAGATGAGTCTTATGATACAAAAAAAAATGCAAGGCAGATCTACAACGAAAGTCTTAGACAAAGTGTACTGAGGTTCGTGTGGTTAGGATTCATTTTATGCAGCTTTCTCACAAGATAACAAAAAACAATTTTCACAGTTTTACAACAATTTCGATCACTGCCATAATGCACAACAGCTGCAAATCAGGGCTATTTCCAAGGATTATCAAACCATACTATCAGCACACACGATGGTGAAATGCAATCAATAAATAAATACAAACACTACACAACTGTTCAGTTGCTCGTTATGCATTTACAAAACCTGATGCTCAAGACATCTACGCCTGTTGACATCACCAGCTGCATTAGGTATAGATCCTCATGAGATCCGCCGACTGAAGGGGCTCATGAGGAAGTATGCATCCTGCCCGGCTGGTACTGCTGCAAAAATAGGCCAAAAACGCGCACCCTTCGACAGAAAAGATTCAGAACATTTACTGGCCAACTCAAACGCAAACAAATAGATTTAAGATCAGTTCTAGAAGAACGAATAGACAGAAAACGATAAATAGGTTAATATTGCGCGTGTTTTGACGAAAACAGTGAATTAAAAGCCAGGACAAACATACGATATCGCATGTTTGTCTAGGCTTTAAATTCACTGTTTTCGTCGAAACGTATACTTTTGAGCTAATTCTGATTACTGAACAAGGTCTATTGAAAACGCCCCTTCACGATGAGGTGGACATCTCTTGTTCCAGACGAAGGCTTATCAATTTTATATTTCACAACCGTTCTTTGCGTGTCTATGAACATGAAAACGCTGTGCATTACATTCCAGTTTCATGTCTATATGAATTAATTATCTACATTTAACCCTTGAAACCTTTGGGTGTCGGTAGCGGTTTTTGTGGCGATGATTCCTGCAGGAATCATCGCCACAAAAACCGCTACCGACAGCCAAAGGGTTAGCTCCCACAACGAAATGACTTTCATTACGTTACCGCAGTTAAAAGGTTCGCAATTCCTGTAATACAACATTTTGTACTTGCATCTCTTCACAGATCTTTTCTTCCCGTAACTCGAACAAACACTCTGCTTATCACAACAAAAATGTCTGAAATATCTTGCAGTTATTTACAGTCCTGAAGAAACGAGCAACCATTTTAGGGCATCTGCTGAAAGTACATGATCATTTCATGGATTTAGCCGATGGTTTTATGTTCTTGGTTTCCTACCACTGACGTCATAATTGCAACTTCCGCTCTTCTATCTTTCAGAGTACAACACTGTTTTCCAATGGCATTAGCCAAAGTCTTGATTACTGGCAAGTACAAAATCCAAATTCAAGTCCAAGTAAGCATCCCAACAAAAACTGGACCCAAAAGATTCCATAAATACGCTTCCTGGCACACGTACAAAATCCAAGTTTTAGTCCAGATTGGCATCTCCGAAAAACCGGTCCACCAACAACGCTTCGTGACATCCTCGATATCAATCGAGAGCAGAACATCTCTTTGTCACTTTCCTTTTACAATCTGTCAATACATAACACAGACACTGTGAAGAATCGCTTATCGTGAAGATGTGGATTCCCGAAAGCTCCATCGCTCACTTTGTTCATCCAGTCAGTAGCACACACAATTCATGAATCCGAAAAGCAGAAGGTTTAGATACTGAAGTCCCTGCCATTACACTGGGCTCCTGAGGATCTCTACCTCGCGCTGGTAAGGACTGGCCATCAGCTAGCTCCGAGTCAGCTGAGCGTCATCCCTGTACAGAGAATTCTTTTTTTTTCCGCCGCGGGCAGCACGCGGAAGAATCTCCAAGAGAGTTACGCAAAGAGCACACAAATCTTCGCGCAGGAGCCCATGTGAAGTCCTTCGAATATGGAATAGTGTTTGTACTTGCTCATGCAGTTCATAGCACACAACTGAATCATAACTACACAAGAGGCATAGATTCTCATGAACCCCTGCGAACGCAGGGGCTCATGAGAATCTATACCTCTTGCCAGGAAACTTCCGGTCGCATTACCTATACAAGGAATTCGTTCTCCGCACGTTGTTGGACTCGGCCGAGGTGGGCCTGAACTCCGCGTTACTGTTCGAGGCATACACGGGCTGGGAGCGACGCTGGGCGTTGAAGTACTCGTCGCCTTTCAGGGGCACCTGGCGGGGGCTGTTGGGAGGGCCGTTCCGCGGGCTGTGGCGGCCCATCTCCTGCTGCAGGATGTTGGCCGGGAGGCTCCGCATCAGCATGGGATTGCCCGCACCAGAGCCGTGCATGCCAGAGCTGTGCGGACGTTGCCCTGGAAGAGGCATCCCTTTCGGCCTCACCACCACCGGCTCGTGCGAGAAGCTGTCATCATCGTCCAGGTAGTCAGCGGGAGGCAAGAAGTCGCTGTCGTTAAGTTGTGGTGGCTGACCCTGGAACTGGGCGGCCAGGTTGTTGCTGCTGCTGTTGTTGCTGCGTCTGTAGATGGGGGCGCTGTCGCCGCTGTTGTCGGAATGGTGGCTGGCGCGCGAGCTGTGCGTGCTGAAGCCGGAGTTCTGGGACAACTGGCGGACTAAACCCGGCGACGCGGACCCGACTGGACGCGGGTACCCTCTGTCTCCCAGGGGCTGGCGCGGGGGGTACACAAACCCGTTCTCCGCAGGCGGAGTAACTGGCGAATTAAGAAAAAAAGTTCAAACGTATGCAACAAAACTCCGGTTTGTTGTCGTCTCAGAATACACACTGACGAGTAAAAGAAATGCGACATTTTCGAATCATCGGAGACACTACAGTGTCCTCTACATCACACATTAAAGTGTTTCCAATGATTCCAAAAATATCGCATGTCTTTTACTCGTTAGTACAGGATTTTACTTACATTTGAACCTTGATCGTGATCATCAAAACTCTAGCGGTAACACGTTTAACTTCAACTATATAGCCTGAGTGATGTGCATGTTGTCTTCTCAGAACACACACTGTCGAGTAAAAAAGAATGCGACAACTTTGGAATCATTGGAAACACTAAAGTGTCCTCTACAACACACACTGAAGTGTTTCCGGTGATTCCAAAAATGTCGCATTTCTTTTACTAGTTAGTACAGGATTTGTCTTATACAATTCAACTTCTTTCTGGAACATTAAAACCTTAGTAACGCGTTTGACTGCCTTACCTGGCGAAGTTTTGCCAGAGGTCGGGTGGAAGGGGGAAAACCTGTTGACCACGTCCCCGGTATCGCTGGAGGGGGAGGCCAGGTCTATGCCGCTCTCCTCAGACCCGTTCCGGTCCCTCTGGTCTTTGCCAGCACCCACGTCACCCGGGCCCCCCACGATGTTCAGGTTCATGCAGCGCCGGTCATTGATGTCCTTCAGGTTGCCCCGGGCACGACTGATGATTGGATAAGAAAAAAAGAGACGTCATTGGTGATTCGATGAGAGGCATGGTATACTGACCCATGGTATAACAGTGAGGTTTTGTTTGCAACGAACGACTCCCAACTACGAACAAGAGCGAACCAACTGCGGACAGCAAGCGTGTGTCATACGTATAGACAACACTAAAACATTTCCAAGAGGCATAGATCCTCATGAGACCTTCGGTTTGTTCTACATGCTTATGGCACAAGCTGGTTACCCGCAGTGATGTTGTTCTCGTTTGTTGTTGGTAGTCGTTCGTCGCAAACAAAAACACACCATGATAATGCCAGGGTAGTGCCAGATTAGCTTGGCGCCTGAAGGCGCCAAGCTAATCTTGCACTACCCTGGCATTATCATGGTCTATAACTCACTATTTAATTGCACCCGTGGTACGGTGATATATGAGGCACGGTATAAATGAGACAATCCAGACCAAAAAGGTGACTGCCAAGAGTTTCCACATTCTTTCTGCCAATGAAGATAAGTAGCGGCTAATCTCTCTGTTTGTTTGTCTATTTTGACAAAGGGTATTTACCCGAAATATTAATAAATTGTGTTGTACCCGTCTTTTCTAAGCGTGTTTCTTTCTCCGTTGGGTACTTCTCTATAAATGAGACAGTAATTACTTTCAAGCCAAAGACAACTCTTACAACTGGGAGGCCTTCTCGTACAACTGCATACACGTTGCAAGCGACAGAAAAAAATGACTATAATGGTTCAAGGGCAGTGCCAGATTTGCTTGGCGCCTAAACAGACACCAAGCAAACCTGACACTATCCTTTAACTATGGTCGATACATCTCTTGCAATATTCTGTCAAGATTGAAAGGGATATGAATACAAACGCAAAAAAAGCATTAAGTCCATTTTGTGAAAAGTGAGATTTTAATTGTAATACAATGAAAATCTTGCTTTTCACAAAAATGGACTTGCTGTCTTTACCTTCAGTGCCAAATTAATCATGGTGACAAGTAAAACGACACGCCTGACTGAGATTACCGAGACTAGGGGAGACATGAAAAACACCACTGATGACGAGGATAAGCTGATACCACCGATGTCCAGACATATGCGTGCGTTATCAGCGGTGGTACAGGACGCGATATACCACACTGCAGTCGTGTGGTTATGACTGGATGTAAACCGAGAAATCCTCTCCTGAACATAGCTTGGATACTTAGTACAGCGTGGAATGCTATTGATAAAAGGCGTACATGGACTGATGACATTCGGCCCAAAACGGACAGACCCGCTCCATAAGAATCATCATTTCATGTGTGTCGGTCTTAAACTTCCGACACTATCGCCGAGTGTGCTGGTCTGTGATTTTGGACCTTACGGCTTTAGCCGTAAGGTCCAAAATCACAGACCAGCACACATTCTGTAAAGTCTAGCCTGCAAGGAGGCAGTGTTCCCTCAAGGTCCGACAACTCCTGCGTGGATAAATGATCCTGTGGCTGTGTGATAAGAGCCACGGTACAACAGCCTGGAGCACGCGCTCGTTGAAACAGTAGATGACGGCGGATAAACGTAAGACAATAACATGACACGTGATCGCCCGAGACGCTTGGGGGAGAAAGGAGGACCGTCTGCATGCTCAAGGCTATCGATTTCAAAACAAGGCCCAAAGTGCATGCCCTGATTAAACAGTGTAAACACATACACACACACACACACACACACACACACAGACACACACACACACACACACACACTGAATCCACGAGAGAGAAAACAAATTGCTTGTTGTGTTGCTGACCTTGACGAAAGGCCAAAAAGAAAAAAAGAACACAAACAACTTGAGTGAGGTCAACAGGTAAAACAATGAATGGCTTTAAGCACGCCACAGCTAGCGGACGTAAAATTAATTTGTTCCTGAAATCTTTGTTAACCCTTTGGGTGTCGGGAGCGGTTTTAGTCGCGATGATTCCAGTAGGATGTCAGGGTGTTGTTAGTCCTGTAGTACTCATCGCGACTAAAACCGCTACCGACGCGCCAAGGTTTAATTCAACACCGTCGAAGAACATTGGTAGAGAGAAGTGTCAGCAACAGGCATAGATCCTCATGAGCCCCCGCAATAGCGGGGGCTCATGATGATCTATGTCTCTTGCAGCTGGGTGGTGTTCACTTTTTCTCGCCAGTGAAATGGTTAAACAGGGTGAATACACACTAGATCCATAAAAATCGCTTAAAGTGTTAGTTACGTTGACAAAACGCTAAGTAATGTATACACAGCTTGACTAACGTCGTGGGACTAGACTAATGGGTTGTTTGACAAAACCCTTCTACATACTAGCTTAGTAGCCGAGTCTTACCTGATGGTGTCATAGTCTTTGGGTGGTGTCAGCAAGAGACACAGATCCTCATGAGCCCCCGCAACTGTGTCTCTCTCTGAGGATCTGTGTCTCTTGCATTTGGTTAAAGGTCACCTGCTCTCCCGCTACATGCTAGCTGAGAACTTACCTGATGGTGTCGTAGTCTTTGGGCGGCAGCAGGAGAGGCCCGTCACGCATCCGCAGTCTGTGTTTCAGCTCGTCCGCCACGTTGTCAAAGGCCTGCACGTCGTTCAGACTCTGTAGATCCGAGTCCATGTCGTCACTCCCGAACGTCGGGGACTCGCCGCTGTACGCCGAACCCGAGGCCGACCCAGCCGCCGAGTCTGTCCCCGTGTCTCCGAGTCTGTCGCTCATCCCGTCCGAGGACATCAGCCGCGGGTCTTCAATCTCGCCCTTGTCGGCCAGCTCTCGCTCGATCTCGTTGACCCTGTTAGCGTTGGACTCCACGATAGCGTTCATGAGTCTGGCGAAGGTGGCGGCCGTGGAGGGCTCGTCGAATCTGTACACATGCACGTGCACGTAGCGCTGCGTGCGCGGCATGTACCCGAGGTAGATACACGCCACGATGTCGTCCATCTTACCGTCATGCCGGTACGCCTGCACGGCGTAAGTCACGTCTCTGGCCGGGATGGCCGGGAACTTGATCTTCTTGATGCTGCGCTTCTTCTTCTCCTCAAAGTCCTGCGTGATCTTCAGCTCCTTCTGGGTCAGCTGGATGGTCAGCTTGGGCGGCTTGTCCAGCTTCTTCTGGCGCCGCCGCAGTTCGTGGACAACCGGATCCGTGTGCTTGCGGCCCCGCACGCCGCGACACTCCATCCAGCCCAGGAACTCCACGTAGAACTGGGACTTCTCCTTGTCCTTGTCTTTGGCCTTACCGCCCGAGAACATGATGAGGCCGTGCGGTGCAACCTCCAGACGGTGTGTTCTTCAGCTCTGCAATCAAATCAGACAGGACCACGTGAACGATAAGTTTTAATTGCAACATAGGGCATAATGTTTCTCCTCAGCTCTGCAACTAACCCCTTGACTGCCGAGATAAAGTGAACGTTATACGAATGCAAGAGGCATAGATCCTCATGAGCCCCCGCGACCGCGGGGGATCATGAGGATCTATGCCTCTTGCTGAGACCAATGTGTATGCATGGTCTTTGGACGGTTTTGGCTTTTGGTTGTCCAATGAACGCAGATTTCAAGAAACACAATTTATGTCCGTTGGCAGGGAAGGGGTTAAATAAAACAGAACACATGAACGTTACGTTTCATTACAACGATGATTTTTATTATTATTATTATTATTATTATTATTATTATTATTATTATTATTATTATTATTATTATTATTTAGCTCTGCAATCAAACCAGACAGAACATATAAATGAGCGCATTATACAGGCGCTTTATCCCAATTGAAAATCGGCTCAAAGCGCCGCCGTGAAGTAAACCCAACAAGCACGCGCTCACGTGAATCACGCGCATTCACTCACACACTGTACATAAACACAAAACATTCACGTGGTGCTAAGGTTTGATTGATTGATTGTACATTGCTTAACGTCCCGACAGCAACAAGGCTTTCTCAGGACGTGCCTGCACTGCTTGTGAAAAAAAAAAAAAACAACTAAACAGAACATTGAATGTATGTCGCCAGCCGGTCAAATACATTAAATAAACCTAACACATGGGGCCTAAATAAAGCTAAGACCATTTAGCAACACACATCCAATATCAAGAGCTACAGGCAGTGCAGACAGTAGGGAGAGTTTTAAAAAGGCAAATACAGGTGAATGGACCTCGGGTAGACAGAAACACATGCCCCAGAATAGAGAGAAAACTCACCCTGTGGGGCTGACCAGGGTGACCCTGGGAACTAAAAAGTACCTAACCCCACCCAAGTCCCCCAGGGCAGACCCGGGTGGGGTGTGGTGCTAAGGGCAAGCTCAAGCGAGCTACTGAAGTTTTAGGAAATTCAAATCGTTTACATTTGAAATTTGATGAAGTGGGCTGAAATTGATACCAAAGTCGTGGGGGAGGAAGAGCAGGAGTACCCGGGGAAAGAACCCCCGAGTTAACGGTGACACTTACTAGTGGAGAAAAGTTCGGCGCCGGAACCTAGTATCAAACCTCGCACCTCTAGCATTGGTAGCAGGCGCCGTTACCGCTGCGGCTCGGACCGCCCAATATGGACGCTACTTCTAAATCCAACATACATGTATATATGGATCAAATGGATAGTGATGTTTTCCTGAACTTAATATTAAACACAGGACATGAATGGATAGCGTTAACCCCTTCCCTGCAAACGACGGTACCGTTCGGCGGTTAAAAGACGCGAAGTTACGCCCAACGGTACCGTCAGCAGCATTCAAGCGGTTCACGCGTTCACATCGCTAGACGACATTCCGAAATGCGGGTGTCGTCTCTGAAAACCGCATCACACTTCAGAAGAAGGACCGACCACGTCAGTTCAAGGGTGGTGCCATAATAGCTTGGCGCCTATAGGCGCCAAGCTATTCTGGCACCACCCTTGAACTAATCATGATCGTTCCATATCTGACTGTAGCATTTCAGTGCTGAATGGGATAATCCGACGTTAACAATTTTGACGTAACACAGTGATAACAATGCATGAGGCTAACGCACAGAGATCGTGATCGTCTCTTTTGTAAACAGCTCTTGGACGACGTACGCACAGTAGGCGAGAACCTTCGTCATTCGTTTGCGGTATTTATAAACATGCTCGACCTTTTCCAAAATAGTTATGTAACACGGAATGACGTCACTGTTCAGTAATGCAGCCTTGCAAAACACACACCACTTCAAAACAAGTACACACACACACACACACACACACACACACAAAAGCTTGAGATCAAGTATTAAAAATTGCTATATAATTAAGTTGTCCGCCCTGAGTGAAACAACTTCAAAATCCAGGTGTCTCGTATCTGTCACGTATGTCACGCTAAGGATGTCGCACTAAGGACGTCACGCTGAAGTTGTCACCCGCCCATCTTCTCGCCGCGAGGGATAGATAAACTGCGCAACGCACGAGACTTCTGATTGCTGCACAAATTGTTGCATAAAATATTCATGTATTTTCAGTCAGTTTCTTGCATCTACTACAGGCACAGGTTGCAACTGCAGGGGCTAATGAGGATTTGCCTCTTGTTTGCGGAGATTGCTGAAGTATGTATATATGTGTGTCGTAGCGCATGGAAAACCTTAACCTTTTCGCTGCCAGTGATGGCGAATTTCGCGTCTTAACTCATTCTACCCCAACACCGAAATCCTTAAATGTTGCCCTTGTCTTCTGAAGACTGCATTGCAGTGCAGGACACACATCGACCATGATAGTTCAAGGGTGATGCCAGAATAGCTTGGCGCCCATAGGCGCCAAGCTATTCTGGCATCACCCTTGAACTGTCATGGTCGATCCTTATCTTGCTGTGGTGTGTCTGGGGTAGATTGAGTTAATTAAGCAACCGCACAGTTACCGACATTCACGTGAAGAACGCAGACTTTGTCAATGGGGACAAAGACAACGCCTGAGGAACATAGGCCTAACAAGAGACATAAATCCTCATGAGCCCCCGCCACTGCGTGGGCTCATGAGGGTTTATGTCTCTTGCAGCTGGCCGGTAGCGTTGTCCCTTGCCCCAGCGTTTACGGGCTTAAAAATCCAGTCCATCTTAACACAGAAACCTAGATTCACGTGATACTGTGAGCTCTAGGGCTCAGAAAAATCCTACAGTGGCTCTTAGAGGTTAATAGCATATGTTAGATTTTGTTCCCCTCCCCCCCCCCCCTCCCCCCCCCTCCACCCCACCCCACCCCCCACCCCCCCTTTCGGCGAACTTTTCTAGCAGCAAAACCGGAGCCGCTGCCCGTTGTATAAAAGCGGTGAGAGCGCAGATCAAACCAGTTAGTCATATCCAACTTGTAAAATTGTGGAGGGGAAGGGGGAGGGGGCGGGAGGGGGGGTCGGGGGAGGGAGGAGGGGGGGGCTGTAAGTGTGGTACGCCTCTCCCCAACTTGATCTACAAGTTTTCCATACGGGTTGCACTTCAGCCCCAAATCCAAACTAATACGCAAACACGACCGGCTATTTATCATAGATCGTTAGCAATTCTGCGAGAGATGGATAGACCATGACAGCTCACGGGCCCGTACGCCTGATCACCTTTAGGCGCCAAGCTGATCAGGCGTACCTTGAGCTGTCATGGTCGATCTGTCTCCAGCGGTTGGCCTGGAGAGAAAAGCGCTATATATTAGTGTCATTTAATGCGTTCCACAGCCTAACAGTACTGTAGCGTGGCGTGTCGCGCCGGTTTACCGGGAGAAACGTGTTCGGGACAGCGTAACCGATAGAGTACTATGACAGGTAAATTCGCAACCTTACGTGCAGCCCCCGTTCGCCAAGGTCTAAACTTGGGACTGACAGTCAACGCTGCCCCGGACAACAGCAGCAATAGGTTAACCTCTTCACGTCCATTGATCGCAGATTATGTTTCTGAAATTGTTATCCATTCCACGCGCCGAAGTGTCCCAGTCGTCTCAAGAACATGGATTCAAAGTGGTGTCGGTCAGAAGCATAGATCCTCATGAGCCCCCGCGACTACGGGGGCTCATGAGGATCTATCTCTTGCAGTTGAATTGTGTGGAGTTTTCCCCAAGCGGTCAAGGGGTTAACGCGTTAGGCCCAGAGTTCGAAACTGTCAAATATGAAGGTTTGCCGTCAGAAGCCTTCACAACAGGTTATGAGAAAATTCGACCAGATGGTTTTTGTAAGAGGTGGTGGTGCACCATTGTGCCAAGCGTATTCTCGAACCAGGCTTGAACTATCACGATCGATCCATGTCCCGTGGGGCCCAGTCAGAACTCTCTGGCTCAGATTACGCAGTCGTGATGCGGCGTGTGTCAACAAGGCATTTCATGGCCCGTGTGTAATTTCAGCAAATCAGTGTAAATATCGGTGGTGTTCTTTCCTTGCAAAATCAGTATTTACAAGCGAGATTTTCACACACACACACACAAAATCAGTAGTCACAAGCCAAATTTAAAAAAAAAAAATCGTATACTTGACACTTTCAGAAGCCCAAGTTAACCCATTCAGCACAGAAGCACTGTAGCGGGAGGTGGATCGACCATGATAATTCAAGGGTAGTGCCAGATTAGCTTGGCGCCTGAAGGCGCCAAGCTAATCTGGCACTACCCTTGAATTATCATGGTCGATCCATCTCTAACTTTTACATAGTTCTTAGGTGACACCTCCAAATACAATAATGCGTGGATCGACCACTATAGTTCAAGAGTAGTGCCGGAAAGGGCTTGGCGCCTCTTGGTGATTCGTGAACTAACAGACAATGATTAAACTATCACCGGACCCTGACTGCAGTGTCTCCAAAACGAGTCCCAGAAATTTGCAGTTTCGGACGAACAAATCAATGTTTTGATCGACGCCCCCCACTTGCGGCAAAAATAATGCAATGGGACACTATCTGCGTCGTTATGGCTAAAGTCCGGTCGATCCCTCTTCCGCGACATTTGCATAGAAATCAAAAGTGCGTAAAAAATTGTCCTTTTAAATGTGCGGAATGTCTTAGATGGGTGTGAATGGCGTCGCAGACAAATGTATTGTGCAGCGCAGGAATTTGAGCACTGTCATCATCCTGGAAAGGCCGGGAAATTGCGCAACAAATTTCGTCACAATGTCATTCCTGATCTCTCCCCGGATTTGGAGGTGCCCATCGACCCATCCCCAACCCCCAACCCCTACCCCCTCTACACCCCCCCACCCCCTCAACCCCCTCTACCTGCGGGCACCCCAACAAAAATCATCATCACTTACAAAAGACTTCTCGCAATGCTGTAAGATTTAGGAGATACCTCGACCGTGATAGTTCAAGGGCCGTGTCTGGTTTGCTTGGCGCCTGTGGCGCCAAGGAAACCAGACACGACCCTTGAACTATCACGGTCGATCTATCGTGTCGTTTGTGCGAGTTGAATGAATTACAGAGCTGCGTCTCCTATTCCGTGGAAACCCACGTAGGCTAATACTGAAAAGTTGCAAACGCAGCTGCGGTCAATCTGACAAGGAAAAATCTTTTGCGGCGCAGGACATTTTTATGTCAGCATAAAGCGGTTTCTTTTCCATCACAAGAACACACATAATATCTGTGCGGCGACATCAACTTGACGTTGCTTACAGTAGGTAATACGCACATTGAGAAAAAGTTCAACAGTCTATGTATTCAAAATTTTCTGGAAATCTATGCGGATCGTCAGTGCACAAGAAATAAATAGATAAATAAATAACTCAATAAATAAATCGGTTAAATTCAAACCAGCAGTTTAAGAAGGCAATAACGTATTTCACGCAACTCCTGTTACGAAATTCTAAACGGTCAAAATGTATCCCGAGATAAAGAAAAATATGTTAAAGAATAACAAGATTAAAAAGTCTTGCAAACCTCTTCCAACGCCACCGTTTTTGCGTCATAACGTCAGAGAAACATAAATAAGCTATAAATCAGCACTGGCAACGCAATAAAGCTACATAAACGCCACACCTGTGTTAGGAAACAAACTTTTCCCGAAGTCATATTTGCAACTGACCTTATTGTCCTAGCGAGTCTGACACATAAACCGTGAAAAACGTGCTTTATGTGAGTTAAAGAAACATAACTCCTGAATTCAGAAACAATACCAACAGTTAAAAAATAAACATCAAGAACAAACGCAACATTACAAACACAAAACAGAATGTATCGCAATAAAAGCTTCACCGCACCTTTTACAGGAGCTGAGCGTTTTCCAGAATTCTTAGATGGTAGTACTCCGAGTGTTTAGCACAGTGTAGGCACCTGTATTCAATAGGGTACAATCCAGTGAGTGACTACAAGCAGCAAGTTTCCGAACCACTCCAAGCACGAGCAAGGCACAATTCCACACACCGCACAACGCAAAGCACGCCCAACCACCACGGTAGCCTGCCTATGAATGAACTGCCAACAGCGCGGTAACTGCCTATCATACGAAAAGTCCTACCCGTCACTGCCCAGTTCGCAAAAGGCTGTCGGGCCGGATTCGGCCGCAGGCGGTGGGCCCGCGCGCGAAAGCGCGCCGGCCCACTGCTGCCGAATCCGGCCCGACAGCCTTTTGTCCCCCTGTCCCACAAGTTTAAACACCGAAAATCTATACCTTACTCCGAGAGAGATATAATTTTCACTAGCACCAAGATGCGTAGATTGTTACTGATGAGCTTCTGCTGTCGCAGAAGCTCGTGACAATCTATGCCTCTTGCAGACGGAAGGCGTTACCTCCCCTCCTTTCACTTCACCTGGCCTGCCCCTTTTCTTGCTACCTGACTAGGACGACAGGTGAGCCCGTACCTGTGCGGTCGTGTCCAAGCACGGGGGAGATACAAAAAAAAAAAACTTCCCGCGGGCAGGGTCTGCGAAACTGTAAATCGCCTGAGCTTGCTGCGTCTCACCCCACACTGAGAGATTGGCCAGAATGGTACAGGGGTTCTCAGTGTTGTGGTAAATGTACGTCACAGGTCGCGCGCAGGTCACTAGGCCATAGGTAGTGCAGGTAAAAATGTTTTGCTGCTTTCACTGTTTTCTCTATTCAACTGTAAAAAACTAAACCACAATAAACACATGTATCAACGAGTAATGTTTGAACATAAAACAAAAAAAGAGCTTCGCTTGGACTTCGGGGTCAGCACCCATGGTCACGATCCCCCATTACGTCATTCTACGTTTGCTAAGCGTTGATATGGGTACATATTGGAGGATAGGTACTAGGCTAGGACATACGTAGCCACGCTTGGGGTTGACAAAATGACGGTATGAAGCTGGTCATAGTGTATGCTACGCCTGCTGCTTTCTTCGCGTAATTAAAGCAGTTGCGTACGAACCAGGAGGACCCGGCTCCTCACGGAATACACAGATGGGGACCAGATTAGCATCATCTCACTCCCAGTGCGCAAATGCCATCGGGCCAACAGCGGCCGACGTCGCCCCAGGGCCTTTTGCGCATTGGGTTGCCACCCCACCCCCTTCCCCGCCCCCCCCCTTCCCCCCTATCCCCTCTTCCCCCCTTCTTCCCCCCCCCCCTACGTCCTCCCACATATATTTTGGGAGTGAAAAAAAGGAGAGATGAACAAATTCTGACCACCCCCACCACCGTACCCCCACCCCCATCCACATTGTCTTTTTTTATTTTTGGAAAGTAAGACGTCAGGCATGATCCTGCCCCCATCACCACCTTCACCCTCCACCCCTGAATAAATATCTTCGCAAAGTGTAAACAGTGTAAAGTGAGGATGCAGTCAGACAACTTGCCTGTCTGACGGATAGAAAATGGAAAATACTACTGTCTTAATTGAAAATATCCATAGCGAGTTTCTCTGTGTGTTTGTGTGTGTGTGTGTGTGTGTGTGTGTGTGTGTGTGTGTGTGTGTGTGTGTGTGTGTGTGTGTGTGTATGTGTGTGTGTTTGACTCACGTTCTTGTCTTGCACGTGTAAATGAGGGTTGTATGTGAGACTATTAAAAACAACCACAAAAAGGTGACAGGTAAACACCGTGATACCATTTCCTTATGTCATAACACTGACCTCATGCGGGAAAAGCCGCTAATAAGCGTTTCAGGCCTATTGCCACCACGATCGCCACGAAATGGGCCTTGAAGCCTGCTCCGCGTTGAATCACACTCGGGCCGACGTCGGCCGCTATTGGCCCGCGCACGTTCGTGCGCGGGCCAACAGCGGCTGACGTCGGCATGAGGACCATTTGCTCACTGAGTGTTTTATTCGCCTCACTGTCATCTTTTTTAAAAAAAAAAAAAAAACACCCAAAACAAACGGAGGCTGATGCTGCTCTACTTCCCCTATAACAAGTTCGGACGTAACGAAAGCCGGACATAACATTTTTTTTTCCAAATGCCCCGACAGCGCTCTCGCAATGTAAATGACTTCGCTTATTTCTTTCTTTCCCACTCCTGGGAAAGACTCACAGCCTGACCAGGAACGGAAATCACTCACCCTTGAGTTCATCCAGTCCAACTACCCACAGGAGCTGTGGACCCACGCATGTACAGATGGGTCAGCCACCGAAGCAACCAGAGACGGAGGGGGGGGGGGGGGTGTACGTGAAGTACAGAGAAGAGACCGCCACACACGCAATAGCCACTGGAAAATACTCCGCTACAAAGCGGAGGCTGAAGCCCTGAAAAAAAGCAGTAACAGAAATCGGCAATAATCTCCCAAAAGCGCACCAAAATATTGTCATCTTCACAGAAGCCCTCTCTCTCTGTGCTCCATGCCCTGCGGAACTTCAAGAAGGAACTAAATGAGCTCATCTCCGCTCTGTCTCAGCTGAACGCTCAAGTAGACCTCACACTCCAGTGGATTCCTGCCCACTGTGGTGTCCACGGCAACGAAACAGCTGACCTACTTGCCAAAGAAGGCGGACAGCTGGATCAGGAAGACAAACAGGTCTCATACCAAGATGAAAAGACCACCATCAAGACCCTTACTGAACGGAAATGGCTCCAGCAGCATCCCAATCATAACAAGATGGACAGCTACTACCATCTTCCCAGAGCAGACCCTGTTCAGACTGCGGAGAGGACACAACAGGCTGAGAGCACATCTATATAACAAGATGAAAATTGGTCAGACGGAGATGTGCCCCTGTGACACTGCCCCAATGACTGCTGCCCACTTGCTACAGGACTGCCCATTTCAGGATGCTCCGAGATGTACCGCATGGCCGGACGAGACACCCTTGCGGCAGAAACTCTACGGCGACCTTGCGGACATGAAGAGGACAGCAACATTCACGAGGGCCACAGGCGTGGATGTCTAGAGGAAGCGACCGAGGAAGAAGAAGAAAGAAGACTTCGCTTATAACAAACTTCGGGTATAACACACTAGAAACATTGTGTCTCCAGGCGATTTGTTATAGGGATCGGGAAGCTTACGTCATCCCGCTAATCGTGACGGCCATCTTGAGAGGATACGCCGACTCATCGGCTCTTTGGGAGCATCGCTGTCAGATGTGTGACAATGTGCAAGCAAGTCTTGCCATCACCGTAGGAAACCGCTAACCAGAATCTGTTTTTGTTTGTTTCCAAAGAAGAAGAAACATGAAGATAAACGTGTTGAAACACTACTTCGCTACTATCTGAAGTCTATCGCCAGGCGAGCGTGTCCTCTCAAGATGGCGGCGCGGCAGCCGACGCTCCTTAGCAACCCGGGGAACTTCCCGAGCCCTATATCCGAGTTTGCTGTGTGCGATACAAAATCTATGTCACGTCACGTTTGGCTCTGACCGTCTTCCCTGCTGGCGCCCAGCCCCGGTGGCGAAAATGGTCGTGTTTATCCACCGCGCGGAGGGCAGTCAAGCGTCGGAGAGTCTACCGTACGCCTTTCAGAGCCAGCACCAGCTGGAGGATTCGGTCGGTCATGAAATGACGCGAAGCATTGACAAGATCCCATAACAGTACGTCGTTTGGCTGAAAGTGGTCTGGCCACATGCTCACCTTCATAGTTACACATACCACAGGTATTAAGTAGTCTTTGTACTCCTTCAGTGTGTCTACTTTGAAAAAAAAATGTGTTAACACGACGGTTAGATAAGCTGTGATGTACTTCTCTTTTCAAGCGTGTTTTTTCTCCGTTGGGTTTCTATCTGCATTTTACACGCTTGGCAATCATCTTTTTGGTGTGAATTTCGGATTTTGTCTCGGCGTAAAAAACAAACAAACAAACAAACAAACAAACAACAACCGCGACGGGTGTGAGTGGGACACGATGTAACGACCGAAACTATCATATGTAGACAAGTCTTGTGCGTTCCAACGACGGGTATGACGGCTGAAGGGTCGTGCCCGATTAGCATGGCGCCTTCAGCTGTCATAGCCGATCCATCTCCCGTCCTCGTGCTGGCAGGTGTTTCTTGAAACTGTGTCACTTGGACCCAGAGACGCCGCGAGTAGACCCAACCCCACAGCAATCTCTCTTCTGAAGTACAGATAAGTTCCACAGCAAACTACAACACGTACCGTCTTTTAAACAGAATAGCGCTTCAACTGCCCTACGCTGCTGCAGAAGTTTCATGCGGCCCCACCTCCGATGAACGTCTGTGTCTTGACTTACGAAGTAGCTCACCCCTTGATTTCGATTCAACAAAAATTGTAGGTAGTTGGCAACGGTATGCGATCACAGGGGGACAAAAAGGGGAGGGTTCGGCGTCCTTATGTAGCACGGTAGGAGTATAGTAGAGGAGAGTATTGGAGTGTGGGGTTGTGTTGGGGGCTGGGGGAGGGTTAGTTAGTTAGTTATTTGGCCGGTTTAGCGCCGAGCAGGGGAAGGGGGAGAGGGAGAGGGAGGTAGGGTGCGGTAGGGGAGGAACTGTCTCAGAAGGAGTGAATCTCTTCCCACTCACACAGTGAACGCCAATGACTTCCTCAGTCTAAGGAACAGAGACGCAAGTCAACGGGGCAGATTCCTCTAAGATTACGCGGCATAAACGTAACCATTAATTTTTGTATTCATTTGCTATGTTAGTCGTTAACCTTTATTTTTACGTTCGCAAGATCCACCAAAGAATTCTGCTAAACCCCTGCAGTCGGCGTCAAATGACCTGAGCATTGTTGCAGTGGAAGAAGACAGACTAATTTTGAAAAGGCAACACCTAGGCAATTTTTGGGTACAATTATTCTTTACTTTTAACAAAGGCGTCGCCCAAAGCCAAAATATGCACTCAATCAGATTAGCTCCAAGGGAAGTAATTTTTCATTCAATTCTGAGAATGCTGTGCTAATGCCATGGAATTGCCTGTTCAAAATTAGTCTGTCTTCTTCCACTGCAACGGCCCATAAAGGTTTAGCGATGCAATCCGCGCTGTACTAGTTCTGGAGGCGGGTTTTGGTACATGCGTTGTGTTTGCAATTTCAGGTTAAGCGGTATGCCTACCTGAAGAGCCCCGCCTTGGGGCGAAACCGGTCGTAGGCGGCAAAACTTAAATCAGGTCCAATATCTGTTTGGGAATATTTTTTCCCTACTACTTTATGTAGTAGGTGTTCAGTAGAAGGCTCAAAATGATAGGCCTGTCATTCCTTCTCTCCCACTACCCTCTCCTTTCTAGAACTAGTGAGCAATGCAATCACAAAAAGGACAGCTGATGTTCTGACGACACAATGCAAGCTTACCAGCCTGGAATTCCATGGCATTAGCACATCATTCTCAGAATTGAATGAAAAATTACGTCCCTTGGAGCATATCTGATTGAGTGCATTCTTTGGCATTGGGCGACGCCTTTGTTAAAAGTAAAGAATATATATATATATATATATATATATATATATATATATATATATATATATATATATATATATATATATATATATATATATATATTTATTTTTTGGGAGGGGGGGGGGGGTCATCACAATTTGTGCCAAAGGGAGGGAACTGGTCAGTAAAGGGGAGATAGCAACAACTTGTGAAGCGTGTCGCAGACAAACGGTTTGAATGGCGAAAGTTTGTTGGCCTGGTGTCAACCAGTGTGCAGTGATTTTCCACGACCATGTACACTGTTAGTACTACGCTGTCATCTCCAGGGGCCAGTTGCATGTCGTTCATGCAACTGACCCGAGGGCCCAAGTCACACTTGAACTTGCGTGTGTTGACCTGCAAATTGTGCCCTGAACACGTCGTGAAATCAGGCTACTGCGACTGTCATAAAACAAGCCCGCCCGGTCGTTTTCTCGCATTGCGAGTCGCGTACTCAAAGGCAACAAAGCGTTGATGGTTTGCAATATCTCCTTTGTATATGTTCCCTGTATGTCTTACATTAATGCTACACAAAAGGACTAACCTAGCTCTTGACTACTGCAACTGTGCCACTTTGATTTACCAGGACCCTTCAACGGGCATGCTATTGAACAAGCCCGCAATCTTTTCCCCTGGACTGCGAGTCCAGCTACTGGGGCTGGGAAGGGGACTCGAACCCACGACCCGGCGATTCCCTTCGCTCCGGCGCTTAACCGCCTGAGCTATTTCCGACTCTCAAATTTATTGTTTGCTTTTCTTCTCTTTTGTACGTAAGAGAGTACTCCGCGATGCGCACTATGAGCAGTAGAAATGAGCAGAAGAAAACCTTTGTTACTTGCGCATATACACACATGACTTGTGACTTCATGTAGAAAGAAAGTCCGAGTTGCCGCAGGGTAACAGTTGTAGCGGGGAATACTGCAATCAAAGACCCCCTTGGAGCAGGTTCCTTTAATCCATTCAGACCCGACGCACTACATCAGGAGAAGGATCGACCATGATAATTCAAGGGTAGTGCCAGATTACCTTGAATTATCATGGTCTATCCATCTCCTACAATTTCTACATACTCGTTAGGTGACACCTCCATTATTACTCTTCCAGCCGTGGGGGTAAATGCGTTAGCCCATATCCTACAGAAGAGTACAGACCTTCGTGAACAGTTGCCTTAGAAGAATGTTGAAAATCCACTGGCCAGAGAAGATCAGCAACGTCAGACTCTGGGAGAGAACAAAGCAGATAACAGCAGAGAATGAAATTGGGCGAAGAAGATGGGGATGGATCGGTCACAGTCTGAGAAAGCCAGCTTCCAGTATCACTAGGCAGGCATTGTCATGGAACCCCCAGGGAAAGAGAAGAGGAAAAGAGGTAGGCCTAGAAACTCCTGGCGTCGAGACCTCCAAGCAGACATCAAGAGACTGGGAACCACCTGGAGTACAATCGAAGGAGAAGCACAGGACAGGAGTTGCTGGAGGTCTCTCGTCGACGGCCTATACCCGGGTAGGGGTGACAGGCATAAGTAAGTAAGTAATATCCTACAGAGGCTAAAAGCTTTAAATTTGTACACTGCCGTATGCAAGCTACATTATAGTACTTACAGATAAAGATATAGACTAATGGCTTTAGTTCAAGGGTGGTGCCAGAATAGCTTGGCGCCTGCGCCAAGCTATTCTGTCACCACCCTTGAACTATTTTAGTCAAACTTATTTCACACACTGGCGTATTCCGAATGATAAGGGTTAACAGGGGAACAAACAAAAAACCACGGACACCCTCCCCCTTGCAGGCAAAGAAGAAAGGGAACTATGTGAGTTAACACGACGTGACTGCAGTCGACATTCAGCTGTCAATTTTCAACCTGACACTATTCCATTCTTCCATCACATCAGTTTCTCTCTCTCTCTCTCTCTCTCTCTCTCTCTCTCTCTCTCTCTCTCTCTCTCTCTCTCTCTCTCTCTCTCTCTCTCTCTCTCTCTCTCTCTTATGAGTTTTTTGTTGACATCATTTTTACTTTTTCCGCACTTTTGTTTTTCCTTTTCTTTTCTTTTATTTTACGTCACCTCCTTCAGTTGCCACATTCCTTCTGCGAATGAAGATAAGTCAGCTGACTGATCTCTCTGTTTGTTTGTCTCTTTTGATAAAGGGTATTTACCCGAAATATTAATAAATTGTGTTGTACCCGACTTTTCGAAGCGTGTTTCTTTCTCCGTTGGGTACTTCTTAGCCCCCCCAACCCCCCTCCCCTCTCACCCCTCCCCCCCACCCCCCCCCCCCCCCCCCCCCACCCCCGAGCCTTACCCTGCAAATAACTCTGTATGGAGATCGACTTCAATAGCTCCAAACAAATACCGCAAACATACGGATCTCGCCCAATCCCGGACGTCAAGGAGAAGCAAATAATAATAGGCGTGATGGTCTAGGATTTTGGATCTTACGGCTGCAAGCCGTGAGATCCAGAATTAGACACCAAATGCTTAACCCATTCAGCCCTGACGCACTACAGCAGGAGACGGGTCGACATTTGATAATTCAAGGGAAGTGCCAGATTAGCTTGGCGCCTGTCGGCGCCAAGCTAATCTGGCACTCCCCTTGAATTATCATGGTCGATCCACCTCCTGCAACAGGTGCATAGTCGTTAAACGACGCCTCCGAAATTTGGGAAATACGTGCGCCGGGCTGAAAGAGTTAATATTTATTTCACACCCCGCTCTGCGCTGTGCATAAAATGCTTTTTGCTTCCGCACACAAAAGGAAAGTGTTTTATGCAGCGAATAAACCATTCCCGAGAACTTAGTGCAGCGTGCAAGCCTCGCCTACATGACTTCATAAATGCACACACCTTTATCCAGCGTCATTTTCACGCTGCCTGTTGCATGGAGCCTCATATGCCTGCGTACGTGGAGTGACCCTGCGCTGTTAGACTGGTCCGCTTACAACTGTGTTACACGGGCCAGAAGACCAGCGAGCGGGTCGCTCCCCAATGCGCAAAAGGTCGTCGGGCCGACATCGGCCCGCGCTCAGCGATCGAAATTTAATACGAGCTTTGATACACGGTTCTCAGAAATGCGAAGGCGTTGGCAAGCCTTTCAAATCTTTCCCTCAGCCCGTGAGATTCGACTTTCCAGAGGCATAGATGCTCATGAGCCCGTGTAGTGCAGAGGCTCATGAGAATCTAAGAATCTTGCTGGTATAGATCTGCTTCATTTACTCCTATTTTCTGAGATGAAAGGAAGGTGGTGGGAGTTGGACGTGTGTTGCTTCTAAATGGTTTCCTCCCCGCTGCACACAGGTATTTCCAGGTAAGTATTTGCACTTTCACGACCGCTCTTAGTGACCAGAAGCGGTTACCTTTGAGGAAAATATTTGTCGTGCCTGCTGACCTGTGACCGAGGACCTAACGGTTAATGACGGTAGGTTTAAAATCAAAGAGCAGAACACACAAATGACCCTCATGTACATTCGGCGTCTTTTAAATTGATATAATTTACTCCTTCATTGGCAGAGGTCACAGACTGTTTCTAAAATCTTTTCTAAGTTCATCGCCCAAAAAATTCATCCGTCTGAGGAAGATGGATTCAAATGGGGTCAGCAAGAGGCATAGATCCTCGTGAGCCCCCGCAAATGCGGGGGCACATGAGGATCTATACCTCTTGCATTTGAGTATTGTGTGCTTTGTTCCAACAGCGACGCCTCATCTTGAACGCTTTGTTGCACAACACATGTGACGGCAATCTTAAGCCAACCTCGTCCATCTACAGGAGACGTCTAGGGAATCCAGGACACAGGGGACACCACTTCAGTTGCAAGAGAATGCCTTCCAGTTTTTACCCATTTCATCCTGTTGCTTGAAATAAATTTGACTGATAGTTCAAGGGTGTTGCCAGAATAGCTTGACGCCTGAGGTGCCAAGCTATTCTAGCACCACCCTTGAACTAAAACAGTTGATTTATCTCCTAATCTGTATTGTATCCTTCACAGGACTATAAGCACATTTTACAAAATCGGCCCCAGGATGTCATGGGTTAAAAGCTGTCCTTGGCTTCAAAGTAATTACTATGTCTCATTCATTTTATACCGTTCATTTTTATCACCTACTCACAAACCAGACAGGTGAGGCTAGCGCTGGCAGAATTGTATACAAACCAAGGGGGATCACAGCGCTGGACAAACAAACAGTTAGATCCCCTGCCCCCGCCTATCAGGCACCCAGTCGCCAGCCCACAGAGAAATACGCAGGTATAGAACAAGACGATCATTTCCATCCTCTAAAGCCCACAGAGAAATACGCAGGTATAGAACAAGACGATCATTTCCATCCTCACAGAGAAATACGCAGGTATAGAACAAGACGATCATTTCCATCCTCTTAGAGGATGGAAATGATCGTCTTGTTCTATACCTGCGTATTTCTCTGTGGGCTGGCGACTGGGTGCCTGATAGGCGGGGGCAGGGGATCTAACTGTTTGTCTGTCCAACGCTTATATATCACCGCACCGCGGTTACAATTTAATGGTGAGGTGTTTGTTGTTGTTACTGGTTTTTTTCCAACGAACGACTACCAACAACGAACGAGAGCACAATCACGGCGGATAACCAGCTTGTGCCATAAGCATGTAGAACAAAGCCGGAGGTCTCATGAGGATCTATGCCTCTTGGAGATGTTTAGTGTGTTGTCTATTACTTACTTACTTACGCCTGTCACCCCTCCCCGGGTATAGGCCGTCGACGAGAGACCTCCAGCGACTCCTGTCGTGTGCTTCTCCTTCAATTTTACTCCAGGTGGTTCCCAGTCTCTTGACGTCTGCTTGGAGGTCTCGACGCCAGGTGTTTCTCGGCCTGCCTCCTTTCCTCTTTCCCTGGGGGTTCCATGACAATGCCTGCCTAGTGATACTGGAGGCTGGCTTTCTCAGACTGTGCCCAATCCATCCCCATCTTCTTCGCCCAATTTCATTCTGTGCTGTTATCTGCTCTGTTCTCTCCCAGAGTCTGACGTTGCTGACCTTCTTTGGCCATTGGATTTTCAAAATTCTTCTAAGGCAACTGTTTATGAAGATCTGTACTCTGTTGACTGTGGTTTTTGTCAATCTCCAAGTCTCTGCTCTATGTAGGAGAACTGCTTTTACGTTGGAGTTGAAAATCCGGACTTTGGTGTGTTGTGACAGCTCTCTGGAACTCCACACTTTTTTTTTCAACTGGAGAAAGGCTGCTCTGGCTTTACCGATTCGTGCTTTGACATCTGCATCAGTGCCGCCTTTTTTGTCTATGATGCTCCCGAGGTAGGTGAAGGACTCCACCTCCTCCAACGGGGTACCAGCAAGCAAGACTGGTTCTTCCCTGGTTGCTTTCAGCCTCATTGTCTGTGTTTTCTGTTTGTGGATGGTGAGGCCCACTTGGGACGAGATGTCAGCAAGCCTCGACGTTGTGTTGTCTATACGTATGCCATAATTATGCTTGCTCTCCGCAGTTAGTTCGCTCTTGTTAGTTGTTGGGAGTCTTTCGTTGCAAACATAATAATAATAATAATAATTACGGTATTTATAATGCGGATGCGAGATGCGAGATGCTCAGCTGATGCAGACGTGCAGGATCTTAATGATTTTGTGCTGTTTGATTCAAGATTTAGAGGCTTCATGCCCGCCTTCAGGCACAGGTCAAGCAGTCCGTATTTCATTCAGTGTTCAGAGAACGTGAATTCGTGTCCAGCAGCGGGGCAGGGGTTAATTAATCTCCCCTTCACTGCCAGTGGACGCTGACCGTGCTTTTGAAAATCTTCGTTAACCCATTTAGCCCCGGGACCCTGCAGCAGGAGATGGATTGATCATGATAATTCAAGGGTAGCTCCAGATGAGCTTGGCGCCTTCAGGCGCCAAGCTCATCTGGCGCTATCCTTGAATTATTATGATCAATCCGTCTCCTACATATGGTACATAGTCGTTAGGCAACACCTCCAAAATGTGAGATATGGGACCTTGGGACTAAAGGGTTAATTCAACGCCAAAGAGCCCCCGCCGTCCAAGGAAGAGGCATAGATCCTCATGAGCCCATGCAACTGCGGGGGCTTATGAGACTCTATGTCTCTTGCAGTTGGGTGAGGTTAACTTTCCATCGGCAGTAAAGGAGTTTAGCAGGGCTATGGGCTACTTCTGAGTGAACTACTCACAAGCCGTGACGCATTAATATTGTACGCTGGACTAATGCTGGGTTACGTCGACAGTCTTAAGGGTTTCCAGTGGCCTAACACAATCCATCAAGGTCCCAGACACTCACTGGACCGGTCGTTGTGGGAAGAGGTGGGTGGGTGGGTGGGGGGGGGGACTTGGGGAACGATGAAGCAGCCGACGTTTTCCAGCTCACCCTTTCACCAGCCTTGTGCAGCAGGGGCCAGCTGCATGAGTGAGCTTAGTCCTGCGCCAGACACTGCAGCGGAGCACCTTGCTTAGTGGCTGGCGCAGGACTGAGCTCATACTCCTGACACCAGCTCTGGTTCATTTCGAGCAGTCAAATAAGGCCACCTCCCGGTGGTCAATCCCTCCCTCTCCACCCTCTCCCCCATCCACGGAAAAAGAAAAGAACAAGAAAAGCCATTTATTATCGCCCTTAAGACGGTTTCAGTCTCGTGGTATCAACGGAAGACCGTTTTCGTGAACAGTAAACGCCTTATAGTTGTGGCTCAGATCCCTCTTGGCCCGTCTCATTTTGAGTTAGCAAAACAAAAGTCCAACAAAAGCAGACAGTTTGCTGGAGAACCTTTTGACGGACCGAGGAGACGCCAGGTTGGTTGGTTGGTTGGTTAGTTCGGGTTTAACGTCCACGGCACCGAAATGATAATGAACGGCCCTGACGGGCGGGTTATGGGGGGGGGGGAGGGGGGGACAGGGAAATCTATTACCTATGGAGTACGACCTGAACACTGATCAACTCAGGCGCACTCCAACTGTGCCACTTTGATTTACCAGGACCTTTCAACGGACATGCTATTGAACAAGCCCGTATTTCCCCCCTGGATTGCGAGTCCAGCTACCGGGGCGGGACGGGGATTCGAACCCACGACCCGGCGATTCCCTTCGCTCTCCTGCTCCGACGCTTAGCCGCCTGAGCTATTTCGGACTCTGGACGCCGGGTATTGCGGGCAACCGCCTTAAGTCTCTGCTCGTGCCCGCAAGGAAGATCCCGGCACACAAAAGGGTGTCGGGCCGTAGTAGGCCGCAGTGGACACGCGCACGGTCATGCGCGGGCCCACTGCGGCCGACTTCGCCCCTATGGCCTTTGCTCACTGGGATTACGTTGACACAGATAATAACATGTTTTCGTGTCAAGAGATGAACAGTCAAGAACCTACCTTTGCCTCAATCCAGACCAAAAAGGTGACTGCCAAGCGTGTAAAATGCAGAGAAGAACCCAGTGGAGAAAGAAACACGCTTAGGAAAGCCAGTTACAACACAATTTAGAAATTGTGTTGTATTGTAACTGTCTTTTCTAAGCGTGTTTCTTTTTCCGTTGGGTTTTTCTCTACCTATACCTCGAAGTGGTACATTATGACTTGAAGTTCGCTGAGCGTTACAATCAGTATTGTCTTTCTTGGAGCCTAACCAGAAGCGCAACGCAACGTGGCGACAATGACCCTTTGAGCGTCATAAGGTACAGTGATGCCTACTAAAGTGCTCTTTGTCTAATATGTTGGCACTAGCTTCAAACCCCTTGTGGCTTCCTCCGTCTGGGGAGAACAAAAGCAAACAATAACATCTTTATGATTATTGGACCTGAAATTTAGGATGACTACTGGAGGGATGAAGAAGGCACCAGCCGATCTCCGTAAACAAGAGACATAGATCCTCATGAGCCCCTGCATTCGCAGGGGCTCATGAGGATCTATGTCTCTTGCAAATGGAAGTTAGGGAATGACCTTGTGGATTTGGCTGCTGTCTTGGTTGCGCTCAAGGGCGATGGTGCCCGCGTTGTTAAGCTGTCCGATTTGATGGAGGGGACAGGTAACAGTGTACTGATGTCAACATTAATCATACTGTGACATGTGTCCTTGACGTAGTACTACAGCCGGTCGGCTCTTTTGAACTCGTGTTTGTAACAATTACGATGATAGTTGTAATATAAACAATCATAATAGGAATACTGATCAAAACAGACATAATAATGATAATAATAATAATAATAATAATAATAATAATAATAATAATAATAATAATAATAATAATAATAATAATAATAATAATAAAATAACGAACAACAACAACGAAATCGACAGTGATGAGGATGATAATGATGATGATGATGATGATGATGATGATGATGATGGCAAAGACAATAATAATCATTAAACAGCGATGAATCAGATTAGGCATAATGATAATAATGAACATATCAACAAAACCAATAACATCAACAACAAAACGACAATAATAATAATAATAATAATAATAATAATAATAATAATAATAATGGCTATGAAATGAAATCCTCATCATTAAACAGCAATGAATCTCCAACAGCCTCGAAATCAAATTCAGAAAGGAGAAAGTCACTCCAGAGGACAAGGGCAAAATGGACTCTCTCTGAAGGAAAAACTGACAAACTTTGCGGAGACCAGACCCGATGTCAGCCCAAACAGGCAACAGGTCCACGAGATGACGAAAGTGGACAAGCAAGACACCGCCCAATTGCATCATGAGTGAGCTTAGTCCTGCGCCAGTCATTAAGCACCTTGCTGAGTGGCTGGGCCAGGACTAAGCTCATTCAAGCAACCGAACTATGGTGCTTATAAGGTCCTCGTGCGTGTGCGCTGTTCTGTGATTTTGAACCTTACGGCCTGGGCCGTAAGGTTCAAAATCATATAACAGCACACACACTAAGAACAGGGGGTAAAATATCGGGGCCAGGACTGGTCCAAACGTATCAGACAAGCAACAGCAAAAATGTTAGAATGATTCAAGCACGTCTTAAATATTAGGATTCAAGCATGTCTTATCTTTCCTAGTAGTACACTTACAGTCAACCTCGAGGGTGCGCGCTCGGTCAGCAAAATGCATGGATCCTCATGGGCCAATACGACGGCACACACACACACACACACACACACACACACACACACACACACACACACACACACACACCACACACACACACACACACGCTGTGACTTGAGGGGGCCCTTGAGGCTCTTCGCATCTTGAAGACGAAAAGTGTTCGAGAAGGGATTGGGTTATACCTACCACACAGAGCTATCGTCTTCACAATCACGTGACAATTTTGGTGTCCTCAGTCTTTTCCAGCACCCCACCTCACCCCTTCCCCTCCCCCCACCCCCCTCCCCTTCCACACCCCTTCCTTCAGTGTCCTGAGCAGCGAGGTACCGAGACAAGAAGCGTTTCTGGGCGATCACCTAAATCGTTCAGACTGAACTCACGGCAAGTGTTCTACGCGAGAGCAACACAGGCTAAGAATCGCGAGGGCTCAACAACGTTATGCCTTGACCCCCTCCACTGTCGAGAAACAGGCAACGCAATCCAACCGCAAAAGACATAGATCCTCATGAGCCCCGCGACTGCGGGGGCTCATGAGGATCTATGCCTCTATGCTGAGACCAGTTCGTATCCATGTTCCCAGAACGGTTGTAGTTTTAAGGTCGCCGAATGAATTAAGCGTTCAGAAACAAAATATGCGTGCAGTGGCAGTGAATGGGTTAAAGCCTTATCGGCGAAAGTCGCAGATTCACATGTTCTCCTGCAGCTTGCAAAAAGCTGATGAGGATCTATGAACAAATTATGCTGTACATACGTTTTACGATGAACAATATATTTTACCGGAATAAATATTCATAAAGAAAAAGACGCTTTGACAAATCTGCACAGGTTTAAATCAAAGGCCTGCGAGACGTAAACAGTCTCATGAGCCCGTCAGGCCTGCAGGGGTTCATGAGAATCTATTCCTCCTGCAGTCGAAAGGGGTCCGCAGCTGCGCCGCAGTAGCTAAAGCATTCGTCCGTCGTCTATCGCCTTTCATATCAGCCCAGTCTGGTAACTCAGCGCTGGCATTCACACCTGCGTTTTACACGCGTTCGCCTGTCCGTCCCGCCCTTCCGACTGACACACACACGACCGCAATACGCCATTTTCTGTGTAAGCTATCCAATGGAACAAAATTCAAAGTATTTCTTTCATATTCGGAGTGGCCACAAGCAAAAACCAGAAGCAGACGACATTGTCAAGTCTCACAGATTAAACGTAATGCACTAGCTCAGTTACATTTAGCCGTCTACATCCTCATGAGCCCCCGCAGGTGCTACGCCTCTTGCTGGTCTGTTTTATACCTTTGCCACTACAAGCTGAAACCTCTGACAAGCGTTCAACTTTCAACATACCTGTAAGAGTTGTCTCACTTTGCATATGCATAACAAAATAGCACTCAAGTAGTTAGAAGACACATGTTAAAGTATTCATGAAAAAAAAAACTGAAATCACGCCACTTGAAGTGATTTTTTTAAACGACAGTCCTTCAGATAACGAGGGATTTACATCAATAGCTCTTGAGTTAAGCGGAGAAGGATGGGCCTAGACTTAAGAAGGGATATGTCAAGAATGCTCTTCCAGTATTGTAACTGTTTTCGGTTTCGTAATATCGTGGTGTACCGTGACATCATAACAGTAAGTCAAAAAGCCATAGGCATTGTTGGGTCACAACCTCGGCATCGACCCAACCTCGCCCAAAACTGCGCTTTATGAAAAGATCGAACATGATAGTTCAGGGTTCTGCCAGAATATACTGGTCACAAATAGTAAGGCACATTAACTTTTCATCTTGAATTACTAAAAGTTCTCAGGATCGGTATAATCACGGGTATATCATTGATTATTAGCCAACCAACTGGCCTACATTTTAACACAATTGGTGTGACATATAGTGCTCACAAAAAATAAAGAATGTATTACTTTTAGCTTGAGTTATTAAAATGTCCCAAAACGTTTAAACATTAATCAGATCAAAAAAAAAAAAATAGGTGACTGCAGTTTGCAGATGTTAGGCGTTTCCCGACATTTCAGAAATTCAAGCTGAATTTATGACGTCACTTACTTTTTGTGTGCACTGTATGCCACGCCATTGTTGTGAAGTTGTATGCCAATGAGATGGCTGATCACTGAAATACCCGTTATTACACCCATTCTGAGAACTTGTAGTAGTAATCCAAGCTGAAAAATTAATGCACCTTGCTATTTTTGAGCATTACATGTCACTCTGGCCGAGGTTGGGTCGACACCGAGGTTGGGACACAACATCCATCGGCTTTTGGGACCCTAATGTCTAGCTCAGCTTTCAAGCTTGGCAGTTTATTTCCGCCTCTTTTTTGCTGGATGATTGAACACTGCATATACGTACTTTCATTTTGTGATTTTGATGTTATCTCATTCGAGACTTGCCGCCTACGGATACGCGGCGGTTCGCCGCGTATCCGTAGGCGGCACGTCTCGAATGAGTTAATCGGCTGAATATATTTAGATCTGTATCTCTGATGTGCATATTTTCTATGCACAGTGGGTGGCCATTTTCTTTGTAAGCTTTCTGAAAGAACCATAGCTGGCGCAGTGTCAAGCAAAAACCACGAGCATACATTTTTCAAGTCTCAAAGACAAACCGTAAATGGCTAGTATTAACTATATATGTCTTTATTGAAACTTAAGCGTTGGAAGATCGTGTACGTGCTCCGACACATACCAAGAGCTGTTTGTGACTGGGTTGTTGTTCTTTTGTGTGTGACTATATTTTTTTCCTCCACACTCCAGGGACGAAAGAAAATGAAATCTTTGAGTCTTGATGAATGGGACTTACATGGGCGTGTGGCAGACGGCTCGGTTTGGAGGACAAAGGATAGTGTGAATGTGAGTGCGTGTGTATGTATGTATGTGTGTGTATGCGTGTGTGTGTGTATGTATGTATGCGTGTGTGTGTGTGTGTGTTTATGTATGTATGTATGCTGTGTGTGTGTATGTGTGTGTGTATGTATGTATGCGTGTGTGTGATGGTGTGTGTGTGATGGTGCGTGTGTGTGTGTGTGTATGTGTGTGTATGAATGTATGGGTGTGTGTGTGTATGTATGCGTGTGTGTGTGTTTTTGTTTATGTGTGTGCGTGTGTGTGTGTGTGTGTGCGTGAGATGGTGTGTGTGTGCGTGTGTGCGTGTGTGTGTGTGTGTGTATGATGGTGTGTGTGCGTGTGTGTGCGTGTGTGAGTGTGTGTGTGTGTGTGTGTGATGGTGTGTGTGATGGTGCGTGTGTGTGTGTGTGTGTGTGTGTGTGTGTGTGTGTGTGTGTGCGTGAGTGCCTGTGTGTGTGTGTGTGTGTGGAGGTAATGCACATCGCTGCGAGCGCGCATGAAGTACAAAAAAGGGCCGGTTTGTGTGTGTGTGTGTGTGTGTGTATGTGTGTGTGTGTGTGTGTGTGTGTGTGATGGTGTGTTTGTGTGTGTGTGTGTGCGTGTGTGTGCGTGTGCGCGCGTGTGTGTGTGTGTGCGTGTGTGTGTGTGTGTGTGTGTGTGTGTGTGTGTGTGTGTGTGTGTGTGTGTGCTTTGTAAGCAGCGCATTTTATGTTGAACACAAAGAATGAAACACGCTTAGAAAGACAAGCTGCTCCACACATCGTTGACACAGAACGGGGGCACGTGAGGGGAGCCCACGAAAACGATAGAAGCTCAGTCATTTTGTTCTCTAAAAACTGTGCTTTAGCACAAGATCGAACATGATAGTTCAAGGGTTCAAGTTCAGGCGCCAAGCTATTCTGGCACAACCCTTGAACTATCAAGCTCAAGCGGTTGATGGGGGTGGGAGGGGCTACCAATACCTTTCACTCTTTCATTTACCACAAATAGCTCAGCTAAACACCAGAAAGCGTACATTAGCTTAAGTTATAGTCTCATTCGGTTAACACTTTGTAATCCATTCAGTACAGCCAGCAGTCAACTTGCGCGCTACGCCCATAGTAGACAAACACCTCTTAATGCCTGGAAATCCTCCACAAACTCGCACCGTCCCACATCAGTCGCTGTAGGTCAAAAACTGATAAACTGACCCATCATTTTAGAGGGCTCAACTACCGTTGAAAGTCACGTCATGATAGTAAAAACTAGAAATGGAGACTTTCCTCCGCTGGCGTCAGTTGCATGAGTGAGCATATTCCTGCGCCAGCCACTAAGCAAGGTGCTCCGCTACAGCGGCGCACCTTGCTTAGTGGCTCGCGCAGGACTAAGCTCACTCAAGCAACTGGCCCCCTGCTCAGCGATTTGAACTTGCGCTTTCAAGCCACAAGGTTCAAAGGTACAGACCAGCACACTGACGCACCAACAGTGTGTCACGTGATGTTTACATTTTCAGAAAATTACACGGAAATAGACATTTCCGGCTGAAGAATTTCGAAATATTCAGGCCTAGAGTTGTTGTTTATTTTTCCGAAATAAAAGTTTCGCAATGACGAATACCGCCTGACCGCAAACTATCCGATGATCAGCTTGCAGTTCCTAAAATAGTCCTTCCATCTGCAAGAGTCTTAGTAAGACTCTTGCTGGTAAATATCATTTCATTTGTATCAATGTCCTAATGTTCAGTGTTTTCGTTGTTGTGCTGAAACATTCAGTTTCAATAAATCATAGGGGCGGTTGTTCACTAGAGCGCAAACGCTTGAATTAATCGGAGCATTTTGCTGTTCAAAATATGTAGGCCCTGTTTATGAATAGTTCTGCTACGCAGATGGAGTAAATGGGTGTGGGAGCTGGGCCTGTGAGTGACCAATGGAGTGATAATAGGCGTTTCTGTGGCCGGAGATTGGGCACACCTTCACACATACCGCACTCTCTCTCTCTCTCTCTCTCTCTCTCTCTCTCTCTCTCTCTCTCTCTCTCTCTCTCTCTCTCTCTCTCTCTCTCTCTCTCTCGTAACCAGTTACTTTCACAGTTATAAAATACCGCTTCATTCTTCATTGTTCTTTTTATTCAGCCCAGAAAATCATGCTACCACAACCGCGATAGCTGAAATGTGGTAATCCGGGCGCCAAGCTAACATGACATCACCTTTGAACTGAATTATCACGAAGAGTGCATAGGGAGGGGGGAGGGGTACCATCAAGGATTTACGATTTATTTCGCGATTCACAAATCAGGGATTGAACATTATCAATCACGTTTCAATGACGGAAAAAGACGGCGGAGACAACGTATTGCTTTTATAGCCTTTCTTCACTGGCCAAAACGCAAACAGCGAAGGGAAGGGGGGTGGGAGAGGGGGGTGATTTTAGATTTTAGGGCATACTCTGACCCCCTCACCCCCCCCCCCCCGCCCCCCCCCCCCCCCCCCCCGCCCCCACACACACTCTCTTCTCTCTACCACGGTCAGTTGTTTCCTGAACTGTTAGTGTTCTGAGGGCCGGCCTTCGACCTTGAAGCCATACGCGTGTACTCCTCCAGAGGACAAAGTGATCAATCATTGCTGTTTTGGCCAGAATAGCTCGCGACATGGACCTGTCAAGCTGCGTGTTGCCGACAGCGGGCCGAGTTCTAATAGGATAAGAATGCGTCAAATGAACACAGGCACAGGAATGTGTGCAGCTGCCATTAGAAAAGCGAGGACTTTAACCTATTTAACGCCACGGCCTCATTTCCTAAATGTTGGAGCTGCCACCTAACAACTATATTATGTATGACATCTTACATAGAAGTATTGCCATTCCAATACTTAATATCATAATTCATAGTCTGGTGGGTAAACTATTATAATAAGTAATTTGTGTGTGTGGTTGGATGTTAATTATTGTTATTTTTTTACATTAACAAGTTGTGTGTTTGGTTGATTTTGTGTGTGTCGGTGTGTGTGTGTGTTTTTGGTTGTTTTTTTTTTTGCGTCTAATAACACTCATGTGTGAAAAGACGTTAAATAAATTCCTGATCCTGAACTATAATTATATAAGTTGAAGGAGAAAGACTGGCCGTGATAATTCAAGGGTAGCACCAGATTAGCTTGGCGCCAACAGGCGCCAAGCTAATCTGGCACTACCCTTGAATTATCATGGTCGATCTATCTCCTGCTGTAGTGCGTCGGGGCTGAATAGGTTAACCCCTTCACTGCCCGTGGACGCAAATTTTGTTTCTGAAATCTTTCTGAATTCAACGACAACTGAAAGAGCCAACAAACGTCCAAAAAAACACGGATGCAAAGTGCGGTCAACAAGAGACATAGATCCTCATGAGCCCCCACGACTGCGGAAGGTCACGAGGGTCTATGCCTCTAGCAGCAGGGTTACTTGTGTTCAGGAAATGGGGTTTAAGTCCCTTTCGTGGTGAAAAGCGCTGTTTTCATTTTCATTCAATGAAAATCTCGCTTTTCAGAAAGAAGAAAAAAGACCTGACTGTCTGTTTGGAATTTGGCCTGCACTGACGGGGTACTGCCGTCGGAATGTGATTTGTGGGAAACGTACGCCGCAACGACGCCACACATGTTTCAAACGCCTTCATGGTTCTTTGCAACTGAAAGCGCGAACAATGCAGCAGAGAGTGCGGGTTTAGTTTGTTACAAAATAGTTTAGTTCTCTCCCTCACCCCTCCCCGAACACCCCCCTACCCCCCTTCCGCTCCTAACCTCCCTCCTTCCCCTCCCCCACCCACCCACCCACACACACACACACACACACTCCAACCCCCTCTCCGCCCGCCCTACCCCCTTTCCTTCTCCCACCCCCCCCCCCCTTTTCGCAATTCGTGGTCACAAATTTTGTTTCTGAAATCTTTGTTAATTCAATGCCATTCAGCCCCAGGTATTCAAGGCAGGGCCGGATCCAGGGGGGGGGGGGAGTGCTTTGGTACTACAGCACCCCTCCAAGGCTGGCATCAAACTATACTCAAGTGTGTTTAAAATTGAGTTGTAACGCTTGTAGTGTTTCAGCGCCGTACCGTAACACCAGTTAAAATCTTTCAAAAACGTCAGAAGAACAGTTTTCGGTTGTGGTGTTTTGATATAATTATACTAGACCCTGGCAATAGAAAAAATAAAAGTTGAGCACAACCCCCCCCCCGCCTTCCACCCCCACCCCATGAAAACTGATTGACCCGGTGCTGCAAGGAAGAAGAGCACACAGTGGTGTCAGCAAGAAGCATAGATCCTCATGAGCCCCCGCGGTCGCGGGGGCTCATGAGGATCTATGCCTCTTGCAGTTGGGTGGCGTTCATGTTTTTCTCGGCAGTGAACTGAAGGGGTTAAAGCGATCTGCTCCACCGGGGTTCTCAATGTTGTCTTGGCTCAACTCAAACTATTCTCCCCTTCTTTTCACAGTCCGTGTGAGCAGTCACACGTACCAGAGGTTGTCCGCCGCCTTCTTGATCGTGACGGAAGGAGCTCCACTACGTACAGCAGACAAGAAGTGCGGGAAAAGTCCTTTCGTCGCACAACGTTCAGACTTCATCATGTAACTCGCCGTACCCCAAGACCGAAACCCCCAAAATAATGTTGCCGTTGTCCTCTGAAGACTGCAGGACACAGACCGACCATGATAGTTCAAGGGTGATGCCAGAATAGCTTGGCGCCCACAAGGCGCCAAGCTATTCTGGCATCACCCTTGAACTATCATGGTCGATCCACATCTTGCTGTGGTGTGCCTGGGATAGAACGGGTTAAGTAAGCCCTGTCGCTCAGCATTATTGTAAGACTGACATACTCAGAACATTGACGAAGGAGATACTGTGAACTATTAACCATTAATCGCCTGGAGTGGGTCGCTTTAACCCGTTCAGTGCCAGCAGACGCAGACAAGGTTTGTGCGATCTTTGTCAATTGAAGACCAATACACCCTAGACGTCCCAAGAACTGACGCCTTAACCAGGTCAGTGTCAGTTGATGGAGATAATGTTTCGGCATTATTTGTTATCTCAACACCAAAACTGCCTACTTTCACATGCAGGAAACATGATTTCAAAAGGTGTCGGCAAGAGGTGTAGATCCTCATAAGCCCCCGCAAATGCGGGGGGCTCATAAGGATCTACACCTCTTGCGGTTGGGTGGTGTTCACATTCTCTCGGCGCTGGACGTGTTAAGCTGTATATGACGGCGTGATTCAAGCAACGCAGATGACGAAACGTGATCAGGCAGCCATGTCACATCAGTTGCGGCGAAGTTACTGGACCGTGTGACACGGTAATGTATCCCTTTTGTTGTTAATGCGAATCACCTGTCTGCAAAAATTTAAAAAATATATGTATATACTGCACAGTCAGTTTACTTTTTAATGGTCCATACCTTATTGTGCCAAGAACTAAAGACGAGGAGGTCACACTAACCTTGCTTTCAATACCAGCGTCGCAAGTCAAACGCAATATATGTTTACCCTGTACCCCTGCAATGAGGGAACAATGCACCACCCAAATGCAAGAGACATTGATCCTCATGAGCCCCCGCATTCGCGGGGGCTTATGAGGATCTATGTCTCTTGATAATCCTACTTTCAATCCACGTTCCTGGGACTGACGAGGTGCTTTGACCTTGAACCGGCAAAGATTTGAGAAACAATCAGCGGCCACTGGTTGGGAAGGACTTAGAATGAAAATAGATAATGACTAAACCCCAACAATATTGGCAACAACAACTTTGAGTCAGTCAACAAAGACTGAACACAGAGCTAGATTCTCATGATCCCCATGAACAGAACCCACATAATGGGTTGTTCCTCCTCACAAGGATTACGATTTGTAAGTCATTTTAGCATGACATTTTTTTTTTTTCGAGAATATATTTGCGTCATGTCTTAAGACCTTTCTTTTATTCTGGCTGGCCAGATTTTTACTCATCCCAGCGTGAGATGGCCTTAGTCGCCTGCTCGGCGTGAAACACAATAACTAACTGACTCTCTTACAAGGGTTACAATTTAACAAAGAAGAAAGAAAAGAAAGAAACGGGACTCAGCGAATTCAGAAACACAAGAGACCAGCACCGTACACTGAAACACACATGTAAGGGAGAAGCCCCTATTATGAAACAATGCCTTGCTCCCGGCGAAACGAAATAACTGTTCCAAATTCCACATGTGCAGTAACATAGAGCTAATTCAGTGAGCCTTACTTCCTGTACAAGAATGTCAGGCGTGATGAAAACGAAAACACGCCGAGAAAATGTGATTTTTGACCCTTCTGCTTCTTATTTTTCGCCATTTTGAAACACCTAAACCAGCGTTCAGTTTTGTTATTTTTTTTTTTAAATAGCCAATCTTTTCATGAAGAGCAATCTTCGGACATCAGATAACCCACGGCATTCGTTTGGTTCTCTTTGTTGTTTTGAAGGCACGCATTTTCCTGGAGAGATATCTTGTTGTTATTATAAAACACACAACAGCACCTAATATGAAACGTGTTTCATATTTAGAACAGTGTTTCATATAAGGCGCTTGTTTGTCTAGCGTATATATCGGAAACCATCCAGCCAGTTTGTTCCAAATTTCAGATGTTGATACTTTTTCTCAATACCGAGTGTCCCACACCAGGATCATGTCACTTTCGTCAAGGTCAAGATCACAACGGCTACAATTACTATGTATGCCATTGTCCAGGCAATGTTACTGGAAACACCAAAACGATGTAATCCAAATGGCAAATTGTGATATTTTGTGACGACAGAGAGTGTTACACACCAGAATCTGTGCACTGCCTTAAAGGCCAAGGTCCCAACGGTCATATTTGTTTTGTGCAGATTTGTGTGCTAGGCAATATCTCAAAAACCATTGGGCCTATTCAATCCAAATTTTAGATAGTAGTATTTTACCATATCAAATTTTAGATAGTAGTATTTTACCATATCACACATTGCCATCTATCTTATCTGCGCCTCTACCTCAAGGTCAAGGTTATAGTTGCCATATTTGTCTTGCAGATTATTGAGTAGAGAATACCTCTGAAATCGCTGTACTGATTTGCTCTGAATTTTGTAGGAAATGATGCCTTACCCTCATATGTGATGTCGTTAACAGAATGAATTCATGACCTGTAAGGTGAAGGTCGCAGAGGCATTATTTGTGCGAGCCTTTGTGTAGGCAATATCTCTGAAGCCACAGGCTCGATTAAAAAAAAAATTTGCTTGATGATATTTTCACTTAACCCCTTCACAGCCGAGAAACTCTCAATAGCATTTATCTGCAAGACACATAGATCCTCATAAGCCTCGCGCTATGGTGATTTTGGCTCATGCTGACACAACTGACATATATTTATTTGACGGTTGGGGTTCCTTGGAACTGAATTAAGAAAGATTTCAGAGCAATATTTGCGTCCAGTGGTAGTGAAGAGAAGAAAAAAACCCAGATATGTCAAAAACCAGGTTTATGTCGCTACATCACTTGAAGATGACGCGCATATTTGTTTGGAATGCTTTCAGACAGACAAAATGGCGCATTACTGTCTCCTTGGAGGGGGTGGGGCTAAATACTTGTTCCAGGAGCAAACCTTGTTGGCTTAGGTGTGACAGCAAATGTGAAACAGTATAAATGTAGTCACCAATCGTCCATGCATCCGCTTTTCAGCCATCCTGTGTGAATGCATGCGGTTTGTATAAAGCAATTTCTTAGGGACTGTAACATTCACAGACTTTAAACTCGACACAGCTGTAGTTTACAAAAAGAACTTTACCTACATATTTCATCTGTAGAAAAGGTCAAGGTCATCATAGGTCGATGTGTTTGTAAAGATTAGTCATTTTTCGCACACACATTTTTTTAAAGTTAACTTTGGGCGCAAAAGTTTAAAAGTACCTAAGTATGCATTTTATGCTACGAATACTATTGCGAATCATGACCTCTCTTTCAGGTAGAGGGCAGTTTTTAATAAAAAAAAAGAACGTGCGGGAAATTCCGTAGACCTTTTCGTGGGAACTCTTCCTGTCGGCGGAGTCACAGTTGCTGTGAATGTGAAGAGGGTGATGACCTACAAATGCGCCACTTGTTGACTATCAAAACGAGGGGCGGGTGGTGCTGGTGTTAGTGCGGGTGGGAGGTCGCGAGAAGGGCCGGGAGAGAGGTCTGGAGACCTTTTCACCAATGGCCGAAATATCACACGACGGATCGTTTACAACTTCCAAGAAGAGGCGCGGGAGGGTGTGTGTGTGTGTGTGTGTGGTGGGGGGTGGGGGGGTGGGGGGAGGGAGGTGGTGTCCAAACTGCCCAAAATGGACAATTACACATTAAAAAATATCCTGGGAGCCGTGCACTTTGGAACACCCCTCTCCCCCTAAATTTTCTTCTGAATATGTACATAAACCTGTGTCGATAATGCTAGCTTTTATCAAGTTTTACTTCTGAGGTGGAAAATCTAAAATACCGTGCAGTAGTTTATATTCCCCCATACATAGAACATTTTCAACACACTTGCTGACCATGCCTGCCCTTTGACCTTTGGACGGAGCCAATAAAATTAATATGCATAGACAGTGTAATCCCTAGCAAAGCATTTCTACTGTGGTCTTACTGCAAAGTTTACATACAAACTACCTTTAATAGCAACAACCTAAAATAAAAGCCTTCTTACTTCCCGTGACGTTTGACCTTAACGAGACGTTAACTTAGTAGAGCTGCAAACAAAAGTTGTATCATAAGTTTTCTCTTTGAAAAGTTTTAAAATAAAATTATAACTAGTTTCTTTAAAAAATCGCCCGTTTTTTTTACCTTTGTAACCTTGACCTTTCATGGAGGTCAGCGCAAGTGACAATCAAAGCTATTGTCAAATAGGATCACTGTGTCAAATTAGAAGTCTGTGGCTCTGATGGTCTTTCAGAAATTCAAAATGATAAAATCTGTCACAATTGGATATACACAGGATGATGGATGGATGGACCAATAGTGGACCAGTGGCGGATGACTCATTATATTTAACTCACTTTCAATGTTAAATGAGACTATAATGTGTGCTAACCATTTTTCATGCCTTAATTTTCCAACAAAATATAAGTGAAACTTGTAAAAAAAAAAAAAAGGACATATTCACACAGTTTCATAATAGGAGACCTAGTGTTTCATATTAGGCAAATGGTGTCTAATATGAAACAATGTGTCACTTTTTCAAACTGGAACTGCTTCTGCATCGTTTTGAGTTTGAAATTTGGCTTTGACCTAAGATGCATCAATAATATAATCTCTATCAAACCCTGGTTTCGGATTGATTCTACCTTTTTTGGACGGTCGCGGCAGACGTTTTTGATTAAGTGTTTCATACATGGGTCGCCTCCCTTAACACCGTTTTTTTTTTTTTTTTCGACGTAGGCCGAAATTGGTTTCGGGAGGGTTGGTCGTTCATGGTACAAAAAACACCTTGGGACGATCATTTGCACTTAAAATATTTGCGCTCCGAGCCAAAGACAGCAGGACAAGTGATCGTAAATTTACGCGTAAAGCAGACAGCAGTGAGATTGCACTAAACGAAAACTCGAAGCACTGTCCCATTTCTAGTCCATCATATACCAACATGATCGGATCGGACAAGGTCGGATTTTCTTAACCCATTGAGCCCTGACGCACTACAGCAGGAGATGGGTCGACCATGATAATTCAAGGGTAGTGCCAGATTAGCTTGGCGCCTGTCGGCGCCAAGCTAATCTGGCATTGTCCTTGAATTATCACGGTCGATCCATCTCCTGCAACTGGTGCATAGTCATTAGATCAAACAACTAATCACTCACTCACTCACTCACTCACTCATTCATCATTCATTCAATCCTCTCTGCGCCGTCTGGTGCTTGAGGCGACGGCAAGGGAGCGCCACTTTTGTCTGTCAGCTGCTATTTTGGGTGCTGTTTGCAGAGTAAGGCCTCTGTTCTTGAGCTCTCGCTCCACGGTTCGGCGCCACGTCTCCTTTGGTCGCCCACGGTTTCTCTTCCCCTGTGGTGTCCATCTCAGTGTCACCCTTGGTAATAAGTCGGGTGACATTCTGCAAACGTGGCCTAGCCATCTCCATCTCCGTGTGGCGATGGTTTCAGCGATGCTGTCTGCGCCTGCTCTCTTCCGTAGTTCCTCGTTTGTAATCATGTTTGGCCAGAAGACCTTCATGATCCGTCGCAGGCACTTGTTCTGGAAGACTTCCAGCTTGCGTTCCGTAGCAGTAGTGGATTTCCAGCACTCTGACCCATAGAGAAGGACACTCAGCACGTTACTCTTAAAAATACGAAGCTTGGTGTGGATGCTCAGGTTTGTGGTCCTCCAGATGGGTTTCAGCATTGCGAAGGCTTGGTTGGCTTTGCTGATTCTTGTGGTGATCTCCCTTGTGCAGTCTCCATCTGTGGTAACCTTGCTGCCCAGGTACGTGAACTCGTCCACCTCTTGCAGAGGTTGGTCATTGATGGTGATTGGGTCGCCCACTATGGTGTTCTTCCTCATGACTTGAGTCTTCCTAATGTTGACCCCGAGACCTATGGAGCTTGCTGACTGTGTCAACTGTTGTGTCTTCTGTTGCATGTCCTGGTTTCTGCTTGCCAGCAGCCCGATATCATCGGCGTAGTCGAGGTCATCCAGCATTGAGGTCAGCGTCCACTGAATTCCCTGCCTCCTTCCCTCTGTGGTGCGGCGCATGATCCAATCAATTGCCATTGAGAAGAGGATCGGCGAAAGAATACATCCTTGTTTCACTCCGGTTTCCACCTTAAACGGTTCGGTGAGCTGGTTGTTGTGGACGACTCTGCACTCAAAATTCTTGTACAGGGACCTGATGACGTTGACAAGTTTCTGGGGAATTCCATAGTATCGCAGGATTTTCCAAAGGGAGTCTCGATGCAGACTGTCGAAGGCCTTCTCAAAGTCCACAAAGACCACATAGAGGGATCCATTCCATTCGTTAGACTGTTCAAGGATCTGTCTCAGGACGAAAATATGGTCAATGCAGGACTTGCCTTTCCTAAAGCCTGCCTGCTCCTGGCGAAGGATGCCATCCACTGCTGTCGTAATGCGTTCAAGGAGAATGCGGCTGAAGATCTTGCTGGTGAGGGATAGTAAGGTGATGCCTCGCCAGTTGTTACAGTTCCCCAGGTCTCCTTTCTTCGGAAGTTTGACGATGGTGCCGGTCTTCCAATCGCTCGGCGCTTCTTCAGTGTCCCAGATCTTTTGAAAAATCTGACAAAGAAGCTGCGGCGTTACCGTATCTTCTACTTTCAGCATCTCGGGGCACACTCCGTCATCGCCAGGTGCCTTCCCGTTCTTCAGCTTTTGAATGGCCTGCTTGACTTCCGCAATAGTAATGTTGCCGAGGTTAATGTCCAGGTCCTCCTCCGCTTCAGGAATGTCAGTGAGGGTTGGTGGGTCTGAGCGGTTCAGGATGGACTCGAAGTGTTGCTTCCATCTCTTCAGCTTCTCTTCCTCTACTGTGACATGAGTTCCATCTTCAGCTCTCACTGGAAGGTCGTGGTACTGTCCGTAATCGCCCTTCAGCTTCTTGGTGTTCTGGTATACTGTCTTCATGTCTCTCTGTTTTGCAGCTGCCTCCGCTTCTTCTGCCAGCCTTTCTGTGTGCATTCTCTTGTCTCTTCTCGCTGATGTCTTCACCGCTTGATCTTTCTCTCTGTATTCTCTTGATATTCTTTCCTTCAGTCTTGGTGATTTGGTGTCCAAAAGTTTCTTCTTGATCTGTCTTCTCTCTTCTATGCGAGCCCACGTGTCTTCTGAGATCCACTCTGTCTTCCTGCTCTTTCTGTATCCTAAAACTTCCCCTCCTGTTTCCTTCATGGCTCTGTTGAAATCTTCAATAGTCAGCGCTGTCTCATCTTCCAAAACACTAAATCTATTCCTGAGGGCCAACCTAAACTCTTCTTTCACTTTTGGGTCTTTCAACTTGGCCACGTCGTAGCGCTGATTTCTGGTGTCTCCTATCTTTACTTTCCTAAGCTTCAATGTCACCTTCCCCACCAGAAGACTATGGTCGCTGCCAATGTCAGCATGTCGCATCACTCGCACATCCTGCAGAGAGTGCCTCCAGCGACCGTTAATGATGATGTGGTCGATCTGGTTCTGGGTCTTGCCGTCTGGTGATTTCCATGTGAGTTTGTGGATCTCCCTATGCGCAAACAGGGTCCCTCCTATGACTAAGTCATTTTCCTCGCAGAAATTGACCAGCCTCTCCCCGTTGTCGTTGATCACACCCGCTCCATGTCGTCCCATGGTCCTCTCTCTGTCTTCATTGTCGCAGCCAACCTTAGCGTTGAAGTCACCGATCAGCATCAGCACGTCATGTCGAGGGATGTCTTCCAAAACAGCTTGGAGGGCGTCGTAGAATGCATCCTTATCCTCTTCTTCCGCGTCGTCTATCGGTGCGTAGCCCACAACAATAGACAGCTTTGCGTATTTGGAATTCATCCTGACGTACAGCAGGCGCTCGTTCACAGGTTTCCACTGTAGGACGGTGTTGGCCTTGCTCTTATTGATGATGACAGCAACTCCTTCTCGGTGTTCGTTGTCTGTTCCAGACCAGATGATGACTTCTCCGGAGCTCAACCTCTGTTTGCCAGCACCAGTCCATCTTGCTTCTGTTACTCCCATGAGGGTTAGTTGTAGCGGTTTAGTTCACTTACTGCTTGCGCCAGCTTTCCAGTCTGGTAGAGCGTTCGCACATTCCAGCATCCAATTCTGATCCATCGTTTTGGCGTCAGGAGTTCCGCTATCGGGGTGGAGACGTCCTTGCGGCTTTGGTCCCCATCCGTCATAAGTCCAGTTTCCTGGTCTGCTTCGCTCCCAGCGCCGGTTGTCGCTTTTTCCCTTGTTGTCGTTTCCGTAGCAAGTTTCTTTTTACAGGGTGGAGTCGCTAGCCCCACGCCTAACCCTCCTCCTTTATCCTGACTTGGGACAGGCAGTTAAGCCATCAAAGGGGCCTCCCTGGTGGAGTTCACTCACTCACTCACTCACTCACTAATCAAACAACTAATCACTCACTCACTCAGCTAATCAATCAATCAATCAATCATGCACACATGCCCTCAGTGACTCGCTCACTCACTCATTCAATCAATCAATCATTTGGCGAACGAGTTCAGAACTTTAGGTAGCTGGCACTGCAGGCTGTCGGACCAAGACAGTGCGCGGTATACGTATGTAGGTGAATGTAGATCAGATGCAGGGGGCCAGACACACAACCACTGTACATGGTGTATGACCGTAGTACTTAGTAGTAGGACTTCACTGTATGAATTGCCTGTCAGTGGGAGGTCCGCGGTGAACAGGACCAAGGGTGTGCGCCACCTCTCTTTTTTTGGGGGAGGTCGGTTATCTTTTCTTTTTTAAATTGTTTGAGTGTCTGCAAGCAGAATTGTGAATTAACCCCTTCCATGCCGAGAAAAATTAACACCACCCTACTGCAAGAGGCATAGATCCTCATGAACCCCCGCAATTGCGGGGGTTCATGAGGATCTCTGCCTCTTGCTGAGACCAGTGTGCATCCATGTTCCTTGGACGGGTGGCGGATTTTCACTGTCCGTTGAAACGATCAACAGTTTCAGAAATGAAACAAATGTGTCCGGTGGCAAGGGAGCGGTTACTGCAGACAGAAGGTACGAGTTACTGAATGTGTATGGGAGTCCTTAACTCCTGGTACAGTGACCTCCACCGTAAAGAAACAGCACATTTCAAACTCTGTTTCCTTTTAACCCTTTATGAGCCATGGGCGCATTTTCCCGAGGTTTGGAAGTGTTACATAACGACTATGTGACTGTGCACTACTCGCAGGAGGTGGACTGACCATGATAATTCAAGGGTAGTGCCAGATTAGCTTGGCGCCTGAAGGCGCCAAGCTAATCTGGCACTACCCTTGAATTATCTTGGTCAATCAATCTCCTGTTGTAGGCTGTAGGGTGTTGGCGCTGAAAGGGTTAATTAAAAAAAACGCAGCCAACACCATATTAGGAGTACGTCGCCTTGACTAGCCTTCTTTACCACGTTTTGCCGTGTGACAAGATGTAAAAACAGCATCACTATGTCAACAAAGGATGACGTGATAGGTGGTGGAAACGTTCTTAGAATTTTTACAAGTAGCAATGATGTCATTATGAAAGTGATGTCATAGTTAACTGACCAAAGTTTCACGTCGCTATTGATGAAATAGATGATGTAATGTCCCAGTCAAGACTCTTCTTTATGCTCTGTTCTTTTGCCCTGCTAATGTCATATGAATAATGTATAATATAATATGAATAATTAATAATGTAAATGAATAAGTTTAATGTCATATGAATAATTTATTTTGCAGTATGAACAATTTATAAGGTAAAATGAATGATTTATAAGTGTGTCACTGTCAAAGGGTGCAGGTGAAAAAAACGAACGGCTGATATCGAACAACTTGGAAACACTGACTGAACTCTTGGTCATGTAACCGCCTCGCTACTTTCAACCACTGCAAGTGCTGCACATACCTACCGCGGCCCCATTGTCACACTTGAGAGGAAAGCAGGCCCGCCGGTACCGACCGTCAATCTCTTTCTCACCCGTAATCCGCGTACTCACCACAATAATACGGTCAAAGACACCCGTAATACGATATTAATTGCAGTTTCTTTCGAGTAAACCCTCGCGCACCCTGTACAAGCTCCACTGAGGCGCGGGCCTGATTACCCGAAGAAACTGTAAAATGTCGTTGGCATTTGCCACAAATATTACCGTTTGAATAGCCGTTGAGCTTGCACCGAGCTTGTACCAGGCGCGCGAGGGCTTAGTCGAAGAAACTGTAAAATTTGGCATTTGTCACACACTGTAACCGCTGTAATCGCTGAGCTTGTATTGAGTCGCGAGGATTCAACAGCAAAACGTGCATGTTGTATGCTGACTTCCATTAAAAAAAACAAAAAACGCGAAAGCACAATACGCCGTGTTTTGCATTGCACCTCACTGGCGTAAATGTTGAGTTGTGCACTAACTTCTTACATTGCACGGAAGTCTTGGCCCTCAGTGACATGTGACACAAGTCAACTCTTTACAGTTAAGATGTTTCAGTATGGGAAACAACGTTTGAAATGTTAGCGTTTTTTTTTATGAAAGTCAGAATATTTCGGGCGTCAGTCAATACTGCCTGATAGGTTCCGTGTGTTCGAATTTGCGTCAGTGGATTCCCCGTAGTTTTCGGGATATGCCGAGATTTACTGCGCTATGAATTTGAAACGCTGAGATAAATGGGGACAACAAGAGGATAGATTCTCATGAGCCCCCGCATCTGCGGGGGCTCATGAGGATCTATGCCTCTTGCCAATGTGTTTGAGTTCAGTCGTAGTGTTCGAGTTTGCGTGCGGATTTTCTGTAGCTTTCGCGGTATGACTACTCGATGCGTGGTTAATTTAAACGCAGTTATAAGGGATGCGTTTTGCATTTTACACACTTAGCAGACATTTTGAGGGGGGGGGGGGGGGGTCTGGATTTTGCAGAAAAAAAAATCAACTACTGTAAAAGGGGTAGGGGAGCTGGGCGGGGACTTGTTTAGGTACCACAGTGAAATATACAATAATACAGAGTTTTTATATAGCGCCCTTCCCCACGGACAGCAAGCTCGGAGCGCTTTAGAGCACATAAAAATTATATTAAAAAGGAGAAAAATTAAAACGCACTCACTCTTTAAATAAACACCTGCTCGCACCGTGTAGGCGCATTTCTAACACGAAACACACACACACACACACACACACACACACACACACACACACACACACACACACACACACGCAGCCTACCTACATGGGCTACCTATATACGAAAACAACCAAGATTTCCAGGCAGCACATCCAGACTAAGCTCATCTTGATAATATGCTACCTGGAAAAGATGAGTCTTCAAATTTGTTTTGAAAATCATCAGGGTAGGGGATAGACGGACATGCATACACAATGGCTCACA
>BTPG01000007.1:136491042-136506042 GCA_036245525.1 Semisulcospira habei
GTCGTAATACTGAATAACATAGGGCCAACATAGGTGGTTTTTCTTTAAGCCCCCCCCCCCCCCCCCCCCCGTCCCATTGTTATGAAAAAAAATGTTGCTCCGCGGTCCCCCTCCCCTCCCCTACACGCCTCCCTCATCCCCCCCCCCCCACCTCTCCTACCCCCCTCCCCCACCCACCCCCTACCCAATACTCCTCCACCTAGCCACCCCCTCCCTCCCCCCCCCCCCCCCCGCTCGTCACCCACCTCCACGGGCCCACATTTTTGTCTACCGTATTGAAAATACGGACCTAGACTTTAGGATAGGGCTGGTCGGAGCACGTTCTGTAGCATGCAAATGACGAACATAGGCGGGCACACATCAGACTGACAGCGAAGTAACACGATAAATTTGCGTCATGCCTAGCTACTCTAACCGCGCTGTTGAACGTACATTTGGCGGGAAGCGCCGTGTGTGTGTGTGTGTGTGTGTGTGTGTGTGTGTGTGTGTGTGTGTGTGTGTGTGTGTGTGTGTGTGTGTGTGTGTGTGTGTGTGTGTGTGTGTGTGTGTGTAGACACGAGTATCTCCGGTGTTTGTGTACATACAGGCTGAAATTTTAGGAAATGCTTCGATCGAGATTATTTCGGAGAGCCTCGGAGCATATTTTAATTGGAAGACTCATTTAGCGGAAAAGTTACCGTTTATATAAAAAGTCGGTTGAGTCACATGCATTCGAGTCCGTAATTTTCGTTCTATTCACTCGGAATTTGGGATATAGCTAGCTATGAGTTGGCTAGCCAGCTTTTCGCTTTTTTCGTAATAAGTGATTCATTGCAGAAAAAAATAAATAAAAAGTAAGAATTCTCGACTTCTAGAGAAGGATCAGACAGTGACAGTGACGTAAAGGCGCCAAACACGTCAGTGTTACGCAATGTTCCTAATTGTTTCCCAAAGCACCAGATGTCAGTGTTATACAATGTTTCTGAATTGACATCAAATTCGTCATTGTGTACAGGCGTCGCGGGTGGGCGAAACTAGCGATGACATGACTTGAAGCTTATAGTGACGCCATGTTGCTGTTCGTGCTATTCTTCTTCTTCAGAATTCCTGTCGCTACTCCAGCCCACAGACCGTAATGATGGCGGGAAGCGCATGTGTCCGTCTTCATTTGTGTGCGCGTGTGTGTTTTGATCAGGGTTTGGTTAGAGAGGAGAGAAATGGATCAGACGGATAATCTGAAAAAAAAAAATGAACATGAACTCTGAATGTTCCTAAAAGAAAACGCATGTGAGCTCCAAACAATACGGTAGACTTTGGGATGAAATCCTCATCTTGTTTTGTTTGCTTTGGTTGCTTATCCCAACTATCAACACAGCTGATCCACAAACAGTGAAACAGCAAGTATGACCAGGATACCGGCCAAAGGACAAAAGTATCTGAAAACGACAAAGGAGGGTACACATGTACACATAAAACAGGAAAACGAAAGCCTCAGACGAATTTTTAATTTTTTTATTGAAAATACTTAAACTTGTTCAATTTTTAATCCTTGTACTTAAGTGGTCCTAAATTTTAATCTGGATTGTAAATATGGAAAGTAAATTATACCTTTATATATATAAGGACCGCTGCTGGTGAGCAAGCGCACTATAAATCATTTTATAAAATGTTAATAAATAAATTATAGAATTAAATATTTTATGTCGTGCTCGTCAGCTAAAGTTAAAATCGCAAATCCCTGATCACCTCGGTGCAGAGGGACAGAAAAATGGAGAAAACAACAACAACAACATCCCAACTAGGCTGCAGAGAAAAATGATGTGAATAAAGGTTCTCCAAAATGAACGAAGATGACAGTGGTGATGGTGCCAACGACGACGCAAACGACGATGACCTAAATTAGTTATGTTAATTATTGATTTTGATGATTGTATAGGTATCACCCCTCAGCCTTAAGGCCTTCGCACACCACAGCAGGAGACAGATCGACCATGATAATTCAAGGATAGGCGCCAAGCTATTCTGGCACCACCCTTGAACTACCATGGTCGATCTGTCTCCTGAACAGGTGATACAGTCCTAAAAAAATAATTAAAAAAAAAAACAAACCAAAAATCGGACTTTGAGCTTTGTGACTCACTGTCTTAACCCACCAGTGACCAACAATGGCAACTATCCTATCCTCCGAGAAGAAGTAGAGGCTGCAGTGAAGTCGCTGAAAAAAGGGAAGGCAGCAGGAGCAGACAACATCCCTGCAGAGCTAGTCCAAGAAGGGGGAGAAGACACGATAAGCGCCTTACTAACAATCTGCAATAAGATCTGGCATTCACACCATGGACCCACTCACTTATAATAACTCTCCCCCAAAAAGGCAACTTACGTCAATGACAGAACTATCGCACGATCAGTCTTATATCCCACCCAAGCAAAGTCATGTTAAAGATCCTACTGAACAGGGTAAAGCCACAGGCAGAGGAAATCATAGCTGAGGAACAGGCAGGCTTCAGACCAGGGCGCAGCACAACTGAGCAGATCTTCAACCTGAGAGTTCTATGTGAGAGATACCTCAAGCACCAGCAGGACCTCTATCATGTCTTTGTGGATTTTAAGAAAGCGTTTGACAGGGTGTGGCATGCAGCCCTTTGGTCCACCATGAAGCTATACAATATCAATGCCAACCTGATCAAAGTCATAGCAAACCTTTACAACAAGGCCACTAGCGCAGTCTGCTTCAACGGCAAAATAGGAAACTGGTTTAGGACTACAGTTGGAGTCAGACAAGGCTGCTTGCTCTCACCTACTCTTTTCAACATCTTCCTGGAAAGAATCATGACGGACGCTCTGAAAGATCATGAAGGAACTGTCAGTATTGGAGGCAGAACAATCCAGAACTTGCGCTTTGCGGACGACATTGATGGCCTTGCAGGCACAGAGAAGGAGCTAGCTCAGCTGGTGGAAAAGCTGGATAGTACAGCCATTGCATATGGGATGGAAATCAGTGCAGAGAAGACCAAACTGATGACCAATAACGCCAGTGGCATTGGCTCTGAAATCATGGTTGGAGGCTAAAAACTGGAAACAGTTAAGAAATTCAAATACTTAGAAGCCATTGTGACAGATGAGGGATCAAAACCAGAAATACTGTCCATGATTGCACAGACAACAACAGCACTGACAAGATTGAAGACCATATGGAAGGACAGAAACATCACACTTTGCTCCAAGATCAGACTGATGCGCTCCTTAGTCATCTCAGTGTTCTTGTATGCCTGCGAGTCATGGACTCTCACAGCAGACCTTGAAAGGAGGATACAAGCCACTGAAATGAGATGTTTTCGAAGGCTGCTTGGCATCTCATACAGAGATCACATCACAACCGAGGAATTGGGAAGCAGAATCAGGCAAGCCATCGGGCCCTATGAAGACTTATTAGCCATTGTGAGAAAACGCAAACTGAAGTGGTATGGGCATGTCACACGTTCAGCAGGGTTTGCCAAAACAATCCTGCAAGGCACTGTGCAAGGAGGACGAAGGAGAGGAAGACAGAGGAAAAGATGGGACGACAATATCTCAGAGTGGACAGGACTGAAGCTGGCGATACGCTGAGAATGGCAGAGAACAGAGCGGAATGGAGGGAGCTGGTTGTTAAGTCATCAGTGGTGCCCCAAGGGTCGACAAGACTACGGGATATAGATAGATAGATAGATAGATAGATAGATAGATAGATAGATAGATAGATAGATAGATAGATAGATAGATAGATAGATAGATAGATAGATAGATAGATAGATAGATAGATAGATAGATAGATAGATAGATAGATAGATAGATAGATAGATAGATAGATAGATAGATAGATAGATAGATAGATAGATAGATAGTCTTAACACTTTCAAGACTTGTCGCATCCGGATTCGTGGCTTTACTCCGCGAATCCGGTTGCGGCAGGTCTCGAAAGAGTTAACCATATTGCGTGTCAACAATTCTGCAAACCTTCGCATGGTCTGCTGCCAGCCACACCACACGACTAATAATCTGGCTAAGAAATCACTCATGTGGAACAGTAAACAGAAATACACAGCTGATGGAGTCGGGTCGTAAGTCCACACACGCTACGTTTTGCTCAACACCGAAAGTGTACAATTACCACCTGTCGTTATTTCAGGTGTTGAGTTCAGTGTCCTAACAGGCCTACCCTAATTGCCAAGTGTCCCATGTACCAAGTGTTCAAAACCGTATAAGACCGTGGACTGTCTGCGCAGCCGTGGAAGTGTTACGGTACCTGTGAGCTACCGTGAAACCGCACCCCGATTAACCGCTAACCGAACATTTCGAAACAACTATTTGCATCATGTATAAATAAATAAATCAATAAATAAAATAAAATAAAATAAAATAATGAAAAAAAATATAAATCAAATCAGATGAAATAATTGTGTCCGCTGACTGTGCAGCTGCAGAAGTGTTACGGTACCTGTGGGCTGGGCTACCGTCAAACCGCAGCCAATGGTGTAACCCGCTAACCAACTATTTGCACGCAGAAAACAAATTAATAAAATAAAATAAAATAAAATAAAAGCAGCCTTTGTATCTCGTGAAAACTTCGGGTTATGATGTCTCAGTACTGTGCTGTGCGCGGACCAACTAACATGAAGTTCAATGGCGGTCCGATGACTGTTAGCTAACCGTGCTTTACGTTTGGGTCACGTCGCCCCGGTTGTAAAACAAGTATTCAGACGTAGGTACTTGTCCACATAATGTCCCTACAGACAGCGTATTGAAAATAGTCATAGACTAAAACCAAGGCAACTTCCTCACAGGTTGTCAGTCTGATGATATAAATGAAGCCCGTAAGTTTAAGCAAGGAGCATAGTTCTCAAGGTCCCCCTGCAACAGCAGGGGCACATGATAATCTATGCTTCTTGCATGTATTCGTTGAGTGATTTCACCGTGTCCAAAGGTTCTTTGATCTCTGGAGCCTCAAGCTGCGATGACGTCAAAGCTTTGGACAGACCCTCGGCCAATAGCCAAGACCAGAGCGTCACCCTTTGTCCAATTCAGGTGACAACAGGCTGAAGTGATTACACGTCAGTCTGTGGCCAATCATTGTCGGCGAGACAATGGGCTGAAACTGATACGGGGATCTTTTACAACACGAAGCCGTAGGTCATGGTTTGACGTTTTTTCTCGCCGCTGGCATGTGCACATTTGGGTTCAGTTGTGCTGTGCTTGCTCTTTTAGTTCTGCCAGCAAGGGTGTAGAGACCGTGGGGGAGGGGGGGGGGAGGGGCGGGGGAATAAAAAGTAAGGGGTGGGAGGTAGGCTAGAATATACGGTCTCTGCCCCTACCCCCCCCCCCTTCCCCCTCATGAAAAAAAGGCTCCCGGTTTTACAACAGTATGAAGAGTCCGTTGACCTACAGATGTAAATTTAAGAGGGTACACAGAAACCATTTGAGCATTTTAAAGGGTACAACAATTGACTCATTAATACTGAAGCATGTGCTTGTTCCATGTTAAATAATAATTAGTGCGTCTGGGACGCAGATGCGCTAAATGTTAACGTGTCTGCCTACCCCTTCGTCACGTTTTTAGTGCGTTAGTTTGAATTCCAGTGCGTCATATTGGCGCACAGACACCACTCAGAGTTTGATTTTTTTTTTTTTTTCGAGGTCTTGTAGTTGTGAGTGTTATAGATGTCCCTTTTGATTTTAAAATAAAATGCCAAGTCTTATTGCGTGAAGAAAAACAACTCAGCATCAACATGAACAAGAATGAACACGTATCAGATTGTATTCACGTCTAAAATGTTCAGTCGCGTGTTTCTCACATCGGAGAGAGAGAGAGATAATGAATCTTTATTTATTCAGGATAAAGCTATTAGGCAACTCAATGCCTGTCTTACAAGCTGTCCTGTAAACAAACAACATAACAGGAAAATAAACAGAGCATGCAAATACTAACAATAATAATAATAATAAGAAGAAGAAGAAGAAGAGGAAGAAAAACTACGGGAAAAAAAAACACAATGGAGAATTTGTAACTGCCTCCGATGCAAAAAGCAAGAGAACGAAACGCGTGCACAGCATTAAGAGAGAGAGAGAGTCATGTTGGCTTTCACGGCAATCACTCCGCTAAAGCCAACTTCTTAACCCCTTCACTGCCGAGAAATACTGAACACGATCCTGCTACATGCCTAGTACACCCAGACCATATAGTTCAAAATCACAGACCAGTACGTGTTCCTTTGTGCAAGACGAGAGTTCCATCAGCCTGCAATTCAGTATTCACGCATACCACAGGGATTCCACAGCCTCGATCATGTGTAAGTATTTATCACGCGACTTGCAGTATAAATCGCCAATATTTACTTTTTTCCCCCTCCGCTGCTGGTGTAAATATTTTCACAGGTGGAAATCGTTTTTATGGTTTTAAACGCATGACTGAAGTGCGGCAGTGCATTGTCTGTGGTCTTGTAAAATAAAACAAATACGTAAAACGACAAATATTTCATCCTTTAGCTGTCGGCGCTTTTTGTCACGATGATTCCTGCAGGAGACCAATCCTAACCCTTCCTGCAGGAGACCAATCCTAACCCTTCCTGCAGGGGGACCAATCCTAACCCTTCCTGCAGGGGACCAATCCTAACCCTTCCTGCAGGGGGACCAATCCTAACCCTTCCTGCAAGGGGACCAATCCTAACCCTTCCTGCAGGAGACCAATCCTAACCCTTCCTGCAGGGGGACCAATCCTAACCCTTCCTGCAGGGGGACCAATCCTAACCCTTCCTGCAAGGGGACCAATCCTAACCCTTCCTGCAAGGGGACCAATCTAACCCTTCCTGCAAGGGGACCAATCCTAACCCTTCCTGCAGGGGGACCAATCCTAACCCTTCCTGCAGGGGGACCAATCCTAACCCTTCAGGAATCATCGCGACAAAAAGCGCTGCTCAAGGGTTCGCATAAATCGTCTGAAGCGCTACAAACGGCCCACGGCTGGGTTTGGTTTGTTTTGTATTTTGTTTTGTTTTGTTTTTTAATCGCCGCCAGACGTGGACACGTACATTATGACCAAACTGGCAGCTTTTATGTGGTTTTCAGCAGAACCACTGAACCAGCCTGACAGCTCGGTCAATCTGTCTCCCACGACTTGCAGAGACAGTCAGTGCAGTGACGGGAGTCCTCTGCCGCCACTTACATGCACAGGATAAGGTAGAGACATGCGTTTTTAACACTGTGTATCAATGCAGTGGCGTAGGCCGCCCCATGAAAAAGTAAGGGAGGGAGCCGACCCCCCCCCCCCCCCCCCAAACGGAAAAGAATGAAAAACTGTTCGGAGGAGGAAGGTATGAAGAAACTATTAAACTGTTCAGAACCCCCGAAACTATTGAAATTGTTTGTTTCCAGTTATCACATGTGAGACTAGCTGCTCCTTATCCCCACCTCCCCCCCCCCCCACCCCCAGCCCTTCCTAAAAATACCCTCCTATGTCAATGCGATGTACAATATTTCTTTTAGTCACCCTGTGAACCAAGATACAGTCTTGTATTACAGTGACGAAAAGAAATGAATCCATTGACGCATTTCTCTGTCGCAGCCTTTGCTTATAAGTACGTAGTGAAAAGCGGCGAACCGGCGCCATTGCAAGTCGGGAGCCATTACGCATTGCAAGTCGGGAGCCATTACGCTTGACTGCGCAGATTTCAGATTGATACAAGTTTGCTCAGCCGATAATCGCCGGAGATTTCCATCACCGCTAAGCCACCAGGGTCCATTCTTGTGCGCCGTGCTCGTGTAAACAATCCACACCACTTAGTGTGTCGTTCGTTTGTGTTCCCGTACTTGATTTTGCGGTTCCCCGCAAACAGTCGGCTTAGACTAGGTAGACAACCCTGAATGACTTCATCTGCGTGTTTGGATATAAATGAGCCGGGCCGAGACTTGTCTATAATAAGCGTAGATTCACATGTGAATCGATGCCATTTGCAGTTTTTGGAGGTTGTTTAATAGCTCAAATCGAATGACTTCCTTAATGATAGGATGCAAATGGGCCAAGAACTATGCAAGAGGCGTAAAATCTCATGAGCCCCTGCATCTGCAGGGCCCGCTCATGAAAATTTTCTCCTCTTGCAGACGACATTTTGGCTGAAGGATTTTGTAGATTAATTGGTGCCGAAAAGCCGAGAGAGTTACGACGCGCGAAGAAACACTGGTGAAAAATTTTGGCAGCTGCAAACAATATTGATTTTCTTGGTGCCCGATTGTGAAAATGAGCAAAGTAAACACAAAGTATTTTGGGGACACAATACAGTGTGTAATAAAGACACAAGTATTTTCGGAACGAATAAAAATAAAATTTGTAATGACTGACTTAACTTTCAAGTATCATAAAGAGTGCCAAGAACAAAGGGTTGGTTTTCTCTCTTGTCCGAAGCATGTACACTGAGTCCAGGTACGGCGCAGCCCGAAAGGACCATCCTCTATGCTAGAAGACCACCGAGTCAAAACTGGCTAGTTTGTGTATACGGGTGGTCGGCTTGACAGGTTGATACTGCTTGAGAGAAAAATGCTAGCTGACAGTGTGATAATGGTTTTCGTACTTTGTAGCTGTACTGTTTATCACACGGTTTTGTGGTTCGACATTTTTGTGACACTTGACTATACTGTGACGGTTGGAGGATTTTCAGTTTAGTGGTTGTTCCCCAAACTGACACAGTGACTCACGATCGGTAGCCTAGCTTGTACACCTGTACTCACTCGTGTGTGTGTGTGTGTGTGTGTGTGTGTGTGTGTGTGTGTGTGTGTGTGTGTGTGCGTGCGTGCGTGCATGCGTGTGTGTGTGTGTGTGTGTGTGTGTGTGTGTGTGTGTGTGTGTGTGTGTGTGTGTGTGTGTGTGTGTGTGTGTGTGTGCTTTGTGAGTAGCACGTTAATTTATGTTGAACACAGACAAAGAAAGAAACACGCTTAGAAGGACAAGCTGCTCGATACATCGTTGACACAGAACGGGGGCACATGAAGGAGCCCAAGAAAAAGATAGAAGTTGAGCTCAGTCAATTTGTTCTTTGAAAACTGCACTTTATGAAAAGATCGAGCATGATAGTTAAGGGTTGTGCCAGAATAGCTTGGCGCCTTCAGGCGCCAAGCTATTCTGGCGCAACCTTTGAACTATCAAGCTCCTGTGTTAGTTATGGGGTCTGAGGGTTTTTTTTCTTTGCACACATTGTCACCGATTTCTTTAAGGTGTCGCGTGAAGCGGTCGTCTGCTTTGTCTTCATGCCAACAAAAACACTTCGTGTGGCGCAGACCCTAGCGAGGCAGACCACGCCATTGTTGAATGCCCAGTGATCTCCAGTGCTTGCTCAGCGGGAAAGACTTGACCTTGAAGTCTGTCAAAACCCAGGTTTGAGACGCATACTCTTATTTGGGGGGGGGGGGGGGTATCTTGCAACTACTGTTTTAAAGTCCATGCATGGCATCCGTCTTTGAAGTCACCTTCGCGGTGGACAAAAGCACTAAACGACTCACCTTTTTCCATGCATGGCAGCGTGCGTGAAAACGAGATAACGAGATAAAATATTCGTTATTGCCTGCATAGAAAACTGTACATTTCTGGTCAGATCCGGTGCATAAATTAGTCCGTAGATTAACCTATTTGACCCCAGAGTCCCAGTTGCCAAACGTTTTCGAGGTGTCGCCTTACAGCGTTGTAACCGTTGCAGAATTTGGCTCGACCATGATAATTCAAGGCGCCAAGCTAATCCGGCACTACCCTTGAATTATCATGGTCGACCCATCTCCCGCTGTAGTACGTCGGGGCTGGCGGACAAAATAAGAACATGCAATTGATACGGTCTTTCGCCTTAGAACCACTGGTTCTGTCTCTTTTAGGCAAGGTAAGGTCTACGCTCTGGTCCCACCTGGCACTGAAAGAATAGTAATCGCACAGTCCTTGGGCTAGGGGGTGGGGAGGACACAACCCCTTCCTAACCTCTCCAAGTCGTAATCCTTCACTGCTGCAAATTATTGTTTCCTTTCCGTGACTGGAGATCAGTCGTGACGTCCGTGCCAGAGCTCCGATACGATCAAAATTAAATAAGGATCAGGTGATTTTAATCTATTACGGATTACCGCCGCGGTCTTTTTCGGTTATTTTTTTTTTTTTAATGAGCAGATCAAATACAGACCGCCTTTGCTGTTTTTTTGTTGTTGTTTTTTTTTTCCAGATTAGCAATCTTGCCTTTCTTCTAGACATCCGGTTTCGCTGCAGATGACACGTTCTTCACAATTATATCGCGTTCATCCGGGAGTAAGGCCTTAACCTCGGATGGCCGTGACTGAAATCGCTGCAGTTCGACCAGAAGAAAATCCCTCTGCATAAAAAAACAGATATAAATTGCCAGCAATAGATAAGGATCTACATGAGCCCCCGCAATTGCGGGGCTCATGTATATCTATGACTCTTTCTCTTCTTTTTTTTCTTTTTTTTTTAAATCTGAAATCCGAACGATAAAAAAAGACTCTTGCAAGTTGTATGCTGTACTCCAACTGGAAGAGATTAAAAACCATACGATATTTGAATTGTGTTGGACTTCCGCTGCCATTTGCTGACACAAGATAACAATGTTGGATTAAACTCCTCAGGCCAGTGTAAGGTGAAGCAGTCTATAGGAGATTAACAGATTATTTTAATACTGTAAACTTGGGGTGTAAAGAAATCTTGTTTTTTGTTGCATCCGAAGTTTCTGAAGTTCTCTTATTACTAAGCAAAGTAACTTTACATTTGCATGGAAAAACCAACATCGTTATAAGCGAAAAGACCCTTCGTCCCCCGCCCTACCCCCCTCCTCCCCCCTCCACCCCTCATAATAATATAATGTTATATTATATTATATTATATTATATTATATTATATTATATTATATTATATTATATTATATTATATTATATTATATTATATTATATTATATTATATTATATTATATTATATTATATTATATTATATTATATTACACTGAGCAACATTTTGCTTGATATAGTGCCGATAACAGCCTGGCAGATGTGATTACGAGACCCAAATCAAAATGTCAGAGTCGTAAGACGGGATGACATTTGATTCGGGTCAAGTAATCACATCTGTCGGTTATCGGCACTATAGCAAGGAAAATGTTGCTCAATATAATTTATGTACCCAGTCCAAAACAAAGTCTCGCGTCATTCATTTTGCAGCTGATTGCGGTGTTCAGACAAAACATGCGAATGGCAGACCACAATGCCGCATGCCGCCGCTGTCAACTCTGCGCGTAGATTTCGTCTATGAAGACATCGGTGCTTTGTATAACCGTGCGTGTAAATTCTACTTGTAAGTAGATCACGCACAATTGCAGAAAATGCCAGCAGGTTTGTTTATTTAGTTTTTTCCTCAGGTTGTCGATATCGCCAGCTGACATCTCAGCAATATCCGGCACTAGTCAGTGCAGCGCGGACTGGCGTCTATTCTCCGTTCGCCGTGTGTGTCAGTAAAGGATGTAAATTTCGAGCGTCCGTACATACTAAGAAGTATTTCATTACTACGACACATAAGAAGCATGTTAATGTTGCAGTATGAAAATATTTTGCGTTTCCGTTTTGAAAAATGCAAGTATCATCAAGATGGAGATTTCTTGGCGCGCTAGGGATGTTAAAAATCAAAGTATATCAGTGAAGCAAGTTTATGAATATCAATTTGCTTGTTATACAATGTATCAATACATCAATAAAGAAGGATACGCTTTATGGAGTGGGTACATAATATAATATTTTGCATAGAAAATAGAGAAAAAATAAATGAAAATAAAATAAAATAAAAGTAATTCAATACTTAATAATATTTATGATAATGATTATGATGCTGACGAAAATCATCATAATAATAATAGTGGTAATAAATTAAATAAAACATAAATAATATGAAAATAATAAATAATAATAATAAGAATAATAATTGTTCCTTTTTAATTCGAGTGTTTTCTGTCATATTTCTAAAATAGCGTTACTGGTGCCCTATCTCCATCGATATCCGGCAGTGAGACGCTACGAAAGAGAAACAAATGTCATGCTTTACATATCCCGGTGTGACTGTCAACAAGACCTCACAACCTATCTCACACATTGACGCTTGTAGAATTTGTATTAGCCGTCGTACCTAAGAAAGAAAGGCACGGATTGATGGAGATTGGGGTGTATATTTTCCTTATACAATCTTATGGCCCATGCTGATATGCATCTGTAGTATTCACGTCAAGTGCTCTGTGTTTTTGTTGGCCTCGCATGACAAAATATTACACTCAGTAAGCAAAACGGGCTCTCTGCGACATGGGCCCCACGCACAACTGTTTTGTTGGCGGACATTGGGTCGTATATTATTTTCCTTATACAATCTGATTGCCAGTGCTGATCTGATATGGTTCTGTATTGTTCTCGTCTAGTGCTCTGTGTTTTTGTTCGCCTCACATGACAAAATGTGCTCATTAAGTAAAATGTCCTCGGGCCGATAATTTATGAGCTGTCGCTGGCCCGCGCTGTGCGCGGGCCAACGACAGCTAATATCGGCCCGAGGACAATTTGCTAAATGGGCATGTTTATATTTTCGACACCAGTGTATGCATAGGATTGCCGGGCGGTCCCATGTACAATTGTCACCGTGACCGTGGGGTCAGGCTGACTGATGTTTATGATTGTGTCCTGTTTACGTGTGTCTGACCAGCAAGCCAAAGACGCTTGGACCGACTTCGTTAGACCCAGGACCTTTGCTTGCTGGCGTACTGACAGAACTGTTCATCATGTAGCTTTGTTTGAATAGGGTGATTGTGTCACCAAGCTTTTTCATCAATGTATTAGTGTGTGTTCTTGATTCTGAGGTTGTTTGTTTGTTTGTTTGATTGGTTGGTTGGCTGGCTGGCTGGTTTGTTGTTTGGCTGGTTAGTTGGTTGGCTGGTTGTCTGTCTTACTTTTTTGTTTTTATTTTCGTGAAGAAAATACTGAGGCATGTGTGTGTCAGAATTTTTAAATTTTATTTATCGACTTTTCGCTCAATGATGATATTAGACATAAAAAGTGTATAATATGTGTGTGTGTGCGTGCGTGCGGGCGTGCGTGCGTGTGTGTGTGTGTGTGTGTGTGTGTGTGTGTGTGTGTGTGTGTGTGTGTGTGTGTGTGTGTGTGTGTGTGTGTGTGTGTGTGTGTGTGCTTGCGTACGTACGTGCGTGTCTGTGGGTGTGTGTGGAGGTGGAGTGGGTGGATGGGGAGAGGGGGTTGCACTTGTAACAATCCCCTTCTCACCACTGGCAACTTACTATGTGCTTCTTGTATCTTCTCATCGTTCGTCAAGCCGCCTTCACGGCCGCGAAAATCCTGAATGACTGTCATCGTAAATTTCATTGTTCTCCGCACTTAACAAAAACGTCATTAGCATAATGTATTCACGCTAATGGCGGACCATATTTTCATGGTGGATTTATCCGGTAAGAGAAGATAATCCGATTATTTTAGGGTTTAGTATGGTCCAGTCGCGGGCACAGCCCTACATAACCTGATCCTCAGTTTGAATACCAGCTGGAACTGACCTCGCTCAGCAAGAGACATAGAATCTCATGAGCCCCTGCAACTGCAGGGGCTCATGAGAATCTATGTCTCTTGCAGATGGACGTGGTTTGGTACCGTTGAAACAGCGTTCTCATTCAGTGTGTAACCATCGCTGTTATGAATGAACCACGGGAATCAAGCGCCTCCACCTCAGTCGTGGTGATTTTGCATTGGGTGGGAGGGGGCAGGGGGCGGAGTGGCTTGTCTGCGGCCTCTGCCGCGCAAGATGAATCGACAGCTAGTGATACTCTCAATGGAGACAGTTCAGTGGTAGTAGCTTGGCTACTTCAGGCAGCCGACTTAAACCGGTTAACCCTTTGATTGTCGAGAAAAGTTGAACATGACCCAGCTGCAAGAGACACAGATCTATTCCTCTTGCCGACACCACTTTGTATCCGTGTTCCTAGCACGGATGGGGTCTTTGGCGTTGAATTAATAATAATAATAATAATAATAATAATAATAATACATAGTATTTATATGGCGCATTTCTCATATTTATAATATAACTCAATGTGCAGGACTGTGTGACATAGCCGCGAACTGAAACCAACAAGCACGCTCACCTCAAACACGCGCATTCACTCACACACTGTACATAAACACAGAACATTCACGTGGTGCTCAAGCCGAGCTACTCAAATTTTTGGAAATTTAAATCGTTTTTTATATTTTTGAAATTTGATTACGCGGACTGAAATTAATACCAAAATTCGTGGGGGAGGAAAGAGCCGGAGTACCCGGAGAAAGAACCCCCGACGTTCCGCCTGAATTAATGGTGACACTTACTAGAGGAGAAAAGTCCGACGCCGGAACCGGGTATCGAACCTCGCACCTCTTGCATTGGTGGCAGTCGCTTTTACCGCTGCGCCACGGACCGCCCCAGAATTAACAAAGATTTCAGAAAGACAGTCTGCGCCCACGGACGGTGAAGGGTTGAGCCCAGTGTAAAGTGAGCACACATGGGGGGGACAGTCAAACAGTGGTCGCCTCACACGGGGGGTCTCTTTATACGGGTTCATATACGTCACAGAGAGAAAAACCATGGGACAGAGTGACACTGGTACCGTTGTATATATTTAGTACTAAAGTATTCTGGCACCACCACTGAACTATCGCGGTTGATCGATCTGTGTCTGGCATTGTTTGTCTCTGGTACTACCTATTCTGGTACTAGCTATTCTGGCACTGTTTGTCTCTGGTACTAGCTATTCTGGTACTGATACACATATCAAGGAGAATTCCTCAGCGCTGGACAGACAAACGGTTAGATCCCTTGCCCCATCCTATCAGGCAGCCCACTCGCCAGCCCACAGAATAATACTCGGGTACATAACAAGACGGTCATAATACATGGGCACTACTGTGATTGCTCTTTCTCTGGCACATCTTTTCTAGCACTAC
>BTPG01000007.1:136511042-136711236 GCA_036245525.1 Semisulcospira habei
TGTCAGGGGAGAGAAGTGTGCATGATCGACCAGTGATCATAGATCTACTTTGGTCAAAGCCGCATAAAAAATAATTTAAAAAAATCTTTGTTAAATCTGTCGGTATTGTTGCTTCTTTTTTTTTTTCTAGCCGGGTCAGTGAAGGGATAGACTTTTGTGTTATTACACTCAATTATCCCTGATGACTCACTTAACTACCCTTTTAGCCCCAAGGTCCCATTTCTCAAATTTCGGAGGTGTTGCCTAACGACTATGTACCAGTAGAAGGAGATAGATCGACCATGATAATTCAAGGGTAGTGCCAGATTAGCTTGGCGCCTTCAGGCGCCAAGATAATCTGGCACTACCCTTGAACTATCATGGTCAATCCATCTCCTGCTGTAGGGACTTGTGGCTATATGGGTTAAGATGTCTGAACTAAACTATCCAGGGGGACAAACGGATTTGTTCAATAACATGTCCGTTGAAAGGTCCTGGTAAATCAAAGTGGCACAGTTGGAGTGCGCCTGAATTGATCAGTGTTCAGGTCGTACTCCATAGGCAATAGATTTCCCTATCCCCCATAACCCGCCCGTCAGGGCCGTCCATGATCACCTCGGTGCTGTGGACGTTAAACCCGAACTAACCAACCAACTAAACTGAACTTGAAGCGATCTAGTCCGTGGCAGGCTTTGATTTTGCTAAAATTCGCCGAAAACAGCGGGTTACCAATGTTTTCTTACACAAACCAGGAGGAATCACTCAGCGCCGGACAAACAGTTAGATCCCCTGCCCCCGCCTATCAGGCACCCAATCGCCAGCCCACAGAGAAATACGCATGTATAGAATAAGACGAGCATGTGCATCTTCAAAAAGATGCATCAGGTCTCTTTATCTTTACCTGCGTATTTCTCTGTGGGCTGGCGATTGGGTGCCTGATAGGCGGGGGCAGGGGATCTGTTTGTCCGGCGCTGAGTGATTCCCCTTGGTTTGTGTACAATTCTGCCAGCGCTAGCCCCACCTGTCTGGTTTGGGAGCAATGTTTTCTTGCCTCAACTAATGCTTTTCTACCCTTCTTTTCACAGTCCGTGTGTGTAGGCACACGTACCAGAGTTTTCAACTGACTTTTGAACGTAACGCAGGGGGGGATCAGTTAACTCGGGGGGGGGGGGGGGGGGGTGTCCAACTTTCTGTTTAGGACCTTCAACTTGATACAAAAGGGTTCGCTAAACATTGCTTGCAGGGGCCCAACAATCGAAAAAGCGGCGAGTGGGGGGTGGGGGTGGGGGAAGAGGGGGGAAGGGTGGGGTGGGGTGGGGGCAGCGCCGGATCAATCAGTTTTCAAGGGGGGGGGGAGGTGGTCAACTTTTATTTTTTCTATTGCCAGGGTCTAGTCTATATCAAAACACCACAACCGAAACTGTTCTTCTGACGTTTTTGAAAGTGTCTAACTGGTGTTAAGTACGGCACTGAAACACAAGTGTTACAACTCAATTTTAAACACATTTGTAGTTTGATGCCAACCGAGGGGGGGGGGGGTGGTGGTGGTGCTGTAGTACCAAAGCACCACCCCTGGATCCGGCCCTGGGGGGGGGGGGGAATCGGGGGGTGGGGGAAGAAGGTGGAGAAGAGGCGCGTAAACAAAGGAGGGGAGTTGGGGGGGGGAACTTTATTATAGCATTTTAAAGAATTTCAATTCAATTCAATAAACTTTATTTATCCCGCTAGGTTCAATTAAAGTGGTCCGACAGGCTCCGTGACTTAGACATACACAAAACGTACATTGAAATATGTGACCCGTTCCCATGAAAGGGACCATAAGTCGGAAATTTTGAGTTTTGAGATATTTACACCATGAAAATCTGCTAGCATTACAGATTAATTTGACGCAAAAACTATTGTTGTAGACCTGTTATTAAGCGAGAAACATGCATTTAAATTTAATCACTCAAACTAACCCAAGATGACCCCCTCAATAATGATACAAACAATGAATTCACTTAAAATCTGATCGAGTTAAAAACGGTACAACATTAATAAATAAAAGTTATGTTAAAAAAAAAAACCAAAAAAACCCCACACGTGCACATAATTACTATCAGCTCATATTGTGGGTACCAGATCCGCCCCTTGTGACGAAAGGAACACTGCATGTGTATGAAGAAGAAGAAGAGCAGAACGGGCCATCATTTTGCGACATTTAAAATTCATCATTTAACTCGTCGTACCGCAAGACGGAAATCCCCAAAATGTCGCCGTTGTCCTCTGAAGACTGCTTTGTAGTGCAAGACTGACCGTGATAGTTCAAGGGTGATGCCAGAATAGCTTGGCGCCGATAGGCGCCAAGCTATTCTGGCATCACCCTTGAACTATCACGGTCGATCCATATCTGGCTGTGGTGTGTCTGGGGTAGAATGAGTTAAGTCTAAAGACCTTTTGTCCAGTATTACTGTAAGACGTACTAAGAACACGTATACAGGAGAAATTGCAAACTACTATCCCCATCACTGTTTGGAATATGTCGCTTTATTGTGGGTGAACTGATTGATTGCTTGCTTGCTTGATTGATTTTCCAAGGAAAGAGGTTTTAGGCGCGCAGGCCCATCATTACAAACCTGTCCTTGCTATAACTAATGTACATAATCAAGACAACAACATACGAAACAACGTATTGAACGTGAAGAAGAAGATGCACACACACACACGCACACACACACAAACACACGAACTGAAAAGAACTTAGCTCATTCTAGGCGCCCCGCATCAATGTCTGCGGAAGTGTCGTATAGCGTTGCCGCTGGCAACGCTATACACTTTTGCAGCTATTGATGCGGGCACCTTGCATGAGCCAGCTTTATTGTTGAGATCTTATTCAAAATGAAGATACAGCGGCGCGCCTCGAGGAGTGAGCGAAGGATGCAATAACAGCAGTGTCCGGTAGCATCAATGGTCTGACTGAAGAGAAATCCCAACAAAGACAGAAACACGCTTTACAACGACAATGTATCACATTTCGGATAAAGCCGTTTAGTGCCGAGCAAATCGAATAAAATAATAATAATAATAATACATAGTTCTGGTATAGCGCTGTTCTCCAGGAAAACACGGGACTCACTGCGCATGCACAACAACACACCCTCTCTCTCAGACACACGCACAATTATACGCTACTCTAACCCACCCCATCCCTTCCCAACACCTTACATCCACTTCCCTCTAGAATAAGAATGAAAGGCAGTCGACAGTTATTTAAAAGTGAGCTAAACGTTAAATGCCCGACAGAAAAGAAAAGCCTTTTGGTGAGCTTTGAACTGTGACAATGGGGGCAGATTCCGCATTTCAATTGGCAGGGAGTTCCGCACACTTGGGGCTGAAAAGGTGAAAGGACGCTCCCCGGCAGTTTTCACGTTAATCTTCGGGATTTAAAAAAGGTTTTCACATAAAATATCCACATTAATCACATTAAAAACATCACCAGTTGCAAGAGGTATAGATCCTAATGAGCCCCCGCAGTTGCGGTAACTTATGAGGATCTATGCCTCTTGCTGAGATCACTTTGAATCGATGTCCCTGGGACAGCTAGGTTTTGTGTGTGTGTGTGTGTGTGTGTGTGTGTGTGTGTGTGTGTGTGTGTGTGTGTGTGTGTGTGTGTGTGTGATGGTGTGTGTGTGTGATGGTGTGTGTGTGTGTGTGTGTGTGTGTGTGTGTGTGTGTGTGTGTGTGTGTGTGTTGAATTAACATAGATCGTAGAAAATAGATCGTAGAAACAGTCTCCGTAAAGGGGCTCTGAACGGGTTAAAAGAGAAAAAATCGCAACTTATCTTTCACGATGATAGTGACAACTGAAGGTGTGACGTAATTGTTTTTTTGTTTGTTTTTTTTCTTTTTTTTTTACATGATGACCTCAAAGTGCGTTATAAAAGAAAGTAACACAAAAAGTGGCGTCAAACAGAGGTAGGAAGAACGAGTGCGGCAGTCACATTAACCCTTTCAGCCCCAAGGTCCCATTTCTCAAATTTTGGAGGTGTTGCCTAACCACTATCTACCAGTTGCAGGAGATGGCTTGACCATGATAATTCAAGGGTAGTGCCAGATTATCTTGGCGACTACCCTTGAATTATGACGGTCAAGCCATCTCCTGTTTTAGGGATTCGGGGCTAAAAGGGTTAATTATTTGGTCTGGATTTAGACCGAAGTGAAGTGATCACATCACCCTTTTACCTCGGGCAATGTTAATGACATTGATGTAACAGCGGTTCAGTGATTTTTGTCAGTCTTTTCAACAAGACCTCTGTTCTGGTCTCTGATTTTGGACTTTGTATAGTAGCCTAGAACCATTAGCTCCAAAACACAGACCAGCACTGACACAGTAAAGAATCCAACTGAGAAAGAAACACGCTTGGATATGAAAGTTACAGCACAGTTTATCGATATTTCTTTTTTCAAAATAGACAAACAAGCAAGTATCCAATTCAATCGCTACTTTGCTTCTTCGCTGACAAGATAAGTAGCGACTCAATTGTATACTTGTTTGTTTATTTGAAAAAGGGGTTTGTACCCGAAATATTAATAAATTTTGTTGTAATTGTCATTTTTAAGGGCGTTTCTTTCTCCGTTGGGTTCTTCTCTGCATTTTTCACGCTTTGCAGTCACCTTTTAGTTCTGAAGTTCACTGCCACAAGATTTTTCGACTGGGGACTAGAACAAAAAGACAGCGTTCTCTTGGCACGGGTGGTATGGTGACTACAAATTGCAACACAGCACTGGCCATCTTCCAGAATGTACTTTAATTAAAACTCCATTGTCCATTTTGAACCCACACCTGATCTTCAACACTTGCTTGCTCAGCTGTGATGCAACACAACAGTAGACAGAGCAAACGTGATAGTCCAAGGGTGGTGCCAGAATTGCTTGGCGCCTCTAGGCGCCAAGCAATTCTGGCACCACCCTTGAACCATCATGGCGGACCTGTCTCGTGCCGTTACGTAGTTTTCAAAAGGACAAAAACTCCTAACGTTTAAAAATTTAGTTCGACCTCACAGCGACTTGCTCCAGATAAGAGCAGGCTAAAAGTGGCCGATTCAACGGGTTCTTTAGAGGTTGTCTCGCCGCCTTTAAACAAAAATCCATGTGAGTAGACTCGCGACAATGTTACTGCCCCTGGTACGCGTCGGTTTAACTTTAAGGCTGTTCTTAATTAAACGAACCTTAGTTCGCGAACTATGACGAGCTAGAGTTCGCGATCTCGGGCGAACCAGGTTAGTTCTTAATTGGACGATCTAAAGATACGCGAACCTAGTTCGAAGTAGTTCACGAACGGGCCTCGCAAAACCATAGTTCGCTGTCGGAAAACGTTCGCTCAACATGTCGAGCGATTCAAGGCGAACCTTTTCTCTGATTGGTCAAAACCTTTACCCTCTTCTGCGTTGGAGATAAGAAGATAGTCACCGATACAAACAACTATGGCGGACAGCGATATTTCACTCGTGCGAAGAACAAGACCTATTTTTACTGATTTGTGGGAGGTGCAACGCTGTTTGTGGGATCGCTGCTGCAGGGAGTACAAAAACAAGAATCGTTCAAATCGCGAAGCGGCATAGCGGCAGCCATTTTGAACACCTTCGCAGACAGTAAGTACGCCGAATCAAGCACTTCAGTTAAGAAAGAGAACCATGGCAAACCTGGCTTGCTGAAGTTCGCCTAGGTTCATTCAAACTCAATTAAGAAACAAACCAAAGATTGCCGAACTCCTCCGATCCAGGTTTGCCGATCAAGAGTTCGTCCAATTAAGAACAGCTCTAACTAGCTATACATAACAAAGGAGTAGAAAAGACTTTTATTTTACGTCATTAAAACTGCATAAGTCAGTCCTTTCTGACGCGGGGATAATGTAAAGCCTACTAAGGGCACTGTAAAGGTAAAGCATGTTCTTAATTAAACGAACTTTTGATCGGCAAACCTAGATCAGAGAAGATCGGCGATCTTTTGGTTTGTTTCTTAATTCAGGTTGAACGAACCTAGGCGAACTTCAGCAAACCACGTTTGTCATGGTTCTCTTTCTTAACTTAAGTGCTTGATTCGGCCGTACCCTGTCTGCGAAGGTGTTCAAAATGGCTGTCGCTATGCCGCTTCGCGATTTGGACGATTTTTGATTTTGTACTCCTTGCAGTAGCGATCCCACAAACAGCGTTCCGCCTCCCACAAATCAATCAAAATAGGTCTTGTTCTTCGCACGAGTGAAATATCGCCGTCAGCCATAGTTGTTTTGAATCGGTGACTATCTTCTTATCTCCAACGCAGAAGAGGGTAAAAGTTGTGACCAATCAGAGAAAAGGTTCGCTTTGGTTTGCTCAAAACGTTTAGCGAACCTTTTCCGACAGCGAGCTATGGTTTACCGAGGTTCGTGAACTACTTCGAACTAGGTTCGCCGTATCTTTTGATCGTCCAATTAAGAACCAACCTGGTTCGTTCGAGATCGTGAACTCTAGTTCGTCAGAGTTCGCGAACTAAAGTTCGTTTAAGAACATGCTTAATACTGCGAACCATTAGCCGCTTACTGCCTGAAGCAGCTCACTTTTAACCTAAATGTGCTGTTGTTTTAAGACCTACGCATGCCCAGCCCGAGTACAATTCTGTGTTTTTATTTGCCTGTTTCTCGATCGTGCGGTTTTATATGTTTCTTGGTTAGAAACAGCAAGAAAGAGGACCGCGGGTTTTCTTTGATAGTTTGTCTTTATTTTCTTGGTTGTCGGTTTTATTGGTGATCTGCGCCGGGACGTCGGACCTTACGGCTTAACCCATTTAACCCCACGACCGCACAGCCAAACTTTTGGAGGCGTCACCTAACGACTGTGTACCAGTTGCAGGAGATGGCTTGACCATGATAATTCAAGCTAATCTAGCACTACCCTTGAATTATCATGATCAAGCCATCTCCTGCAACGTTTTGTTATAGTCCCCAGTAAAAAAAAAATTCTTGTGACAGTGAACTCCAGACCAAAAAGGTGACTGCCAAGGGTGAAAAATGCAGAGCAGAACCCAAAGGAGAAAGAAACACGCTTAGAAATGACAATTCCAACAAAATTTATTAATATTTCGGGCACAAACCCCTTTTCAAATAGAAAACAAGTGTACAATTCAGTCGCTAGTTATCTTGTCAGCGAAGAATCAAAGTAGCGATTAAATTGGATACTTGCTTTTTTCTCTATTTTGAAAAAAAATATTGCTAAACTGTTGTAACTGTGGCAGTGCTGGTCTGTGATTTGGAGCTAATGGCTCTAGGCTACAAAATGTCCAAAATCACAGACCAGAACAGAGCTCTTGTTGAAAAGACTGACAAAAATCACTGAACCGCTGTTACATTAACATTGCCCGAGGTAAAAGGGTGATGTGATCACTTCGGTCTAAATCCAGTAGTGCGTCGGTGCCGAATGGGTTAAATCGATAATCACAGACAGCGAACGTGCTTTGTCCACAGATCAGCACACATTTCTGTAGATCTCTTTATTTGCTCTCCGCCGTGAGATGGCCTTAGTTGCCTGCTCGGCGTTAAACCCAAATAACTTCATTTGCTCGTTTGTTAGTTTACTTCTTTACTCATCTTAACACAAGTTGTTTTCAGCCACCATCCTCTCAGTAGATGTCACCTGTCATTAAAGACCATCGTTTAAGTGGTTGTACTAACGATGGTTTATGACAGGTGACAGTTTTGCTCTTAAATCCGGAAAACGAAATCCGGCTGTAGCCGGAAAAGTCCCAACCATGACTAGGTACAACGGCACACACCAGGGGCCAGTTGCATGAGCGAGCTTAGTCCTGCACCAGCCATAAGCAAGGTGCGCCACGATACGGCCCCAGTCAAGCAATACAAATAACCCGATGTTGACCTATAGCGAAAGCGACCGGTATTTTTTCTTAACTCATTCTACCCCAGACACACCACAGCAAGATATGGATCGACCATGATAGTTCAAGGGTGATGCCAGAATAGCTTGGCGCCTGTGGGCGCCAAGCTATTCTGGCATCACCCTTGAACTATCATGGTCGATCTGTGTCCTGCACTAGAGTGCAGTCTTCAGAAGACAACGACAAAATTGGGGGATTTCGGTGTTGGGGTAGAATGAGTTAAAGTATAAACAACTGTCTGCGTATTACAGATTAACCCATTATGTTCCAAGGTGGAAATCCCCATATTCTGAAGTTGCCCTATTATGACTGCACTACAATACAGGAGACAGATCGACCACGTAGCGCCAAGCTACTCTGGCACCACCCTTGAACTGTCATACCGCCGCGAGATGGCCTTAGTCGCCTGCTCGGCATTAAACCCCAATAACTAACTTGAGCCGTCATGGTCGATCCATATCTTGATGTCGGTGTAAGGGCTGAAATGAATTATTAATAGACTGAAACACACACACAAAGCAGGATACACACATACAGAAAAATAATTTTAATCAATGGTCTCTTGAAAAACTCACATATATATATATATATGCACAACTTGACACTAAAAAGAGCACAAAATTTCATGTGAAGGTTGCAGAACCAAATCATTTAACTACAGCTGTTTTCAAAAGTTCTTATCTGACATTCAGAAGCTTCTCACTCTACACACGCCTAGCCCTTTTAGCCAAAAGGTCCCATTTATCAAATTCTGGAGGTGTTGCCTCATGACTATTACCAGAGATGGATCGACCATAATACTTCAAGGGTAGTGCTAGATTAGCTTGGCTCCTTTACGCTAATCTGGCACTACCCTTGAATTATCATAGTCAATCCATCTCCTGCTGTAGGGACTCGTAGCTAAATGGGATAGTCTCAATTTCTGAGACATCTTTCGGTGTTCATATTTAAAGCAAAATACAAAGAAATAATCTTGTGTAATTGGAGTCATTATTACTAAATCACAATCGGGTCAAAGACAGCAGGCTGTACCACTTTATAGTAAAGGACAGTAGGTTGTACCGGTTTATCGTAATGGCCCAAAGGAACCAGGATAATAATAATAATACCGGTTATTATATAGGCACTTTACCAAATTCTGCGAATCGGCTCAAAGCGCCGCGAACTGAACCCAACACGCACGCTCACGTGACACACATGCATTCCCTCTGAAGACAAACACAGGGCATTCGCATGGTGCGAAGGGTCAGCTTAGCTACTGAGGTTTAGAAAATTGTGATCGCTTGTATTTGAGATGTATAAAATGGCCTAAAACCGGTATCAGAGTCGTGGGGGGGGGGGGGGGGGGGGAGGGGGGGGGGGGGAAGAGCCAGATTACCCGGAGAAAGAACCCCCGACTGTCCGCCCAAATTAACGGTGACACTTAATAGAGGAGAAAAGTCCGTCGCCGGAACCCGGTATCGAACCTAGCGCCTTTAGCATTGGTGGCAGGCGCCTTTACCACTGCGCCACGGACCTCAAACGGAGTATTCCGGTGTGGCAGATCCTTGCGAGCAAGAGACATGTGCCCTTTGCGACAGCAGGGGCTCATGAGGATATATGCCTCTTGCAAATGGAGCGGACTGCACGAGTCAGTTGTGAAGTATATAATGCTTTTATTCTTTAACATGGGTGGGACCGAAAAATAAGTTGAATCCTGAAGCGAGGGTCTTGAGGCACTTTTTAAGTGGGGGAAAAAAAATAATTAAAAAAAATAAATAAATAAAAAAAAAAAATCCGGAAATCTGGCTGTAGCCGGAAAAGTCCCACCCATGCTTTAAGATTGATTGATTGATTGTACATTGCTTAACGTCCCGACAGCAACAAGGCTTTCTCAGGACGTGCCTGCACTGCTTGTGAAAAAAAACTAAACAGAAAATTGAATGTATGTCGCCAGCCGGTCAAATACATTAAATAAACCTACAACATGGGGCATAAATAAAGCTAAGACCATTTAGCAACACACATCCAATATCAAGAGCTACAGGCAGTGCAGACAGTAGGGAGAGTTTAAAAAAGGCAAATACAGGTGAATGGACAAAGGGTAGACAGAAACACATGCCCCAGAATAGAGAGAAAAACCCACCCTGTGGGGCTGACCAGGGTGACCCTGGGAACTAAAAAATACCTAACCCCACCCAAGTCCCCCAGGGCAGACCCGGGTGGGGACCCATGCTTTAAGAAGAAAAAAGAAAAAAAAAAAAAAAGAAAAAAAGAAAAAAGACGGTTGCGACTTGCAATTCAGTCACGCGAGACAAATCCTGCATAGATCAACACATTCATGTCACGAATCCGAAAGCCGCGGAATTTCTCAAACAAGTTAGCACCACCCTCAAACTAGCCGGAGTCTTCAGTGGAGACATTTTGTAGGGATAGCGAGTGTTTGAGCGACCCACTGCTATGCCTTTTGCAAGAATCCCTGGCTGGCGTTTGTTTCGCGAAAGTTTAAAGTAGAAAATAAGATGGATGACAGTATGAAACATTTCGTTGTGATAGCGATTGAGTGCACCCAACTGCAAGAGGCATAGATCCTCATGCACCCCCGCTGTCGCGGGGGCTCATGAGTATCTATGCCTCTTGCAAAAATCACTGGCTTGCGTTTGATTTCTCGAAAGTTTACAGTAGGAAATAAGATGGACGACAGCCTGTAAATCTGCGACGCCGTGTGTCGGCCAAATACGCCATAAAGCTGTCAATGTAGTCCCACTTTAGTTTCAGCCACAGCCGGTCTATCCGCAACACAGGCCGCGCAGCCCCGTGAGAAACTGTGCCTCGTGATCGCCGAAATCAGAACACTCTCGGCCCCAACACACAGAAAGGAAAAACAGAAAGAGAGAAATGATGACAGATGTCAAACACATCAGGTGATTGTGTGATTTGTGTGACTTGTATTTCAATTATCTGCTGTTCAATATTTGACTTGGACAGCACACACACAGAAAAATGCCTCGGCTGTTCATGTTCTAAGTATGCCGACAGAAAAGTGGAGCCCCTTTGTGCATTACAAATATACTGACGAGCACAAGGAATGCGACATTTCTGGAATCGTCGGAAGCACTAAACCACAACCAAAAACGCCGCACTTCTTTTGCTCACCAAGGTGTTTCCGACGATTTTAAAAATGTCGCATTTCGTTTGCTCATCAGTTCAATTTTATCTTGTTGACAACCGGTGACTAGATAAAAAAAAAACCGCAGTTTTCACATCTGTGCAACAACAAAACAAACAAACAAAAAAAGGGGGGGAAAAAAGAAAAGAAAAAAGAGAAGACAGTTGTCAATCCACCCTGAACCAATGCAGTTTTCTGCACTCAAACAAAAATTACGTTGTGGACTTGTGTCCTCGACAGAAAGTGGTGTCCAAAACCAAGGGATTAGAATCATTTCAGATTAATCCTTTTAGCCCTAAAGGTCCCATTTCTCAAATTTGGGAGGTGTTGCATCACGACTATGTACCAGTTATAGGAGTGGATTGATCATATTTCAAGAGTGGTGCCAGATGAGCTTGGCACCTCACTACCCTTGAAGTATCATGGTCAAGCCATCTCCTGCTGTAGGGATCTGGTGCTAAAAGGGTTAAGTCCATTTCTTGGTGAAGAGTGAGATTTTCACGGCATTACAACCAAAATCTTTCACAAAACTGGTTAGTCATTTCGGTTTAACGTCGAGCTCACAAAATCGGACTTTGACGTCTTTTGCCGTCGCAAGACAGTAGCCTCTCGTGGAACATTCTCCAGAGATGCCCCTTACTGGACGATGAAAGAAAAAAGTGTGGCCGTCGCCTACTCCACTGCAGACCAAACTCTACGGCAGTCGAGAAGACCTGGAGAAAACGGCGTCATTCACCGCCGGTGCTGGATTGACCGTATAGCCCACTGCAAACAAGAAGAAGTAACCTCTCGGGCTAGCTCATTTCATCCGACAACACTCATGAGATTCTCATGAGAACTTGCAGCTCCTAGGAGCTCAGAAGAACCTACAGCTCCTGCCCGCAGAGATCAGTCATATCGATACTCTCAAACCGGGCTCAAACTGCAAGGGAAGCAACTCCATTCTTGCACGTCTACGCCTTTGCACACGCAGGGCCCAGGAACGCTCACAGCAACGGTGGCTGCACGCGCGAATGGGCTTAACCCATTTAACACCAAGACCACATTTGCCAAAGTTTGTACCGTCACCTATATTGGTTCTATCCATGAATCTTTATTTTACAACGGTGAAGACGTTAACACAGTCAGTGACTGTGTCAATTTTCGCACCTGCCCTTGCTACAACTACGACTTGGTACAAAATATACATAAATCAGGAACATCAAAGCACACTGATACAAAATAGATTGTCCACTAAACACAAACATACACGCGTGGTTGCAGTAGGTAGATCGACCATGATAATTCAAGGGTAGTGCCAGATTAGCTTGGCGCCGACAGGCGCCAAGCTAATCTGGCACTACCCTTGAATTATCATGGTCGATCCATCTCCAGCTGTAATGCCTCAAGTTCGAATGTGTGCCATCTAGAAATGTTTCTTACTAGATGCTATGTTCTTAACACCTTTAAAGCCAACCACAAGCTACGCCGTAGAGCTAATAGAGACTCACCACTAATAACCCTGTCTGCCTGGGGCACACGGAAAAGAATGGTTTCACCAAGAGGCATAGATCCTCATGAGCCCCCGCAACTGTGAGGGCTCATGAGGATCGATGTCTCTTGCCCTTAGATGGTTCTCTTCTTCCGCTCGTCATAACCAATTTCAACTTCCTGAGGAAATTGTTCCTGGCGTTGTTTGCCACCCTCCAGCAGTCAACGGGTTAAAAAAACTCATACGAATGCCAGACGGGATCATTCGCTGTCGGAGCCTATGAGGTCTCTTATTCGACTGAACTGCTGCTTCACGGGGGTCAGCGATGTCGGGGGAGATTTCCCTCGCGTGAATAGTCCTTGGGGTTGCCTGCGCGGGCGCCCTGCAAAAATAAAAAGCAAATTATAAATAACAAGAGCTGCTGCTGCGATGGCGAAAATTCACCCTGCTTCCTGATTCTGTAGTGATTGCACAAAACATCCCTATGCTGCGTTTACTTCGTCTCCCCATTAACCCCCTACACCCCGAGGACGAAATTATCAACTGTGTGTAGATATCCTCTGAGGTCTATATCACAGGTCTGGAGACAGATCGACCATATTTGGGGCGGTCCGTGGCGCAGTGGTTAAGGCACCTGCCACCAATGCCAAAGGTGCGAGGTTCGAAAACGGGTTCCGGCGTCGGACTTTTCTCCTCTGACAAGTGTCACCATTAATTCGGGCGGACCGTCGGGGGTTCTTTCTCTGGGTACTCCGGTTCTTCCACCCCCCACCCCCTCCCCCACACTTTGGTACCGGTTTCAGGCCACTTTATAAATTGCAAATATAAGCGATCAAAAATTTCTGTAACTTCAGTAGCTGAGCTGGCCCTTCGTCTGTCTTGTACTGTGTTTGTCTTCAGAGTAAATCCGTGTCTGTCACGTGTGTGGGCGTGTTGGGTTTCAGTTTGCGGCGCTTTGAGTCAATTCACACAAAAAAATTGAGAAAAAGCGCCTACATAATAATACCGGTATTATTATTATTATTATTTAAGGTTGGTGTCAGAATAGCTTGGCGCCTTAGAGACGTCAAGCTATTCCGACACCAACCTTGAATATCATGGTCGATCCACATTCTGTCGTAGTCGTTCAGGGCCTTATGCGTTAATTTCACAGATTAAAGGTAGATGAAACCAAGCGCAGGCCAACACTCATGCATTACTGGCTCTGATAAAACGATCTTACAATCGAAGGGAAGCAACTACATACTTGGGAAGTAGCTATGGTAGTGCATTTTCTGTCATTACCTCCCCTGCATGAAAAAAAATTGTCCAGACGCTTTCTACTGGGGAGGCGTTTAATATGAGAAGCAATACACATGAACTTGAAGCAGTAGGCGGGCCATTACTATTCAAAGATAGTGCCCGATTAGCTTGGCGCCTGGAAAGGTGCTAAGCTAATCTGGCACCATCCTTGAACTTTCCTGATCACACGCATGAAACCTAATCATGAGAAAACATCTCACACTGTTTAGAAACTTGTGGCACCGAGTGCGTCAGTTTCCCTGCTTGTGCATGCATCCACCAGGAGTGTAAACATGGGTACTGACAGTGTGCAAAATCGAAATGACTGAAAGCGGCTCAACTATGCCCCATAATCTGTGCCCAGCAAGACAAATTCTCATGAGCCCCTGCAGATGCAGGGGCTCATGAGAATTTATGTCTCTTGCAGATGTAACAGGATGTCTTTAGGTCTGTTCTGTCTGAACCAAAAAGCTTAAGTTCAGCTTTTGGGATTTTGAAAGAGCTGTATGAGACTCCTGGATTGAAGACTGTCACCCATGTGTAAACAATAATATTATTAATAGTGGCTGCACGCACAAAGGCTAATTTGTTACAAACAGTCTGACCTCAACATGCACGGACAAATCCACGTGTTATGTGTTTAGCATCAGATGTTCACAAAACAGAAGTAGGTCACAAGTGTTTGAATGAAAACAGTGGATGAAAAGCCCAGACAAACTTGCAATAGTGACATTTGACCAGGATTTTAATCCACTTTTTCATTCAAACACGAGCATTTTGACCTACTGCTAATTCCCGAACGCACATTACCTGAGGTTTCAATGATATTGGAGGTATCCAGTGCAGCAGCTTCCCGCTTTAAGTTGACAGCGTCCACCTTGCTCAAACTTGGCTGGCCTGAAACATGCCAAAAACAATCAAAATAATGTTTTACCCACAATGATGCACTTCCTCAAAGTTTGGAGGATAGTGCCCGATTAGCTTGGCACCTGATGGCGCCAAGTTAATCTAGCACTACCCTTGAATTATCATGTTTGATCCGCCTCCTGCTGTATAGCATCAGAGCTAAATGGTTGAAGTTAACAGCATCCACCTTGCTCAAACATGACAGGCTTGAAATGTGCAAAACATAATCAAATAAAATAATTATCTTTTTTATAATGGAACGTCAGCGATCAACTCAATTTTGTTGTTGTTGAATGTTCTATTTTATTTATTTATTTTTTTTTTTTTGTGGGGGGTGGGGGGGGGGGGGGGGGGGTTGTTTACATAGTCAGATCCTTCTACTGAACAAAGTTCCTCAATCTGGTTCCTGAAACCTCAGGACGTTGTTTATGATTAACTTGACTATAAAATGACTTCATCGTTTGACCCAATTAGTGAAAAGCTAAAGTTACCTTTCATGCCTGCTTTCCGCAGGGCTTCCTTCAGTCGTTCTATCCGCTGTTTATCAGAGGTGCAGCCAGAAAAGTGAATGTCATTACGGACGAAAATGCCGACTTTGCGACAAATCAGCTTCAGCCTCTTCAGGTATGGCTCTTCCTCCTCTCCTGACGATTTCTTTGAAGATTTTGATACTCCCTGAACCATAACACAGAAAAATTTAAATTATTTGTTACAACATCACCCAATTGCAAGAGGCATAGCCCCTCATGTGCCCCCGCACCTACTGGGGCAAATGAGGGTCTATGTCTCTTGCTGGCGTCATTCAGATCCGTACGCCTCAGTGTTTTCCTGTGGCAATTCTGCAGACAAAACTCCAACAATTATTGTCTTATATTCAGAAAATTAACACTGCCAAACAATAGTTGTGCCCGTTTACATCTTTTGTTAGGGTGGTGGGACGTAGGTGGGGAGGAGGACAAGCATGCCGATGGTAAAGGCAGTGTGATGTCCCAAGATAAACAGTCAACGTATAGCTGCACAGGGTATCATATTGCCACTTCATTTTTTTTTCTGAAAATTACTTTCCCCTCAAATGTTACCTTAGAAATGGTCAACATTTTCGGCGACGGTCTTTTCTTGCGCGCATTCTGTTCATGGGTCTTTGTTTTCTGTCGAGACTTTGCTGCATCGCCATTACTCGGCCGCTCAAAGTCCTCATCTGAACCGCTGCCTGGAGACATGCTGCTCGTGTCTAAATCACTCTCTTCATCCGACATCTGTGTGCAAAAACAAAATGGCATTATTAACTTTCATCTGTTCACCACGTCACGGCCCAGAAAATTGATACCACCAAGCTGCAAAAGGCAGAGATGCTCATAAGCCCCCACAATTGCGGGGGCTCATGGGGATCTATGCCTTTTGCTAACACCACTTTGAATCCATGGGGATGAATTGGCTGGGGCTCTTTGGTTTCTGAAACACGGTCTGCGTCCACCGATGGTGAAGGGGTTAATTTTTAAGGAATAATGTTAAATTTCACTGTCAACAGAATATACACAAAAAAAGACCCCCCCAAAATATACCTTTTGTACACCGCCATGCCTGCTCGGCGTTATTTAAACCCAATACCTAACTAGCTAACAAACCTTTTGCATGTTTTTTTTCTTTTTTTTTAGATACATGCTGGTTACAGCTACATGTATACGCCAAATGAATTTAGCACTACAACACATCTTGAATGAAAAATTCATTTTTCTCTAAAAGGTATTTTTTCGAAAAATACTTACCGATGACATGACTACATGGGAATATCTACTTCTAGGCTCAATTTTAGCCTACTTGCCCGTTGTGTGCCCACACAACCCGAGAGGCCCTCGGGGAACCCCCCAGAGGGGCCGAGAGTTATCTTCCCATACCTGCCTTACCAGATCCGGTCACGAGACCATTCAGTCTGATACTTCGCTCGAAAGCGGCAAGCGGGGCAGGAGGGAGGGTTATCCGAGTCATGTCATCGGTAAGTATTTTTCGAAAAAATACCTTTTAGAGAAAAATGAATTTATTTCCTCAAAAACATTACCGATGACATGACTACATGGGAGAATTGCGAAGAGGAGGCGGGTGCCGCCCACAACTCCCCCAACAGGACAACGCCGTCCACCCCGTGGCACACTCCCGACAATTTTAGCGAAGTGCATACCTACGGTGCCGGTGGCACCGGGAGGGAGTGTTGCGTCGCGGCGATGTCCCCCACCAGTGCGAGATTGTCTCGCTGGCTAGCCAGGTCCCGGAGGTAGAACGGGCAAGACCGACTCGGTGTTTCAGCCCACGGCTGCCACGATGTCCCTGACAGTGCCGTTTCGCTCAAACGCGACGCTCGTGGCCATAGCTCGTACCTCGTGTGCGAGAATGTGCAGCCTCTTAGCTCCCTCAGGGGCTATCTCTTGATTAGCGGAGCGTATGACCCAGCGGAGCCAGGAAGAGATCATCTGGACTATAATGTCACGCTGTTTGGGTCTTAGAGGTAGGAAGAGGCGCAACCGCCCCCTGCGGACGAGCTTAGATCGCCGCAGATAGATTTGAAGGGCGCGCACGGGATCCTGTAGCCTGGTCTCCTGGGAGCGGGGTCAGTCTCTCAGCGGCCTAATGGTGATCCCTTGAGGCGGAGTTAAAGGAGACCTGTTATTGCCAGAAAGGCCGGGTCCGTGAGCAGCCGGACGGAGCCGTCTGTTCGGAACTGCAGACCGGCAGGGCGCGCTGAAGGCGCCTGTAGCTCGCTCCCGCGCGAAGCGGTAGCAAGTGCCAGCAGGAAGCAAGTCGTGCGTGCCAAGTCCGCGAGCTGGGCTAAAGGTAATGGTACGAAGCGGGCGGAGTTCAACCACGTGAGCACCCAGGGTAGGTCCCAGCGAGGAAGGAACGAGCGGAGTGTCGGGCGCTGGATGCCGAAGTGTCCCATAAGGTCGGCTAGGTCCTTGCAGGCGCCCGGATCGGGTCGTCCCAGGTGACGATAGGTGTCCGCAATCATGGACAAGTAACCGCGTACCGTGATGAGGGCTAGGCCTTGGTCTCGGAAGAGCCAGAGAAGAAGTCCGCCAGCGGAGGATGCGTCAGATCCGTGGGCTTAAGGCCATGATCGGTGCACCAGGAACAGAGGACTCGCCATTTCCCTCGTAGACTCGAAGGGTCGACAGTCTCCGGGCCGCAGCGATCGCCTCCATTGCTGCACCTGAGTAGACTCTAGCTCCGAGAGCTTGCCGCACAACCTCCAGGCGTGAAGGAGGAGACACTCCGGGCAGGGGTGGAACAGCGGCTGGCGTGGTTGCTTGAGCATGGCCCGCGGGGTGGGCAGCAGCAGGGGCGGGTCTGTGGCGAGGCTGAGCAGGTCGGTAGTCCAGGAGCGGTTATAGACGAACGGCGCGACCAACAGGAGTAACGCCGAACAGCCCCAAGTTAGAGGAGGACTTAGGGAACCAAGACGGTAGGGGGACAGGTATAGGCCACAAGTCCGTCCCCGGGAATGGAGAGCGCATCGACAGCCTAGGCAAGGTGGTCGGGAAGCGGGGGGACGAAGAGGGGGAGCTGGTGGTTCCACCTCGTGGCGACCAAGTCGACCTGGGGAGTCACCAGCGGGCGCAGATCATCCGAAAGATGTCCTGTCGCAGGGTCCATTCCGTGTGTAGGAGTTGGTCGCGGCGAGACCAAGAGTCGGCCAGGACATTCAGGTATCCGGAACGTGCCGGGCTTGAAGGATACTGCTCCGGTCCTCGCACCAACACATCTTCCTGTAGAGGAGCATACACAGGTCAGGGGAGCGTGTGCCACCTTGCTTCTGGATGTAAGCGACCACCGTCGTGTCGTCCGAAAGCACGAGAAGCTCCTGGTGTCCGAGGAGGTACTCCCCAGCCTGAAGGGCTCGCCAGACGGCCTGCATCTCCAGCTAGTTGATGTGGGTGTGCGCCAAGTGTGAGGGCCAGGAGCCCGCCGTCGCGAGGAACCGGGCAGGAGGTGGGCCCCCCACCCCGAAGGCTGGCATCGACGCAAGGAGAGACCTGTGGCGGGGGGGGAGGCTAAGGTAACTCCCGACGCTAGCCACGTAGGGTCGGTCCACCGACGAAGGTGCAGGCGGAGCATCTGGGACACTGGGACCGCGGTCATCAAGTCTCCAGAAGACGTGAGCCAATGGAGAAGAAGATGCAGTTGAATTGGCCGGGAGTAGAGACGCCCTAGCGGGATAAGATCCGCTGCGGCGGTTATGACACCGAGCAACTGAAGCCAGACTCTGGCGGGGGCTGCATCCTCCCGAGCTAACTGGTCGGCTAGAGCCGCCATCTTCTTGATCCGGGGCGCCGGAAGGCGTACCGTGTTGAGGTTGGTAGCTTATTCCATACCCAGATGCCCAAACCGGCGGGAGGGAGAGAGATCCGACTTGCCGTCGTCTACTAGGAAGCCCAGGTGTGCCAGGAGGTGCAGGAGAGCATCTCTGTTCGTGGCTAGCGCCGTCTCCGAATGGGTGCGCAACCGGAGGACGTCCAGGTAGTTCGACGTGGACTGGAGGAGGACTGTCGGGCTAAGGCGACTAAGGCGTCCATCAGCCGAGTGAAGACCCAGGGGCGGAGGTTGAGTCCGAACGGCAATCCTACCGAAGGCGCTCAAGCGGTGCGCATCAGTGTCCTGAACTGAAAGTGGAATGGCAGGAGTCGGGGGCGCGACCGAGTCGCGCAAGCTAGGGCTGACGTCTCTGCTGGCCAGACTCAGTGAGTAGGGCGCTACGCCGGCGTACAGATCCTCCGGAAGGATCAGCGGGCTTAACAGGGAGAGACGGGAGAGGAAGGCCAGTCACGTGGGACGGCACATGGCGGACTGCTGCAGGCCGGGCTCAGTGAGGCGGGCGCTGTGCCGGCAAACAGACCCTCCGGAAGGGTCAGCGGGCGTGGCAGCAGTGGCAGTCCTCTGATCAGCCATCAAGTGACCTGAAAGTGGAACGGAGGGAGTTGGAGCGCGACCGTGTCGCGCAAGCTAAGGCAGAAGCCTCGCTTGGCCAGACTCCGAGAGCAGGGCGCTATGCCGGCGTTCAGATCCTCCGGGGGAAGCGGCGACGATCCCGGCGAGGTGAATGATCCCTCCAGCGACGCTCGAGGGGCGAGCGTGAGTGTCTCGAACTGACGGTGGAACGGGATGAGTCGGGGGCGCGACCGTGTCGCGCAGGTTGAGGCTGACGTCTCTCCTGGCCGGACTCAGTGAGAAGGGCTCTATGCCGGCGTGTAGATCCTCCAGAAGGATCAGCGGGCTTCTCGGGGAGAGAGAGAGGATGAAGGCCAGTCAACGTGGGACGGCTCATGGCGGACTGCTGCAGGCCGGGCTCAGTGAGGCGGGCGCTGTGCCGGTAAACAGACCCTCCGGAAGGGTCAGCGGGCGTGGCAGCAGTGGCGATCCTCTGGTCAGCGCACAACGCCGGGTCCCGACGAGCAGACCGTTCCGAGGGGCCGATGCGAGGAAGGGCGGTCGTTACCGAAGGGGCGGCGGAAGTGTCCACAGGATCCGGACGAGAGATAGTAGACGGAGGTCGCTCTCGCCGATAAAACTCCAGAGGTCCGACGAAACGTCTCCGGCCAAGTCGCACAGACATCACGAGGAACGAACCGCCGACCCGTAGACTGAGTCGCCGAACAGCAAGGGTCCACCCAAGGGGGCACGGTGAAGTTGCGCTCGCAGGTCCGGCGGCAACGTACTGCAGGGGCGGAGCAGGGCATCTCGACGCATGAGGTCGCAGTTGGCCGCAACCACCATCGCGTTGACCGAGGAATAGTAGGCGGCGCAATTGGCGATCTCCGCGAGGACCAGCAGGTCTCCTAGGAGGGGAGAGATGGAAGGATGCCAGGATACCTCCACCCGACGAACCAAGGATTGAGTGAGGAGCTCCATAATACCCGAGCAGGCGAAGGTGTTACGGACCAAGGTCGCTGTCTTGTCCAGGCCCCGCATCGGGGACCGCCGCAGCAGAGTCAGACCGCCGGCTAGGGACACCGCCGAAGGGTCCAGCGTAGGCAGAGGGATGGAGAAGGCCTGGGAGAGTCCAGCATACCAGTCCCGCCGAAACAAGATGTCTAAATCCGCGGGCCAGCGACGGTCGGAGAAGAAGACCGGCTCCTGGGACGTGGCCAGCTGTAGGTGCGACGAAAGGATGTCTCGAAGACCCTTGAAGCCGGGCGGTTGGGGAAGCGACCTAAACTTCTTGACCTGCCTCTCCGTGTCAACGAAGGCGGCGACCTTCCTCTTCAGCTCCGGGGAAGCTGCCGCGTGCGAGGTCGAGTGATCCTCGTCCAACAGAGCCGAGACCGAGACTTCGGGTAGCAGGCTGAGCGCATCGTCCTGCAGGGGGCGTCGAGAATCCCGCTGACGGTGCTCGCAAAGCGAGCGAGAGCGCGGGCGTCTGGAGGAGGAACGGTGAGGATCAGGGTCGCAGCTGCGTCGCGACGGACGGTGCTGACGTCTCTCCGGGCCCTACTCCGGAAGTAGGCCACTATGCCGGCATGGCGATCCTCCGGAAGGATCAGCGGGCTTGGTGCGGGGAGAGTGGAGAGGACGGCTCGTCAACGACGGACGGCTCAAGGCCGACTGCTGCTGGTCACTCTCAGTGAGACGTGCGCTAAGCCGGCAAACAGACCCTCCGGAAGGGTCAGCGGGCGTGGCAGCAGTGGCGGTCCTGTGGTCAGAACAAACCGCGAACCCCGAAGCGGGGACCGTTCCGTGCGGGAGTGGCCGAGGAAACAGCCAGGGCGGCCAACGTGTCAAAGGGCGCTGAACGCTCGTAAGCCGGGCGGGCACGCTCTCAGCGGTAAAGGACCAAGGTCCGCCCACATAACCTCAGGCCAGGCCGCACACCGCTTACACTCTGGTATCAGAGTCAGTCCACCCAATCAATTTGAAATACAACGATTTTGAACTTTCAAAATTACAGCAGCTCGCTTGAGCTTGCCCTTAGCACCACGTGAAAGTTCTGTGTTTACGTTCCGTGTGTGAGTGAATGCGCGTAACTCGCGTGAGCGCGCTTGTTGGGCCCAGTTCGGGGCAGCGCTTTGAGCCGATTTTCAATTGGGAAAAAGCGCCTATTTAACGTGCTTATTATTATTGTCATCATTATTATTACACCTGCGGTCCGAGGAACCACCGAACGCGGTAGGGAGACCGCGTGAGTGTCCGTCGGCCAGCTAAGTCATCGCACCGGGAGCACAACGACATTAACGAAGCGTAGGCGGGCTCCCGGTGAAACGTAATGGGGCACTCTCGGAGGGCTAACGGGGCTTTAAACGGGCTAACACACACGGAGCCCAAGGCCCACGTGCAAAACGGGCGCGACACGGCAACAGCCGACCGTGAGCTAATCAGGCACTACGCACTGAAACGAACCCCAAAGCAAAAGCAGGGAAGCACCCACAGGCAGCCGGCTCTCAGCCCGAGGGCCGGCCGAGGGAACTACCGCCACCTTACCTCTGCAACGAAGGGAAGGGGGGGAAGGGCAGTCAAACCGCCGTCCACAGAAGCAGAAGAATCCCCGCAAGTGGCCCAACGAAGCAGGAAGAGAAGGCCAGATAGAAGGCAGGGTAGAAGCGGGCGCAGAGCACACGAAGTCGGCAACCAGCGTCGGTAGGCAGAAGACCGGTCGAGGCAGCGAGAGCGCGGGCCAGACACGTCTTCTCTCCACGAGCGAAGTAGAAAGACTGAATGGTCTCGTGACCGGATCTGGTAAGGCAGGTATGGGAAGATAACTCTCGGCCCCTCTGGGGGGTTCCCCGAGGGCCTCTCGGGTTGTGTGGGCACACAACGGGCAAGTAGGCTAAAATTGAGCCTAGAAGTAGATATTCCCATGTAGTCATGTCATCGGTAATGTTTTTGAGGAAATAAATTAATTTGTCTTGCATCCAGAGACAACAATACTTAAAAATCTAATGAGCTAAAAAAGATACACTGAAGAAAAAGGTCACCTAACTTAACGTCACGTCTTGATGTCTTCACCTTGGCAGCAGTGTCAGTTTCTGATTCTCCGTCCAAGTGGCCTGGATCCTGGTCTTCATCAGATGAATCGTCTTGCACTCGTGGTGATTTTTTCTTCCTTCTAGGTGGCTGCATCTCGTCTTCCTCAGAAACATCACTGTCCTCAGTCCGTGTTTTGTCTGACTTTTTCTTCTTGCGACGAGGCTGTAACTCGTCATCAGTTTCTTCAGCTGGTTCTGGTGTCCATGAATGTTTCTTCTTGTGCACATGCTTGGCCTCTTCATCAGACTCCTCAGCTGCTGCTCGTGTCTGTAAATGTTTCTTCTTGTGCACAAGCTCGGTCTCTTCATCAGACTCCTCAGCTGCTGCTGGTGTCCATAAATGTTTCTTCTTGTGCGCACGCTCGGTATTTTCATCAGATTCATCAGCTGCTGCTGGTGTCCGTGAATGTTTCTTCTTGTGCACACGCTCAGCATCTTCATCAGACTCCTCAGCTGCTGCCGGTGTCCATGAATGTTTCTTCTTGCGCACACGTTCGGCATCTTCATCAGACTCCTCAGCTGCTGCTGGTGTCCGTGAATATTTCTTCTTGTGCACACGTTCGGCATCTTCATCAGACTCCTCAGCTGCTGCCGGTGTCCGTGAATGCTTCTTCTTGTGCACACGCTTGGACTCTTCATCAGACGACTCTGCTGTGAGTTGTGCAGGTGACTTTTTCTTCATCTTGAATTGATGCACTTCATCATCTGAGAAGTCACTGTCCTCCCCTACTATTTCATCTATGGACTTTCCTTTACGTAGCTGACACTGCCAGTCTTCATCTGAAAACTCTGCCTGCAGCTGTTCTTGTGATGTTTTCTTTGTCCTGGGTTGTAGAGATTGATCTTCATCGGATGAATCATGTTGTCGTCGTGCTTGTGACATTTTCTTTTTTGATTGAAGGGATTGATCCTCATCAGACGAATCATGTTGTCGTCGTGCTTGTGACTTTTTCTTTTTTGACTGAAGTGGTTGATCCTCATCAGACGAGATAGTTTGCGACTCTGGAGGCTTTTTCTTTCTCTTAAGCGGTTTTCCATCATCATCAGATTCAACTCGCTCCTGTGCTAATGTCGTTTTCTTTGCCTTGGGTCGCAACGTCCGGTCTTCCTCATCAGACGATGCAGCTTGCAGCTGAGGTTTTTTTCTCTCAGCTCCCTTGTGCATGTTGACAGCACTGGTGGCCGCCCGCACAAGTGGTTTAGTTTTTGTAAACTCTTCATCAGAGGATTCAATCTGCAGCTGAGCTGGGGATTTCTTGGTCGTGGGTCGCAGAGGCTGCTCTTCTTCATCGGACCATTCATTCTGCAGCTGTGGTTGTGAAGTTTTCTTTCTCTTGAGCGGTCGCTCCTCATCAGATGAATCTAGCTCTGGTGCTGCCTTCCTTTTCTTGGGGCTCTGCAACAAAGTGAAGCTGAGTTAACTCATTCAGCCCTGACGCACTACAGCTGGAGATGGCTCGACCATAATTCAAAGGTAGTGCCAGATTAGCTTGGCGCTTGTCGGCGCCAAGCTAATCTTGCACTGCCCTTGAATTATCATGGTCAATCCATCTCCTGCAACTGGCGCTTAGTCATTAAATGACGCTTCCAGAAATTGGGAAATACAGCGGTCGGGCATGTGACATGTGAGAACACCAACCATAAGGGAACAAAATCATACACCAACATACACATGATGATAGCCACAGACATTCCGCAGCAGCATGAGTATTAACCCCTTCACCGCCAAGAAAAACTGAACACCATCCCAATCTAGGAGAGGCATAGATCCTCAGGAGCCCCCCCCCCCCTCCTGCAAGTGGTGGGTCTCACGAGGATCTATGCCTCTTGCTGTAGCCACATTGAACCCATGCTCCTCCGACAGCTCGAGGGTCTTTGACGTGAAATTTGCAATTATTTACAAAACACGGCCTGCATCCACTGGCAGCGAAGGGGTCAACACCCTAATGCATGTAGCCGACCGTGCTGTAACTGTACCAGTGGCTGCAAGCGCCATACACTTAACCGTCTTAACCCCGCGGCCGCATTTCCAAACTTTTGGAGGCGTTGCCCAACAACTATGTACTGGTTGTAGGAGATGGATTGACCATGATAATTCAAGGGTGGTGCCAGATGAGCTTGGCGCCTTCCGGCGCCAAGCTCATCTGGCACTACCCTTGAATTATCGTGATCAATCCATCTCCTGCTGCAGGGTCCCAGGGCTAAAAATGGGTTAACTCTTTCCCATCGAAACGTTTCCGGTTTAGTGTTAGCCCAAACAAACCCTTAGCCATCAAAACGCTTACGTTATAGCCTTGTGCTCGTTGCCATCACATGAGTCGCTAGTATTCTAGGCTTGGGTTTTTACAAAAATCACATAAAGCACAGCTATTGGTCTAAGGGAAGAAGCAACCACTACAATGTTTCACCAACAATTTCTAAAATATCTGAAAGTGAATGCCCTTGTTGGATGGTGTCGGAACAAGGCCAAAGTAGCCGACAACGTGCCTCGGATTGTCTCCGACAATGAGCTCGTTCGATCCTCATGAGCGTGGTTTCAACAGTGATTTTTATCTTGTAAAATTGTGATTCAAGGAGGGACAGATCTCTTGTGTGATTTCTTTTGTAGCAGGGGAGATAATTTGGCTCGGCAGTATTTTAGTACAGTAGTACCAATTTCCCCCAGCACGCCCGCAGGCCCAGTGGTCAGCAGTCCTGCTAGTGTCAGAGCGTGCAAGTACCAAGCCAATCGGCGAGAGGCACGCCGAACACACCCTTAGGGGTGAGAGTATAAATAGCGGTGCCTAGCAAAAGCGAGCAGGCTTTCCCGCAAGGGAAGACTCTGTTCTGTAAAAGAACATTAAATAGTAGTAAGACTTCCCGCAAGAGAAGACTGTTCTGTAGAGAACATTAGTAAGTTAGAACCCCTTTAGTTTAAGGAACACTGTCCTGCAACGGACATACTTTAATTATTTAAGTAGATAATTTAAGGACTTAGTAAGAGTGAGTTAGTGTCCTATAGAACTTGGCATTATAATTTAGGTTTTACTTGGGTCAGTTATTATGTCTAGTGTGTAGGCTAGCATAGCTTTGGGTGCTTAGAGTCTAATGAGTAGGTAAGCATAGTTACGATTTCAGGTGTCTTATGAGCGTCTGTATTATTGTGTTTTGTTTTGTGCTACAATGAATGGACTTTGGTTCTTGACATGTCTCACATCATGACTGGTAATGGAATGTATGTACTGTAAATAAAACTAAAGCACTTATAGAAATCTTATCGCTGAGTCAGAGATTGATGAATGCGAGGACGAATGCGAGTCAGTACTGATGTTTGTACATGTTTGTGTGATGATGGCAGCGCGAGAGTGTGTGTACCAGTGTGTGTGTGAGACTGAGAACATGCTGAGAGTTTGTTGACGTACTTAGCTTGTCAGTTCAGTATGGCACACATGGCAACGCACGCACAGCTACTACGATCACATCAACTAGGGTTTCTCTGGATACTGTGGTAGGACCATTGCGCGATTTGGTATTTTGAACACAACGCGAGGCAGACACACATATTTTGTGAGTGCGCATGCGAGACCAGTGTAAAAGACTTGAAGATTGACTAATTACACTCCACAGCAATCTCCAGCCCTTCCCTAAACCGAAAAAGGGATACGGACTTAAACGTAGCTAAAACTGAACTAGACTGGCACTCGACTTGCACGTTGGATGGGCAGTCCGCAGAGTCTGACCATCTAATACACAAGCCAGCCAGGCTAGTAGAAGCTAGCTAACCAGAGTCCGGTTACACTTTTCTTGTGGAATACATTTTCTGCCATGTTGGTGAGTAAATCTGGGTTTTTCATTGCATGTGCTTACACTGTTGCTACCAAAATCATGTTTCTCATTTTTTTGCTCCACCATGTTTGTTCTGTTGCATAATAATCAAATTGGTTCGACTTTCCACTAAACTGATGCACAAACACATGCAGTTTTGAAAAGTACTTTTAATGCTCTTTCCAATGACACCCAATTTATCTATGGTTGTTAGCTTGGGAGGCTGTGAAAATTAATTCAATCTACCCCAAAAATATATGTCACCAGGGAACACACATCCTTTTTCTTGCTACGTCTGCAGGGAACTGACTCGCTGAAAATTTTACAATGGGAAAGAGTTAACCCTTTGGGTTTGTCGTGATTTTGGTCGAGACGATTCCCAAGGAATCACCGACAAAAATTGCGAATGACACCAGAAGGGCTAACATCCTGTTCAATGGGCAATGGAAACACACACAAAAACAACATGTTTTCACTGTACACTTAAAACACACACAATAGCAACATCCTGCTGACAGCGCAATCGGAACACACAGAGCCACTTCTTATTGGAAATGAATGACAGCGCACACAGATAACACACCTTGTCCAAGCTGTCAAACTGGTCAACAATGTCGCTGAAGTCATCAAAAAGCAAATGTTCCACATCTTTGATGCTGGCCATGAGACATTTGTCCGGGCTGAAGCCAGAAAAAATGTCCAGAGACCCCACAGGTGGAGAAGAGTTTGGCTGGGCAGCCTGCGTGTTGGACTGTGTGTGAACCAAAGGTGACATGTCATAAACCACAGCTGCAACTTCTTCATGCCTCTTGTAATTGTTTGTGAATTCAAAAATTTCGGTCTCTGAAGTTTTGTATCCTTCTGTCTCACTCTTTTTATACAGTTGTCTGGACTGCTTCATCATGTTCTCCTTTCTTCTGCTAACACTTGCGAGTGGCAGATCGTCATCTGAACTGAATTCTGAAGTTTTGTTGTAACAGTTCATGAATTGATGTGTTTCAGTTTGTGGCATTCTCCTTATGTCCTGTTCTCCAATTTTAACCCCTTTGAGCATGCTGCCTCTGTTCCTGTTGACAGTACAAGTGGCTGCATGCAAGAGGGTGTTAACAGACTTTTTAGATTTCAGCTTGGTGAGTTCAACTGATCTGCCACATTTTATAAGAGGTTGATCGTCATCTGATATGAATTCTGACTTCTCCTTAGCAACACTGGCTGTTTTGTCAGTGGACAGTGACTTGGCCTTGTCTGCAAGCCGCTTTATCAAATTACATTGAACCTCTGCAAGACTGAACTGGTCATCCAAAGCATCATCCCCGTCTGTTATTTCAGAGATTTCACTTTCATCAGCATTGTATTGTGAACCAATGGTTGAGGCATATCGTTTCCTCACTCTAACCGAAGAAATGCTGGGTGCTGATGAAACCACACAACTGTTCCAAGGCTTTTTCACTGGGGACTCCAGAGTCTCAATCAGTGAAACCAGGGGATAATCGTTGGTGGCATTACTGACAAAAATCTCTTTATCGGCAGAGTCAGAAACAATAATGCACGTGATAAAATCATCTGTGACAGGGGGTCTGGCTTTCAAATGAGTGAACTGCTCTTTATCCACATCACACCTACAGCCACTGATCCTGTCATCTTTAACCCTCTGCTGCCTGCAGCCACCAGTATTGTCTTTAGCCCCCTCATGCATGCAGCCACTGGTACTCTTTACTCTGCTGCAGTAAACAGTACCAGTGGCTGCACGTACAAGGGGGTTACATTGTAGTTTACTGACAGAACAGTCTTTGCGTCTGCAATGTCGTGCAGCATGTTGTGGTGTGCGTTCCTTGAAAATATCCTGCAAGACCACGGAGACTTCCTGCAGTTCCTCCCCACCGTAGTCATGAATTTCCCACGGCTCCGCCTCGATTTTGCTTCTGTCCTTAAATTTACCGTAAGTCTCATGTTTCACGCGCTGGATGTCTTCTCCTGTACTGTCAGACACTGAATACACTGACAAGCTGGGGGAGAAGTGAAAGTCTGACACACCACTGCCTGGTTCTGACGTGTCAACAAACAGCTGAAATTTATGTTCACGTCGAGGCGCTTCTCCCGGCTTCACCTTGGAAGTTGATGTTGATCGACGGCAAGAGCTGCAGTTCTTCTGTTTTGTCTTATGAGAACACTTTCTTTTCGTTGATCTTATCATCTGGTCCTCCCTGCCTGAACACTTCTTTTCCCTGTACAGCTCAGATAGCTTCAAACCATCATCCGATTCAAAAGAATTGAATGGCACAACACTCTTTCGCTTGCTGTATGTACTCAATCTCTTGTCTGGTACCGGCCAAATTGGTGTCGCTTCTGTAGGAATTACATAGACATCTTCGTCTGGTGTTTCTGTGTCATAGTTTTCGACTGATGGCCCACTCTCGTGACTGGTGGCAGTATGCTCAAGAAAGTTAAGTTCCGCATGATCATCACTGGACTGCACACTGCTCTCATACTGTTTTGTCTTCAACAGTGACAGAGTGAAGTTGTCCGAGTCTGACTCCCGGCACAATGTCTCTGTATCTGTCAGCGTGGCAGAAGACCCATCTTTGCAATACACTGGAGAGCAAAGTGGGCTTGAAGCTACGTCACTAGAAGGTTCTGAACATGAATACGGAACTAAAGGCTTAACCCTGTTGATCTTGGCCTTACCGAAAAACATGCCAGTGTCAAACTTTCGGAAAGGCGTACTTTCACAGGTGGATTGTGATGCCTTGTTTAGCTTGTCCTCCTGTACGTTCACCGCTTCTGCATGGAGTCGTATTTCTTGCGTAGTGTGTACAGTCTCTGTATGGGGCTGTTTTTCTGTCTGTACAGAAAATGTATCACCGGACTGCTGGGTGTGTTGGGTAGGTGAAGTGACATCACCAACTAGATCTGTGTCCTGGGAAACTACAGTACAGTCCAAGTCCTGCACACCCTCATCAATGCTGTTTGTCCACTGCATATCTTCACCGGGAGAGCTGTCTAGGGTGTCAGAGTTCCCAGACTTACTTTTCCTTGGACTCAAAATCTGACTGCAAGTACTACGTTTGGCTGACATGTCAACTGATTGTTTCTGTAGCTCGTTACCACCTAGGGCCGCATCCTCTTGTTCCATGTTAGCCCTTTTCTGCACGCGGCCACTGGTACTGTAAACAGCGCTGGTGGAGGCATGCACACTGTGCACAGTCTCTCTGCCAGCAACAGCAACCGGTTCTTGCTTAGGTTTGAGATCCTTTCTTGATTTAGCATCTTCATCTGCCTTCTCACTACCGTCTGACTCCATTACTGCCGACAGCACTAACTTAAAGCTCATTAATTTTTGCTCTCTCCTCTTGGTTTTTACCTTCCTTGGAGATGACTGTGGTAACTTTTCCGTGTTGTTTTGAGACGCCGGCAAACAACTATGACCCCTACCAGAAACATTAAGCGACAAGGTGCTGGTGTTCCTAGCGCTGGGCTGCTTGTTCATCTCCTTGCTCCTGTCCTGCGCCAGCAATGGCCGCCTCCTTAGCGATGCACGATCATTTCCACTTTCGGACTCTTCGCCACAAGAAATCAGACTGATGTCATCCTCCGAGAACTCTATGTTGGCTATTGCGTCCACTGCTTTGGTTTTTGCCAGCAACTTGTTTGTGATGTTTTCCAATGACGCTGAATCTTTTCTCATGCTGCCATCTTGCTGCAGGGCACTGTCCTTGTTGCTTAACACTGAAGGGACTGTGACGTGTTCTCTGTACTCCAGACTTTGATTTTGAGAGCAAGATCCTTCATCTGGCTGAACATAAGGCGTCACATAGACTATTTCAATGTTTTTCTTGCAGACGTCTGCTGACTTTGTATTCTGTCTCTCAGCTATGCCAATCTGATTCTCCTCCGAAGAGAGAAACTCATGGTCTGAATTCTCCTTATTTCTAGAGACAGTCTTCCTTGAGTTCAGTTTCTCCCCAGTAATTATGGCGGTATCAGGCTCCATACGGCCTCTCCTGGGGGTTACTCCAACCAGTACTGATGGCTGCATAGTGCAGCCATCAGTACTGTCAGGAGTGACCCCCTTGTAAACAGTACCAGTGGCTGCATTCTCAAGTGGGTTTATGGAAAGTCTGATCCTCTTCTGATGCTGCTGCCCCAGCTCGGTGCGCGCCAGCCTGTGCGTGACTTTGTGCTGCAAAAGAGGACTGGACAAGCTGGTGTCTGATGAGCCCTCAGTAGTCTCTGTGTGAATGTTTTCTTTGCCGGAAGCTGGTAAAACTGATATAGACGTGGAACCTTCATATCTGATATTGTCCTGCACATCAACCTGTATTGGAGAAGAAAAAAACACATAATTAACCCCCTTGTGCTTGCAGGTGGCTGCATGCATAAGGGGGTTAAAATTGCTTTAAAACAGCTCCTTCATCTATTTAACAAAACTCTAAAGATGAATAATGGAAAGATGAAATATTTGAAGTGTGATGCCAGATAACGAGATATGACCAAATGAAAATTAATGTAATTTAATTTGCAAATGAACTAAATTCTTACTCATTTCCTGTATCCCGTCACTAAGTGCACTTGAGAAACGCGCGCTGCCTATCCCCTCAGTTCGCGCCTAGCCGCCGACCAGGTCGGATGTACCCTCACTACTTGCCGCCCGTGCCTAGTGACCGACTTTCACTCTTGTACCGCATTTGTTGATTGTCATGTGTACGGTGTGTGCAGTACCTGTAACGTAGGAGTATATTCCCCTGTGTGGATTATTGGACTGTGTGTTGTGATGTCGGATTTAGAAGAGTTGACATGATTTGAATCAATGAATGACAACGTCTTAGACGTAGATGAGATTTTGTTGGCAAAGGTGAGTTTTTTAGTTAACACTGGCCCAGCCTGACACGAGACTCAGAGCAAAACGAACAGTTTTGCAGCCCTCTGTAAAGCGGTGCAACTTCTCACTGAGAAGGCCGTTAACACTTTGGAAAAAAGCAAAAGACCGCAGGACACCGTCCACGCTGGTCCTTCAGCTAAACGCAGACGATTTTCCGCCTCAAATGCCAGCACCGCTGGTGGGGAGGCGGAACGGCGAAATGCAGAGGCAGAAAATATAGAAAGGGAACTGCTTGATGCAGGGGGGCATGGGACTGTGGAGATTACACGAGATGATATTTTGGCCGATACGGAGGCAGCCTTTCATGTCTCGGAAGAGGCAGGACCACCGGTCAAAGAAAGATTGGCAAACTGACCTACTTAATTCCCATTTGGTTTGAAGCGGCTGTCGCATAAAAATCTCCAAGAAAAGCTGTACAAAATTCCCGAAAACTGCCAAAATATGAGTGTGCCCCGCACAAATGCAGTGGTGTTTCTTGTGCTAAAAGCCCACCGGAAAGACGGATGTACGAATGTACAATACTGAAACAAGGCTGTCGCGGTGACCTTGTGCACCGATAAGCCTCTGACCTAGAGACTTGCAGCGAGCACGTTCGCCGCGCAAAACTAGTTGCCAGCATCTGTGCTCCGCACGTAGCAATGACCTCTGCTAGCTCTAACCTCATGGCACAGATTTTGGGAAATTCCCCCCAACAAGCCCGCAAAACAGACAAAGTCGCAATATTGCCGGCATCTGTGCTCCGCACGTGACAATGACCTCCGAGTGGCTGGCTCTAACATACAGATTTTGGGGCCCCAAGAAGCCCGCGAAACAGAAAAAAGCGGTCAAGATATGCCTAGTCATGGCTGGCCTCACAACCAGCCACAAACTGGCAGGACCAATGGTGAGGACTCCTTTTTAGGCCGACACAGAAAGGTCGGCTGAAAGCGGGTTACGGGGCGGAAAAGCCTACCCCCGCGCTGGGAGTTTTCCCTGGAAGTTCTAGACGCACACCTGTCACTCCCCTCTACAAACGAGGTCAATATGGTTTTAACTGTGCATACCTTGGGTGCATGAGTACCTGAGCGGGAAACAATTTTGTAGTCTTTCAAAACCGGCCAAATTGATACAAAATTGAACATTTGGGAAACCCTTTCTTCTAACCAGGAAGTACTAGAAACGGTCATAGGTGTGAAACTTAGTTTTGAGCAGACACCTGACACTGACTAAGCTGTCTAAAGCACAGTTATACCTCAGTGAAACAGAAAACAAAATGATGAAAGCAGAAGTCAAAGACCTGCTACGAAAAGGGGTAATTAAAGAGTCTTGCAATGAAGCAGAGCAATTTGTCTCACATTTTTTCTCAGAGAAAAACGGAACCATACCCACCGGGTTATATTTCTCGGTTTCTGAACAAGGACATTGAGTACCACTCAGAAATTCAAAATGGAAACCATTCATACTGCACTTAATATTGTCACTAAGGACTGCTATTTCGCATCGCTTGATCTTCGAGATGCGTACTACTCCGTCTCTGTACATACCGAACTGAATACCAGTAAAATTTCGCTGGAGAGACAAATTGTATTGTTTCCAAGCACCGCCAGTGGGCCTTGGCCCGATACCCAGGAAGTTTACGAAACTCACAAAACCAATCCTGGCAAGGCTATATGATTTGAATCATTAAAACACGTCCTTCATTGACGGCAGCCTCTTACTTAGTGGGCACGACAAAAGAGGACACAGTTCAAAATGTTATTGATATGGTTCAACTGATTGATGCAGTGGGTTTCACAGTCCACGGGGACAAATCTCAATTCCTACCCACGCAAGAGATTACATATTTGGGATTTGGGATTGACTCTATCAACATGTCGGTGATACTGACAAACGAACGTAAGCAAAAACTGAGCGAAGCGTGCTCCAAAATAATGAGAACACCAGTAGCCAAAATTAGAGCAGTAGCTTCTGTCATTGGGCTGATGGTAGCAAGTTTTTTCAAGTACTCCTAGGTCCTCTCTATCATAGGGCCCTTAAAAACAAAAGAAACCCCGAGCTCTCAAATAAAAAACAAAGTAAACTGGAAGAAAATCATGAGCTGCAATGGTGGTGTGATAACATCGGACACTAAAAAGCTTCCCCTACAGAGGGAAGACCCTACTGTTACGCTGAAAACAAACAACTCACTTTCAGACTGGCCGGGGGCTGTTGTATGGGGCTTTGGAATGAAAATGACAAAAACAAAAACTGCTGAAAGCTATTCTTTTAGGATTAAAATTGCTCCTACGAGAGATCATAGACATACATGTGCGTGTACTGACAGACAACACCACGGCTGTTGCTTGCGTAAACAAGATGGGCCCAATGAAAGTGAGTTTGGTAAATGAAGTTACTCGGGATGTCTGGTTCTGGTGTAATCAGAGGGGACTGTGGCCGAGTGCAGCACACGTACCAGGTACCAAGAATATAATAGCAGACCGTCTGTTTACACAGTTGCACAATGACAGAGTGGAGAATTGACCCTGAACGAAACTGTTTGCATCCAAAAATCAATGCTCATTTTCCCAAGTATGTACCCTTTCTCTCTCAGACCCTGGGGCTTTCACTGTGGATGTTTTCTCCATTGGTTGGGGTGATTGTACTATGTGTTTTCCCCCTTTCAGTCGAGTCTGTTACTGGTGGTCCTGGCAAAGATAAACAAAGACAAAGACAGGGGAGCGGTAGTGGCACCATCGTGGCGAAACCAGAGTGTTTCTGGCCAGTGCTGATGCAAATCAGGCATGGGAATTGCCCAAGCAAAAATCATCTGAAACCGGGCCTTTAACCTGATACAAAAGGCCTCCACCACGCCAGGGGGGGAGGCGACAGACCTTGCTTACTTCTGGGTGTTGGAAAATCAAACAGTGTGGGGGGGGGGGGGGGCATAGACGACAGACCTTGCTTACTTCTGGGCGCCGGAAAATCAAACGGGGGGTGGGGGGGGGTGGGGGTGGGGGGGCTGGGCGTAGCCGATGGACCTTGCTTACTTCTGGGCGCCGGAAAATCAAACAGTGGGGGCGGGGGTAGGCGACGGACCTTGCTTACTTCTGGGCACCGGAAAATCAAACAGTGGGGGGGGGGGGGAATTACGGGCCACCTTGGGTCTGCCCGCCTAAGTTTTTAGTGCAGCGCACACTCAGGCAGGCCACCAACACAGGCTGCTGCAGCATGTTCTGTCCCGGAATAAAACCAGTACTTTCCTTCTTTTGCTACCCAAAATGTTTTTTTTGCGAAAACGTCTTTTTTTTCGCGGTCGAGTTCTTTTTCTTGCGGAATTTAGCGGATTTTGCGGACAATTCCCATGCCTGGCAAATACAAACCTGTACTGCTGTCAGCAAGAGATACTTTGTTATGTCAACCAAGTGATTTGACACAGACATCTTTGCGCAAAACACAAACTACTCATTTGCAAGGTGTCAGGGATAGATACAGAGGGATTTTCTTCAGATGCAACCGACATCCATGTTATCGTGGCGACTGGCCACCTGTTGCTTGTATGAAGGATATATCACACCTTCTAGACGGTACGCGAGTGAGAGATCGGTGGATCATGTCTCACCGCCGCTAGCATCATTGGCACTCAATGACCTGCGCTATAAAGTGCTATGGCTACAGAAGGGTCAGCGCTCAGCTGTTATTTGTGTAGATGGAGTGCCGCTAGGGTCTACAGAAGTGATTAAGAGATTCATGAAGGGTGTTTTTGAGAGAAAACCCGTGTTTCCCAAATACCATAGGACATGGAATGTGAATGTAGTGTTGCACATGCTAAAGACGAGGGTGCCTCTAAACAAACTTACGTTCAGCAATGAACTCATGCTAAACTTGTAATGCTTATTGCTTTGCTCTCTGGATAGAGGTGCCAAACGCTACGAGCGCTAAATGTTGCCAACATGCACTTAACTTGTCAGAACGCAAGTGCATATTTTATGTAACTAAGCTGTTAAAACATTCAATAAGGGAAAACATCAGGAACCAATTGAATTTCATGCTTTTCCAACAGTCAGTTCTTTGTATGTGATTCACACATAAAAAATATTTGAAACAAAAAGACAGACTGGAGCTGATGGACAAAACAGGTTTGTTTGTTGCAATCCTTGCTCCGCACAGCAGGCCAAGCTCGAATACTGTGGCCAGGTGGCTAAAATGGACTCAAAAGAGAGTACAGTAACAGGTGGACACTGTGCATTATTCTGCTCAGTCCACCAGACTGGCCAGCGCCTCAGCAGCAACAGATATGGGTGCTTCCATAGAGGTCATCATGAAAGCTGCAGGATGGATGTCATTATTGCCAGGTTCCGCGTGTGAAACTCACCTTATGTCGGGTGGTGATGGACAGGTATCTGGCAAAGAAGTAGAGATAAGGCTGCTTGTCATTTCAGCATGACTTACCCTTTACGCTCATTACCACTGTTGCTCTTAAATCTCAAGTGCACTTAGTGATGGTATACAGGAACGAATTTGTTGTAGACCGGAACTAGTGTGCTTGCCCACCCCACATTGTGTTGAAGAGCACTGCGCTCTACCCTGCCCTTTCACTTCGTTGTAAGGTGCACTTGTTCCGGGGTTCCGTCAGTGGTAATGAGCTGTCTTTCAATACTGAGGGGATAGGCAGCGCGCGTTTCTCAAGTGCACTAGTTCCGGTCTACAACAAATTCGTAAGAATTTGCAATCAGCTTCACCTTACAGGTAAGTCTCGCTGTATTGCTAACAAATAACAACCAGAATTTATTAAAAATCATAAAACTCACCTGGCTGTATCTTCACGACTGGCAGATGCAAATAAAGTGATCGAAACATCTGAAGCTTGTAAAAGAAAAAGCCTTACAACATTCATTTTAACTCTCAAACTCCCAGAGCTAAATGACTTCCATTCAATAGAATGGAAGTCATTTAGTTCTGGGAGTTTAAGAGTTAACAAATCATGCAAACCATCATCAGTCTTTCAGCCAGTTCACTACACTACGCAAATTCTTATAAGCCCATCAGTCCTTCAGCCAGTTCACTACACTACACAAATTCTCATAAGCCCAAAAGTCCTTCAGCCAGTTCACTACACTACACAAATTCTCACAAGCCCTTCGGTCCTTCAGCCGGTTCACTACACTACACAAATTCTCATAAGCCCATCAGTCCTTCAGCCGGTTCACTACACTACACAAATTCTCATAATCCCATCAGTCCCTCAGCCAGTTCACTACACTACGCAAATTCTCATAAGCCCATCAGTCCTTCAGCCGGTTCACCACACTACACAAATTCTCATAAGCCCATCAGTCCTTCAGCCGGTTCACTACACTACACAAATTCTCATAAGCCCAAAAGTCCTTCAGCCAGTCCACTACACTATACAAATTCTCGTAAGCCCATCAGTCCCTCAGCCAGTTCACTACACTACGCAAATTCTCATAAGCCCTTCGGTCCTTCAGCCGGTTCACTACACTACACAAATTCTCATAAGCCCATCAGTCCTTCAGCCAGTTCACTACACTACACAAATTCTCGTAAGCCCATCAGTCCTTCAGCCAGTTCACTACACTACACAAATTCTCGTAAGCCCATCAGTCCCTCAGCCAGTTCACTACACTACGCAAATTCTCATAAGCCCATCAGTCCTTCAGCCGGTTCACTACACTACACAAATTCTCATAAGCCCATCAGTCCTTCAGCCGGTTCACTACACTACACAAATTCTCATAAGCCCAAAAGTCCTTCAGCCAGTTCACTACACTACACAAATTCTCGTAAGCCCATCAGTCCTTCAGACAGTTCACTACACTACACAAATTCTCATAAGCCCATCAGTCCTTCAGCCAGTTCACTACACTACACAAATTCTCATAAGCCCATCAGTCCTTCAGCCAGTTCACTACACTACGCAAATTCTCATAAGCCCATCAGTCCTTCAGCCAGTCCATTCTAACCCACAAGAGACATAGATTCTCATGATCCCCTACAACTGCAGAGGCTCATGAAAATCTATACCTATAGCCAGCATGCTATACCGACCTACCCCCTGGCTCGGGTACTTAAAAATTTATAGGGCATTAACTCTACACCAGAACTGTTAATGATAGTTTGTGTGATTTGCTTAAAAAGCAGTTTATGTTCATAAAGTTTCCTGTCCGAGATAATGACCGAGTCAGGGTGAAAGATGGAATTGGTCAGTACCTTTCCAACCTTGGCAAGCTCCTGAATAATGCTGTCAAGTGTCTGGTGAAGTTTACGTTTCTCCTCTGGACCGATGGACTTTTTCTGGAAGTGGACTTTGTATTGCTCCCGGACCGACTTCCTCGTCAGGATACTGGAGAGTATAGAAATTGAACATCCACATTAACCCTTTCAGTTTTAGCCCCGTGACCCTGCAAGCAGGACATGGATTGATCATGACAATTCAAGGGTAGTGCCAGATGAGCTTGGCGCCTGAAGGCGCCAAGCTCATCTGGCACTACCCTTGAATAATCATGATCAATCCATCTCCTACAAATGGTACACAGTCGTTAGGCAACACCTCCAAAATCTGAGAAATGGGACCTTGGGGCTGAAAGGGCTACCATGAAATACATCATGGATTAACCATTGGCACTCGCAGGAGTGGTGAGTATGATGCTTACGCGCGACAAGCTTCCAGACGGCCTGCGCTAAGCAGAACTGCAAGCGCAGACAGGGGAGAATTCAAAGAAAATACAGATGGCAGACGAATACAACCCCAAAGGTAAACCCCTTGCAGGGGAAAGTGACCTAGACTAAAGGAGACCCCCCAAGGTCCCAGGTAGACCGTGGGGACTACGCGGAGGACACAATTCAAAGTAGTGCAGCTGCACCTGATGGTGCCAAGCTAGTCTGGCATTAATTACCTTGATCTCTTGCAACTGGTGCATAGTCGACAAGTGGCATCTCTAAAAAGTAAAATCTGATGCAAATGGGGATAAATGATTTTACACAGCAGCTATTTTTTCAACTGTTTTCCTTCAACTTGAGGTAAAACAACATAACAAATAGGTTGATTGATTGATTGTACATTGCTTAACGTCCCGACAGCAACAAGGCTTTCTCAGGACGTGCCTGCACTGCTTGTGAAAAAAAACTAAACAGAACATTGAATGTATGTCGCCAGCCGGTCAAATACATTAAATAAACCTAACACATGGGGCCTAAATAAAGCCAAGACCATTTAGCAACACACATCCAATATCAAGAGCTACAGGCAGTGCAGACAGTAGGGAGAGTTTTAAAAAGGCAAATACAGGTGAATGGACAAAGGGTAGACAGAAACACATGCCCCAGAATAGATACACCCACCCTGTGGGGCTGACCAGGGTGACCCTGGGAAACTAAGAACAAATAGGAACAGCTTAGAAGACAAAGCAAAAATAAAATACAGGCTATTACTTTAGTATCTGACTATTATTGATGAAAAAGTTCAAACAATGCACAATACAGTTTATTATAATGTAGTAAACTGTTACTGTTTGTTACGGTTATAAGTCAATTCTACCTGCACTGTCAATCAAGTTTAGCAGGATGTGCTCTGGAATTAGTGTTCATGTGACATAATATATTGACACAAGCATGTGAAAATAATAATTGACCTCAGTCACAGTCTATGCTTACAGGCATACAAGACCGAACTGAGGTTTATTTGAAAGTCTCGAGTCAGTTTCTGACTGGTTTTTGTGTTCTTCTTTCCTATAGAGTGGAAACCTATATGGAGAGGAATAGCCCACTGTGTGCGCATGCGAGGGGTGGGAATAAATAATATGGCTAAAACTAAGTAAAAGGGGCATGTGCTACAGTGAAAACAGGTTAAAATTTGTTTTCTGTTGGGGGAATGGGAGTGTGGGGTCAGTTTGCTCTCACCTGTAGCAGAGGAGCCCTCTGCTAACGCTATCGCTAGTTACTACCAGTGAGTCGGAGTTCAGTGGTTTAGTGCATGCTTGGCGCACTGTGAGCGAAAATTTTGCTGACTTAGCTAGTTGGTGTGTAGCGGACTACACGCGCGAAGCTCAGCGACATAGTTTCCGGTTTCAGAGGCTGGGAGCCTATATAAAGCGGCCGATTCTCAGTCTCGGGGTGATTGTGAACAATGATCACCACCCCCCCCCCCCCCCCCCCCCCCCCCATGTGAGCGATTGCGAACAGTGATTTCTCCAGGCATGGGAATTAGAAAAGTGAAAAAAGTCTGAAAGTAGGGGGGTCCGGGGGCATGCCCCCCCCCCCCTGAGAAATTTAAAATCTAGATTAAAATGTAACTCTAGGCGGCGGCATATCACTTGAACGAATGCCTCGCAGTGTATAATGACCAGTGTTCAGTTATTTTTTGCACCCCAATTTTTCTTTTCGGCGGACAATTCTTTTTGGGGGGCGGCTGAGCAATATCATTTCGGCGGAAATTTGCCTTTAGGCGGACAATTCCCATGCCTGTTTCTCACACTCCCTCCCTCTGCCCCCGTAGATGATTGTGAACAATGATCTCCTACATTTCCCGGCCCTACCCCACGAGGTGATTGTGAACAATGATCACCACCCGTCTCCCTCTGTGAGCGATTGCGAACAGTGATTTCTCACACTCCTCTCCCTCTCCCCCCCGTAGGCGATTGTGAACAATGATCTCCTACATTTCCTGGCCCTACCCCACGAGGTTGATTGATTGAATGATTGATTGTACATTGCTTAACGTCCCGACAGCAACAAGACTTTCTCAGGACGTGCCTGCACTGCTTTGTGAAAAAAACAAACTAAACAGAATATTGAATGTATGTCGCCAGCCGGTCCAATACTTTAAATAAACCTATGACATGGGGCCTAAATAAAGCTAAGACCATTTAGCAACACACATCCAATATCAAGAGCTACAGGCAGCGCAGACAGTAGGGAGAGTTTAAAAAAGGAAAATGCAGGTGAATGGACCAAGGGTAGACAGAAACACAAGCCCCAGAATAGAGGGGAAAACCCACCCTGTGGGGCTAACCAGGGTGACCCTGGGAACTAAAAAGTAGTTAACCCCACCCAAGTCCCCCAGGGCAGACCCGGGTGGGGGTACCCCACGAGGTGATTGTGAACAATGATCACCACCCCTCCCCCCCTGTGAGCGATTGCGAACAGTGATTTCTCACACTCCCCTCCCTCTCCCCCCCCGTAGGCGATTGTGAACAATGATCATCTCCTTCATTTCATGGCCCTACCCGAGGCGTTTGTGAACAATGATCTCCTCAACCAACCCGACCAAATCCCACGAGGCGATTGTGAACAATGATTTCCTCAACCACCCCGACCCTACCCCACGAGGTGATTGTGAACAATGATCTCCTCAACCACCACCTATCCTATAGGGCCAGTAGCGTTTCGCTTTAGTTCTAGTTCACCTAAATAGGGTTTAGGATGCGTTAGGACAGCGCGTAGGTTTTATCGGTAAGTGCGTATAGGTGTCAGGCCTAGGAGCTAGGTTCGCTAGGACGGTATTCAATGTTTTAAGTGCTAGGTCTAGGAGCTAGGTGTCGTAATCGAAAGTATGTATTATGCCTATGGGTGTTTAAGGTTTTTAAGGACTTGCACTGGTTTGACTAACGTTGATTAAGTTGTTTGTTTCATCATGAATGCTTTTCTGGTATAAATAAATCTTGGAACCTTACTTCTATCTTATGATGCTCAGCTAGAGTGAGAGCAAGACTGAGACTGTGCGTGTGTACGTGCGAGACGGTTTGTGTGTGTGTGTACGTCCATGCATGTATGACGGTGTGACTGATGCAGTGATAGTGCGAGCGCACGTTGGTAGCTCAGTAGCGCATAACAGCAACAAACACCAAATCCAGTCAAAATAGGGTTTTTCTGGATACTGTGGTCAGTCCATTGCGCAGGTAATTTGACTTTTGAACACAATGCGAGGCACTGAAATAAACACGGATTTTGTGCGCATGCAAGACTAGAGTAGACTTATAGTTTACTCTCCACAGCAACCTCCAGCCCTTCCCTAGACCACGAAAGGGATGCGGACTAAACTCTAGGCGCTTGAGTAAGTACTGTATTAGATGGGCAGTTTTTGTCTATCTGCTAAACTATTTAAGTCGCCTACACCCAGTCAGTCCGGTTACACACCCAACCTTCAGTAATGTGCTTGACGAATGACCGAGGGGAAGAAGGATTAACCCATTTAGCCCTGAGTCCCTACAGCAGGAGATTGATTGAACATGATAATTCAAGGGTAGTGCCAGATTAGCTTGGTGCCTTTTAGGTGCGTTAACGGTACATGGACGGTAACGGTTCGTCTGTCTGATAATTATGAGAGTGGTGTTGATCAGGATTTTTTGTTTGCTTTGTTACATGTAGCCATTTGCCATCCCCCCCCCCCCCCCCCCCCCCCCCCCCCAGTATACAGACACACACTATGCAAAATCCTGCACTGTAAAACTAAAGTATTCTTTCAACATTGCATGCTCACATTACATAACGTTTAGATGTCAATGTCATAAGATGAACATTTTATGACGTAAAAGATTTCTGTGTATCTACCTTATGCCGTTCTTTTTACCAGTGTGCTCGACACCCTACCTTAAAATAGACACTTGGAAAATACCTGTTCAAACGTGCGTCGCCCATGACACTAGGCGTCGTCTTTTTCGATCTAGTTGCACACGCTACAATAGACTTGTGTGTGAACAAGTAGCTTTTGGTACCTCCCAAAACTTGAAAAAGTGCACAAAGGTAACAAGATGAGGATTTCATCTCAAAGTCTACTGTATTGTTTGGAGCTCAGAAGCGTTTATCTTTTAGGAACATTCACTTCAGAGCTGTTCAGAACATTCAGAGCTGTTCATATTTTTAGGCTTATTATTAATATTAATATTATGCTGATCCATTTCCCTCCTCTCTAAGCCAAACCCTGCCCAAAACACACATCGGCGCACACAAATAAAGACGGACAGTCCACAGAGCTTTCCACCATTAGTACACTCTGTGGGCTCCTTCTACTCTAACCCACCCTCTGAATCTGATCCACACACACTGGCACACAGAAATAAAGATGGACATACGGCGATTCCTGCCATTCGTAAGCTCTGTGGTCTGGCGTAACAGAGCTATTCTGAAAAAGAATAACAGCACGAGCAGCGAAATGACGTTACTTCAAGCTTAATGTCATGGCATCATTAGTCCCACAACGCTGTGTTCATAGTGACGACTCGATGTTATACGTCGCTCATCGCAGTACTAACATTTGACGATCCGAGAATCAACTTTGCAATTGTCTTGCTGTTTTCACGCCTAGGGCTTACACTAGTACAGTCACAATTTGACCTAATCCTACCCCAGACCCGAGACAAACAGCAGTCTTATGCAAACACTGTTTATGAAAAATCATGCTGGTATTAATTAGAAGATAGTTTGTTTGTTTTTTGTAAAAGAAAAATTAAAGTTATGTTAGCTGTTTTACAAATGACTCCTAAAATGTGGTGCAGAACATTGTCTGATTTTCACACCTAGGGCATACGCCAGACCAGGTCACAATTGACCTAATCATACCCGACAGCCAAGACAAACTGCAGGCCGGGATCCAGGGGGGTGGGGGTGGGGGTGGGCAGGGGGGGACATAGCCCCCCCCCACCCCAAATTTGTTAAAATGCTAGCGTGGTGGAGGCCTTTTTAATTGCATGAGGTTCAAGGTCCCAAACAAGAAGTTGCCCCTCCACACCCCTTCTGGAGCTAAGTGATCCGGCCCTGAACTGTAGGCTTATGTAAATACCTATATGTACAAAAAAATCATGCGATTATTAAAGACTTTTTTTTCATAAAAAAGATTCAATTGTTTTAAGATTAACCCATATAATTCGTGAAATTAATTCCAATGTGAAAATGTGTTTTTTTAAAGTATTTAATTATCACTCAAAAAGTTTTAGAAGTACAATTCTGGTTAACGAACTCATTCAATATCTCCCTATTATCTAGCTATACGCAAAATATCTAGTAAAAATTAAGAAACAAATATGGACTCCAGTGTAGATCAACCTGTTTTTGTGAAAACAAATCGAAAAAAGGGTCAAGAGATACGGCGCTTTGGCGCCAAAAAGACGTTTTCTAGCAAGGTTTGTGTATCTAGACGTGTCGTCATTTTTATCTTGTTACTTTTTTGCCAGAATTTCTGCCCCGCACGCCAAAACAAAAACGTCATGTGCATGCTCCGGAATGCGCTCCAACCAGCCCTATTTCAAAGTCTAGCGTATTTTTTATATACGGTAGACAAAAACCATTACAAACTTACTTTAAGTCACCTTCGGTGCACACTTTGCGAACAAAATTTTCAAGTTCATCCATATCTGGGCCAGGTCTGGCACGAGTGACCAGAATAAAGTAGATATCAGTATTATCACCCCGATTTCACGTTCTGCCACCTGCCAAGCGCGCCATTTTCGCTTCCAATGCGCGCTTCAGCTAGGTTTCCAACATTAAAGATTCAATAGGGGAAAGTACTCTAGCTAGTTGAAGCAGACGGATATTCCGCATGACTGTAGATGGCGATTTTTGTCAGCAAGAGGTATAGATTCTCATCAGCCCCTGCGACTGCAGGGGCTCATAAAATCAATGCCTCTTGCAGTTGGAAATAGTTAATTGAAAGACTATACACAACTATACATAGTGTGCAAGATAATTTAGTTTCTCACAAGGCTCATGTCTCTTCTTAGTTCTTGGCTTTGACTTCGCGAACGAAGATTTTATAGGAGTTGCCCACGACGTCTGCAGGCTTGTTCGTGGCTGCGGAGGCCAATCCGAGACAGGCAGGTTCGACCGCAGTGGCTGCAGGGGAAGGTCTGGCCAGGGTTCTGAGCTGCGGCATCTCTGTTTTTTCTCCTGAGCCGCTTGTCCTTAAGGCTAGCTCTGCGAGAGTCCTCAAAGGAGACAGCTGCCTTGTAAATGGTGGAGGCTCATGTACAATGTGCAAAAGTGCATCATCAGTGAAGTTTACTTTAAATTTCCAGACCTGTGGTGCTGCACGTGTTATGCAATCTGCAAACTGTATTATTTCTTGCAAAGATTAGTAGTATTTTTACTTGTTGGTTTTCAATGCATTTCAAAATTTCAATTCTGAACATTACTGATACGGCTGCACCTGCTGCAATTACTTAGCTTTGTCAGGTGATGCAAGATAAACTGACAACAGAAATTACATACTACACACACAAAGAGAAAGAGAGAGATAAAAATCACAATATCTTTTCGCTGTGTTTATTTGCAATAAAAACGATTTTTGAGTCAGGACTTAAATTTGTATCACGCACACATGCCACACACACGACTGAGCGACTCCAGCTTGCACATGTCCACACACTCAACTTCCAGCCCAGTCGTGGCATCTTAACCTGTTCAGTGCCGAGGAAAGTTGAACATCACAAATCTGCAAGAGGTATAGATCCTCATGAGCCCCCACAGTTGCGGGGCTCATGAGGATCTGTGCCTCTTGCTGACGCCACTTTGAATCCAAGATCCTGGGACTCTACAGTCTAGGGTTGTTTGGTGTTGAATTAACAAAGACTGCAGAAACACAGTCTGTGTCAGCTGGCACTGAACGTGTTAAACCTTATCATTTGGAATACACCAGTGTGTGAAATAAGTGTGACTAAAATAGTTAAAGGGTAGTGCCAGAATAGCTTGGTGCCTCTAGGCGCCAAGCTATTCTGGCACCACCCTTGAACTAAAGCCATTGGTCTACATATATCTTTATCTGAACACCAATATTGGTGTTCATATTGCACCACTAGGCGGATGAGCTGTTTCTGACAGCCAACGGCTAGAGGACGGAGGAGATCAGGTTGGATCCAACGGCCAAATGTGGGGGAGTAAACCCTTCAAATCAGGAGTGGAGCCCCGAAGGCAGACAGTTGCCTGTATTCACGCACTGTTCTGGCAGCTCCTGCAGCCAAACTGGTGCCAAACGTACTGCTTTGCATTCCTTTGGATACATCAGCGAGGCCGAGAAGGGGATCTTGACGACTGGGCACCCCATGATCTCCATACACTTCGCCCAGGCTTGCGCCCTGGAGAGGTCACTCCAGTGACTGACCCAGCAAGCGCATGTACTCCATTGTCTTCCGAGACAGGATACCAAAAAAAAAAAAAAAATCTTTATCTGTAAGTACTATAATGTAGCCCTTCACCTATCTTGGGAGCATCATAGACAAAAAAGGCGGCACTGATGCAGATGTCAGAGCACGAATCGGTAAAGCCAGAGCAGCCTTTCTCCAGTTGAAAAAAGTGTGGAGTTCCAGAGAGCTGTCACAACACACCAAAGTCCGGATTTTCAACTCCAACGTAAAAGCAGTTCTCCTATATGGAGTAGAGACTTGGAGATTGACAAAAACCACTGTCAACAGAGTACAGATCTTCATAAACAGTTGCCTTAGAAGAATTTTGAAAATCCACTGGCCAGAGAAGATCAGCAACATCAGACTCTGGGAGAGAACAGAGCAGATAACAGAATTGTACAAACACTCCCTTCGTGAACATGTTGATCAGATGGTGCAGTCTTTGGAGGCTTGTATTTGTGATGTTCAGAAGTGGACCACACAGAACAAGCTCCAGCTGAACAGTGACAAAACTGAGTCCCTCCGAATGACCTGCTCCTCTACGTGCAGTGCTGATCTTCCTGAGTCAATGATGGTGGGCGAGAGCGCCATCTCCTTTTCTAGCTCGGCCCGTAATTTGGGTGTCATTTTTGACAACAGGCTGACAATGAAGGAACAAGTGAAGAAAGTCTGCCAGCTTGCCTTCATTGAACTCAGCGAAGGATCAGCACTGTTCGACATCTGCTAACTGTTGAAGTTACCAAAACACTTGTTACCTCCCTTGTGCTGTCCCGAATAGACTATTGCAATTCTCTTTTGTCCGGTGTTCCGCAAAATCTTCTTGACCAAATCCAGAGTCATGAACTGTGCTGCACGTCTGATTTTTCGTGTACCGAAACGTGAACACATTATGCCTCTAATCCAAGCTTAAAACTCACCTTTTTTCTGTTGCATATACGTAAGACCATTTTGTCTGCCGGCTCATCATGTGTGTGTGTGTGTGTGTGAGTTTTCTGCTCCTTGTAAATCAATGTATTTTTTGTTGTTGTTGTAATGTATTTTTTGTTGTTGTAATGTATGTGCTTGTTTTTGTATTTTGCTTCACTGTTTCATTAAAGCGCCTAGAGCACCTTGGTGATTAGGCGCTATACAAATTACCTTTATTATTATTAACAGCAGAGAATGAAATTGGGCAAAGAAGATGGGGATGGATTGGTCACAGTCTGAGAAAGCCAGCTTCCAGTATCACTAGGCAGGCATTGTCATGGAACCCCCAGGAAAAGAGGAAAAGAGGTAGGCCGAGAAACTCCTGGCGTCGAGACCTCCAAGCAGACATCAAGAGACTGGGAGCCACCTGGAGTAAAATCGAAGGAGAAGCACAGGACAGGAGTCCCTGGAGGTCTCTCGTCGACGGCCTATACCCGGGTAAGGGTGACAGGCGTAAGTAAGTACTATAATGTAGCTTGCATACGGCAGTGTACAAATTTGAAGTTTTTAGTCTCAGTATGATATGGGTCAAGTACTTGAACAGATCTGTGATGGATAGGTGCATCTTACGCCAAACATACAGACACATGCATGCATACTTAAACACACACACACATGCACACATTGAGAAAACACCTGCTTCTTTTGACTGTCTTTATTTGCAATAACAATATCAACAAAGGGGATGTGAGAGTCAGGACGACAACAACACTGAATTAACCAGTTAAGCTCTAGACAATGGACAGTTATCACAAAGATCAGTTAGGACACCACAAATACCAACACTTCATCTCAACGCCCCTTTCAGTTCCAACGCCAATCTTGGCAAACACACTGATCAAGACAGCTGAAAAGGAGTGGCTAGCCACATGATCAGTTTAAAGGTAGAGTATGATCTGTTTGACACCTGCACGGATTAGGCTCAACAGCTCAAGGGTACAGACAGGTTGTCTCCTTGGATTCACAGTGGCTGATCAGGGTCAGCGAATAAAGGGAGATAACAGTGAGCTCATGGGTAGTGTCAGATGACGCCTGTAGCACCAAGTCAATCAGACAATACCCTTGAGCTATCATGGTTGACCACTGACCCATCCCCTATGACTGGACACATTACTTTGCAGATGATGCCAACAGAAGGTGTCAAATTGGCTTTGGAAATGAAGGAGGTACATATTTCAAACCTAGGACAACTTTGAGCATAGGATTGAGTGAACAGTCACAATAACCAGCTGTTATTTATAAACACAGCAAAGCAATTACTTCTGCTCGACTGAACAAATAAATGACAGAATAGAAAAATCCTGGACCGTACACAACACTATCACACATCTGAACTCCTTTGTGCATGCAGCCAGGGTATTTTTAAACCTTTTGGCTGTCGGTAGCGGTTTTTGTTGCTATGATTCTGTGGGAATCACTGCGACAAAAACCACTAGCGACAGCCGAAAGGTTAGCTTATTCGCGGCCAACTGCATCCGGATGCGGCTGGCCGCGAATGAGTTAAGAGTAAATGTAGCTGCATGCACAAGGGGAACGTTCAACAAATGGTACATCTAATACATCAAACATTAACAAACAAAGCAAAACCTTTTTATAAATTTGGTGATGAACAAACTGTAGATCCATGAAAGAAATATGACTTATTAAAAAAAAATTAAAATAAAAACCGGTACCAAAAGAATGATAAAGAACACAGACCATGATTTAAACGTAAAATGTCCCTTGTATATCGCCTTCAACCCTCACGTTGCAGCCGCACCCAAAAATAGGCAGGACACGCTACATCTGCACCTCTTGCCTGAACTGCTTAACCCTGAGGTGGATTTAAAAAAAAAAAAATGTGCTTGTCCTATAATGGCTACAAAAGTAAATTACGCATTACAAGATAAATCAACCATTTTAGTTCAAGGGTGGTACCAGAATAGCTTGGCGCCTGAGGCGCCAAGCTATTCTGGCACCACCCTTGAACTATTAGTCAATTTATGTCAAGTAATGGGTACATCAGGATGAAAAGGGTTACAAAATTAATGCCAAACATGTCAAATGGTCCCCTTTCTTTTAATGTTGAACACAGATAATATTGATACACAATCCACACCCTTCCTCTAAATATCTATTTCAAAGGTCAAACACAGAGCACAATAAAACATTTGAATCACTAACACATACAACTGCCCTCCTTTAGACAAAAGCTACCTGTACAGTCATGAATTTAAAAAAAAAAATGAAAGATTAATTTTTAAAAAAACGCACACAAAGTTTACTCCTGTAAATTTGCATTTGTTTACCAATTGATCCCCAAAGCTGCATTTCTCATTTCTCAAATTTGGATCAACCATGGCAATTCAAGGGTAATGCCAGACAAGCTTGGTGCCGTCGGGCGCCAAGCGTATCTAGCACTACCCTTGACTTATCATGGTCCGCCCATCTCCCGCTGAAGTGCAACGGGGCAAACTGGGTTGGACACTGGAAATGCTTACGCAATACACGCAGTACACATTGTATACATGTGCTGCTTTGTATTATGGCCATGTACATGTGGTACGTGTGCTTCTCCATGATATTGGGATTTACGGCCTAAGTTTTAGTGTCCAAAATCGCAGAACAGCACACACGTATCTATATCAAGTTGATGTAAGTGTTGACTAGCATAAAGTGTCTATACTGTATGCACCCAGTGGGCAAAAGCCATCGAGCCGACGTCGGCCTGATGGCCTTTTGTGGAGTGGGTATGCACCTGTATGAATACATGTATATTTCCAATAGTTTTACTGCAAACAACAAGATGTAGGTCAAATTGAGAATCACAAATAAAACGCCAGTCAAAACCCACACCAGACCAGCTGGCGGGTAAAATTTACATAAACTTTGGTCGTTTTACAGCGCAATGTATTCCCATTAAGCAAAGAGTCCTCAGGCTGATGTCATTTGCCGTTGGCCAGCGCACGTCTGTATGCAGACTGACAGCAGCAGAGTGGGTGCGAGGACATTTTGCTTACTGGTTGGTAGCAAAAAAGTCTATTTGATGTTAACATCATTGAAAAGTGTTTTGGCAAATAAAAATATTCCTGAAGTGACTACCGTTAGCCTATAATTGTTAACAATCCTCGCGCGAAAAACCAGAGATGGGTCGACCATGACGGTTCAAAAGTAGTGCCAGATTATTCACTTCACTGCCCATGGACGCAGATTCCACGTTTGAAATCACTTAATTCAGTGTCAACAATTTCCATCCAATCCCGTCAGCCATCCAAGGAACATGGATACAAAGTGGTTTCAGCAGGAGGCTTAGATCTTCATCAGCCCACACAAGTGCAGGGACTCAGGAGGATATAGACCTCTTGATGCTGTTTGGTGTTTGAGTTTTCTCAGCACTAAAAGGGTTAGCTTGGTGCATACGAATTTAAAATGGTCTTTCACTGTCAGCTCTATAACTACAACATATAGAACAAACCTGCAGCAGTTTAAGGGCGGTGCCTGCATATTGTCTGATTGGTACAACTGTTTGTGCATTCTTCTTGAAAGCAAAAACACTGCATTTCACCTTGACATAAAAAATACGACGAACTGTACGTTTTGGCTTTATAATAAAACGAAAAAAATAACAATAACACAAATTCAAACTTTATCTTTGCTTAACTCATTCTACCCCAGGCACACCACAGGAAGATAAGGATCGACCATGATTGTTCAAGGGTGATGCCAGAATAGCTTGGCGCCTATGGGCGCCAAGCTGTTCTGGCATCACCCTTGAACTATCATGGTCGATCTGTGTCATGCACTGCAATCTTCAGAGAACAACAGCAACATTTAAGGATTTTGGTGTTGGGGTAGAATGAGTTAAGGTCAGAATGATCCCCTGTACACATGCATGCACCCATTGGAACGTGTACAATAAATAACAAGGGAGGTTGAAACATATCTGCCCTGACAGCAAGAGCACAATAAAAATCACGCTTTTCACAAAAAGGGACTGTCTTTCGCCCTCATAGAGCCGATAATTTTTGTTATTCCTAATAGTCTCAGACATTAAAATGAATAAGCCATTTGTTTCCATTATTTCTGGAGAAAGCTACAGCATTAACCCATTACAATATCCTGAGGATGATTTTGTAAAATTTGCTTATTGTCCTGTGAAGGCTACATCACATTATTAGGAGAGAGATCAACTGTTTGAGTTCAAGGGTGGTGCCAGGATAGCTTGGTGCCGGAGGCACCAAGCTATTCTGGCACCACCCTTGAACTATCAGGAAAATTCATTTCAAGCAATGGGTGTATCAGGATGACAAGGGTTAAGTGAGAATCCAAGATGAGCAGCGAGTGCAGCAACTGAGCAGCAATCAAAATGAGCTTTCTTCCAAGATCATTGAGCCAACAGATCAGTAAAAGTGGACAATGCAGTCATGACGAAATTAATGCTATGCCAGTGCATGTACGGTAAAACCTCTCTTGAGTAACCTCCTCTTTTGTATTAACCCATGCATTTTGTTTTTATAATAACTAAAAAAACTCACATGTATAACACAAGTAACTAGCTACCTCAGTGCCTTCCCCACCCTGCAATCTAGCAAACATTATTTATTACTAAAAAAAAAAAAATCACCAATTAAACCACTTACCACTAACCCTTCAGCCCTGATGCACTACTCAACCATGATAATTCAAGGGTAGTGCCAGATTAGCTTGGCACTACCCTTGAATTATCATGGTCGACCCATCCCCTGCAACAGGTGCGCAGTCATCAGATGACGTCTCCAAAATTTGGGAAATACGTGCGTCGGGCTGATTGGGTTAAAAGACACAGACTACACAATGCAATTACCGTACTTAATTTCATTCTTGTCCCCTGATCACTACAGTCATGTGCAAGGGGGACATAAATAGGGAAATACTGAACTGCACTTACATTTCAACTGTACAAAGACGCACTTTCAATGTAAACATATGCATACATAGATGTATATATGCCTTGTTACGCTGCTACATATTGCAAAACTGCCGTTCTTTTATACGCGACAAACACAAAGGTGCTCGGTACCCTATATACCTGTATATCTATACGCTCGTGTTGGTTTGGTACGAGTTAACCTTATGGGCCTCTGTAGCAGTTTTTGTCGTGATGATTCTGGCAGGAATCATCACGACAAAAACTGCTACAGAGGCCCATAGGGTTAATAAATATAAACCACACCGGTACATATGTACAAACATGGGGAAGTGTACATTAAAAGGTGTGATGAGGTGAAGGTGTGATGAGGTGAAGGTGTGATGAGGTGAAGGTGTGATGAGGTGAGGTCCATGTTCACTGGGTTTAACCCTTTGGCGGTCCGCAGCACTTTTTTTTGTCCAGGCGATTCCTGCCACAATCACCTGGACAAAAAAGTGCTGCGGACCGCCACAGGGTCAAACATCTGGCTTTCTATGATCTAGAATATCACACTTTATATCTGGCTGCACGTGACGGACCTGGTGCTAGGTATGCAATTCAACCCTTTAGCGGCCTCCATAGTGGGTTTTTTTTGTTTGTCACGATGATTCCTGCAGGACTCACTGTGACAAAAACCACTACTCAGTGACAAGCCAAAGGGCTGTGTATACGCCTGCAGGTCTGCCAGCCTCAAGCATCTGCAAGAGACATAGACACACATGGGCCCCCGCAGCTGTGGCAAAAGGGCTCATGAGGTTCTTTGCTGATCTTTCTAGCAGAACACAACTGAATGTGCATCTTCACAGTGCGGACGTTTGCCACCAGGGGTTAGGTCTCCGACTAGATACGGTACGGACTGGTTTGTAGTTAGATCCGACATTGTAAGTTTATGTGGACAATTCATTAATAACGTCACAGTACTAAGCAAAAGGTCCTTGTCCTGACGCTGGCTACAGCTGCGCAGGCAAACTGCGGCTGACGTTGGCCCAAGGACACTTTGCTGGCTGGGGTTATACACCTAGATTAACGCATTTAGGTACATTCTATGGTTAATTTCAGTAGTGTAGTAGGTACATTCTATGGTTAATTTCAGTAGTGTAGTAGGTACATTCTATGGTTAATTTCAGTAGTGTAGTAGGTACATTCTATGGTTAATTTCAGGTACAGGATAACAGTTGTATGCAAGCTGTAAATGTGATTTTGGACAGTACAGCTCCAAGCTTGACGGGCCAAGAGCACAGACCAGCACACATGATACACTATACAGATAAACAACACATCTCAATCATTAACCCATTTAGCCCCAACACCCTACAGCAGTAGACTGATGACCATGATAATTCAAGGGTAGTGCCAGACTAGCTTGGCGCCTGCAGGCGCCGAGTTAATCTGGCACAACCCTTGAATTAGCATGGTCAATCCACCTCCTGCAACTGGTACGCAGTCGTTCAGTAACACTTCCAAAACCCGTGGGTCTAAAAGGGTTAATGGCAAATAAGTTGAAATCACAGATCGAAACAGAAAAGGGACATTGGGAGAATGCAGTACCTGTTCAGACATTTATCAACTCCTGTAAATGACGGTGCCCGGCCAAGGCTACAAGACCCATCATATGACGGACAAGAATTGTTGCATACTTAACTCATTCTACCCCAGACACACCACAGCAAGATATGGCTCGACCATGATAGTTCAAGGGTGATGCCAGAATAGCTTGGCGCCTATGGGCGCCAAGCTATTCTGGCATCACCCTTGAACTATCATGGTCGATCTGTGTCCTACACTGCAATCTTCAGGCGACAACGGCAACAATGGGGGATTTCGGTCTAGGGGTACAATGAGTTAATCCACTTAATAATGAGTCAGCCAGAAGAGCACAAGGGTAGTGTCTGATTAGCTTGGCGTCAAGGTAATCAGGCACTGCCCTTGAGCAAAATTTGGATACATTCTAATTAAGCCTTTGTCTGTCAATAGTGTCTTTTGTAGCGATGATTCCCACAACAACAAAAAAAGAAAAGCCCTATACAATGAAACAGTGATCAGTATGTGTTGGTATATTACACATATAACACAAATAGTCAACTCTGCGATATCAGTGACGAAAAGATGAAAAGTCAAATGCATGGAAAATATCACAAAACTTACATCAGAAGCCGCAAAAATGATGAAAAGAAATGTATAACTGAATCACTTGCGAAGGCAAACTCAATAATGATTGTGCATAAAAAAAGAACAAATGCTGAAAGTAAAACTTGCATTATGTAGCATCTTTTTGGCCTTAAAACTGTTATGTACATGCATGACATGATGGTAAAATATCATCAGGCTGTTGTGAGCTGCAGGTAAACTGCGGATGATGTCCGTCTCAAGAACGCTTGTAAACTGGGATATAACCTCGTTAACACATTTTGATTATCAACGTTATAACTTATAAATAAACAAGAGCAACAAAGGCTGACAAACAAAAGAAATCACAGCACGTAAACAATACAGTTGAAGACCGAGTCAGTGCCATTAATTTCTCAAGAAGAACAGAGCCTCATGAACCGCCTCAGGCTGTGAGGGCTCATGAGGATCCATGCGTCTTGCTGAACCCACCAACACTGATATTACCGGTAACCCCTTCCCTGCCACCGGTCGCAGATCGTGTTTCTGAACCACAAAGAGCTCCAGCCATACCAGGAACATAGATACAAAGTGGTGTCAGCAAGAGGCATAGAACCTCATGGGCCCCCGCAACTGCTGGGGCTCATGAGGATCTATGCCTCTTGCAGCTGGATTGTGTTCCTGAACCACAAAGAGCTCCAGTCGTACAAGGAACATAGATACAAATTGGTGTCACCAAGAGGCATAGATCCTCATGAGCCCCCGCAAATGCGGGGGCTCATGAGGTTCTATGCCTTTTGCAGTTGGATTGTGTTCAGTTTCTCACAGCAGTGAAGGGGCTAACCTCCAGGACAGCAGGGTCACTGCTGACGACATGAAACAAAGACATGTATACTGATCACACGAAACAAAGACATGCATGTTGTTGTTATTTTGCAAAAAAAATGATAGAAAATTACCTTGGACATGATGGACAATTTTTTTCTCATACAAAATGTTGACATGATGAAACATAATAACATGTTAAGAACCGGCCGCCAGTCGCCAGAGACAAACAATGCATGCCTGCAGAAGGAGCTACCCCCTGTAGCTGTTAAGAGACAAAATATAACATCAGAGGCCCATAAGCATCTATGCCTCGTGTAGACAGGCGATTTTGGCAGTGGTACCACCCGGGAGTAAACATGAACACAGATTCATTACCGGTATGAGCTTAGCCCATTGAGCCCCGAGTCCCTACAGCAGGAGATTGACTGACCATGATAATTCAAGGGTAGTGCCAGATTAGCTTGGAGCCAGATGGCGCCAAGCTAATAATCTGGCACTACCCTTGAATTATCATGGTCAATCCATCTCCCGTATGTAGTGCGTCAGTGCTAAAAAGGTTAACTGCTTTCAATTATAATCGAAATGTTTTGAGGTCCATACAAGATGTAGCAATGCGATTATTAGCGGTGGTAGGTGTGACCCCTTTTACTCGTAGATTCAAAAACAAACTGATGACCCTAGTGAGCAACATGTCATCATGCTGACATCTGCTAACGTTGAACCCTACGGCTGTTGGAAGCAGGCTTTGTTGCGATGATTCCTGCAGGAATCATGACAAAAGCCGCTACCAACAGCCAAAGGGTGAATGAGTCACAATGTACTGTTATTGCTTTTCGCTTTTTTTAAATCTGCCATTTTTCTGTAAAAAGTGAATTTCATAGGTCATTTAGCCAGCATGGCGTAAGTACAATCTAACAGTAACACATTCAGTGAGTAACAACAAATATCACAATTTACACAGATTCCAGACATTACAAAAACTGAACATGCAGAAAAGAGCTTGATATGTTGCTGACTAAACTTGTACACAAGACTGAATACAATACAAATATACGGACTACACAAGGTGTTGGGTCTTTCACAAAATGAGTTACTATTTAACTCATTCAGCCCTGATGCACTACAGCAGGAGATGGGTCGACCATGATAATTCAAGGGCAGTGCCAGATTAGCTTGGAGCCGACAGGCGCCAAGCTAATCTTATCTGGCACTGCCATTATCATGGTCGATCCATCTCCTGCAACTGGTGCATAGTCATTAGATGACGCCTCCAAAATTTGGGAAATACGTGCGTCGGGCTGAATGAGTTAATTTCAATGATGGCGAAGACAGCTCAAGCTGGACATTAACCCCTCCACTGTCACCAATCGCAGACCGAGTTGCTCATTCAACGCGCAAGGATCCCAAGCTGTACAAGGAACGAGGCATAGATCCTCATGAGCCTCCCTGCAGGTGCGGGGGCTCATGAGGATGTATGCCTCTTGTAGTCGAATCCTGTTCACTTTCTCTTAGAAGATAAGGGGTTAAAGTAGTTAATAATCCCCTGAACGAGATGACTGCAGCTGGTATGCAGGGACCGTTTCTCACGCTTGCATGCACTGTTCTTCCATGGCATTTAATCAACTTCATTTGTGATCTTCGTGCTTTTGGGGTCATTACTGACTGACGGATAACCCCTACTGTACAACCTGGGTTGACCAAAAGCACAACAAATTCAAATTCACAGATCAAAATACGTTTTTCAAGATACTGAGCAAGAAATATATTTAAATTTTACCAGCACAATACATTCAAACCGTCGAATAAAGAAAAATCACAGAGTACGACTGCAATATCAAATTTTCATGGCAGTAATAAAAAGGTTCAAGATGCTGTGGTGGTATCTCTTTGTTCCCTTGGTAATGACGATGCTGCTTGGCAAAAGGTGTGTGGTTACACGTATTTTCCACCCAACGGTATCGTCAGTAGAAGTCAAGGGATTGAGAAAACAGTACTCACAATCTGAAGGTTTACTCAATGTGCATTTTGACAAATTCAGATCTGTCCAGCAAAATTACCATGGACAAGGAGGGTATCGGATCAGAATCTAAATCTGCTGCAATATTCAGTCTGCTCCATGAGGACCGTAAGTCTATTTTGTGTAATACTGTACAATGAAACTCCTGCTTTCGAAGTGGAGTTACTCTGCTTTTCCTTCGCAAGACAGTGGTGCGTGCAGCTCTTGTTAAAATATTCAGTGAGAACACCTTCACATTTTTGAGTCAAGATGAAGAAATGTCTGAACACCAATACTTTACAGCACCAAGCAAAAATAAGTATAAACGATGGCCACAAATGCAGAGATCTTTGTACTGATAACGCACAGCAGAATTTTCACACTCAAAAGCACACAGTACATGTCAAAGTGATTGAAGCATATTTTAAACCCCTGCAGTTAATAAATGAGACACCCCCTGTACAAAAAGACATCAATCGACCATGATAGTTCAAGGGTGGTGATAGAACAGCTTGGCGCCTGTAAGCGCCAAGCTGTTCTGTCATCACCCTTGAACTATCATGTTCGATCTAACGCCTTACCTGTAATGCAGAGGAAAAATCTTAACTTTGGAAATTACATCGTCAGGGTTTAGTGCATTAACAAATGAGACACTGCATTTTTCCTCCAGGAACTTTTGCACTTTGCAAACAAGGTCGTTGATCCGATGTCAGCCCCAGATGTTGCCGCACAGCTGTGCGAGGGCCCACTATGGCTAACATCAGCCTGATGGCCTTGTGCCAAGGACAGGCAGAAAGGAAAGGAAAGGCTTGATTTTACAATAAACCAGAAAACTGCACAAATTAAATCTTTACAAAAATATGATAATAACGGGAAATAACCCTGCATTGACTGTCAGCAGAGGTTTTCGTCGAGACAGTCCCTCAACTTCCTGCAGGAAGCGTCATGACCCAAAAAACGCAACCAACAACCAAAAGGTTTAATCCTGTGCATGCAGTCACCACTGCTGTTTACAGCATCCCTGACCGTGTGCACACAACTGCCAAGTCAGCAGTGTTCACCAAACGATCTCACTGTTGCTGGGTCATGAATATTGTCAGTGTTACTGCAAATCCTAGCATCTGACACATTTGCCCACTTAACTACAGGGCCGCACTTCCCAAATTTGGGATGAGTCACCTAACGACCATGTGCCAGTTGGAGGAGATGTATTGACAATGATAATTGGGGCGGTCCGTGGCGCAGCAGTAAAAGCGCCTGCCACCAATGCAAGAGGTGCGAGGTTCGATACCCGGTTCCGACGTCGGACTTTTCTCCTCTAGTGTCACCATTAATTCGGGCAGACCATCGGGGGTTCTTTCTCCGGGTACTCCGGCTCTTTCCTCCCCCACAAATTTGGTATTAATTTCAGTCCACTTAATCAAATTTCAAAATTATAAAAAACGATTTAAATTTTAAAAAATTTCAGTAGCTCACTTGAGCTTGCCTTTAGCACCACGTGAATGTTATGTGTTTATGTACAGTGTGTGAGGGAATGCACGTGATTCACGTGAGCGTGCTTGTTGGGTTCAGTTCGTGGCTATGTCCTGCGCATTGAGTTATATTATAAATATGAGAAATGCGCCATACAAATACTATGTATTATTAATATTATTATTTTAATTCAAGGGTAGTGCCAGATTAGCTTGGCGCCTTCAGGTGCCAAGCTAATCTGGCACTACCCTTGAATTATCATGGTCAAGCCATCTCCTGCTGTAGGGACTCGGGGCTAAATGGGTTAAGTTATCTGCCAGGTACAATCTGCACATCCAAGTCACACCTGGGAGCTACGCCAGAAGAAAAAATAATGTTCCCAGGAGGTGTCGCCTAACAACTATGTACTAGTTGCAGGGTATGCATTGATCATGATAATTGAAATGTAGTGCCAGATTAGCTTGGCGTTATCGGGCGATAAGTTCATCTGGCACTATTCTTGAATTATCATGGTCAATCCATCTCCTGCTGTACTGCGTCAGGGCTTAACAGGTGAATGAGGCAGGTGGGAAATTTCTCAGTAAAATCAACAATATGATAAACACAATATATGTATTCATTACCTCAAGGGGAAACAAAATTGTTTCGTGTTATTTATGTACTATACCTGGTACTTGTAAAACCTATGTGCATATCAAATGCTATCTGCCATATTAATTTGCAGAAAATCACAGCAAATTATTGTAAATATGAATTTGACAAAAGAGCCATAAACTGTTAAAAATACATATACATATTATTGCAAACAAACCAAAAATACCTGGCATGAATTAACAAATTGGCATTTGACCCACACAAAAACCAAAACAAAAGAGAGAAAAAAAAAGTTGTATCTGCTATTGGCCACAAAACAAAACACAGTTGTAGCCACTCTATATAAATAAATAAATACATTGTTATGAGGACATTGGGGATTCTAGTCTTAATCTTCCAGCTCAATGTAGATCCATTTTTTTTTTTTAAATGTCTGTGAAAAGCAAAAAAATCTCTAAAGAATTCTTACAGTGAAAGCTCATGAGAAACTAAATCTGTTGCAAGGGTTCATATGGATCTATCATTCTATGCCTCTAATTGTCAACCAGCAGATTTAATTACATCCTCATACTAAGGAATTAAAGTGTGCTCACTGCATAACTGGCATACTATTTCACTGTGTGCAAGAAAAGCGTCTATACTTCATCCTCCCCCCAACCCCCTCCCCCCCCCCCCACCCCCTTGCACCACACACACTCACACACTGGCATAACTGCATCTCTGCCACTTAAAACAAGTAATTGTACAAAAAGTTTGCTTTGCTTAAATCATCGCTGCTGTGATATTAAATGAAGTTCAAAATTGCCGCCTCTAAGCAAAAATGCATATTTACAAACTGCATGGCAATCATGTACAATACACAGAATGCAGTCAACGCATACATATAATACGAAAGCATGTTAGCTGTCGAGATTTTAACACCATCAAGTGCACAGACTTTTTGTATCACATTATGTATAAAGTCAGACTGAAATGAAGCTGCAATCATCCTACAGCCATGAACACATCAAAATCTCGAGTTGGACAGTATATGAACACAACAATTTAATCCATACAACCCCACGGCCGCATCTCCCAAAAGTTGGAGGCGTCACCTAACGACCATGCGCCAGTTGCAGGAGATGGATGGACCATGATAATTCAAGGGTAGTGCCAGATTAGCTTGGCGCCTGTCAGCGCCAAGCTAATCTGGCACTACCCTTGAATTATCACAGTCAATCCATCGCCTGCTGTAGGGTGTCAGGGCAAAATGGGTTGAGTTATCTGCCAGATACAAACTGCAGATCCAAGTCGCATCTGGGAGCTACGCCAGAAGAAAAAAGTAATGTTCCCGACACCCATTCGGTTTGATCAAATCACACATTAACTCTTTCACTACTACTGCTCAGCAGAAGAGACACACAACGACGCGTCTTTTCCGCCGAAGGGTCTCATCAGTAGCAGTCAAAAGGTTAACCCCCTTGTGTTACTGTGTCTGCATGCACAAGGCGTTAACCTGCTGATCATTACCGACGTCTCTCACACTAACCATAACAATGAAAAGTGCATTGCCAGTCCTTCCACAAAACAGGCATTTTTCTTGGTTTTACATTTGTTGCAAACAGTCTCTCAGCTTGGCCATTCCATCTGCAAGAGGCGTAGATTTTAACCCTCTGACTGTCGGTCGTGGTTTTCATCGCGATGATTCCTGCACAGCCAGAGGGTAAAGGAGCCCCTGCAGCTGCAAATGTGCCTTTTGCCGACACAGAAATAAACATCTGTTGCTCAGACGGAGAGTCTGGTCTGGGTTTGATTCCTAATCCTGGCAGTGCACGCAGTAGTGTTCTTCTTTTTCCTCTTCCAGAGCACATCTTCAACAAGTATACCGAAGAATCCGATATTTTCTGACTGTGCCTGTCATACATTCCTTCTCCATCATGGACACGTCTACACTGCATGTCTCCAATATTCATTTCAACCCCACTGTGCATGCACATGGAGGCTAGCTCACTTTCTGAAGTCACTGACGGAACAGTCACAGTCAATAAACCCGTCTCCTGGATTGTGATGTGGCAGTCCTCTGTGGAGAACTCCCAACCAGAACACTGTTCCTCCCGACACCACATAAGTCATAAACGCAATCACATCTTGACAGAGTTGACTTCAAACCGCCGTGCTGTAGGACCCCAAGCTTTTCGGCACGGTGGGTGACTTGCCTCTCGGCCTGGACGCACCACCGAAACCATCGTCCTCCGCCACTGGCATGTCAGGCACTATGATCTTCGTCGGTCCCGGCGCGGTGTCCGGTAACCGCAGAAACTCTCCCCCTTTGCTGGCCGACCCTGGGTAGGACACCGTTCTCTTGGCGATCCGCTTGTTGTCAGACTGACTTGGAAGACGGAAGCATGATTTGCGGAGAAACAAGCGCGCGTTGCCAGTAGCTGGACGCAGCGCCCCGGGCTCCATCATGCTGTTCAGGTGAGCTGCATAGCCGTCTGAGATAATCTGAAATATAAGCCGGGACATCAGATAATGTACTGATGGCTTCTGCGGTGGAAGAAAAAAGAAAGTCAAGGAATCCTTGCATTAAAAAGGTGATCATGATCAACACTCCTGGGAAGGAAGCCAGTTAATCCATTTAGTCTTGATGCACCACAGCAGGAGATGGACTGACCATGATAATTCAAGGGTAGTGCCAGATAAGCTTGGCGCCTGAGGACGCCAAGCTGATCTGGCACTACCCTTTAATTATCAGGGTCGACCCATCTCCTGCAACTTGGCACACAGTCGTCAGAAGAAAATGCCAAACTTTGGGATATGTGGCCATGGCATTAAATGGGTTAACTCATTCTACCCCAGACACACCACATCAAATATGAATTGACCATGATAGTTCAAGGGTGATGCCAGAATAGCTTGGCGCCTATGGGCGCCAAGCTATTCTGGCATCACCCTTGAACTATCATGGTCGATCTATGTCCTGCACTGCAATGCAGTCTTCACGGGACAACGCCAACATTTGGGGATTTCAGTCTTGGGGTACAACCAGTTATGCTAATCTGGCATGCCCCTTGAAAATCACTACTTATGAACAAACCAGCGTTGTTACATAGCGTTTACAGACACCTCACAGAGTTGCGTAACCCATCGGCTGTCGCTAGCACATACGTAAGTGGCGATTCCTACAGCAATCACTGCAACAAACAGCGCTACCAACAGCCAAAGGGTTAATAAAATGTTGTACTTGTCCTTTCTCTCTTTCTTGTTTGGGCTTTGTGTGTGCGTGTGTGTTGTCGGATGTGTCCCTACACGCGTGGCTGTGACATGGCACCATACCTGTGCTTGTGAGTATTGTTTCTTGGAAGCCTTTCCGACGATGAAGATCTGATTCGGCTGCAGGCCCAGGTCACGGTAGATGTTCACGTCCTTGCTGGATCCGTAAGCTGCCGTAAACTTGACTTCAGCCTGCAGATAACCAAACACGATGCATGGGAGCACGCACACTGGTTGTCCCCCTTGCTTCGTTACCGCTTATCAGCAGTTGCGAATCAAGGCAGAAAATCAGTGTGGCACGGCAGAAGTAAATTATCTGATAATCACCATTTTCAACATTAGGCTAAGGTAAGCAATCCAGACCTACATGTTGACTGCCAAGTGTATAAAGTGCAAACAAACACCCAAGAAAGAAGAAACACACTCAGAAAGGGCATGCAATAACACAGTTTATTCAAATAAGCATTCTCTTATAATAATAATAATAATAATTACGGTATATATAATGCACTTATCTTTTAATAATTATAACTCTAAGCGCGCACTCACAACTCGCGCACGCATGCGCACGGTTTTGACAATGAATCACGAACCACAAATACATTACAACAGTTGGCTTAGGGTGGGGAGTGTGGTAGCGTTACAGTGGTTAGAACTGTTGAAAGAGGTGAGTTTTGAGGGTGGACTGGAAGGAGGAGAGCGAGTGTCGTCTAGAAGAGAGAAATGTTTGATTCTTTCTTGGGTAAGGAAAGCGATGTATTCACTTCATTTTAACCCACTCAGCCCCGATGCCCTACAACAGCAGCTGGATCAACCATGATAATTCAAGGGTAGTGCCAGATTAGCTTGGCACCAATCTGGCACTACCCTTGAATTATCATGGTCGATCCAGCTGCTGCAAAGGGTGCAGTTGTTAGGTGGCACCTCCAATATTTGGAAAAGCAGCCGTGGGGTTGAACGCGTTAACATTTTCAGAAACATCTAATTTGATTTTCTTTTTTTTTTATGGCTGACAGAATGTCAACAAATTTATTTTAGATGCTGAGTAAAAACACTTGTCACAAGCTTAACCCATTTAGCCCTATTGACCATGATAATTCAAGGGTAGTGCCAGATTAGCTTGGCTTCTGATGGCGCCAAGCTAATCTGGCACTAGCCTTGAATTATCAAAGACATGGTCAATCCACCTCCTGGTACACAGTCGTTAAGTAATTAACACTTCCAAAATTTGGGACATGCACCTGTGGGGCTAAATGGGTTAAAGTTAGTGTCACAATGCATGCATTCAACAACAACTTTCCATGTCCAAAAAGTGTATCTCTGTTCTAGACGACACCAACAGTCAGAATCCTTCACAGTAACGGGAACCACACAGAACAAAGAAATCAAAATCATGACAACACGCTCAAACACACAATAACTTTTTTGTTCTGAATAATCAAGCCAAGAAAACTTACTGCTTAGCTTTAACTGTCGGCCGACGCAGATCACGTTTCTAAAACCTCTGGCTAATTCCACACCAATGACTCAATGAAGCTTTATTTATCAACGGTGGAGGCATTGACATCGTCACACACATAGCATTTTTCAAATCTGCCGTTGCTACAAAACTACGAGACAATATACACAAAACTAAGTATATAAATGTACATGTATATAAACAAAAACATTGCCAGCTTAGGGAAAGAAAGTCCCATGATGATCTCACACTCCTAAACACACACAGACACACATAACCCCACAAATATACAAGGAACATAGATTGAAAGTGGTGTCAGCAAGTCGAAGCATAAATCCACATGAGGATTTATGTCTCTTGCAGCAGAATCATGTTCACTTCTCCCAGCTGCAAGTCACCTTGTTGGTCTACATTTCACTTTCTCTGGGCACTCATGAGGTGGTAACCCATATAAATCCACAGCTGAAACAAATTTAACGACAATTTCCTAGCTGCAGGAGATGGATCGATCATGATAACTCAAGATGAGCTTGGCGCCGAAAGGCTGACAATAACGTGTTCTTGACTTGATTATTCCAATGAAACAGAAAGTAATTTAACCCACGTCTGTCTGCAGCTGTTTGAGGTAGTTAAACTTTTGTCGCAGCGGGTCCTTGGACAGTCCGTCCATGAAGGCCACCATGCCGTGGGGAAAGTTGTGCTGTGCCAACCATGCCACCACTTTCTTGTGTTGCATGTCTGGCCGCGCAGATACGTACAGGATCAGGTACCCTAGGTCCTGCCAGTGTCTGGAATTACCAAAAATAAAAATAATAATAATTATTTATCGGCTTGTGAAGATACCAACACTGCAGAAAATGAGTTGCTGCTACGAAACATCTGAACACACCACGGAAAAGAAAAGTTACCTGAACCAATTTGCTTACCTGACAACGTCCACAGCCCCTGCCCTGACTTTGGGATCCTTGCCCATGATGCTGACGCTGGCAGTGAACGAGCCATCAATGCTGAACACCACTGTCTCCGTTTTACGTGGCAAAACCGTCAGGAAAAAGTCCACAGATGTGTGGTCACCCCTGCACAAACACAGTCACAATTACTGCATGTGATAATCAGAGAATGAGGACACTGTCTGGATCAACCCCTTCACAGTCGACACTACAGGTTGTGTTTCTTTAACTCATTCTACCCCAACACCGAAATCCCCAATTTTTGCCATTGTTCTCTAAAGACTGCACTGCAGTGCAGGACACAGATCGACCATGATAGTTCAAGGGTGATGCCAGAATAGCTTGGTGCCCATAGGCGCCAAGCTATTCTGGCATCACCCTTGAACTATCATGGTCGATCCTTATCTTGCTGTGCTGTGTCTGGGGTAGAATGAGTTAACCCTTCCAGCCCCAAGGTCCCATTTCTCAAATTTTGTAGGTATTGCCTAACGACTATGCACCAGTGGCAGGAGATGGCTTGACCATAATAATTCAAGGGTGGTGCCAGATTAGCTTGGTGTCTGTTGGCGCCAAGCTAATCTGGCACCACCCTTGAATTATCATGGTCGATATCATGGTCGAGCCATCTCCTGCCGTAGGGACTCGGGGCTAAATGGGCTAATTCCACACCCCCCAAAAAAGCAAACCCTCAGCTATCCATGAAACACAAATACAATCAGCGTGATCAGCAAGAGTCATAGATCCTCATGCGCCCTCACAGTTGCGGGGGCTCATGAGGATCTGTGCTTCTCTTGCAGGTATGTATTGCTCGCTGTGTTCTGGCAGTGAACGGGTTAACACATAATGAAGCGTGTGCTGGTCTATTATTTAGACACAATGACTTTGCCCCTAGGGGCCAGTTGCCTGAGGGAGCTTAGTCCTGCACCAGCCGCTAAGCAAACGTGCTCCGCTATCGCAGGACACAGCTCCCTCACGCAAGGGACCCAGGGGCGAAAAACATCACAGACATGCAAAACAAAGGTACCGACATGCCTGAAGTGTGATCAACTCGACTTACTTGACAACGCACTTGACCGGGTACATGCCCTGACTGAGGCGCTTGTCGTCGGGTATGGTGAAGGTCAGTTTCCCGTGACCGTCCGTCACCTCCGTCCCCAGGTGGACCCACTCGCCCGACGGGGGCTGGGCCATCACATTCACGTCCACCTGCACGAAACCATCACAAACAAAAAAAATCTTACAAAAACACCACTCTCATCTCTTGATCAAGTCTTATGAACTTGCAATGTTAGAGCTGGTCATATATTGAGACAGTTAACACATTCTGCCCGAGGACCGAAATCCCCAATTATCGAAGTTGCCCTCTGAAGGACTGTATCACAATTCTAGAGATAGATCGAGCATGATTGTTCAAGGGTGGTGCCAGAATAGCTTGGCGCCTATGGGCGCCAAGCTATTCCAGCACCACCCTTGAACTATCATGCTCGAACCATGTCTTGCTGTGGTGTGTCGGTGCTGAATGAGTCAACAGTTTAGGAACTCAAAGATCAGAATTTCAAAATTAGGGAGTTGGCAACAGGAATCTCCTCCTCTTATAGACAGAATGGGTTAATTGCTGCTGCTGCTCACTAGTACAATACAATACAATAATACTTTATTAATCTCTCATGGGAAATTCTTTTAACATTAATTCTAGTAACATGAACCCCATTCCATGACGGCAGCATGCTTCGGGTGAAAACAAAAGTTGCCTGAACAAAAAGTGACCATTAACCCCTTCGCTGCCAGTGATCACGAATTTCACAATCTGAAACCACTGTCACCACTGTTAGTGTAAACAGCACATATTTATTATGAGACCAAAAATAGGCACAAAGAACACAGGACTCACAAGAGACATAAATCCTCATGAGCCCCCACGCCTGCGGGGGCTCATGAGGGTTTATGTCTCTTGCAGCTGAGTGACCTTCGCCTTGCTCTGGCCCGTCAAGGGGCTTAACACTGTTCCATGACCGACCTTTTCCCCAGACAGAGACACGATGTCCAGTGATCCGTACATGAAGCGAGCCACCAGCGTCTGCGGTCTGTCCTCCAGCACAATCACGTCGTTGGCCCTGTGGTTCTGCTGCAGGTTCTGACACAACAGAGAACACAGAACGGTGGGGGCGAGTTGGTATGGTATGGTATGGTGTCTCCGAGGTGCGCAAATCCATCTATTTAAAGATGCTCAAGGCGCCATAGGGATGGAAGCTGGAGCTTTGAAAGCCTGCTGCTACTAAGCGCTACTTTATGTGCAAACCTCCACCCTGCTATTAACTTCGGTGCATGTGATATATTTCTGTTTCCATTTCACCAACCCTACCGGGCCTTCTCTTTTTGAATAGTGGTAATGGGATTTTTAACGTGCGCACTTGATGATCATGCTGTACACACAAAGGTGAGACAGGCACCGTAAACCGAGTCTGTATGAAAATTTGACTCGATGGGAATGAGAAAAAGTCCACATCCCATTCCTGCCCACCAGGGGATCGAACCCGGGATCTTATGACTGCCAGCGCAGGGTTCTAAAGACTCTCCTCTTCCTAACACACACAGCAAAGAAGAACTTCCGTCTGCTTTTTCCTCCTATTTCTCTGACAAAATCCAAACTCTGCGCAACACACTCGACACTCTGCCTTCTCCGCCTTGCCTTCCTGACCCCCCCTTTTCCGGCACTCCCCTCTCGTCCTTCCGCCCCGTCTCTCAGGATGAAGTCCTCAAGACCATAAAGTCCATGCCTTTCAAAACCTGCAAACTAGACCCCCTCCCAGCTTCTCTCTACCGGGACGGCCTCCCAAAACTTTTGCCCTTCATTACCGACATCATCAACACATCTCTAGAGAATGGCTCCATCCCCGATATCTTCAAGTCCGCAATCGTCCATCCTCTCCTCAAAAAACACAACCTCGACCCAAACGAACTTAAGAACTACCGCCCAGTCTCCAAACTCTCTTTCCTGTCCAAGCTCCTTGAGAAGGTTGTCCTCAACCAACTCAACCTCCACCTCGCCGACAACAACCTTCTCAGTCCCTTCCAGTCTGCCTATCGCAAACATCACAGCACTGAAACAGCCCTTCTACATATATCCTAAACGACCTGCTTCTCTCCACCGACTCGGGCAACATCTCCCTTCTTACGCTACTCGATCTCTCTGCCGCCTTCGACACCATAGACCACTCTATCCTCCTCCACCGCCTTCACCACTCCTTTGGCATCACTGACTCTGCTCACTCCTGGTTTCTCTCCTACCTCTCCGACAGACAGCAGTCCGTCACCATCGACGGCGTCTCCTCCAACCCAGTCAGGCTCTCCTGCGGCGTTCCACAGTCCACAGGGGTGCGTCCTGGGCCCAGTCCTTTTCACACTTTACACCTCTCCCCTGTCCAACATCATCCAGTCTCACCACATACACCACCACCTCTACGCCGACGACTCTCAACTACAAGACAAAGACCAACTCGATAACACTCAGGCACTACTGACTCGCACGGCCGACTGCTATGAAGACGTGAAAAACTGGATGACAGCAAACAAGCTCAAACTGAACGACGACAAAACAGAAGCCATGCTGGTAGGTACTCGCCAGAAACTTTCCCTGCTCCCTCCCTCTCTCCACCTTCAACTCGACAGCACCCCCATCTCCCTCTCTGACTCGGTCAAGAACCTTGGCGTTATCCTCGATTCCTCTCTTTCCATGACCAGCTTCGTCTCCGCCACGGCCCAGGCATGTTATTTCCACCTCCGCCGCATCAGTCAGATCAGAAAATACCTCACTAACGAAGCTGCCACCAAACTTGCTGTCTCTCTCATCTTATCTCGCATTGACTACTGCAACTCTCTCCTTTCCGGCCTTCTTCACTCCACCACTCTCACTCTCCAGCGCGTCCAGAACAATGCTACCTGCATCGTCCTCAGAAAGAAAAAATCCAACCACATCACTCCCCTGCTCAAGCTCCTTCACTGGCTCCCCATCCCCCAACGCATCCAATACAAGATTCTGTCTCTCTGCTACAAATCCCTTAACAACTACGTTCCTATCCATCTCTCCAACTTACTTCACCCCTACACTCCTCCCTGCTCCCTCCGCTCCACCTCCGACCCTCTCTGCCTCCTCATCCCCCGCACCAAACTCAGCACTTTCGGCCCCCGCTCCTTCTCAGTATACGGTCCTCTAACTGGCACACTCTCCCACTCTCTCTTCGTCAGAAACACTCTCTCTCCTCCTTCCAGTCCGCCCTCAAAACTCACCTCTTTCAACAGTTCTAGCACTATATCACCACACTCCCCACCTCAAGCTGACCGTCGTAATGTATTTTCACTATTTGTGGTACGTGAGTCATTGTCTAAAGCGTGCGCATGCGTGTGCGAGTTGTGAGTGCGCGCTTAGTTATAATTATTATAAAATAAGCGCATTATAAATACCGTAATTATTATTATTTATTATGCTAATTCTCAAAGTGCAAACAATCACCAACACTAAACGCAACACAATATTCTGGAACATGATCAGCTCAACTGGTCCCTCTGTATGGAGAACATTTAAAACATGTCACGTTAACTCATTCAGCCTGGCACACATATTTCCCAAATTTTGGAGGCGTCATCTAACAACTATGCACCAGTTGCAGGAGACGGATCGACCATGATAATTCAAGGGCAGTGCCAGATTAGCTTGGCGCCGACAGGAAGCTAATCTGGCACTGCCCTTGAATTATCATGGTCGATCCATCTCCTGCCGTAGTATGTCAGGGCTGTATGGGTTAACAATTTTGTCAACTCTTCTGTGCACGTAGTCAAGAAAACTTGACCTCTAAGAAACGCACACCAGCATACCCCTTAAGCGCACGCCAATCTGTGAAGCAGGTGTGACCTAAAATACTCAAAATTCCATTTCCCAAGACTGCTTTCTGGACCCTACCTGCTATAATGTACTTCTTCTACTAAAGTTGAACTGGTTCCATTCACCTTTGAGTGAAAATACATGAAAGGAACAAAGTTACATAGGGGACATTTAGCATACTAAATACAACAAACATTCCCAAGTATCACTTATCACCACCCACACCAGCAGTGCCTACAGTGTCCATATAAACCAATTAACCCATTCAGCCCTGACGCACTACAGCAGGAGATGGGTCAACCATGATAATTCAAAGGTAGTGCCAAATTAGCATGGTGCCTGTTGGTGCCAAGCTAACCTGGCACTGCCCTTGAATTATCATGGTCGATCCATCTCTTGCAGCAGGTGCATAGTCGTTAGATGACGCCTCCAAAATTGGGCAAATAAAATTATGTGCGTCAGGCTGAATGAGTGAATATGACCAAAAGGAACAGATCCTCCAGTGACGCCATGGATCATGATAATCTATAGATTATGTGCAAGGCAGAGATCAAGGCAGAGGTTCTGAGGCAATGGAATCACCATAACAGAACCTACCCTGACTTTGATTGTTGTTCGTCTCTTGAGCCATTTTTCCCTGGGCTGTGTCATCTTGAAAGATGAAGTCCTTGTGACACCTCGTTCAGGCCCCTCCGACACCAAAGCATCATGCCGAAGCACCTGGAAAATGATAACAGCAAACTGCATGAAACGACAAAATACACAGAAAAAAATNCATTTGTTGAGAAACTGGTCGCTAGAAGAATGTCCCAACACATCTCCAAGACATGTCACATGCAAAAATGCTGCAAGTCAAAAAGCCGTATATTTGTTGTTTTTTTATGAGCAGAAATGAGTGACGACACAACCAATCTGGCACTCCCCTTGAACTATCGTATTATGCATCCATCATCTCCTTAGGTCACATTAACCTATTTAGCCCCAACGCCCCACAGCAGGAGAGGGATCGACCATGATAATTCAAATGGTAGTGCCAGATAAGCTTGGCGCCTTCAGGCGCCAAGCTAATCTGGCACTGCCCTTCAATAATCACAGTCCATCCCTCTCCTGCAACTGGTACATGATAGTTATGTCACACCTCCAACATTTAGGAAATGTGGCCTTGGGACTAAATGGTTAAAAAAGTTCAGTAAAGAAATGTTATTCTACACTCACAAGCAAAAGAAACACATCATTCTGAATATTGGAAACACTTTTTTTTTTACTGATGATGATAATGTCCACTTGTAATGTGAGCCCACCCAATGCTCTTAGCATGCTCAGAGCGCACCGCCCCCCCCAAAATCGTCAATAGTGATGAGCAAAGAAATGTGACATCACTGAAATCATCGGAAAAACGGAAGTGTTTCTGATGATTTAGCCCCATATCATACCGAGGCTAAAAGCTTCAAATTTGTACACTGCCATATATGCAAGCTACATTACAGTACTTACAGATAAAGATATAGACCAATGGCTTTAGTTTAAGGGTGGTGCCAGAATAGCTTGGCGCCTAGAGGCGCCAAGCTATTCTGGCACCACCCTTGAACTATTTTAGTCAAACTTATTTCACACACTGGTGTAATCCGAATCATCAGGGTTAATGATGTTGAATAGCTTTTGCTTCTCAGTATGTCACCAGCCTTACAAAACGTGACTCGGTGCTTTCAAATCTCCTCACCTGTCGCAGGATGAAAGCGATGGCATCCGTGGACTCCCAAAAGCTGGAGTGAAAGAGCGGCGCCAGGGCGCTGGTGGGGAAGGAATGGAGGGCGTCCGGACAGTACAGCAGGTAGTCGATCCGCTTGGTGCCCCACCATCTGCTCGTCACTGTCCATACAGACAGGAAAATGGGCATATGTCAAACATTGTGTCCGTCTGTACGCTTCGGACAGACGCTCATGACCACTTCCACACCGCAGATCGCAAAATTGTGTTCCTAAATCTTTCTTAACCCATGTAGCCCCATGTCCCTGCAGCAGGAGATGGATTGACCATGATAATTCAAGGGTAGTGCCAGATGAGCTTGGCGCCTTTAGGCGCCAAGCTCATCTGGTACTACCCTTGAATTATCATGGTCAATCCATCTCCTGCCACTGCTACATAGTTGTTAGGCAACACCTCCAAAATTTGAGAAATGGGAGCTTGGGGTTAAAAGGGTTAATTCAATGCCGAAGAGCCCCAACCATACAAGGAACATTTGTACAAAAAACAAGCAAAAGATCCTCATGACCCCCTGCGCGTGCAGGGTTAATGAGGATCTATGTCACTTGCAGATGGATTCTGTTCACAGTGTTCTCGGAAGCACAAAGGTTAAATGAATACTGATCTACGATCTTGCACCTTGCAGCCCAATAGCTGTAAAACGTAAACACCACCCATGCTTTACTACGTCAGTGTAACTCTGTGCATACTCCGACAGCTACGCATGTTCGGTTACAGAAGAGTACTCTAATAAGACACAAAGCTACACATGTTATAATTAATTTTAGTGCAAAAGTGACATTGTTAACAACAAATTAATGAGACACCTTCGTTTTTCTCTAAGTGTTTCTCAGGTTAAAACTGCCTGTTCATTTCCCCCCAAAAGACTACATACAGTTCAGGAGATGGTTTGACCACTATACAGTAAACTTTGGATAAAATAAAAACCCCAGGAGCAACCACAGTCGTTTTTGTTACATGAATAGTTTGCCATAGGCAAAGTAATGTACACAAAAAGTATGGTCAGTGGGATCTCTGAAAACTGACTTTCACACATTTATCCCTGATTCACTTCAGAAGGATGGATTGACCATGATAATTCAAAGATAGTGTCACGCTAATCTGACACTACCACTAAACTATCACAGTTGATCCATCTCCTGAAACTGTACATAGTCGTTACAAGACCCCTCCAAAAACTTCAAAATTTGGGAAATGAAGCGTGAGGTTAAATGGGTAAGAAGAAAAGTCTTCTGCAACTCAAGGGTTGTGCCACAACAGCTGGGCACCGAGAGGCGACAAGCTATTCTATCACCACCCTTGAAACATCATGGTCGATCCATCTCCTGTTTCTTGTGTGAGGGTTAAGTGGGCGGAGACTGCTCACCGTTAGTGATCGCACAGACAGTGTTCTCCCCAACACCGGAGGACACGGAGCTCATACTGGAGTTAGAGAGCTGGCGCTGCAGTATGGGGTGGCTGGGCGACGAGGACGATCGCGCGCTCTCCGTGAACAGCTTCAGGTTTTGCTGCACCGTTTCCACTGGAATTTGATTAACTCATTCAGCCCGATGCACGTATTTCCCAAATTTGGGAGGCGTCATCCAACAACTATGCACCTGTTGCAGGAGATGGATCGACCATGATAATTCAAGGGTAGTGCCAGATTAGCCTAATCTGGCACTACCCTTGAATTATCATGGTCGACCCATCTCCTGCTGTAGGGCGTCAAGGCTGAATGGGTTAAGTATTACGCTGTTCATTAGTTCTCATTTTGATTAACTGTCAATGTCTGCTGGTTAACCCTGTCACAGCCAGTGCACACAGACTGTTTTTTAAATTATTGCAAATTCAAAGATCCACCAGACATCAAAGAAACACAGATGCAAAATGGTTTTGGCAAGATAAGGGGGGGGGGGGGGGACCTCGTAAGGATCTATGCCTCTTGCAGTTGGATCGTGTTCCCTTTTTCTCGGCAGTAAAGGGGTTAATTGTCAATGTTTGTTGGTTAGTTCCGTCCCCAGTACGCACGCAGTCCTACGGCCCACAGGTCAGTGTGCAGGTCAACAACACCGACAGATAATCAGACCTTTGACATTAACGGGTAACACCCAGCTACAAATCCACATGACAGATCACGAAAGGTCTGTTTTGCTAGTTCAACGGCAGTGCCTCGACCATTCAGCTAACAAGACGCTAGCTGTCAACTATCACAGTGCATCCAATTGCATTAACCCTTTGGCTGTCGCTAGTGGCTTTTGTTGTGACGATTCCTGCAGGAACCATCGTGAAAATAAAACCACGACCAAACAGCCAAGGGGTTAACTTGCTGTTTGGACTCTGGATGTTACGGGTTAAACGTTGGTTGTGCAGTACGCCGCACCCTTTGGCTGTTGGTAGCAGTTTTAACTCATATCATCCTGAGGCTAAAAGCTTCAAATTTGTACACTGCCATACATGAAAGCTACATTATAGTACTTACAGATAAGGATACAGACCAATGGCTTTAGTTCAAGGGTGGTGCCAGAATAGCTTGGTGCCTAGAGGCGCCAAGCTATTCTGGCACTAACCTTGAACTATTTTAGTCATACTTATTTCACACACTGGTGTATTCCAAATGATAAGGGTTAATCACGATAAATCCTTGTGACAAAAACCACTACAGACAACCAAAGGGCTCAATATTTATTACCGATTGATTAGTAATTCATGCACGTAAACAGTAAATAACTAGAGCACGCTGCCACACCCACCTGCTGAAAACGGCAACCGTGTCCATCCATGTAATGCCTTTTATGTATTGAGTGGACTTGTGATAGTGGTCCTCACAGTCCATATCCATAAGGTTCAACATCATACACTGATTAATCCTTTGGCTGTTGGTACCAGTTTTTGTCTCGATGATTCCTGCAGGAATCATCGCGACAAAAACTGGTACTGACAGCCAAAGGGTCAATCAGTCTGTACATTTCATGATAAAAAAAGATGGTGTTTTTCTTTTTTTCTACACATAACTGATGTCCAATAACTGACGTTTTTCAAAGCCGACTCACCAACGTGAATGGGCTCTCCATCTCCAAGTGGAAACTTTGTGTATCGACAGACGTTGATGGGCGGAACATACTTAAAGCTGTCGTTGAGGAGCGGTTCCAGTCGGATGGCTTGAGGATCGCTGGAGTGGAACAGGTTGTACACCTGATGGCATGATGGTCGCACAGGGGAGCCTACACAACATATAAATAAATAAAATTTCACAAAAAAATTAATTAGCACACGCAAGCACGCCTTCTCTGCAAAAAGTTTACCAGGGAATTTGAAAATAGTATTAAACAAAACAACTGTCAAAATATGTCAGTTTAACAAACTATTTATTGGCCATGGTAGATCTAGAAAGATCTTGCCACAAGTATCCCTGGGACCATTCAGTCTCCGAGAAAATGCCAATGCTGACCTTCTTAGTCCTGATGCTAATCTGGCACTACCCTTGAATTATCTTGGTTGATCCATCCACCGCAACTGGTCCACCGTTGTTAGGTAACATCTACAACATTAGGGAAATGCAGCCTTTCGGAAAAATGGGGTGAAAGTTCACGGCGGAGGGAATACAATGAACGGACGATAGACAGATGACCACTGGCTCAATATGCAGGCTCACTTCTTGTTACTGCATGTTTAAAACTTGCGGCAATCAGTGCAGTACAGAGCTGAGGTGAAAGCCCTGGTCCGCGCTGCAAACACCCTTAGTGGCACTGCAGACCCTGATGCCCAGATTGTCTTCCTGACTGATGCCATGTCTGTCCTTGAGGCAATGAACAATGAAACAGCAACAGCAAGCAAACTGCCACATCTACAAGTGGCACTGCAAAACATTAAGTACTCCAGACTGGTGCTGCAGTGATTCCCTTCACACTGTGGCATCTACGGCAATGAAAAAGCTGACAGAATGGCAAAAGTGGAAGCAGAAGAAGAACAAGATGAAAATAGAGTCAGCTTCACACAGATGAAGACCATCATTAAGTCTGCGTACAGACCACCACAACGGCCCATAGGCAGTTACCATCAGCTGTCCAGACAAGAGCAGGTGACCATCTTCCATCTAAGGACCGGGCACAACCGACTCAATTTCCACCTGCACAGACGCTTCCACCTCATGCCCTTGTAGAGAAGTAGAGCAGACCACAGAGCACATCCTCCAGGACTGTGGGAACCACCAGCTGCTGAGGGAGGAGATATGGCCGAAGCCCGCCACTTTACAAAAGAAACTGTACAGGCCTGTGGAGGCGCTACAGAAGACCACAGATTTTATTTGAGAGCCAAACTCCAAGTGTGACGGCGTTTGAGAAGAAGAAGAAAATAAAGTGCAGATCACTTATAAATGTCACAGAAATTCAGCAGACGATCTCTCTCTCTCTCTCTCTCCCATATGCTTGCTCTCTCTCACACACATATATGCAGAAAAATTAAAGAAAATAAAAACAATTGTGATGGTCTATGATTTTGCTATGGTCCAAAATCACAGACCAGCACAAAAATATTTAACCCTTTTGTTCATACAGCCACCAGAACTGCCAACAGAACTGTCACATACACAACGCAGATAACAATTCTCACTCACAGTGTTTGTCTTCTCCTGAAAACAGCCTTCTGTAGGCTAGCACCAGCCCCAGTGGAGATCCGAACATGAAGAGTTCTGACACTTCAAAGTCAAATCGTAGGAACCCCCCGTCAAAGTTACTCCCAGAGCTTGTGCGTCGAGACGGCCCATAATCACTAGCACTCAGACGCGCAGAGTTTCGATGGGATGGCTGCCGACCCGAATCGGTTCGACTCAGGTCCTTGGTTTTGGGTGGTGACACTTCGCTTCTGCTGCGTTCGGTGCGACGTCTGCGTTCCACCTGTGTGGTTGCAGTCGTCTCCTCCTGTTTGAGATCCGGGTCGCTGGCGCTGAGCTCTCGCTTGTCGGAAGTCAGGACTTTGGGGGACGAGGGTTTCATGACTTCGTCGTGAAGCTCCGTGTCGACGCTTTCATGGCTGCCGTAGCGACTGCCGCCACGGACAAATGGGGAGTGGGCGCGAGTGAGAGCGTCGTACGCCAGCAGGGATCCAGTGGAGTCCGCCAGCAGGCACACCTGCAAAATACATCAAACACAAACTCATCGCAGTGAAGCCTGCTTTAATCCACTCAATCCTAACTCACTACGACAGAGTATTGCATCGACCATGAGAGTTCAAGGGTGGTGCAGGAATAGCTTGGCACTTTCAGGCGCCAAGCTATTTCTGCACCACCCTTGAACTATCATGGTCGATCTGTCTTCTAAACTGTAATGCCGTCATCAGAGGATAACTCCCAACTTACTACAATCTAAGAGTTAGAGCTCAATGTTTTAACAGGACTAGTCCAGGTTTAGCATAGTACAGCAAATAGAAAATGTGAAAGTGTGCTAAATAATACTATGAATTTTACCTCAAAACTGAATTTAACTCTTTGCCTACAGCTGGCGGCACCAGCCGCCATGAGACAATTTCTTGTTGGCAGTGGGAAGTGATATCTGTCCAACCAAGGTTGGCTTGCAGTGCGTGTGATTGGCTAATATTTTAGCTGAATGTCATTACAAACCCTTTTTTGGCATGCGAAAATTAACTCTTATTGATTGAATGCAAGTGACATCACACAGCCAGCGTCGTTACGCGCGTCGTCTGCAGTCGGCCATTTTGTGCAGTAGACACAGTGAACACTAGTAATAGCGAAGTTAGAACTCGGCGAAAGTGTGCCTGGAAGCGCAATTCTTGAATGTGATGATATGCCAGAGAAACAAAGATAATGTCCCCGAGTAAAAATTTGTTTTTTTCCCCCCTACATCTGATGACTGTTAAAGGGAAGGAGAGGAAAGTTGAGCGATGAGAGAAGACGAAAATCGAAAAGATATCCGGCACTGCAGGGTAAACGTGGGCAGCCTAGATGTACAACACGATTGTAAATTAAAACAGGTTTAACATTTTAAAAATATGTTCTAGATAGAAGATGTGTTAGAAAATTTTCAAAACTATGGCACAACACGCTTTATAAAAAACAGAAAATTGTTGTTTAACCCTTCTATAATTCTACGGTATCGATAAATAAATAGATTGGAAAGGGGGTTTTTCCAACGCTTCATTTCGCAAAGAAACAACCTAATAAATAAAAATAAAAAGGTATGGCAAAAGTTGAGAACACTGAATTGTTGTCTTAAAATAATGTCTATGTGCCAGTGGAAAAGATAATCAGACATGGCCCGCAAAAGTTCTTCCAGTGAGAATTCATGATGATTATTTTTAAGAAATAAAAGAAATACGTATGAAAGAATAAGATAGCCAGCCATTCTAAAGACCAGTACCACAAGCAGAAAAACAAAACAAACAACAAGAGCAACACGATAAATGTATGAAGAAATAAGTAACAAATAAACACAAAATAAATAAACAATAAATAAACACATAGCACCTGGGGTGGGGGGTTGAACCCGCGTCAGTGACGGCATCAGTCAAATCCTGCGTGTGATTTAAGTCTGTGTGCAATACCTACTGAGCTAAGGGGAAATATGAATAAACTCAGATTATTATAATTATATGCAAATCACAATGTTGTTATTGTCTATCAGCTAACATCGCTTTGGACTGGTGCAATGATTTAGTGTCTGAGGACGGATTCCTTCATAACTGTGTACTCAGTATGTATTTTCCCCAAATCACTTGTTCTGTTGGAGTCACGGAGATTGCCTCAGTTTCGCCGACATTAAATTCAAGGTGACCTCCGATCTCTCCAACAATGCAACGGTTGTAATTATAGTTACGGACGTCTTTATCTTGTAAAAACCGCCCACATTCACGATCGCTACTCTGCACCTAGGCCATTTCTGCTGCACAAAATGGTGGCTGTAGCAGACGAATCCAGTTACGTATCATGTGATCACTTCGTCTTGCATTCAATCAATTGAAATTACTTAGTGGCAGAGTACATACACAGAAAAGTCACCTAGTAGGCAAAGAGTTAATTTAGTTAGAGGTAGTTACCGTTTTGGTATGGATTTCTTTTTTTCTTTTAAAGAGTTAAAGGAACCCAACCGCCCCTTTCTTGCCACATGTAAAAAAGAACTACATCAGTAACTATTAGAGGTTGGTTTTCCAAGGTAAAATTCATAAAAATGATCTGTGCACTCTGGGTTCACACTACTGTGGTGCATATTTTACAAAGACTGATGAAGGAAAAAATCACCTCATTTGCAAAACATGCAGGCCACATGTTCACTGTGCCTACAGAGAAGGTGTTCATTAACCCTTTGTCGGTAGTGGTTTTTGTTTTGATGATTCCTGCAGGAATCATCAAAACATAAACCACTAACAACAGCCAAAGGGTTAAGGAACACTACTTGCTGTGTGACAGAGCAGGTGTCGGACAGCAAGTCACTCACTAAGACTAGACCAGCCTCCTAAGAGTAATCGGGAAAAAAGTGAGTGCACTTGATGATCAGACAGAAATACATGCACACTTGTGGAGGTCATGAGGATCGATGCCTCTTGCTAACAAGGCTTCTGACAAGGAAGTACCCCTCACACAGTCTCTTACTACAAAATGACAGTGATTTCCTCTCTGCAGGGTGTCGACTGTCTACAACCTTGCAGGGAAACGAGCCATGCGGGGGCAATTTTGTCCAACAGCGCACAGGTCATGATTGCTGTCATCACTGTTTCAAATTATATCCTACTGCTCTTCAGGGAAATGTGGGCAGGCAATGCGCTACAGGTACAAACCACACTGATTGTCAACCTCGATTCGTTGCCGTTGAGCAGCAGCAGCCAATCAAGGAGACAGTAAGTGTGGGCTTGGGCATGTGGTTACTTTGCGCACAGTGCAGCCTGGTGGCCGTCTTCGTTCCTAACATTCTGTGCTGGCCATGTTGCAAAGCTGCACTTCCCAGTGCCAGCCATAATCAGCCACACTGCAGCTAACATCTGCTAGATTCAAATCACTCTAGCTTCTAAACAACTGTCATTAACTGCTTTAATCCACGTTGACATGACGCACTAACAGGAGATGAATCGAGCATAACAATTCAAGGCGCCTGATGGCACCAAGCAAATCTGGCACTACCCTCGAATTATGATCTATCTCCTACTGTGGTGCACTAAATTGGTATATACTCGTTAAGTAACATCTCCTGAACAATTTGGGAAAAGAGGCCTTGGGGTAACCGGGTTCAACTTATTTTTTCTTTAAATAAAAAAAAATATTGTCAAAAATATTAAAAAATGAGCTTCTCACCTATTTGGTTTGTTTATAGAAATTCTGTACATTGATTTGTGTTTTGACAAAAAAAAATGACATGATCTGAGTGAGAAAAAAAAAACCAAAACAGCATCAAAACTGCCAAAATAAAAAAGAAAAAGAATATACCCACACACTGACATCATCCCCCAGCCCCCTTTGATTATTCTCTTACCTGTCCAGCAAAGCCTCTCCCTTCAGGTGAGTTGATGAAGTCTGCATAGGCTGCGTTGGCTTTCGTCACAGTGGTGGTGACATAGTCCTGATAGTCAGCCGATGATGAGGCGAAAAGAGCGATGGCACCGAGCGGCACAAACTCCTGGGTCCCAGCAATATTGCCGTCCTCACTGGCGCGACTGTCGTAGCTGAACGGCGACAGGCTGCCAAAAAATGAAACAAGATAAATGAATGAATGAATTTCAATAAATAAAAAAATGTAAATAAATAAATAAACTTAAAAATCAAAACTACATGTGGGCTGGTCTGTTAAGCAGCAAGGTTCAAAATCACTGACCAGCTCATGACAGAAAAACATCAGAGAGCAGTACACAAATACATCCTGAGGCTGATTTTGTAACATTTGCTTATTGTCCTATGAAGGCTACATTACAGATTAGGAGATCGATCAACCATTTTGGTTCGAGGGTGGTGCCAGAATAGCTAGGCGCCTCAGGCGCCAAGCTATTCTGGCACCACCCTCGAACTATCAGTCAAGTTTATTTCAAAGAATGGGTGTATCAGGACAAAAAAGGGTTAATAGGACGTTTCTTACTTTCTGTCAGCTGGACAGCCATTTAAAAAAAAAATTTTTTTAACCCTACGACGCACAGCACTGGTGATAATTATTCTAAGCGAGAAGAACATATCTGAACAGAATCAAACAGAAGCATAGATCCTTATGAGCCCCCAGGTTATTGGGGCTCATGCGGCTCTAGGCCCCTTTCAACTGTGTGGTATTCACCGCGTCCTCGCAGTCAAGAATTTTTGTTTTTTGGTTTCCGGTGAGGGAGTAAACACATCAACCCTTTTAGCACCATGGTCCCATTTCTCAAATTTTGGAGGTGTTGCCCCATGACTATGTACCAGTGGCAGGAAATGGACTGACCATGATAATTCAAGGGTAGTGCCAGATTAGCTTGGCACCTGAAGGCGCCAAGCTAATCTGGCACTACCCTTGAATTATCATGGTCAATCCATCTCCTGCTGTAGGGACTCGGGGCTAAATGGGTAAAAAAAAAGAGCCAAATGTAGATATCAAAGGTCTGAATTGACTTTGAAAAAAAAAGTGGAAATTAAAAAGGCGCAAGAAATTATACACGGAAACAGTAGTAGTAGTATAGTAGTTTGAGGAGCGGAAAATCGGCGGAAATCAGCGAGATTACCGAGGAAATCCTCGAAACGGCGGAACAATTCAGACCTTTGAGATATACAGGCTGCATAGAAAACGCTTTGGACTGAACGTTTTTTGTCCACCACAAAGGTGATTTCAAAGAGGGGCACCGAAAAGGGTCTGAACAAATTCTGACCCCACCTGGATGCTAATCTATAACCTTTCAAAAGAATGCTCAACAGCTGAGCCGCTCAGCTGCCCATACACAGCCTGTTGATGCATATCCGGATATGCCGCGTCTTGAAAGAGTTGCAGCTGACACAAATGCAGTATACACGTCACACACACCTGGACAGAATGCTGAGCGTGTCGGTACACATGTGTGGGCAGGAGACGAAGCGGAACGCGATGTGCGTGGCGGCGGCGTGGTAGTGCGACTGGATGACCGAGTCGAATGTGGACTGCAGCATCAGGAAGTCGCTCCTCTTGGACATGGAGCCCTGCGCCGACTCCAGGATGTTGCCTGCAAATCACAAGATTCTCTCAGCATGGCAAGAAACAGTCAGCACCAACCAGCTGCCTGAGGCAGAGAACCTCCCCCCTGCGCCTAGTGAAGCAGGCACTACTCTTGAACTATCTATGGACTGCAAAAGGACAAACAGTAAGAAATCTTCTTTTTCTCTGGCTATATTATTATTAGTTATCTTAACCCTTTTAGCCCCAAGGTCCCATTTCTCAAATTGTGGAGGTGTTGACTAATGACTATGCACCGGTTGCAGGAGATGGATTGACCATGATAATGGTTGGTTGGTTGTACATTGCTTAACGTCCCGATTGCAACAAGACTTTCTCAGGACGTGCCTGCACTGCTTGTGAAAGAAAAACTAAACAGAATATTGAATGTATGTTGCCAGCCGGTCTAATATGCTAAATAAACCTAAGACCATTTAGCAACACACATTCAATATCAAGAGCTACAGGCAGCACAGTGGGGAGAGATTAAAAAAAAGAAAATACAGGTGAATGGACCAAGGGTAGACAGAAACACACGCCCCAGAATAGAGGGGAAAACCCACCCTGTGGGGCTGACCAGGGTGACCCTGGGAACTAAAAAGTAGTTAACCCCACCCAAGTCCCCCAGTGCAGACCTGGGTGTGGCTTTGGATTATCATGGTCAATCCATCTCCTGCTGTAGGGACTCGTGGCTAAATGGGTTAACACGTTTGTTTTTGGCCTGCGGGGGGCAGGGTGACAGGGTGGTTGAGTGTTCGACTCTCTTCCAAAAGGGTCTAATGCAGCTGGGGTCAAAATTTGTTCAGACCCCACTCAGTGCCCCTTCTCTGGAATCACCACCACAGTGAACACAACAATGTTTTAAGTTTTAACTTTTGGGGGCGTAGGTTTTTGAAGTACCATTACGCATAAATCTGAAGACACATTTCAAGACAATTTGTGCTTGTTATGCCTTGTCGACACAGCTAATGAACTTGAGCAGCAGTCTGGGCAGGTGACAAAAGCACACGGGTAATGGCAAGGGGCGGTCCGTGGTGCAGTGGTTAAGGCGCCTGCCACCAATGCTAAGGGTGCGAGGTTCGATTTCGGGTTCCGGCATCGGATTTTTCTCCTCTAGTAAGTGTCACCGTTAATTCGGGCTGACCGTCGGGGGTTCTTTCTCCGGGTACTCCGGCTCTTCCTCCCCCTCCACTTTGGTATCAGCTTCAGCCCACTTAATCAAATTTCAAATACAAACGATTTTGAATTTCGAAAAACTTCAGTAGCTCGCTTGAGCTTGCCCTTAGCACAACGTGAATGTTCTGTGTTTATGTACAGTGTGTGAGTGAATGCGCGTGATTCACGTGAGCGTGCTTGTTGGGTTCAGTTCGCGGCGGCGCTTTGAGCCGATTTTCAATTGGGATAAAGCGCCTATTTAATGCGCTTATTATTATTATTATTATTACTTATTTATTTTGAGCAGCCGTTAGCTTGTCAATCTATTTTTAGCTGTTTCTCGTACTGAAAGCATTGTATTTATAGAACAGAGTGGAGTCATTGTCAGTTTACTTGAGATAAAGACGACGTGGGCTAAACTGGACTGTCTTATGTCTTAATGAACCATCACTAAACCTGTGTGCAGCATTTCATAACAGTCTGTTACGGAAGAGGATCTTTGAACAGTTACGGCGGTGGTGGGCCTTCAACTCATTGAACCCGCGGTACGAAATACCCATATTTTGGAGCTATCCTCCGAGGACTGCATTACAATTCAGGAGACAGATCGACCATGATAGCTCAAGGGTGGTGACAGAATAGCTTGGTGCCTATAGGTGCCAAGCCATTCTGCCACCACCCTTGAACTATCATGGTCGAGCAACATCTTCCTGTGGCGTGTCCTAACAAAATAATCAATACCAGGCCTACTTCCTACAGCCGACTGTGAAATGAACGAGTTAGAGAACGGATACCCACCACCATGCAACACAACGAAGAGAACCTTGATGGGACACACTTCTGCTGATGGCGGTTGTGACTCGGCGCCGCTGGGCAGGGAGTGATCCACACTGTACATCTGGCGAAACATCTCCACTCGACGGTCAAACGTTGTGTCCATATCTACACACACACACACACACACAGCAAGGAATGAATGTAAAACAAAATGGCTGGGGATACAATTTCTTCTTGTTGTATCCAAAGTTTGCTACAAGCAAAGTAGTTTACAGCGAAAAAGTGTAGCTGAAACCTGTGCCTGCATTGCCATAGTTGTTTTAACCCATATCATACTGAGGCTAAATGCTTCAAATTTGTACACTGCCATAATTATGCAAGCTACACTATAGTACTTATAGATAAGGATATAGACCAATGGCTTTAGTTCCGAGAGTGGTGCCAGAATAGCTTCGCGCCTAGAGGCGCCAAGCTATTCTGGCACTACCCTTGGACTATTTTAGTCACACTTATTTTACACACTGGTGTATTCCGAATGATAAGGGTTTTAATATCCAACCTAGTCACAAGCAAAGTGTGCCATCTACACACTCACACACACATATCACACACACACACACACACACACACACACTTTAACCTGAAATCTGTTGAAACATTTAAAAAAAAATTCAGTGCCCAATATTTTTTTTTTTCAAAGTAAAATCATCCCTTTGGGGTAATTTGCAAAAGACTTGCAAACAGCCACCACCAATGGCCACACTCCTAATCCTAGCCTGGTTAATTTAGAGGCAATCAGTAGGCATGAAATCCACTTTGCTTCACAACAAAAGGCCAACAAGCCAATATCAAATTCACTTACCACCAGCCTCATGGGATATCGCGACAGTGAAACCTGTTTAATGCAACCACCTTTTTATTTTGGGGCGAGCAAAAGTGGTCTCAACCCATTTTGCCCTGACACACTACAGCTGTAGATGGAGTGACCATGATAATTCAAGGGTAGTGCCAGATTCAGTTGGCGCCTTCAGGCGCCAAGCAAATCTGGCACTACCCTTGAATTATCACGGTCAAGTCATCTCCTGCAACTGATATAAAGTCTTTTGATGTCACCTCCAAAATTAAGGAAATGAGGTCATAGAGTTAACCCATTAGATCCTAAGGCTGACTTTTCTCAGTCTGCTTATTCTCCTATGAAGAATATTTTACAGATTCAGATATCAATCAACCATTTTAGCCATTCTGGCACCACCCTTGAACTATCATAGTAAACCTAAATTTCAAGTGGTGGTGTATCAGGATGAAAAGGGTTAAGTGGGTTTTTAAACAGATGTTCTCTCAAGAGGTGTCTCAAACAGCAAATAGTGTCATCCCATCCATGGGTCTACATGATGGTCTTGAACCCCTATCATACTGAGACTAAAAGCTTCAAATGTGTACACTGCCATATGCAAGCTACATCATAGTACTTACAGATAAGGATATAGATCAATGGCTTTAGTTCAAGGGTAGTGCCAGAATAGCTTGGCGCCTAGAGGCGCCAAGCTATTCTGGCACTACCCTTGAACTATTTTAGTCAAACTTATTTCACACACTGGTGTATTGCAAATGATATGGGTTAATGGCAAGAGGGGGGGGGGGGGGGGGTTGGGGGGTGCTGTTCACAGGTTCTGTTGTGTAAAGCAGCAACAATACATTCCAAACGACTCGCCGTCTGTATTGTCGGACCCTGCAGAAGCTTACATACATTCTCACGAGCCCACGCAGTCGCATGGATTCATGGGCATATGAACTTGTTGATGCATCACAAATTCCCTGAGCATCAGCAAGTCACTGTCCTGCCCTGGGGCCAGTTGCACAAGTGAGCTTAGTCTGCGCCAGCCACTAAGCAAGGTGCTCCATCGTGCAACTGGCCACTGCCAAACCAAATTCTGTCTAAGTGCAAGAGGCACAGATTCTCATGCGCCCCTCCTGTCGCAGGGGCTTCATGAGAATCTGTGCCACTTTGCTGGCACAGATTTACGTCACCCATATTCACTCACCGTCAGCGTTGTCGGACCCGGCAGAGGATGGCGACATGGCGTCGCAGTACTCGTCCCCGCTGGAGATCATCTCCATGGAGGAGGACCGCACGAGGCTGGCGCCGTGCTCCGGCCCTTCCTCCCCCTTCTCCCCGTCCCCGTCCATGTCCTCTGAAATGGGCGGAAGCACGGGTAATGTCACCAAGCGATACCCATCGCCAGGGTCGTAGAAATCCATCCTGATCTAGTGCCACTCTCACACATGCAAGGGTGGAAAATGCTGCTACGTCATTATGGCTGCCTCTTCATCTCACTTAAAGTTTTAGCCTTCTGTAATTTTGTTTTTGTCGCTGTGTGATGTCAGGGATGTGGAGTGCAAACCTTCATAGTGTACTAGGTCATCCTGGAATGTTCTACCAATCAATGTCTTAAGGCTAAACGTTTGTCCTCAGTCCTGTGGTTTGTGTTTCGTAGGATGCCAGGGTATTTGAAATATATCGCCACAGTCCATTTCTCACGGTTAGGGTAGGGCACAACAACCGCTGTCACAAAAGGAACACAGTTTTAGAACCAAAACTGGACTAGCTCATTCTGGAATTCTATTCAACTCACAGAATGATGGGAAGTTTTGTCCTTGTGTGATTTTTGTTCCACGGGATGCGACGGGATTTAACCCTTATCATTCGGAATACGCCAGTGTGTGAAATAAGTTTGACTAAAATAGTTCAAGGGTAGTGCCAGAATAGCTTGGCGCCTCTAGGTGCCAAGCTATTCTGGCACCACCCTTGAACTAAAGCCATTGGTCTGTATCCTTATCTGTAAGTACTATAATGTAGTTGCATATGGCAATGTACAAATTTGAACCTTTTAGCCTCAGTATGACAAGGGTTAAAATGTAATCGGTGTACATTTCTTTCCATTTCTCACGATCTGTAAATGATGCCAGTGGCATTTACAAGAACAGAACCCACTTTAACTTATATCATACTGAGGCTAAAAGCTTCAAATTTGTACACTGCCATATGCAAGCTACTTTATAGTACTTACAGATAAGGATACAGACCAATGGCTTTAGTTCAAGGGTGGTGCCAGAATAGCTTGGCGCCTAGAGGCACCAAGCTATTCTGGCACAACCCTTGAACTATTTTCGTCAAACTTATTTCACACAGTGGTGTATTCCGAGTGATAAGGGTTAAAGTTGCAAGCACTACTGTATGCCGATTGTAGCGATTTTTGTCGAGATGATTCCTGCAGGATGTCAGGATGTTGTTATTCCTGCAGTATGTCAGGATGTTGTTATTCCTGCAGGATCTCAGGATGTTGTTATTCCTGCAGGAATCATGGCGCCAAAAACCGCTACCGACAGCCAATGGGATTACGGAGTACAAATAATAACCACAAAGCTTTTCCGCAATGTCAAACTTTCAGATCTTCTATGTATATGAGCGTGCTGGTGCGTGGTTTTCGACTTTACGGAATAGCCGCAAAGTTTAAAATCACAGACCAGCGCCCAATAACAGAGACACTATGGCCTCGAAGAAAACCAGATGCCGCAACAACCACCGTCTGGTGCCCAGCACTCCCAATAATGGCCTGATAGTTGCGCACAGACGATGCAGGACTGAATGCACACGAATGTCCCTAGACGTTGTATGAAAGAACTAAGCAATATTTGACACCGCAAAGCAAGTCACACGAACCTTTCTACGAGGGCTACGTGTGTCCACTAAAACTTAGGAAGCGCTCTTTGAGTGCGGTGGTCAGTTCTGCCTGCGAAGGCACAAGAAAAGAGGTCTATTTTTTGGTGAAAAGCTATCGAGCTCTGATACAGAAGGAACTTTTTGGGCATGGTTGTATACTGACGAGCGAAAGAAATGCAACAGCACTGGAATCACTGGAAACACTGAAGTGTTTCCGGTGATTCCAGTGGTGTCGCATTTCTTTTGCTCCTCTGCAGATTACGATGAAAACCTCGCCTTCCACAAAAGAGAACTGACTGTCTTCTGCCTTCACGGGACTGAAATCTCTAGATCAATACAGCTTTTACTTCAGAATTGTTTTTCTCCGTCTTCAGTAAGCTTTGAATTCAGAGGATTAGAGACATCTGTTTGTATTGAAGAGAAAACACCGCTGTCTTGCCAGTGTGCCGGGTCTGTGGATGTAGACCTAACCTATACAACCTGTAAGGTTCAAAATCACAGACCAGAACTTATTTTACTTTTTTTGTCCCAGACGTTGGCCCTGTGAAGAAATTTTAACCCATTTAGCCCCGACGAACTACAGCAGGAGATGGATCGACCCTGATAATTCAAAGGTAGCGCCAGATTAGCTTGGCGCTGTCAGGCGCCAAGCTAATCCGGCGCTACAGGCGCCAAGCTAATCTGGCTCTACCTTTGAATTATCATGGTCGATCCATCTCCTGCCACTGGAAGCTAGTCGCGGCCGTGGAGTTAAGTGGGTTAAATCTTGACTTTGGCATCTACACATCAGTGAAGCAACGATCTAGCAAACCTAATTGTGATGCCGCAACTAAAAAAAACACCACTTTCATTCTTCCCACACAGATTCCTGTACGTGGCTCTGTCGCACACACTTGATACTTCGTCCACATAACACGGCCGTGGTATCGCCCGTCGTGTCAAGGGAACACCGAACAGCTCCAATGAACTGATTCAGAAAGCTTCGACTAGCCGTGACAGCTACTGCCGAATGTCATCCATTCGCAAAATGGCGAGGATCCTCAGGAGCCCATGCACTCAGACCACAAGACACAGCGAGGTCGTGGGTGACGGCTAGTTCTTCCATGAATAGTATCAGTTAACAGGTGACTACTTCAACGTTGAAGTGACCGCATCCAACTGCAAGAGACATAGATCCTCATGAGCCCCCGCAGTCGCGGGGGCTCATGAGGATCTATGTCTCTTGCTGACATCATTTGCATGTAGAAGGCATACTCCTTTACGTTGGACGGGATAAGTGGACTCAATCTTTTCTGGTCACTTATTGCGCACAACAAAATGAACACAACGTGTTCCAGTTCCATGCCATTTGTCATGAAACCAATGATCAGCCTCTGTTCCAGCGTCGTCCAGACTTCAGCGAGACCTTGAGTTCACTTATCTGACCGGAAGGCTAATGTAAGATCCATCCTATCTCACCAGGCTGATTAATCTATTGATTCCTATACACTTTGCTGAACGCCCAAAGGTCCGACACTAAGCCACAACAAAGTCAAGACGTCAATGTTTTACTTTCCGTCGATAACCTGTCTGCTCACACACACACACACCACCTAGGAGGCTGCGAATATCTGACTGACTCGCTTTCACAGCACACACTTGCTGTACCCGAACATAGCCGCGGCTCAGGTTAACAGACACTAATGAATACGCAGTGAATTGTCTTAACCCATATCATACTGAGGCTACAAACTTGTACACTGCCATACGCAAGCTGCATTACAGTACTTACAGATAAGGATACAGATCAGTGGCTTTAGTTCGAGGGTGGTGCCAGAATAGCTTGGCGCCTGTGGCACTACCCTTGACCTATTTTAGTCAAACTCATTTTTAACACACTGGTGTATTCCGAATGATAAGGGTTAAATTGCCATTACGCATAAATCTGAAGACACGTTTCAGCACCAATTGTGTTTGCTATGCCTTGTCGACACACCTAATGAAACAGCAGTTTGGACACGCAGCAAAAGCACACGCGTAATCGCACTCACTTATTCTGCGCTGCCATTAGAGTGCCAGTCTATTTTCAACTGTTTCTCGCGCTGGTAGCGTTGGATTTCTAGAGCGGAGTGAAACATTGTTAGGTTATTCCATACAAAGACATGTGCTGAACTGGATTGTTCTGTCCAAAGGGAGGGGGGGGGGGGGGACCCGGGCTTGTTCAATAGCAGGTCCGTTGAAAGGTCCTGGCAATGCAAAGTGGCACAGTCGCAGTGTGCCTGAATTGATCAGTGTTTTAGGTCGAACTCCATAGGCAATAGATGTCCCTGTCCCCCATAGCAGCCTTTCCCCAGTTGAAAAAAGTGTCGAGTTCCAGACACACCAAAGTCCGGATTTTCAACTCCAACGTAAAAGCAGTTCTCCTATATGGAGCAGAGACTTGGAGATTGACAAAAACCACAGTCAACAGAGTACAGATCTTCATAAACAGTTGCCTTAGAAGAATTTTGAAAATCCACTGGCCAGAGAAGATCAGCAACGTCAGACTCTGGGAGAGAACAGGCCAGATAACAGCAGAGAATGAAATTGGGCGAAGAAAGCCAGCTTCCAGTATCACTAGGCAGGCATTGTCATGGAACCCCCCCCCCCAGGGAAAGAGGAAAAGAGGCAGGCCGAGAAACACCTGGCGTCGAGACCACCAAGCAGACATAAAGAGACTGGGAATCACCTGGAGTAAAATCGAAGGAGAAGCACAGGACAGGAGTCGCTGGAGGTCTCTCGTCGACGGCCTATACCCGGGTAGGGGTGACAGGCGTAAGTAAGTAAGTAAAGTCCCCCATAACCCGCCCGTCAGGGCCGTCCTTTATCACTTCGGTGCCATGGACGTAAAAACCCCGAACAAACCACTGCCCCCGGATTCTCCTGTGTTTAACTCATTCTACACCAGACATTCTACACCAGACATTCTACCCCAGACACCCCATAGCAAGATAAGGTTCTACCATGATTAGTTCAAGGGTGAGAGTCCGAAATAGCTCAGGCGGTTAAACGTCGGAGCAGGAGAGCGAAGGGTATCGCCGGGTCGTGGGTTCGAAACCCGTCCCGGCCCCGGTAGCTGGACTCACAATCCAGGGGAAAAAAAACGGATTTGTTCAATAGCATGTCCCTTGAAAGGTCCTGGTAAATCAAAGTGGCACAGTTGGAGTGCGCCTGAGTTGATCAGTGTTCAGGTCGCACTCCATAGGCAATAGATTTCCCTGTCCCCCATAACCCGCCCGTCAGGGCCGTCCATGATCACCTCGGTGCTGTGGACGTTAAACCAGAACTAACCAACCTAGTTCAAGGGTGATGCCAGAATAGCTTGGCGCCTATGGGCGCCAAGGTATTCTGGCATCACCCTTGAACTATCATGGTCGATCTGTGTCCTGCACTAGAGTGCTGTCTTCAGAGGACAACGGCAACATTGGGGGATTTCGATCTTGGGGTAGAACGAGTTAAATGAACGATTAGCTAGGCCTGCGTGTAGTGTTTCGTAACCACCTGTTACAGAAGAGTATCTTTGAAAATATAAGGGCGGCAGTGGGCCTTTAACCCCTTGATTGCCACTGGCGATACCGTGTACGCGTCTTTTCCTTCGAGCGGTATCGTCAGCAGCAGCGAAGGTGTCAATCAACACAAAGTCAAAACCCGACTCCTTCATTTTCCCGCAGTAACCAAAGCCGCGTTTCCAATCTCATCGCTATCCGCCTGTAACCAATTTGGTTCCCACGAAAGGGACTTTAAGTCGTGCCTCGCCAAATGGAGCTACAGGCCAAAAGGAGTGCTGCGGGTCATCTTGGGTCAGTTTGAGTGATCAACTTTAAATGCATGTTTCTCGCTTAATAACAGGTCTACAACAATAGTTGTTGTTTTGTTGTTGTTGTTGTTGTTTTTTGCATCAAATTAATTTGTATTGCTAGTAGATTGTAATGGTGTAAATATCTCAAAACCTCAAAATTTCCGACTTATGGTCCCTTTTGTGGGAACGGGTCACTTCAATACTATGCCCCGACCTAACACGTCAGTCTACCGCGGCCGTAAAACGAACGGCTGAATTGCCCCCTCACAACCAACAATACCCGCGGAGAGCAACAAAAATACCTTAGCTCCACTCAACACATTGATGAATTACCAGTCCATTGTTGTGTTTTCCGTTGTCTTGGCTGGCTGTCGAACGCAGGCACGCCTTGTGTCAGTGGCTTACGGAAGAACTTGAAGGCAATCAAACGAGTTCCACGTACTTGGAAAATAGGCACACGTTTGCCGGTCACAAGTCCAGGGTCAACAATTTCGCAGCTAAGAATCACCTGAGCATTGCGAGGTATCACAGACGCATGCACGTCACACAAGGTGGTACGTCATGACAATTTCAATGGTAGTGCGCGATTAGCTTGGCGCGCGGACTAATCGCACACTATCCTTTAGCTAGTCGTGGCCAATCTACCACTCGCCGCACAGGCAACGAGCTTGCCGTCGCGCGCCCAAAGATGTTTTGCTACCGGGGTACCTGGTCTTTCACCACTGACGTCGATTTAGCTGTATGACATGCCGCTGGAAACATTACAGCTGAGCCAAGAGGATGCCAAAAGCCAGCCAGGATAGCGAACACATTCCGTTTCACCTGACTGATAAAGTGATGGTGGTAAGAAATATCCAACGAAAGTGGTAAGAAATGCCCAACAAAGAAAGAAACACGCTTAGAAAGTCCCAAGCACAACACAGTTTATTTAAATACACTGTGCTGACTTGTCGTTTCCAAACGTGTTCGGGTATTTGGTTTGTTCTGGGCTTTTTTTTTCTTCTTTCTTTTTTTTTTCTTTTTTTCTTTGTGTTTTGGTGAAAACGAGCTCTCATATAGAAGGAACTCTATGGGCATAGTTCATCCCGTCTTGTCTAACTTGTATACTGACGCGTAAAAAAAAAAAAATGCAACAGCGGCGACGAAAAACGAGTTCTCATAATTATGGCAGCCACCGTTATGGTCCGGGTTTCGTGTGATACTAGTGACACTGACAGTGGCTCAAGCACTCATTCAGCCCCGCCACACCACAGCAAGACAGGGATCGGGTGTCATTGACCGCTCAAGGAGGGGGGGGGGGGGGGGGTGCCAGAATAGCTTGGCGCCCATAGCGAACTACACAACCACGTCGCCGAAGACTAAGAATAAAGCTATCACGGTCCATCTGATCCATCTCGCGCATCTTACATTTATAACGAAACCGGGGGTCAGTGGCACGAGCCGGGCCAGGCCAGGCCGCGCCACGGTAGATGCATCTTCTTCAACCCAAGATGGCAGAGTGTGTTTCCGTGCTGCATCTTTGTCAAGGCAACAGGCTGTCCAAGAAATGTGAACGCAAAGTGGTGCGAGCAAGAGGCATTGATCCTCATGAGCCCCCGCAACTGCGGGGGCTCATGAGGATCTATGCCTCTTTCGGTTCGGGTGCCGTTGTCTCCCTGCAGTGATGGGGTTCATACGAACCCTTTTCATCCGACGTCTCACGGCAAAAGTGACGGGAAAAGAAAGAACCGCGTGCAACGTCCTCACACGTTCTGGCACTGACCTCATTCATCGCCTGTCGACCCATCTCCCGCGACGGGTTATACTCGTAAAGAAGAAACACTGACTGAAAAGCCAGTCCAAGAAGCCAGGCAAAGCATGCCGGAGTAGTTCCTTCGCACCAGCCCCGACGCCCGCTCCGGAGCGAAAAGTGAAGACGTTCAGCCACTTTCATCGGCAACGGCAGCCGAATTGCCTGTCTTGTTGCTGCTAATCACCCTGGTTGCCTCCCTCGACTCGCTACCGCTTATCAGCGGTAGCGAATCGAGGGAGGCAACCAGTGTGGTCTGCATTAGAGCCTTTCAGAAACCAACGCCGCACAGAGGGGAGGGAGGCAGGCCGATCGATCGATAGTTTAAGTGTGGTGCCAGATTAGCTTGGCTCATAAGACGTTTCCTTTTCACCCAGCCGACGGTCTCCAGTAGCAAGAGGTCCTCGGGCACGGGCCCGAGCGCCTTTGCTCACTGACAGTGCTCAGAACTCTGAAGAGGAGACATGCTACACTGTACAGCCCACTCCATCGACCACGCGGAATTGCCTGTCATGTTTGTGTTATTTCACTTTGCAGATCTAATCTGCCCTTGCTGCGAATGCCAAAGACAAGCGAGCCCATCTTCTTCTTCCCTTTCTTTCTCCAGTTTCTTCGATTCTGTGTCCTGTACAATGCAATTCGTGCTTTTCGATATAAAAATATATATATATACTAAACTCATTGCAGACGCGCCGTATACGGATACGCGGCGAATCTGAATCCGAATCGCCGCGTATGAGTATACGGCGCGTCTCCAATGAGTTAATGCCGTCTGCCTCCACAAAGCTGAAATCTGGAGAGGCCAGAAAGAGCGTGCTGTGGACGCGAGACGACGATCTTACTGACAAATGGCGAAATTTAATTTTCTTCCTCTTTTTTCCCCTGTCTCCTATTATAGCGTCGCTTTCTCTCTAGATGCAGTTATGGAGGCTAATTTGCATACAGTAGCACCTCCTTTGAGCAACCACCTTTTTTTTTGCAAGAAAAAGCAGTCTTAAAATACAGGTCTCTAAAGAGAAGTCTTAAAAGGTAAAAAGTGTCACCTGTCACTAAAGACCATCATTTAGGTGGCTATAGCCACAGTCACAGCTACAGCCTCTTAAATCATGGTCTTTATTGACAGACGATCTCTCAAAAGGGTGGTCGCTGCAGCTACCTAAATGACGGTCTAAAATGACAGGTGATCTCTCAAAAGAGCGGTAGCTAAAGCCACCCACATGATGGTCCTTAACGACAGACGATATCTCAAAAGGGTGCTCGTTGTATCCACCTAAATGATGGTCTTTAATGACGGATGATCTCTAAAAAGGGTGTTCGTTGTATCCACCTAGGTGGTCTTTAATGACGGATGATCTCTAAAAAGAGTGCTCGTGGTATCCACCTAAATGATGGTCTTTAATGACGGATGGTCTCTAAAAAGGGTGCTCGTTGTATCCACCTAAATGATGGTCTTTCATGACGGGCGATCTCTAAAAAGGGTGCTCGTTGTATCCACCTAGATGGTCTTTAATGACGGATGATCTCTAAAAAGGGTGCTCGTTGTATCCACCTAAATGATGGTCTTTGAAGTCATGACGGGCGATCTCTAAAAAGGGTGCTCGTTGTATCCACCTAGATGGTCTTTAATGACGGATGATCTCTAAAAAGGGTGCTCGTTGTATCCACCTAAATGATGGTCTTTCATGACGGGCGATCTCTAAAAAGGGTGCTCGTTGTATCCACCTAAATGATGGTCTTTTATGACGGGCGATCTCTAAAAAGGGTGCTCGTTGTATCCACCTAGATGATCTTTAATGACGGATGATCTCTAAAAAGGGTGCTCGTTGTATCCACCTAAATGATGGTCTTTCATGACGGGCGATCTCTAAAAAGGGTGCTCGTTGTATCCACCTAGATGGTCTTTAATGACGGGTGATCTCTAAAAAGGGTGCTCGTTGTATCCACCTAAATGATGGTCTTTAATGACGGGTGATCTCTAAAAAGGGTGCTCGTTGTATCCACTTAAATGATGGTCTTTAATGACGGGTGATCTCTAAAAAGGGTGCTCGTTGTATCCACTTAAATGATGGTCGTTAATGACGGGTGATCTCTCATAAGGCTGGCCGCTCAAAACAGGTTACGCTGTACTACTATGGCTCACTTAACACATTCTGCGATTCTACCCCAGGACCGAAATCCCCAAGTTTTGAAGTTGCCCTCTGAAGGACTCTTATTACAATTCTAGAGACAGATCGAGGATGATAGTGCAAGGGTGGTGCCAGAATAGCTTGGCGCCTGTGGGCGCCAAGCTATTCTGGCACCACCCTTGAACTATCATCGTTGAACCATGTCTTGCTATGGTGCGTCGGGGCTGAATGAGTTAATCTCGTCATTCTTCTATCTCGATCCATCCATCCCTCCTTCCACCGCCATTCTTCCTTTCTCCTTGCTTCAGTCTGCCCGTCTTCGTGTGCCCTACATCTTCCCTTTTTCTCCGGCTCAGCCGCAGGCGGACTTGAGCTGAACGGCGGCGTCCCTCACTCTTAAGGATTGCAAATGGATACAACTACTGCCAGCAAGAGGCACAGATTCTCATGAGCCCCTGCGAATGCAGGGGCTCATGAGAATCTATGCCTCTTGCAGATGGCCTGCTTGATCAGCGCGAAAGTCTACTCCACTTCCGCTGATTTCCGAATTGTTTTCTTTCTACTTTCTATTCAAGGGGACCAGGCGCGGTCCTGCGCTGTGAGACAGAGAGAGAGAGAGACGGTCTGCGAGTTGTCGTGAAAGGACCCTGTCACACGCGGTTCCCAGCAACAGCAGACAGACGAGTGAAAGGTTCGGTGATGTGTGAGGAAACGTCAAGCACTAGCTAAGGCAAAAAGAAAAAAGTAAGAGTTTCACAAAGGCTTGAAACCCGCACCAAAAAAAGTGACTGCCCAAGCGTGTGCAAACTGCAAAGAAATTTATACCCAAGGAAGAAAAAAAAAAACACGCGCAGAAAGACCAAATATACAAAGACACGCTCAACAAAGAAACACGCTTAGAGAAAGAACAAGTACAACATACGTGCTTACCTTTCTCGCCTAAGAAAGACAAGCAGCAAAAGTGGTCTCTATTCTTGCCCGAGTCCACGGGTTGTACATTGTAAATTGCTTAACGACCCGACAGCAACAAGACTTTCTCGGGACGTGACTGCACTGCTTGCGAAAATAAAACTAAACAATATTGAATGTATGTCGCCAGCCGGTCTAATACGCTAAATAAACCTAAGACCATTTAGCAACACACATCCAATATCAAGAGCTACAGGCGGCGCAGACAGTATGGAGAGTTTATAAAAGGAAAATTCAGGTGAATGGACCAAGAGTAGGCAGAAACACATGCTCCAGAATAGAGGGGAAAACCCACCCTGTGGGGCTCACCAGGGTGACCCTGGGAACTAAAAAGTAGTTAGCCCCACCCAATCCCCCAGGGCAGACCCGGGTGGGGGGGGGGGGGGGGCAAACTGCAACGAATTTTATACCCAAAGAAGAAAGAAACACGCGCAGAAAGGCCAAATATACAAAGACACGCTCAACAAAGAAACACGCTTAGAAACAACAAGTACAACATACCTGCTTACGTTTCTCGCCTAAGACAAGCAGCACAAGTGGTCCCTTTCTTGCCCGTGTTCACGGGATTTCACTAATTCTAGGCGCCCTGTACCAATAGCTGCGGAAGTGTCGTATAACGCTGCCGCCGCTATACGACACTTCCGCAACTATAGACGCGGGGCACCTCCAATGGGGTGACCCGAAACTGTAATAATAACATAAACTGTCCTGTCTGCGCAAGCGTGTGTCAATCTCGGGTGGGAGTTTCTTCACGAACACCGCCAGCCTTGCGGCTGCGACAGTGAGTGAACACCATGCGCTGGTCTGTGATTTTAGACCCATACTGATCCTGAGAGAACTAACCTCAGGTTATAAGATCACAGACCCAGCTTCCTCCTAGCCGTTAAGTCCAAAATCACCGACCAACTGAACACGCCCTTCAAGTCGTTAGGTACCAAGAGACGAGCCGAGGAGACCCGATCTCACAAGGTCAGCAAGTTTTTAAGCCGTAAAGCCACGTTTCTTCTGCGAATGAAGATAAGTAGCGGCTAATCTCTCTGTTTGTTTGTCAATTTTGATAAAGGGTATTTACCCGAAATATTAATAAATGGTGTTGTACCCGTCTTTTCTAAGCGTGTTTCTTTCTCCGTTGGGTACTTCTTCACAAACCAGAATGCCGTAGATAGGGTACAACACAGTAAACACAGATCTTCGGGCCGATGTCGGTCGCGGTGGGCCCCACTGCGGAAGACGTCCGGCCCGAGTGTCTTTTTCTTAAAGCCGCGCCGAATCCGAAAATATGGTGTGAAGACAGAGTTGAGGTTTCCCTGGTAAAATTCATAGTGTGTTCGGTGAGCGTTGGTCATAAGGGAATTCATCTGAGGCCGCAGTATGTGCCATCATACAAGGTGAGGGTGGCTGATAGCAGCCAAACACGCAATCCTCTTGACCCTCATGGTCGTTCCTGGGAGTGTCACGTCCAGAGATGCAGACATTGGTGTGTGGACCCCAACACACGGTGAAGCTAACTGAAAGCAGCCGTACACGCAATCTTCCTGACCTGATGGACGTTCCTTGCAGTGTTACGTGCAGGGATGCAGGTAATGGTGTCTAGACCATAGTACACGATGAGATTAACTCATTCGCGGTCAGCCCCATCCGGATGCGGCTGGCCGCGAATGCGTTAAATGATAGCAGCCACATACGCAATCCTACGGACCTGATAGTCACTCCTTGGAGTTTTACGCCCAGGAACGCACACAACCACAACTACACGAGACTACAACAACGCACCAACGTGTCCAAATCACAATTTACCAGCCCTCAGATACACATACATATCCCCATGTTTCAGAGACGGGGGCCTCCGCAAAACTAACGTGCGCCCACGTTTTAGGATGTTTTGAAAAAATCAATACCACGAAGAAAATGTGAGAAGGCCAGCACGTGTATACCGTCAGACTGTACCGCGCTGTAGGAAAGTCCGCGCCGCCTGAGAGCAAATTGCTTGCTGGAACAGCCGTAATGTAGGTACTTGCGAGCCGTGATGCACAAATCGGCACATGGCATGCGCACTGAACTGAATATTTTTCTTCTCCGTCGTAACCGTCGTGCCAGTGGTCGTTGATTATGTTTCTGAATTTTTTTTAATGTGTTCATTAAACGCCTAGAAAGCCCCAGACGTCCGAGGAACATGGATATACAGTGGTTTTAGCAAGAGGCATAGATCCTCATGAGCCCCCGCAACTGCGGGGGCTCATGAGGATCTATGCCTCTTGCCGTTGGCACTTTCCCTCATCAGGTTAAAGAAACTGCCTCCAGTTTCAAGAACATCCCCTTGCTGAAATTGCACGCTTGGACGCAAACTGTACACAGTGGTTTCAGCAAGAGGCATAGATCCTCATGAGCCCCCGCATTTGCGGGGGCTCATGAGGATCTATGCCTCTTGCAGTTGGCACTTTCTCTCATCAGTAAAGTGGTTAAAGAAACCGCCTGCAGTTTCACCGCTTTAACCGTGTGCCAGTGGTCGTAGGTTGTATTTCTGAACACTGTAAAGAGCCCCTGACATCCACATGGACACACAGTGGGTTCAGCAAGAGGCACAGATCCTCATGAGCCGCCGCAACTGCGGGGACTCATGAGGATCTAAGCCTCCTGCCGTTGGCACTTTCCCTCATCAGGTTAAAGAAACCGCCTCCAGTTTCAAGAAGATCCCCTTGCTGAAATTGCACGCTTGGACGCAAACTGTACACAGTGGTTTCAGCAAGAGGCATAGATCCTCATGAGCCCCCGCAAGTGCGGGGGCTCATGACGATCTATGCCTCATGCGGTCGGGTGGCGCTCACCTTCTCTTTTCAGTAAAGTGGTTAAAGAAACCGCCTCCAATTTCAAAAAGATCTTGTTGCTGAACTTGCGCGCTTGTAGACACAAACTGCTTGGCAGTCTAAATTAGCCGTAATGTCGGTGCTCGAGTGCTGAAATACAAAATTGGCAAATTTGTTCCCAACTTCTTCGTTTGCAAGAAACTTTCCTCCACTTTCCCACAGATCATGTGGCTGAATTTGCGCCCAAAAACACAAATTGCTTGCAGTTATAGCTGTAATGTGGGTACCTGCTTGTCGACACGTAAAATCGGTGCGCTGCATGCACACTGCACTGCAAACTCAGTGACGCTAAACTTCCAAATTCCCAAATTTGAGTGTTTGCACCCTTAAGACTACGTTACCATACAGTTCAAGGGTGGTGCCAGAATAGCTTGGCGCCTGTAGGCGCCAAGCTATTCCGGCACCACCCTTTAACTATCATGGTCAAATCATATCGATTCTGATTCTCTCGCCACGCTTGAAAGCTAGGCGACGACACAAATGTGTGTATATGTCAGACACCCTAAAAGAATTACTTCTTGAAGAAACTGCCTCCGATTCTGTAGAAGATTCTGCTGCTGTGACAGAAACTTATACGACACAAAATCTGATCTGTGGGATGAAGGTACTATACATTATTGCAAAAAGCGGTAGGTGGCGACACAGAACAGTCTTCTACTCTGTCTGAAGAAACCGCATCCATTTGGTGGAAGGTTCCATGGCTGTGAAACTTAAGATGACACAAATCTATTTCTGTGCTTATCTGTTTCTGTTAAGACTCTTTAAATGAAAACCTTCTAAATAAAGCGGATGCCTCCATTTTTTGTTTTTGTTTTGTTTTGACTATGCTGTCAACCGCCTCCAACTGGTGGACTGTGCGGTTGCAGCAGAAGCCCGAGCTGGCACAAAACTGTCCACTTCTGTGCATATCTTTTAAACACTTAAGTTAACCCATTACATCCTGAAGCTGAAATAAAATGCGTATTGTCCTGTGAAGGCTACATTACAGATCAGGCGATAGATCAACTATTTTAGTTGAAGGGTGGTGCCGGAATAACTTGGCGCCGCTGGCGCCAAGTTATTCTGGCACCACCCTTGTACCATCATAGTCAAATTCTGGCACCACGGTTAAACCATCATAGTCAAATTCTGGCACCACCCTTGAACCATCATGGTCAAATTTTGGCGCCACCCTCGAACCATCATAGTCACCTTAATTTCAAGCAGTAGTGATATCAGGATGAAAAGGGTTGATTGGTAACCTAAACCACGGCTACTGCCTCCATTTCTGTCGAAGACACTGTCGCTGTAGATGAAAGCTGCGCTGTGCGCACCTGCTGTGTCGTTTAACTCATTCTACCCCAGACACACACCACCGCAAGATAAGGATCGACCATGATTAGTTCAAGGGTGATGCCAGAATAGCTTGGCGCCTATGGGCGCCAAGCTATTCTGACATCCCCCTTGAACTCTCATGGTCGGTCTGTGTCCTTCCGAGGACAGCGGCAAAATTTGGGCGGATTTCGGTCTTGGGGGTAGAATGCGTTAATGAAACAATTTCTTCAGGAAGAAATGACTCCGTTCCTGGGGCCGCACTCTGTTGCTAGTACTGGAACGTTAACCCCTTCATTGCCAGTGGACGCAGACTACGTTTCGTGCAGTCTTTGTCAAGTCAACGCCAAACAGCCCCAGCCTTCCAAGGAAAGCGGATTGAACATGGTTTCAGCATGACGTGAAGATCCTCATGCCCCCCCCCCCCACTCCCCCGCCCCCTTTCGCGACTGCCGTTGGGTGGTGTTCAGTTTTCCTAAGCAGTCAAGGGTTAGCTAGTTAGTTAATTGGGATTAACGCCTAGAAGGCGACTAAGGCCATCTCACGGCGGCAAAAGCAGTCACGAGGTTAACATCGCACGGACGTATTCACAAACCTGCTATTATTTTTGGTGGTCGCCTTAACCCTTTGGCTGTCGGTCGCGACCGACAGCCAAATGCACGGGTGGATCCAGGGGGGAGGGGGCGGGGGGTAAATGCCCCCCCCCCCCCCAAGAGCCCAAATTTGTTAAAATGCTATAACAAAGTCCGCTTTCGGGGTTGTTTGCCCCCCCCCCCTTCCCCCTCCCAAACAAGAAGTTGCCCCCCCCCCCTTGGAGGTAAGTGATCCGGCCCTGAAATGGTTAACTTGAACAATCACTTCACACTTCGCACAGCTATCTTCATCTTCAGCCGACAAGGAATGATGACGTCATAATCGAAGCAAGGAGTTTGCTATCATTTGTGCTGAAATCCGCTCGAGTTGCTCGGCTCGAACGTTAAAATAGCCATGACAATAATTCACTTCTGCGCCATATCTGCTGAGCGCCAAAAATAATTATTTCTCTTATTGATCACACAAATAGTCCTTTGGCCATTAACACCTGCGAGAGCCGATAGAAATATGGAACAGCCTCCCCGCCCCTGTCCGTAACTGTCAAATGCTCTCCTCATTTAAATCACTTCTCAAAACCCACTTCATCTACAACGCTGCCTATTACTAGTTTATTTCCTCAGCCATGCACAATTCATCACCACTGTCACGTGTGTGTGTGTGTGTGTGCCTGTGTGTGTGTGTGTGCGCGCGTGTGCGTGATAGCTGTTAGCCTTTTCATTGTGTCAGCGCTTAGAGCTACTTTAGAATAAGCGCTTAACAAATCTCCTTTACAGGGGTGGGATTCTAGTAACAAAGAAAAAGAGGAAAATCGATAATTCCATTATTATTATTATTATTATTATTATTATTATTATTATTATAAACGCCTCCGTTTCTGTAGTTGACTGAGATTCTGTTATCTTTCAAAGATGGGCTGGCACGAAATCGTTCGCTCTGACGCGCATATGCTGAATGCTCAAAATAATGACTGCTTCGCTATTCATGGGTGATCGTGCTCAAACCCCAAAGGGCTACCGCCGAATAACAATTACTGTTAGTTTTCCGTAGTCTGGCACGCAGCTGTTGGTAAAAAAAAAAGAAAAAAAAAAGGGAGCCATCGCTTTCCTATCTGCAAGAGGCATAGATCTTCATCAGCCCCTCGCACTTGCGGGGGCTCATGAAGATCTATGCCCCTTTCTAACCTCACACACACGGACACAGGAAATTCATTTAATCCTGGTATTAGCCGACGACTCCAGATGCGGATCTGTTAACTAACTTCCATCTGCAAAAGGCATAGACATGCGCCCCCGCACTTGCGGGGGCTCATGAGGATCTATGCATCTTGCCAGTAGCCGAGCCTGGGATCATCTACATCGTCGGAATGAAGTAAGTTGAGCCGCCGTGGTTTGAGCGCGAGACTGCAGATAGCTATCTGTGATTGTGATCTACTGTAAGTAAAGCGCCGCTTTTGGGAACAAGTAGCGTACAGGAGGCTGGCAAATTGATTGTCTGAAATCTGCATACACTCGCGCGCCCAAACCCCGCAGAACACTCTCACTCTGAGAACAGCTGGCGCTGATTTTCGTCAACACACAGCGTCGTTAGTACGGCAGATCGTCGCGGGCCTCTTCAGTTGTGGCTGCGGGAGCTCGCGAGAATCTATGCTATTTCAGCCGCACATAAGGAATGACTGAGACACAGCACAGGAACGGCGCGACGGCCGGTTGCACTTCCAGCCTACAGATTCTCCCGCTTCCCAAGCAAGCCTCCTCCAGAGTCATCTGGCAGAGAGGTCTCCAGTGCACAGGAACTGGGCAGAAAGAGGTCAGAGTGTCGTCTGACTCATTGCTAATGCTTTGCCGGCTTGTGCCAGCCGTCAAACTTTTGTTAAGTCCCCGAATTGTTTTTTTGTGTTTTTTTTTCAAGAGTGGTTGAATGCGATCGATGAACGGCAACAAGAGGCGAGGATTCTCATGAGCCCCCGCAAATGCGGGGGCTCATGCGGATCTATGCCTCTTGCAGATGGCTTTTAAAACCAGCTGAGACTCCGTTTGACCGGAAGGCCGCATACGTTGGAAACAGCGACCCCTACCGGCAGCGGAAAGAGATTCTCTCGTGAGTTTTTTTGTAACTCTTTCACTGCCGAGTACAGTAAAAGTGAAACACCAGCCAAAGTCTGCAAGAGGCATTGATCCTAATGAGCGCCCGCAGTCGCGGGGGCTCATGAGGATCTATGCCTCTTGCTGACCCCACTTTGTATCCACGTTTGGCTCCTTGGCGTTGAATTAATTTTTTAAAAAACAAAATCCCCCAAAACTCACAGTCTGCCTCCACCGGTAGCGACAAGCCGAACGAGACCACGACTATCTATGCCTCCTGAACTTGGAATGAATAACGGCTGTAAGAGGTGGTTTTTTTTTAATCCTTCTTATGGACACAGTCTGAGCAACACAGTGCACTTCAAGTCAGTTCAGCTCGTTCAAGGCGGGAATGTCCTCAGCACTGACCTCGGGCAGACGCGCTCCGTCAGTCCCACCCGGCACTGAAGTCTTCGGCCGCGGTTCCCTTTCGATGTCGCGCCAAACGTTATTCGTCTGTCCGAGCAACACAGCAGGGGACGGAAGCCCCGCGACCCAGAACTCTACCGTCAGCAAGGCCGGACAAACACTTCTCTCAAATCAGTCCAAACAGAACAGAACAGCACAGAACCAGAGACGCTACTACTCTGAGTAAGTATCTCTGGCAGAACTCACAAGTCCCTGATGGCCGCGCAGTCTTCATTAACCCATTATTCCCCGACACGCTGCAGCAGGAGATGGATCGACCATGATAATTCAAGGGTAGCGCCAGATTAGCTTGGTGCTAATCTGGCGCTACCCTTGAATTATCATGGTCGACCCATCTCCTGCAACTGGTCGTTAGGCGACACTTCCAAAATGTTGGGAAATACGGCAGTGGGGTTTAAGGGGGTTAAACAGTGCGCCGATCACCGAACAACGGAGACGACAGCCAAGGAAAGGCGACCGCAGTCCACAACGACGTCCGAAGGCGGACCTAACAGGATTTACGGGCAATTACCCCGCCCACCCGAGGCCGGTCCCGTCCGGCCGTCCCCCGAAGCAAAAGACGCGAGGGCGGCCGCCGGCCGCAAATGGCACTCGCACAGCTGTGTCGTCATCGGCCCCGTGAGTTTTCGCGCACTGGGCTGTAGGCTACAGCCACGCTGAGACTAAATATGTCCTAGCCTTCAGACGAGGACCCCTATGTCACGGTCGATATAGGAGGGAGCCACTTCGTGGTCCTATGGTCATGTCTCAGAACTAATCAAGTCCCAAAACCCGCTGTGGGGCCGTGCGTCGTCGTAGGGATGTAAATGGGAGCAGCAAGAAGTCACTGTATGGTCCAGACTTGCGACCACTGTGTTAAAAATGTAGCAGAGAGAGAGAGAGAGAGAGAGAGACTTCGTGGACTTATCTCTCGATACTGATGTTTCAGAACTAATCACGCGAGACAGCGGGCGGTGGGTGGTCCCCCCCACAGTCACGTATCAGAACTGATCGTACGTCACTCGTCCTTATCAGATCGAACACTCGGCGATTCTGTTAGAGGCAACAATCTTTCAGCTAATCACGTCTCTTCCGCTCAGATCATAGCAATGGGCAGAGTGACCTACCAAAGCCACAACCCATTTTACAGCAACTCAAGATATGGGTCGACAACATGATTGATAGTTCAAGGGTGTGCCAGAATAGCTTGGCGTCTCTATTAGAGTGATTTACCTAAGCCATAACGCATTCTACAACAACACAAGATATGGGTCGACCATAACTGATAGTTCAAGAGTGGTGCCAGAAAGGACGGCGAATATCAGACAGAGTGACTTCTCTAAGCCATAACCCATTCTACAACAACACAGGATATAGATCGACCATGACTGATAGTTCAAGGGTGGGGCCGGAATAAAAACGTTAAACGTTTAGGGCTTAACGTCTTTTGCCCACCAGGAAGGTGATTTCAAAGACCGGGCAGGGTCTGAACAAATCTGGACCCTAGCTGGATTCGAACCCGGGACCTTACGGACGAGAGTCGAACGCTCTACCACCGAGCCCCCCAGCCCCCTCCACCCCCCCCCTCCCCCCGGTGGTGGTGCCAGAATAGCTTGACGCCTATTAGAGTGACTTACCTAAGCCATAACACATTCTGCGACAACACAATATATGGGTCGAGCCTGACAGTTCAAGGGTGATGCCAGAATATCTTGGCGCCAGTCGGCGCCAAGATATTCTGGCAGCACCCTTGAACTATCACGGTCGATCTGTGTTTTGGACTGCGTTGTAAGAAAAATTCCCAATAATTATGTGGAGTTTCGACGGTAACCCATTCTGCCCTAACACGACATAACAGGAGAAATAGCGTCCCTGATACCAACTGACTTTCATCACTGTGGAAGGGCCGCGTCTTATAAAGAGTCCGTGCCTATAACCATCGAAGGGAGACTGAAGGGCACCGACTGGTTGTCTAATTCGATTCGCTACCGAAGCAGCGAATAGAGGTAGGCAACCCGTGTAAAACCGGTTAAAACAGTTAATGGATAGAGCTGGATTAGCTTGGCGCTTTCCAATGCGCCAGTTAACCCTTTTAGCCCCAAGGTCCCATTTCTCAAATTTTGGAGGTGTTGCCTATTGACTAGGTACCAGTTGCAGAAGATGGCTTTGACCATGATAATTCAAGGGTAGTGCCAGATTAGCTTGGCGCCTGAAGGCGCCAAGCTAATCTGGCACTACCCTTGAATTATCATGGTCGAGCCATCTTCTGCTGTGGGGACTCGGGGGGGGGGGGGGGGGGGGGGGGGGGGGGTAAATGGGTTAAAGCTAATCTGGAACTACCATTGAACTATCGTGACCCCCTGCCCTCCATCTCCCCTAGTGCTGTCTTGGTTGGAAGACGCCACACTAATCTGGAACTAATTAACCTGAAGCATCAATGGCCTATCGTGAAAATGCTCACAAAAAAGTCGCTCAGTGTAGGCACATCACCGCAGCTAGCAAACACAACAAAACTTGGTTTGGCAACGCTCGCAATTTCAGGGTATCTTCCTGAAGCAACCCTCCCGTGGTAAGGCAAAAGTCATTAAGTCTGTTTTGAGAAGAGCTAGTGTTTCATGATATTACAATTAAAATCTCGTTCTTCACAGAAATGTGTTTGCTGTCTTCCCCCCCCCCCCCCCCCCCCCCCCCCACTGAAATCGCTGCAGCTCTCATACTCCCAATCCGACGGCGAAAGCACATTCACACCCTCAGAGCGAGGAAGGCCTCCCGGGTTTCAGTCTACCTCTGCTTGCAAAGTTCTGAGTGATGACACTTCTGGTTTGAGACACGGCGAGGAGAAATTGATGACTGAGATCTAGCAGACGTGAACTGAACCCTTTAAGCCCCGACAAACTACAACAAGAAACGGATCGACCAAGATCGATAGTTCAAGGGTGGTGCCAGTATAGCTTGGCGCCAGAGGCGCCACGTTATCCTGGCACCGCCCTTGAACTAACATGGTCAAACCATCCCTGAACGGTAATGTTGTCCTTATTCCACAACTTTCAGTTTGCGATCCTGGGCGAACCATCCCTGAGCTGTAATGCGGTCTTTATTGTACAAGTGTTGGTTTTTTTTTTTTTTTTTTTTTTTTTTTTAGGAATTGCAATTCTGAGGATCGATGTGTTAACCCTTTGGTTGTCGGTAGCACTTCTTGTCAAGGGTATACAAGCGACACGCGATAATAAACTGGCCATGCCGAGCGCTACTGGCAGCCAGACGGTAAAAACATTTACATCTGCATCGTGACAGTGCTGGAGTCCTCCTGTACCGCGTGATCGCGCCTCATGCCGGTGAAGACATGGCGAGGAGGAAACGACCACTGTGATCTACGACGACACTGATTTACGGGGCCGGTCAAACCCGGCATCGATCGCTTTGCCATCAAACACAACTAAATCCTGCTTTCCAATCGCACCATGTCGTTGGGATTTAAAGCCTGAGGGGGCACCCGTGACGCTCCATCATCGAATAATTACATCCCCCCCCCCCACCCCCCATCTTATCTGATGCCAACATATCCGCAGGGAAAGTGGGACAAAAAAAGAACCCAAACAAACATAGGGATATGCACTTCCTTGACATACAGTTGAGCCTGTTTTCATTTTTTTTTTTTTTTTAAGGATAAAAGTCGTCTTGAACTGAAGTGAAGTCTTCATGTGCATACAATGTCACCTGTCATTGAAGACCATCATTTAGATGGCTAAAGCCACCTAAATGATGGTCTTTAATGACAGGTGATCTCTCATCGGAAAGGGGGGGGGGAAGGAGGGGTCCCGCAAAACACGTTCCACTGTAATGCCGAGAGAACAGCTTTGTAGAACGGTATCCCTACAGATTCAGCATCCACAGGTTACATCTATGTCGGTATGAAGTGATGATGGCCATTGATAGGCACGGGCGTAAGGGCGCTCGCCTTCCCCCCCCCCCCCCCCCCCATATATATATATATATATATATATATATATATATATATATATATATATATATATATATATATATATATATATATATATATATATATATATATATATATATAAAATATCACTTCGATAAAAAAAAAGCACAACCGTGAGCCAAAGGATTAAGGCCCACAAAGTCCACAAAGGATTGGAGTCCAGCGCTGAGTAGTTCCTATTGGTACGGGTACAAAAGGATTCACGGTACTAACATCTGGAAAATTGGCACACTTGATGTTATCAAATTCGTGAGTGATTTTATGTGTGAATGCACACAAAAAGGCTGCAATCTGGTAAAATCAGACTGTTGTTTTTCTAAGGAGGGAGGGGTGGGGGGGCATCAAACATTTTCTTGGTAGCAATAAATGCAGCCTCAGTCCTCCCTACTTTTATTTCTTCATCTCTCTGGGAGAGGATTACTACAAAGTCAGCCCTGTCCAAAAGCAACCAGCCTCCACGCCCCCCGTCTCCGGGTCGGAATCCATAAAACATATGGCAGACTGCCTACACTATCAAATCGTGACTGGGGCTTATAAAACGGCGGAACGCAGAAAATCCCACAGTGTCTTCTCCCGCCAAAGAAGCCGTGTTATTATTGATCACAAGCCATCGCAGGCACAACTCGGGCACAATTCTTCACCCTACCTCCCCCTCAGGCCTCTCTGGCCGAATATTAACAATGCCACTCTGTGTTATTGCTAATCTGAGCACTCCGCAATGGCACGCGACAACGCATCGACATGATAGTTCAAGGGTGGTGCCGGAATAGCTTGGCGCCTCGGGCTCCAAGCTATTCCGGCACCACCCTTGAACTATCATGGTCGACATTTTTCTTGTCCGCTGAATCCAAAATTGGGGAATTCATGCCAGTCTTAGGGCTAAGTGCGCCGTAAAGCATTCAAAATGTTGTCCATGACAGAAACATGACACAAGAAGAAAACTTCTCCTCTTGAATCTTCGCGTCGACTTCACGCCCAAACGAACGCCACACACGCAAATTCTAGCGCAGCATTCATTTCCCGTCTTGCCTCTTCCAAATTTGCCAAAAAGTTCGCCACAGTTTTGTACCAAAAAAAATATGACATCCACTGACAAAGGTTCCACGAGTTCACGACGGATCGACCGTTCAGCGCCAGAATCTTCAAAAAGTTGCAGCCGGGCACTTTACGGAGGAAGTCAGTCCGCGGTAAACTTGTTCCTGAATAATGTTTGATTAAACTAGCGCCCGGGACGGCGATGATAATTCAAGGGTAGTGCCTGACTAGCTTACATTGCACCTTGCGGTCACCTCAGGGCCGCCCTCTGAAGACAACAGAAGAACTTGTTTTGAGCGGACACTCTTATGAGAGACCACCTGTCACTAAAGACCATCATTTAGGTGGCAGCGGCCACCTAAATGATGGTCTTAAATGACAGGTAACATTTTCCCGCTTCAAGATCTCTCCGTCGTTTAGGACCATTTTTTTTCTTTCTGGCAGAAAAATGTGGTTTGCTCACAAGAAGTCCTACTGAACTGCATCGGGGCCCACAGTAAATCAGGCACTGCTACTACCCTAAAACTATCCCTCAGCTGACGGACCTGCTGCTTTGGTGTGTGCCCACACGTGTGCGAGACATGAAGGATGCCGAGCTGTCAAAAGGAGAGGCTCCTCCAAAGGGCGGCCGAGAAAATAGGGGAAGCCGGGTGTAAGAAATCAATAGGCTGCCTCACTGCAGCCACGGACAGGGGCAAAACACATCGGCAAGAAAACAGGGAAGATTCTCGTAACACCACTGAGGACGGATCGACCGTGACAGTTTCAAGGGTGGTGCCAGAACAGCTTGGCGCCTGCAGGCGCCAAGCTGTTCTGGCACGGCCCTTGAACTGTCTGATGTCGAGAGTCAGGGTCGATTGACCAGGGAAAAAAAACATGGCGAAGGCGTCAAGACGCGAGATCTCGTTCAGCAACGACGCACCGCAAATGGAGACAGATTTATCAGGATAGTTCAAAGGTGGTGCAGGGATAGATTGTAAGTTATTGTATCTACGCTACTTTATTCGAGTCTCGGACAAGGGCATGTAGCTCTCTGTGAAGACGAGAGGATTTTTTTTTCAAACTGTTTAATCGTAACACACGAAAACTGAGGATCGCTGGACCATGACAGCTCAAGGGTCGTGCCAGAATAGCTTGGCGCCTGTAAGCGCGAAGCTATTCTGGCTCCTCCCTTGAACTATCATGGTCGATTAAAGGCACCAAGCTATTCTGGCGCCACCCTTAAAGGCATCGAGCTATTCTGGCACCACCCTTGAACTATCATGGTCGATTAAAGGCGCCAAGCTATTCTGGCCAAATCCTTGAACTAGCATGGTCGATTAAAGGCGCCAAGCTATTCTGGCACCACTCTTGAGCAATCGTGGTCGAGCAAAGACCAACTCGCAAACTCTCGCAAAACTCATGAACTATCACGGCCGATCGAAGGCGCCAAGCTATTCTGGCACCACCCTTGAACAAACACGGGCGCTCAGTCTCCTGGACTGATACTCGGCTTGCAGGAGAAACCTCCGCCTTGCGGAAATTTCCCCCTCAGGGCGCAGTGTGTTAGCTCATCGTGTCCCAGGTACGAAATACCCACATTTTGGAGTTGTTCCTCTGAGGACTGCATTACAATTTAGGAGACAGATCGACCGTGATAGTTCAAGGGTGGTGCCAGAATAGCTTGGCGCCTATATAGGCGCCAAGCTATTCTGGCACCACCCTTGAACTCTCACGGTCGAGCCATATCCGGCTGCGGTGTGTCGCGGTCAGAATGGGTTACGCACAGAGAAGGCGGTGGCGGGATTATGTTATTGACTGCAAATTACATGACACGACTGCGCTCCCCGAGATCACACAGATCTGGTGAGAATCGTGGCGCGGGCAAGTCTCTCTACCTGGAATCCCACAAAACCGATCAAAATCAATAACATGGCAACACGTTGTATAGAGCTGTAATCTTTCTTTCCTCTTCTCATTATATGTTTTATTTTTTTTGTAAGCCATTCAGCCCTGACGCACTTCAGCAGGAGATGGGTCGACCATGATAATTCAAGGGTAGTGCCAGATTAGCTTGGCGCCGGCAGGCGCCAAGCTAATCTGGCACTACCCTTGAATTATCATGGTCGACCTATCTCCCGCAACAGGTGCATAGTCGTTAGATGACGCCTGCAAAATTTGGGAAATACGTGCGTCGGACTGAATGAGTTAAGAACATTGTTAAGAACGTTGTTTTTAGCCGGTCTGCTTCTTCGGAGCATGTTCTGTCTCTTTGAAAATAGGACTGTGGCTGTGGCCGCTCGCTGGTTGGTTGGTTGGTTTCCTTATTTGCGAGTTTGTTTGTTTGTGTACTTGTTTGTGTGCCTGTTAGTTTGTGTGCCTGTTAGTTAGTCTGCTTGTTTACGAGTTTGTTTGCTTGGTTTGGTGTTGTCTGTGTTCATTGCTTGATTGTTGTTTTGTGAGTGTGCGGGATTATTTTAGTCTTTTTTTTTTTTTTTTGCTGTTGTGGTTGTTTTGTGCGTTTGGTTATTTTGTTTGTTGTTGTTTGTGTGTGTGTGTGTGTGTGTGTGTGTGTGTGTGTGTGTGTGTGTGTGTGTGTGTGTGTGTGTGTGTGTGTGTGTGTGTGTGTGTGTGTGTGTGTGTGTTGTTGTTGTTGTTATTATTTTGTGTCGTCTTTTTTTTTTTTTTTTTTTTTTTTCTTTTTTTTTGGGGGGTGGATATTTTTCTCTTTTTATTTATTGTGGGGGGGGGGGGGGAGGTGGGGGGGGAGTGTGTATGTGTGTGTGTGTGTGTGCGAGAAGGGGGTGTGGGGGGGGGAGGGGGGGTGTGTGTGTGAGTGGGGGGGGGGGGGAAGAGCTCCTTTCAATCCACACACAAGCTATCTTAAATACAATGCCATAATAAATACACTACATGTCAACTTACGCTGCGCATCAAAGTATTCCTCATCCGAGCTGGACTCCTGCAGCTGTTCTAGACTCTCAAAGCGCCATTCTGTCATCTCCTTTCCCGCCCCTGTAACACGGCAACACATTGACACGTCAACCCCCTTCCCGCTGAAAGTCACCGGTACTGTGTATCTAAACCCTTTGCTGTTAAACGCTACCACTCGGGTGGGAAAACAACGCGTAGGGACTTTACGCGTCTGTCAACCCGAGCGGTATCGCCATTAGCAGTCAAGGGGTTCACTCATTCAAGATGCCCCGCATCAACAGCTGCAGAAATGCACAGCGCTGCCGCCAGCAACTCTATACGACACTTACGCAACTATTGATGCGTAGCGCTTTGAATGAGTTAACCCACTTAAACCCAGGGCCGCAGTTTGGACGTGTCACCTGACGACTACGTAGCAGTTGCAGGAGATGGATCGACCATGATAATTCAAGGGTAGTGCCAGATTAGCTTGGCGCCGACAGGCGCCAAGCTAATCTGACACTACCCTTGAATTATCATGGTCGTTCCATCATCTCCTGCTGTAGTGCATCAGGGCTGAATGGGTTAACCGGGCTAAATGGTTTAACTCCCTTGTGCATGCTGCCACTTGTACTGTCTACAGCACCGATGGCTGCGTGCACAAGGGAATTAAACTCGTTTCTGTCGCCCCGTTACCTGCCCCTAAAAGACATAGATATTGACACGTTCAACTCGCTCGGCAGTGACACACAACAGGGTGCGGATCGATCATGATAATATATAATTATGCAGTCAGTTTAAGGGTGCTTGGTGCCTCTAGAATTTGAAGTTTCCAATAACGGCAGAATCACAGGCTTGGAATGATCACTGCATACTCGATCACCTCTTATGCTTAACACGGGTAGTAACGACCATCTTTTGCCTGCGAGTATAAAGAACGGCTTCTGGTGGTCGAGAACTCACGTCAGCGATGACACTCTTGACAGAAAATAGACTGACGAGCAAAAGAAATGCGACATTTTTTTTTTTGAATCATCGGAAACACTTTAATGTTTCTGATGATTCCAAAAATGTCGCATTTCTTTTGATCGCCAGTATATTTTTGAAACTAATGCCCCGCAAAATCCACATGCATGTACATGTGCAGACTGCACAAAGTGGTTACATACCCATGGCTATTCGGAACAGGACGTCCATCCGGATGCTAATAAAAGGCTTGCCAGCGACACTCACTTAAATTCTTGAAGCGCAGTGGCACGAACTAAACGCAGCTACCTATGATATCCTGGAAATGATTCTGAATCACATGTCTATCACCACAGTAAATGCCTATATTTACGTATATTTACGTAAATGCCAGTATTTACGTATATTTATGTAAATGCCTATATTTACATGTAGTTGCAGCCTCCAAAATTTGACGCCAGGAAAGAGATATGTTACCACGCAAAATAATAATAATAATAATAATAATAATCCGTCAAAAATCTTTCCTACTGAACCAACAGTCAGCAATTGAATAAACAATTCCACGTGACCTTGATCATTTACTCAATTCGCAAGACACGCGTGAGTATACAACAGCAAGGAGTTTCTTTCCAAAGTGTAGTACACACTCGAGGCGCAAACATCAAGCCGAGCATTGCTGATAACGCTTCACGCAACCACTCCAAATTGGCAAAACGCAGACTGCCTGCGAGATAACGCGAGATCTCACCTCACTTCCAGAGGTATATTATCTACATGTGCGTGTTGGTCTGTGACTTTGGACATTAAGGCTACAGCCGTAAGGTCCGAAATCGCAGACCAGCGGACGCATGTCCTGACACCATGCGAATTCGTCTTGGCAACAAGTTCAGATTCGGAATGAGCACTTTCAGATTTAACCAGCAAATTCCTGACGTGCTATGACACGATGTTGACCGACCGTGATAGTTCAAGGGTGGTGTCCGAATAGCCTGGCGCCACTATCATGGTCGATCGGTCTCCAGAACTGTGATACAGACATCAAAAGGTCATCTACAAAAATGGATAATTTCATCTTCAGGATGTAGCAAGCGGGGTGCGGATAACTTTCAGACTTCAGAGGAAAACGCTAAACCTTTACAGGGCTTAAGTCTTTTTGATTTCAAAGACAGGGACACCGAACAGAGTCTGAGCAAATTTTGACCCAGCTGGATTCGAACTCGGGAGGACCTTTCGGACGAGAATCGAACGCTCTACCACCTGAGTCGCCCAGCCCAGCCCCCACCCCATCCCCCTCCCAACCCCCCCCCCCCCCTGACTTAACCCTTTCACTGCAGAGAAAATGTGAACGCGTACCAACTGCAAGAGGCATAGATCCTCATGAGCCCCCGCGACTGAGGGGGCTCATGAGGATCTATGCCTCTTGCTGAGACCAGTTTGTGGCTTTTGGACGTTAAGTGAACACAGATTTCAGAAATGAAATGTACGTCTGTTAGCTGGGAAGGGGTGATGTCTTATGTGCGACTACATACAGGCCTGTCAGACGTATCAAACATGATAGGTAAAGGGTACAGGCCGTTTGACATAGGACCGCACAACGGGTTTTTTTTTTTCCTTCGAATATATCAGCAAAGAAACTCTTTTCTGTACCACGTTAAGAACAAATATCATTTAGTGCCAACTGCCCTAATATGGAACATTTTTTTTTTTTATTTTTTTTTTTTTACTGAACTTTTGTGATTTGTCGAGTTTGCTCTACAGTCGTAAAAAAATTGGTGAAAAGGCAAAAATAAACCATTTCCAATACCCTAAATAGAGCCCCGGCAGATTTCAATATCGAGGTCAAGCATGCAGACTTCATGTATGCCTACGCTGTTTCAGGTTTGAAAACCTAGCCAATTCACGTGAAAATGGATCTTTCAACTACTGGGCTTAAATACATCTGAGGCACATGTAAGGATGTAATACGAAAAAAAATCCGAATGTTTACGGCAGTACAGCAAATTACTGACGCATTGTTCGAGTTTCTTGAAAGTAAATCGCATTAGGTCAACTGTTATTGAATGACATTTGCTCTAAGACTGGTACAGAAAAAGTGGCTCTTCGCGGAGATCTTTGTGAAAAACGCTGCGCGCTCCGATGTCAAAACGATCTATAGCTCCAGATTAAACGGAGTGCCTGGAGTGGAAAATGCTCCACGCAAATCTATCACTACTCTTGAAATTAAGCCTCCTCAATCAGATGCCTCCATAAAACGTCAACGCTTTTAAACCGTCATGGTCGGAGGGTGGGGGGGGGGGGGTGGGGGGGGAGGGGGGAAATTGAACACCACCCAACTGCAAGTGGCGCATAGACCCTGATGAGCCCCCACAGTTGCAGGGGGCTCATGAGGATCTATTCTGCCGCTTGCTGAGACCACCCATGTTTCATCGGAGGCTGAATCAACGCAGACCTATTAACTCCTTCCCTACCAGCGGACGTATATTTCATTTTTTGAAATCTGTCTGCACTGACGACCAAAAGCTGCAACTGTTAAAACAACACGGACGCAAAGTGGTCTCAGCAAGAGGCATAGATCCTCATGAGCCCCCGCTGTCGCGGGGGCTCATGAGGATCTATGCCTCTTGCAGATGGATCACGTTCACTTTTTCTTAGCAGCGAAAAGGTTAAAAAGCTTCTGCGCCCACTGGCAATGAAGCGGCCAATCTTTCATGGTCGATCTGTCGATTCTGTGTCACACGGCCTGACCGGGGTCAAACTGAGATGAGCTAATCTCGCACCAACATTTTGAACTATCACGCTGGCTCTGGCTCCCGCTGCGGGATGCAACATATGACAACAAACACCACTAAAATGCGGCTGACCTGAATCATCTCGAGCCCCAACAGATGAGGATCTATATTGACGAGCAAAAGTAATGCGACATTGTCGGAACCATCGGAAACACTAAAGCGTTTCCGATGGTCCCGACATGACGCATATATATATATATACGTTCCTCATGCAAAGCCGATATAAGGCTTACAGTCTATGGTGCTTTCAATGAAACCTAACGAAATTCAAGGGTGAAGAGACACTTTATTCTCAAATGTATGCAGATCATTACCGTGTCCTGACGTCAATTGCCTAAAAAGTCCAACATGACATCATTCATAACCCATTCAGCCCTGACGCACTACAGCAGGAGATGGGTCGACCATGATAATTCAAGGGTATTATCATGGTCGATCCATCTCCTGCAACAAGTGCATAGTCGATAGATGACGCCTCCCAAATTTGGGAAATACGGCCCGTCGGGCTGAATGAGTTAAAGTGACCTACTCCACGCAGCAAACGGGTCAATAGTTCGCAATACGTGTATCTCCTTCATAAATGTCCTTAGAACGTTTTACAAGGCCATCTTAGTATCTTAGTATAAAAGTTTGAATAGTGTCGTAAAATGAATCACTTCCCCCCCCCCCCCCACCCCCCCCCCCCACACACTCCCCCACCGTGTACACTGGAGAGTTCCTTCGATTAGGCTTAACCCTTATCATTCGGAATACACCAGTGTGTGAAATACGTTGGCCTAAAATAGTTCAAGGGTAGTGTCAGAATAGCTTGGCGCCTCTAGGCGCCAAGCTATTCTGGCACCACCCTTGAACTAAAGCCATTGGTAAGTACTATAATGTAGCTTGTATATATATATATATATATATATATATATATATATATATATATATATATATATATATATATATATATATATATATATATATATATATTAGAGGCGCCAAGCTATTCTGGCACTACCCTTGAACTATTTTAGGCCAACGTATTTCACACACATATATGTATATGGCAGTGTACAAATGTGAAGCTTTTAGCCTCAGTGTGATAATTTTATGGATTAAAGGCAGTGGAAAAAACCTGTGGTACATATGCCGACTCACATGGATTGAAGGGTAGAAAACATGAAAAGGCTTAGTTGAGGCAAAACGAACACTGATAACCCGCTGTACCGGCAAATTTTAGCCTGCCATGGAGGAGATCGCTTTAAAGGCCCACTACCGCCGTAACTGTTCAAGCATACATTCCTGTAGCAGACGGCTACGAAACGCTACAAACAGGCCTATTTAGGGTTCATTTACACACGGAGGAAAATCCAGTACAGCACACGTCGTCTTTATATCAAATAAGCTGACAATGACTCTACTCCATTCTATAAACACAACGCTATCAGTACCAAAAAAAAAACAAAAAAAAAAACAACAACAACAAAAAACAACTTAAAATAGATTGACACGCTAACGGCTGCGCAGAATAAATAAATAAATGCGATTACGCGTGTGCTTTTCCTTCGTGTCCCACCTGCTGTTAAAAGTTCATTAGGTGTGTCGACAAGGCACAGTAAACACAAAATGGCGCTGAAATGTTTCTTCCAAATTACGCGTAACGGTGCTTTAAATTCAACACTCGCAACCTGTCCAGCTTATGTCAATAAACATGTCATGCATGGTTATGGCAAGACTGTTAATCGTTTGTGAAGCTTTCACAGACACGAAGGACGGGGTGCTGAGACAAAGGAGCACATGATCCAACTGCAAGAGGCATAGATCCTCATGAGCCCCCGCATCCGCGGGGGCTCATGAGGATCTATGCCTCTTGCTGACACCGCTGTCGTATCCAAGTTCCTCGGGCGGCTGGGGTTCTTCGCGTTGAGTTAACCCTTTTCATCCTGATACACAAACTGCTTGAAATCAATATGACGATGATAGTTCAAGGGTAGTGCCAGAATAGGCCTATTCTGGCACGACCCTTGAACTAAGAGACCCTTGAACTAAGACGCTTGACCTATCTCCTACTCTGTAATATTGCCTTTAAAATACAGTAAGATTATTTTGGAATCAGCTTTAGGGTGTAATGGGTTAAAGATTTCTGGAAAGCAAACTTGTGACCACTGGCGGTTTAGGGGCTAGCCTATTCAATCCCGACGCAATACAGCAGGAGATGGATCGACCATGATAATTCAAGGGTAGTGCGAGATTAGCTTGGCGCCGTTAGGCGCCAAGCTAATCTGGCACTACCCTTGAATTATCGCGGTCAATCCTGATAACGCCCAGCTAGTCGAGCACTACCCTTAAATTATCATGGTCGATCCTTCTCCCGCACCTGTTACACATTAATTGTTTGGTGATACGTCTAAAATTTGGGAAACGAGGACTTGGTGTTAATGGTAAACTAAACCCCAGCTGAAGGCACCACTATATGGTCTAGTTGTATCAGCATGTGCTGCAGACACTATCAACAAGACCTAGACAATTGTGAAGGAAGACAAGCGGAAAGTACATGTATAGAGCCAACAAAATTCTGACGCACACAAAGTCTGATCTGAATCACCGTCTCATTATGTGGGCATGGGGAGGGGTATTGGGCGGGGTGTGGATGGAGGGGGTGGGGGTGGAATTACTGTCTCATTATGTGGGCATGGGACGGGGTATGGGGGCGGAGTGTGGGTGGAGGGGGTGGGGGTAGTATAGTGCAATTAAAAAAAAAAAAAAAAACAACATTTAAATAACCCTTCGGCTGTCGGTAGTGGTGTCTGTTGCGAATATTCCCGCCGGGATCATTGCGACAAAAACCGTTACCGACAGCCAAAGGGTTAAAATTATTCATCAAGATCAGATCACATTCACAGAAAACTTTTTTCTACTAAATTGCAGTAACACTGATATTTCTAAAAGAAAGGTTGGAATTTGTTGATAAAATCCTACCAGTATTCTGAAAGATAAGCACTTTCATCTTCTCTGAATATAGTATACTGTTTATATTTTCTGAATAAAGTGTAGGCTTTTATCAACAGATTTCAACTTTTTTTTCATTTATATGGAACCCGCGCTGTATTATTATTATTTTTTTGTTTTAAAACTCACGCTGATTTTCCCTTTAAAGATTACAGGACTTCCGCACGACACGATGATATCTCAAAACGCAAATACTTTCCATCTCTCTCTCTCGCTCCCCCTCCCCCCCCCCCCCCCCCCCCCCCCCCCCTCTCTATAGCTCCATTAACCTCCAAAACATTTCGTACACAAAAATCCAATTAACCCCCTTGTGCACGCAGCCATAATTACTGTTTACAGAACCTATGGCTGCATGCACAAAGGGGTTAAAAAGAAAACCATTTCCTCCAAGTTAACCCTTTTAGCCCCGGGGCAAAGCAGCAGGAGATGAATTGATCATGATAATTCAAGGGTAGTGCCAGATGAGCTTGGCGCCTAAAGGCCTTGAATTATCATGACCAATCCATCTCCCACAACTGGTACATAGTCGTTGGGCAATACATCCAAAATTTGAGAAATGGGACCTTGGGGCTAAATGGGTTAATCTTAGCCTAACCTAAAAAAAAATTTAAAAAATAAAGAAAAAATCTTGAACGGGTGAAAAAAAAAGTGTGCTGGCAGATTCTGACACAAACACCAAGGAAAAACAGCTAATTAGGTGCACCTCGCACCTAGACGTAACCAACCGACTCATCCAGCCGTGACACCCTGCAGCAGAAGGATCAGTTATGATAGTTCAAAAGTAGTGCTCATCAGGCCCTACCTTTGTAGAATTATGGACAAGAAGCTGCCAAACTAATCTGGCACTGCCCTGAAGCTATGCAGAAGCGCCATGCTGAGTGAGTTAGTTATTTTGGGTTTAACGCCGAGCAGGCGACTAAGGCCATCTCACGGCGGCGCCATGCTGACCCGCAATCACCTTAACCCTTTGACTGTCGGTCGCACTTTGTTGTCCAGGTAATTCCTGCCGGAATCACCTGGACAAAAGGTGCGACTGACATCAATATGGTTAAACACAATGACTGAGTCCACTGAGCACTAATCGTCCTATTGGAACCAGAACCTGATATCTCAAGATATGCTAAAATTGGATTTTTATGTAAACATCTTAAGAAATTGCTGCTCTACCACTTATCAAAATCTTGGACTTGTGACCACGAAATTGGTGAAGTTATTCATCATTGTTGGTTTTAGAATTTAATAACTTCTGTGTTTTCTTCCAGACAGATCCACACATCTCGTTATGTGCATGTCTGGCATAAAATTATTCCATCTGTTTGGGGGTTTAATACTATGCCAAACCAGATGAAAGAGAAGATATATAGGTCTGGCATAAAATTATTCCCCTGTATTTAGAGAAGAATTTTAGGTCAAACCAGATTAAAAGTCAGATGCACAGTTTTGGCATAAATATGTGACTTAGAATCATGTCATATAATTTTATGCCAAAACAAGATATGTCTAAGATATGCAGATATGGTATGGAAAAAAAATACATTTATCCTACATTTACCTCTTGCCAAAACCAGACAAATATCAGATATAAGGAGAGAAATGCCTTTTCAGTTCGACCAGACACAGATATGTAGAGGTTGTTGATGTTTGGCCCCATACCTTCAGCATGCAACAGCGGACCAAAACCAGACACCTGGACCTGACAAGTCTGTTTATACCGGCCAGTACCATGGCTGTGGGAGCTGTGGGAAAGTTTACTTCCCTGAGAAGTTCACACCCCATAGTTCCAGTCACAAGCCGATAGTATGCTTGCATAGTAATGAACATTTAGAGACACAGAGGGAAATTAGTTTATGAGTTGTTGCTGCTTTGGGACCTGACAAGGCTCTGTTCCTGTACAGCTCTGTGATGAGAACTTCACTAGTTAACTGGATCTGGAATATTCTTTCTTTTCCATTTGTACGAAATGTTTTACATCAGTTTGCTGAGAGGAAAGGACAGGCACAGTTGTTTTTCGCGAGCCAGAACAGTCCAGGGTTGCTGATTATAACGGTAAGTCACCTTTCACTTGAAAACGTTTTAGGGTTATAATTTATGCAGCCAGGCAGTACAATTTATTTATTCCGTCCATTATTATGTACTGACATGTAATAATAATTATATTCTCTGTCCCTACAGTAGTAATTACAGAGGTTTGGATTACCTTTGTTCTGTAAATGGATGATGCATAACTTGTACGAATGTGCACATACACGCTGTTTATGTGTGTGCGCGCGCGCGTGTGTGTGTGTGTGTGTATGTGTGTGTATGTGTGTGTGTGTGTGTTTGTGTGTGTGTGTAAAGTGATTTTAATATGATTCGTAAAAGGTATAACGATGTCTCGATAATTACAGAATATACCAGCCAGCATGGATGCTGAATGGTCAGACATCGATGAGCAAGCCATGGCGGACACTCTCATGGATTCTTCTGACGAGTTACACAATGAAAGGACCACAAACAACCATCTGATGGAAGAGACGGTCCCGAGCAAGTCAAGCCCTTCTCTGACTACACACCTGAGAGAGAGGGGAATGGGGAAACTGATGTTGAGGAAACCTGTCAAACTACACCTCAGAAAAAAGATTACCGCAATGGTGACTTGTTTTCTGTCTTTGACCCGCTCCGTGAAGGTACTTAAGCAGCTTAATTTGTCTGCTCATACACTTTGTTTTCGTTTGTTTTATGCTAATTTCAATTCTAGAGATTTTCACTGTGAAACGACAAATCAAAACAATATCATTAAAAGGCACGCCTCTCGTTTTGTGTGTCATACGTGTGTTCAAAGTGATATATGATTTCTGCTTTTCTGAAGGTAACAATAGCAGGAATGATGACGACTTTTGTGGTAAAGATGCTGAATACACAGACACCCGGGATAACACACATTGCGAGCAGTGTGACTCAGAACTGAAGACTGTGGACACATCAAACAGCAGATCTGACAAGGGCGATGATTCCACAGAGCAAGTTGTGATGACAGACTCTACACCAGCAGATGAAGCAGATCAACACTGTGAAGGTACACGTTTACATTCATTTCTGTTGATTCAAGTCTGCCTCTGCCCATGATGCAGAGATGTTGAGGGATGAGTGTTAATAGGGGCGTGGCTATAAGGGATTCACTAGGTGCGTGCACACTTGTGTGTGAATCGGCTTGCGTGCACATGTGTGTGTTATGATATACGTTAATCATCCACCGACGTTAAATGTATATTTTCGTTTACAACGAGAGAACTTTTTGCTGATTTGTTAATTGAAGTCTACTGAATAGCTTGACAGACTAACAAGTTATATATATATATATTATATATATAAAGATCACGCTCAGAATTGCTGTTCATGCAGTTGTACGTGCATATCATCTATCTTTCCAGCACCTATTTATTGCTTCTTCCTCTATCAACAGGTCACATGACTGATGACAGTGCACATGCCCCGGACTATATGCCGCAGAGGGACGACGTTAATTCGGACGATTCCGATGTACACAACGACATGTTACCCGAGGAAGACGTCGAAGAAGAATATTTTAATATTAATGAACTCTTTCAGTCACAACGTACACAGCGGGTGCATGCTAAATCACACAGTCTTATTGACATAGCCATTCAAGTCCACACAAAGAGACTGAATGAGCTCGTGAAATCAAATTCTCTTGAACGCAAACCAGTCTATGGTGATGGGGACTGTTTTTTTAATGCAGCACTGTATCATGTCAATTTTCCGGATGCTAAGTCTCTTAGACATGCTCTCTGCACTCATATCGAAGAGAATTTTTCTGCCTACTTTGATTTTTTTCGCTCCACAGCAGAATCTGAGAATGATCGGTACCTGCAGGGATGCTTTAGGTAGCTTACAGGATTTGTAACAGCCCGGAATTTGGAGTTCCGATGCAAATGACCTGCTCCCACTGGTTCTGGCAAACGTCATCAGAAGAAGGATCAGGATATTTCACAGCAGAAAGTCCAGGCCAATCATCGATATACACCCAAGTCTGGTGGCGTCTGATATATTCAACCCCATATACCTGGTTCTCTTTGCTCCGCCCAGTTTGCCTGAGCATTATGATGGATATGTGCCAGTGAGGCGTGCACATTCAGCGTTCCGTAACATGAATGGACCTTCTGAGACAGCAAAGTCGCAGTCAAAGCCAAGTGATGATCTGCCAAATGATGAATTGCCAAATGATGATCTGCCAAATGACTGCTCCAACCACTCCCCTCCAGCTTCAGCCCAGACATTTCACCACGAAATCCCACCAAAGTGACAGACGGAAACCGGCACAGGCAGTCTCCTCTTTTTATAACACCACCAAAAAGAAAGCGGGGTAGAAAAGCAACAGCGCAGCCTTCACAATGGAAGAAAAAAGTCCGAAAGAAGTTGAAGCTTGCTGGCCAGGAATACTGTACAAGCAAAGGAAATGTACAGAGAAAGAGGACGGTAAAGCCGGTTGATTGCTCCAAGTGCAAGCGTAAGTGCACAGAAGCAATAAATGAAAGCATGCGGGAAGACATCTTTCAGAGTTTTTACTTGCTGTCCAGTTACGAAAGGCAGAAGGATTTCGTCTGTAGACACGTGACAGAAGAAACAAGAAATTACCTGGACAAAGACAAGAACCCAGTCAAGAAAAAACGTAATCTTGAGCGACATTTCAGTTTTACTGTGGACGAAAAGCAAATTTGTGTCTACAAAGCATTCTTCATGAAGACCCTGGATATCGGTCATTCTATATACAACATGCCCTTGAAAACAGCAAAGACTGAGCCTTCACCGGACAAGAAAACAGAGGAAGACACGCCCCTAGTAACAAAGTGCCGGAGCATGGACGGATAGAAGTAAAAGAGCACATTGAATCATTTCCAGCAGTGGAGTCACACTACTGTCGGAAAAGAACATCAAGAAAGTACCTTGACTCGGGACTTTCGGTCAACAAAATGTATCAGCTGTACCTGGAACAATGTACTGACAGAGGCAGCCCTGCTGTATCCAGCACACACTAACGAGACGTCTTTGTTTCGGACTACAATTATGGGTTCCATATGCCGAAAAAAGACTTGTGCGTCACGTGCACGAAGTTCATGAATGATCAGAAGGAGGGTAGCGTGACCGAGAAGGCAGACGAGGAGTACAGAAAACACCAAGAGAGGAAGAAGTAGGCTAGAAAATTAAAGGAAGACGACAAAAAAGCAGCCAGAGCCGACCCAGGTGTACATGTAGCAACGTTTGATATGCAGACAGTGCTGTCAACTCCCCATTCGAAGGTCAGCACAGCATACTACAAACGCAAACTTGCAGTTTATAACCTGACATGTTTTATAACCTGACATCTGGAATGAGACCGAGGGTCAGAAAGGATCGTGTGAAGTGGGCACATGCCTCCTGCTCTACCTTCAGTCACTGCCTGTATGTGTCAAGCATGTCATCTTATATTCAGACACATTTGGTGGTCAAAACCGAAATCGGTTTGTGGCCACTGCTCTCCATCATGCCGTCCAGACAAACAACCACATTGAGACGATTGACCATAAATTCCTAGAGCCAGGGCACACTCAGATGGAGTGCGATGCTATGCACTCCACAATTGAAAGAGCAAAAGCAACAGCTACCATCAGTGTCCCGAGCCAGTGGCATACCATCATACAGACACCGCAAGCCACAGCTCCCTACCTGGTCATTCCACTCACACATGAAGACATATATGACTTTAAAGAAGTGGCAAGTGGACGTCTTAGAAACACAAAGACAGAGATGAAAGGAGAACGGGTCAACTAGATGGGCATTAAATGGCTCAGATTAATGAAGACAGAGCCAGACACCTTTTATTACAAGTACAGAATGTTTGAAGACTTCAAGATACTGAAGATCAGAGGAACTAGTAGCAGAAAGTCGTCATTATCTCCTTTGATGACATTCCTCCTAGCCGCTACTCTGTCAGAATACCTATATATGACAAAAAGAAGAAGGATCTGCTTGACCTCTGTCGCTCAGGAGTGGTTCCAAGAGACTGCCACAGCTACTATGAGAATCTGCCAAGCAACAAGTCTGTTCCAGACCGTCTCCCAGAATCAGACGTTGAGGATGAAAATGATACAGATGGCGACTGATCTGTTTATCTGTTTGTTTCTGTTACTGACTTGATGACAGTGCTAGCTGCCAATTTGTTTTTCTGTGACCATGCAGATGACTTTGATGGCATATTTTAAAACTCAGCATTCACATACAATTTAGATGATTAGATTCTTTATTGTTATGATATTAATATGTGATTCATTGCTACATACACAGATAAAAACAGCTGGGAGAACTGTAATAATGAATCACATAATACAATTTTTTCTGTTTGTGTAAATGTATTGGACAACGTAAACTGACCATGTGCCAGTAGGCCTATACTTGTGACACATAGTTTTAAAATGATGCATTGCTTTGAGGTTTGATCGTTCTTTTATTTTCTGTGACCATAGCATGTGATGGAAAATACACAACTACCATATTATTTTGCAACATACAGATTCATGATTTGCATGTTATGTTGTGTATTCTTTATCCATACACGTCTTTTCGAGACTGCCGTTTAATATCAGTAGCATTTTAAGTATGATAACATGAATTTTCACAAATATGAAACAACAGTTTGCTCATAGAAAAATAGTTGATAAACACGTTTAACAAATTAATACCTTACTATGGCTGCACATGCTGAAAACGCTGTGGGTGGAAATTTGTGAGACGATACCACTTAAAAATAAATGCACGAGTTAATAGACTGAAAAGTGTGTTTGGCTACATAATGATTATGTGTGTGTGTGCATGCACATGCGTCTGTATGTGTGTGCATGCGTTTGTGAGAGAAAGAGAGACAGACATGTAGACGGATGTAAAGGCAGATTTTGCAGTACTGCTACTAGGAACGATTTTTTACACACTGGACTGCATTCATTTGTTTGTAAAACAGTTAAATCTGACAGAAATGAACAGCTTCAGTTAAAAGGAAACACTTTATAACTTAATTTTAATCTTGTACATCTCAAGATAAACGGTTTTGCACACAATATATGCACATTTTCCTAGCTATTTATTATGGCAAAAACATGCATTTGTCATGTATGTGGTTATTGCCTAATATTTTTTGTCATTTTGCCTCGCTATTTATTACGTCAAAAACATGCATTTGTTTTGTGTGAGGTTATTGCCTAAAATGTTTTGTCATTTTGCCTTAATTGTGTAGGAGGCAAAGCAGACTATTGGCGTTATATACGGTTTTGGCATGATAAAAAACTGAACAACCTGTATTCGATGTTTACAGCCAGAACCATATACTGGCCAATATTCGGTTCTGGCATAATATAGCCTCTTGCTATCTCACAGTGCAATTTTATGCCAAAGTAGGCTATCTATGGAAAATTCTTGTTGTGAAACATCTGATGTTGGTATCCACTCGGCGTCACTGGGTATGATATTTCTAACTACTATGAACATTTACACCAGTTCGCAGCTTCGTACGCGCGATAGCAGATGTATGGGCGCGCATCAAAACTTTGACTGCGATTTTCTCAAAACTACCTTTTTGGAGATATCAGGTTCTGGTTCCAATAGGACGTAATGTCCGAGTTCCAAAATCATAAATTACAGTTAAGGAGACAGCTCGACCATGACCGTTCAAGGGTGGTGCCACAATAGCTTGGCGCCTAAGGCGCCAAGCTATTCTGGCACCACCCTTGAACAATCATGGTAAGTACACAAGCATCCTGTTGAGGTGTATCACCGCAAAAGAGAGTAAGTAACCCGTTTGGCTGTGGGTAGCATTTTCATTGAGGTGATTCCTGCGGGAAACGCCTCATGAATCACAAACCACTACTCCCAGCCACGGGGTTAACTGTCTTGTTTATTCTATCTCCCAACGCGCAAAAGGCCGGGCGCGGGTCCATGCGGCTGACGTCGGCCCGATGGCCTTTTGCGCATTGGGCTCTTTGCTTCGACGTCATTTGCGGCCTGATGGACTTAGAACACTGGCCCCTATTCTTAGGACTGAAAGTGCTTAAATTAAACTGCTGAGACTAAGTCAGCCTGGGAGCAAAATTCTGGGGCCATAAGGTCCACACTCACAGAGCAACAGACACAAGTATCCCGGGGATAAAACAGCAACTCCCTCTCTCTCTCTCCCCCTCCCCTCCCCACCCCCACCCCCACCCCCACAAAAAAAAAAATCCAACTTCCCTTGTAATGTTTTCAAAACACACAACAACTGGACGTAAATTAATCACAGGAACTAGAAGCTCAACTTTCCAACTGACACTTCAGGCGCAAAATGAACTTGCAAAGCAGCTGTTGCAGTAAGCTTAACCCCTTCGTCCCCCGACAACACCCCAGCAAGACATGGATCGAGCATGATAGTTCAAGGGTGGTGCCTGAATAGCTTGGCGCCCTGCAGGCGCCAAGCTATTCTGGCACCACCCTTGAACTATCATGCCCGATCTGTCTCGAGAATTGTGTATTACAGTCCTGGCCACTTCAAGTTCAAAATTTGGGGGGATTTCGGTCGTGGGGTACAATGTATTTACCCCTTTTATCCTGCCACTGCATACACCGGTGTGTGAAATAAGTTTGACTAAAATAGTTCAAGGGTAGTGCCAGAATAGCTTGGCGATTCTGGGCGCCAAGCTATTCTGGCACCACCCTTGAACTAAAGCCATTGGTCGATATCCTTATCTGCAAGTACTATAATGTAGCTTGCACTACCCTTGAACTATTTTAGTCATATTTCACAAACTTGTGTATTCCGAATGATAAGGGTTAAAGAAGGTAATTTGCAACTTTGCAGGGCAGGTACTTTCGGATATTTTAAAAGTCATCTGCTTAAATCTGGGCAACACCCTTCGTTTCAGCCACAACTCAAGCCATTTTCTGTCAGGAAAAAGCATAGATTCTCCTGAGCTTCTACAGCTGCAGGGGCTCATGAGAATCTATGCCTCTTGCAGACGGTGTGAGCTGGCACACAAATGACACTAAACGACACTCAACAAAATAAATGGTGATGAATTTCTATACTACTGTTGTTTTAAACACAGTCTTAAAACCCATCTTTTCCCATCTTGATTGTCATTGTTGATGTATTTAGTCATGTGTTCTTTTGTGTAATTGTACATGTGGTTTTGGTTTTGTCACTTTTTGTGTAGTATTTTTCTTGTTCGTATGTACAGCGCCTAGAGCATCCTACTATGTATAGGCACCTTATAAATCCTCTTTGTTATTATTATTATTATTAATAAACTACATGTACATCTTTTCATTTCTATTTCAAAATGAGCCAAGAGTAAAGGCACAATCACACTCAACAGAAACCCTAAGTTTTGTTACTGACTTTCCACACAGTCAACGCTGCAGACATCTATCACAAAAGAGTACCAGTGGAAGAATGCCAAAGTGAGTTAATTACAACTTTAACCCTTTCACTGACAGAAACACACACACACCCCCCAACTGCAAGAGGCAAAGAACCTCATGAGCCCCCACAGATGCAGGGGGTCATGAGGTTCTTTGCCTCTTGCTGACAATATGTATATCTGTGTTTATTGGAGTGATGAGATTAGTAGTGTTGAATTTGACCAGCTTAATAAAGGCATAACTGTGTGTTCCCATCGCATGCTGTGTAATAAGCTGCCACCGGCTGTGACAAATATTGACATGAATGAAAGTAGTCCATGGACTAACTATGCCCCCATGATCCATGGCCAGTGAGAGACATATATTTTCATGAGCCCCTGCTGACGCAGGGGCTTGTGAAAATGTATATCTCTTGCTGAAGTGCTGTTCTGTCTGTAACAAAAAGCTGAAATTCAGCCATCTGGGATTTTAAAAAATATCAAACAGCCTCCAGGACTGAAGACTGCCACCCACGCATTTCCGTGGGAAACACTGTGACTGCCTATTACACCTGTATACAACAGACTTTAACATTCACACCAGCACGTGACTTACCACCAACTCTCAAACGCGATGCCCCAGAGCTTTTCCGGCCACCTTTCCCTCCGTTGACCACCGTACTCGTACTGCTTTTGCTGTCCAGTGAAACACTGCGGCTGAAGTCTGTCCGTAAGTCCGATTTCTCTGAACTACTTTCTCTGTCCCCACTTTCCATGTCCACAAAATGCACCGTGTTCTCTCCCCTGGATGGCCGTTTCCCCGGCAGCGCCACGTTTCCTGTCGGGGTCGTCGCGGCTACGGGTGTGTCTTCTCCAGACTCCTCCAGGGCCTTGGCGGCGGCCATTTTCTCAGCCAGGTGGAGCTGGGTTTCGCGTTCCAGGCGGCGGATGTCCTCCATGGTTAGCCCGTGGTACTCGTCCTGCCAACACCACGCCTGGCGGTGAGCACGCAACATCGTCCTACGTAAAGCTGGAGACACAACGCCAAAATCATCAGTACACAAAACTCTGGCAGCCCTTCATACTGCTTTCCACATGAAATACATTGTCTCATTAACCCTTTTAGCCTCGGATCCCTACAGCAGGTTGATGGCTTGACCATGATAATTCAAGGGTAGTGCCAGATTAGCTTGAGGCCTTCAAGTGGCAAGCTAATTTGGCACTACCCTTGAATTATCATGGTCAAGCCATCTCCTGCGACTGATACATAGTCGTTAGGCAACACCTCCAAAATTTGGGAAATGGGACCTTGGAGCTAAAAGGGTTAACCCACTACATCCTGAAGCTGATTTGATAAAACTTGCTTATTGTCCTGTGAAGGCTACACATAGATCAGGATTCAGATCAACCATTTTAGTTCAAGTATGGTGCCAGAATAGCTTGGCGCCTCAGGCGCCAAGCTATTCTGGCACCACCTTGAACTACCATGGTCAAATTTATTTCAAGCAATGGGTTATCAGGATGAAAAGGGTTAAACAAATGCAGACCATCTGTTGGGCATTTTCAGGTGTGGATTAGTGGGTACATGTTACAGACAGGATGGTTCTCGTAAACTTTCAGACTGCTGTACAACAGAACTACAGGATTGTCTGGCATCAGAAACAAATTTGCAAGTTCAGAGGTCTCAAACGTAAACACGTCACGGAGTCTACTTTGAATGCTGATTGCTTTCCCCAAAAAATAGTAATTAAAAGGAGGCACGTGGTACAAACTGTTTAGGCAATACAGCTCTCGTGGATTACAGAAAAGTGTTCACCTCGTATGTTATTTGGTGGAGCTTACCTTGGCTCCAAAATAACATACTTGGTGAAAATGTTTCTGTAACCCACTAAAACCCTATTGTATAAGCAAACTTTTACGTCTGCCACAGAGTAAATTATGTGTGCTCTATGCAGCAGTAGACAATTATATATTTTATCATATTCTAACCCCTTGACTGCTAATGATGATACCGCTCAGCAGAAAAGATGTGTAGTAGTGACGTGTCTTTTCTGACCAGCGGTACTATCAGTAGCAGATTAGGGGTTAACCCATTTTACCCCAATACCCTACAGCAGAAGATGGATCGACCATGATAATTCAAGGGTAGTGCCTGATTAGCCTGGCGCCGACAGGCGCCAAGCTAATCTGGCACTACCCTTGAATTATCATGATCGACCCATCTCCTGCAATGGATACATAGTTGTCAGGCGACACCTAAAATTTGAGAAATGTGGTCCTGGAGTTAAGTATGTTAATCCAACTGAATTTTTAGTCTACCACTTAGGCCACCTGAGCAGTTTGACTTCACAGCTCTTAGTCCACAACATTGAAAACCACAGCAACAACAAACACTTCTTACCGACATCATGAATGAAGCGTTCAATCTTGTTCTGCATGCCCCAGTAGCGAAACTCCACGCGGCACAGTTTGTACGCGGTCATCACAGGTTTCTTGCCCCGCTGGGCCCCTGTGTGTTGATCGCGCCATGAGTCTTCCAGTGGACCGCGACCCGTCTTTGCCGAGCGGAACACTTTGGGGTCCTCCTCACGGTGGTAGTCGCTGCTGGATATCGGATCCCTCACAATATCGATGATGTCTGGAAAGAGTCAAACGCAGTGCATTCTGCATACTGACAAACCAAAAAAATGCAACATTTTGGGAGGGTAAAAAAAAAAAATATGTGCCATTTTGGAAATCATCAGAAACACTGCTCGTCAGTTCATAAATAAACGTCCAGTACAGCAGAAACTGTTCTGAGCAATCACCCATTTTCTGCAAGAAACAAATGGGTCTTTTAAGACAGGTGCTATCTCAAGAGAAGTGTTGAAGGGCAGAAGACAGTGTCCACTGTCATCACTTCAAAGAACAACATGCAGGTGGTCATTAAAAATAGGTTATGCTGTACACTGTAAAGCAAATTAGTAACTACCCCAGAGATATAAAACATTTTCTCTATGGCATCAAGCAGATACGTACAAGATACTTGACACAATATTTGTAATGAATTAGTGTTGGGTTCAAAGGGACAAAACTATATCCTTTACAACAGTAGTATCAATATTAAAGCTGTGTTTGCTCCCTTGCACAAGTAACCCAAACAACACGTTTAACTCGGTTATAAACTTCAAATGAAAATCTGCACTTAACCCATTTAGTCCTAACACGCTGCAAGAAGAGATGTATTGACTATAATGTATGGATGGTACCCGAATCGCTTGGTGCCAACAGGCACCAACCCATCCTGGCACCATCCTTACACTATCACCATCAATACATCTCTTTAGCTCAAATGTACTATGTATGTAGTCCCCAACAGGGGGGGAAAAAAAAGAAGTAAAAAAGTTTTTATTACCCATTTAAAACCACCCAACTATTACCAGTTGCATGAGGTGGATCAACCATGATAATTCAAGGGTACTACCCTTGAATTATCACGGTCGAGCCATCTCCTGTTGTATTGCGTTAGGGGCTTAATGGATTAATCTGAAAATTTCAAAATGAGGACTCGATGACAACCGCCCAACACATCAACTCACCCACTGTTCTCTGAGCCAGCTCAGATTTTTTCATGTCAAAGACGTTCTCCGCCTCACAGCAGTCGGAGAGGTACCGCGTCTCGATCTCCAGCAGGAACTTCTCCACGAAGGGACAGCGGTAGCGGGTCTTGGTGTAGGGGTACGCGTTCCACGCCTCCTCCTCCACCCGTAGCGCGGACTTGGGTAGAATGGCGCGGAACCAAGCTGTGAACAGTGACGGTGGAGAAGACTTTGAGAAAACGCTGCCTCATGCGGGAGTTGACTGAATTGCAGTCGACACCTGATATCACAGTCTCAACGAGGGACACGGACATAAATGTGGTGAGCAAGAGGCATAGATCCTCATGAGCCCCCGCTACGCGGGGGCCCATGAGGATCTATGCCTCTTGCAGATGGTGTTGGTAGTATCCACCCCGGGTTGCGTGGTCGGAACATGGGACATAAATAAATGAGGCTAGCATGAGAGACAAATCCCCATTAGGCGCCAAGCCAATCCGGCACTACCCTTGAATTATCATGGTCAATCCATCTCCTGCAACTGGTCAGGCAACACTTCCGAAACTCTGAGAAATGGGACCATGGGGGTACAAGGGTTAGCTGAGGTTTCAGAAATACACTCTGCGTCCACTGGACGTGATGGAAGGGGTTCAGTAAATCAGTGACTTTCAAGTCATTTTTGCTCAAACCTGCGCCTGTGAGTCGATTGTAGTTACTGGGTGGGCTCGCGTGTGTGTGTGTGTGTGTGGGTGTGGGTATGGGGGGGGGGGCTGGGGGGGGGGGGGGATTATGTCTGTGAGCGCTCCCGCAGGGGGGAAATCTATGTCGACAAACATGCACATGTATACACTAATTAACCCATTTAAACTTCCAACGCCGCATTTCCAAAATTTTCGACGCGTCACCTAAACGACTGTGTGCCCAAATGTATCGACCATGATCATTCAAGGGTAGTGCCGGATTAGCTTGGCGCCTGACGGCGCCAAGCTAATCCGGCACTACCCTTGAATGATCATGGTCGATCCATCTCATGCTGTCGTGTGTCGCCGCTAAATGTGTCAATACGGCAAAAGACAAACACCTGCCCACATTCCTGTAATGTTAAACAAATGAAATTGCAGAATCACTGCCGAGTGAGTCAGTCGGAGTCATAAGTGTATTAATGAAGCGCATTTGTGCTGGTCTGCTATCTTGGACCTCAGTTACGGCCTAGTGACGTAAGGTCCAAAATCACAGATCAGCAAAAACCTATGCACACTATCATTTCGTTCAATGAAAAGAAAAAAATCAAGGGGTGAGCGGGGGGCAGGGCTGGCGCATCAGAACAGAAACTAGAACAGCTGTGTGCTTGTCGTTGTTCTTTTGCTCTGGTGGGGCGAAAAAAGTCGTGAAAGATAGTCAAAGCAAGTTCTGACTGGTTAGGGGTTGGGCGTGGCAGCTAAAGCGACCTATTCCTGGGAGCAAAGGGGCAATTGATCGCAATATCTTTACTATATATATCCATACATATAATGCTGGACAGCAGGGCTACATAAAATTATGAAGTTCGAGTGTCGTAAAATTGAAAGACTTTTCTGCTCTTTTTCTCTTTTGTACTGACGCAGGAGAGTTCCTTCCGTTTGGCCCCAAAAGGCAGCGGACAGCCTCAAGTACGCATGCCTACTCACGTGGACTGTGAAAAGATGGGTTAGAAAAGTCTCAAACAACATTGATAACCCGTCGTGTCGGCAAATTTCAGCGATCAAAGCCCGCCATGAAGCAGATCGCTTTAACCCGTTTGGCCCTAAGATCCCATTTCTCGATTTTGGAGGTGTTACCTAATGACTGTGTACCAGTTGCAGGAGATGGATTGACCATGATAATTCAAGGGTAGTGCCAGATTAGCCTGGCTTGGCGCCTGAAGGCGCCAAGCTAATCTGGCACTACCCTTGAATTATCATGGTCAATCTATCTCCTGCTGTAGGGACTCGGCGGCTAAATGGGTTAAGTGTACTGATAAAGTAAATGGGGGAGAGCTGTAATCAACATTAACAATTAATTAACACATTCGAGATATGCTGCATTCAGATATTTGCAGCCAGGAATGAGTTAACCCTCTGGCTGTTGGGTGGCGGTTTTTGTCGCGATGATTCCGACAAAAACCGCCGCCGACAGCCCAAAGGGCTCTACGAATGCATTTCAGCTTGAAAAATAAAGTGACACTGATAATGGCATGCACTGCAGAGCGAGGGAAGGCTCTTCGGGCCCTGGGGCCCTTCTCCATATTTGCCGACAGTTGTTACTATCGAGCTCCCACACAAAGCTAATGATGTGCCATCATGGTACATGTGTGTATGTAAACACTCCGAGATAACACAATTCTTCGCCGGGATGTGCAGAGCGGCAATAAGCAAACAGCCCGCGAAAACTGCCACAATGCGAATTACTGACTTAACCGTTGAACTCCCACTGGCCAGTTGTAGGAGTAAGCTCAGTCCTGCGCCAGCCACTAAGCAAGGTGCTCCGCTAAAAGTTGAGCACTTTGCTTAGTGGCTGGCCCAGGACTACGCTCACTCATGCGACTGCGCCCAGAACTAAACGACTTTCATCAGTGTTCGCGCTAGGGTTTTTGACAACCGGTAATTGCTTCAAGTAGCACCTGGCAAAATTAGCGCCTGCTGTAAACTCAAATCGGTTCATTATAAGTGCCAATCCAGACCAAAAAGGTGACTGCCACGCGTGTAATTTATGAGGTTTTAGTTGACGTCATTTCTATTTCAAGTTATTTTACTTCTTCTCATTTTTACGCACTTTTGTTCTTCTTCTTTTATTTTACGTCACACCCTTCAGTTGTCACATTCCTTCTGCGATAATGAAGATAAGTAGCCACTGATCTCTATATTTGTTCGTTTGTCTATTTTGACAAAGGGTATTTACACGAAATATTAATACATTGTGTTGTAACTGTCTTTTCTAAGCGTATTTCTTTATCTGCTGGGTTCTTCTCTGCATTATAAACTCCAGTATTCCTCAACGGCGACTTTCACTATCTCTCCCTCTGCAACCGGTATTTCTCTTGTCTAACCGGCATCGTCTACCAGATGCTACTTGTAATTCCGGTATTTGCATTATTAAAAAAAAAAAAAAAAAAAAAAAAAAAACGGGTAAAACACGAACAAGGTCCATTCTTTTACAATGGACGTTATTTGGTTTTTAGAGTTACTAGAGTGAACCCATTTAGCCCCATGTCCCTACAGCAGGAGATTGATTGACCATGGTAATTCAAGGGTAGTGCCAGACTAGCTTGGCGCCTTCAGGCGCCAAGCTAATCTGGCATTACCCTTGAATTATCATGGTCAATCAATCTCCTGCAACTGATACAGTCATTAGGCATCACCTCCAAAATGTGATAAATGGGACCTTGGGGCTAAAAGGGTTACAGGGTTAAAGCGATCTGCTCCGAGGCTGGCTTTGACTGCTGAAATTCACCAATGCATTGGGTCCTCAATGCTGTCATGGCTCAATGAAGACCTTTTTACCCTTCTTTTTACAGTCCGTTGGAGTAGTCACGTACCAGAGGTTTTCCGTTGCCTTTACAACTCTCCTGCTTACAAAGTAGAAGAAGAGCAGAGGAGTTGGGTTTTTTATTTTTGTGTGTGTGTATTGTACGGCATCCAAACTTTATAGGTTGCGTTTTTGTCCCGCATTACTGTACAACATACTAAGAACATTTACGGAGGAGCTATCGCGCACAATCAGACCTTTCCTGCCTGCAGTGGGTCACTTTAACCCATTAAATGCCAACTACCGCCGTAACTGTTCAAAGATTCACTTCTGTAACAGATGGTTACGAAACGCTACACACAGGTCTAGTTATGGTTCATTTAGACACAGGACAATCCAGTTCAGCACACGTCGTCTTTATGTCAAGTAACCTGACAATGACTCCACTCCGTTCTATAAATACAACGCTATCAGTACGAGAGTCAGCTAAAATAAGATTGACAAGCTAACGGCTGTGCAGAATAAATAAGTGCGATTACGTGTGTGATTTTGCTGCGTATCTAACTGCTGTTAAAGTTCACTAGGTATGTCGACAAGGCATAGCAAACACAAATGGTGCTGACATGTGTCTTCAAATTTACGCGTAATGATACTTTAAGTCCTGAGGCTGATTTCTTTTCTACATATATGTGCGTTGTCTTATGAAGGCTACATTACAGTTCTGAATTAAAGTCGACCATGATAGTTTGAGGGTGGTGCCAGAACAGCTTGGCGCCCAGAGGCGCCAAGCTGTTCTGGCACCACCCTCGAACTGTTGTGGTCAAATTTATCTAATAATAATAATAATAATACTGGTTATTATATTGGCGCTTTACAAAACCAGAGGTGACCGTTGTTTTGCGCACGTTGGACCTGTTGTTTGGAAATCCCTACCTATAGACATCAGACATTCTTCCTCATTCACTGCCTTTAAATCTGCCCTTAAGACCCACCTGTTCGATACCCCAATGTAGCTCAGTTCTTTGTCATTATGCACCTGTGTGTGTGTGTGTGTGTGTGTGTGTGTGTGTGTGTGTGTGTGTGTGTGTGTGTGTGTGTGTGTGCGCGCGCGCGAGTGTGTATTGTTGAATCCGTTGTTTCTTTGGTTTTATGACCCCCTCCACTCCCACTCTTTATTTGTAAAGCGCTTAGAGCTTATATAAGTTGCCATTATTATTATTATTATTACCCAATTCTGAAATCGGCTCAAAGCGCCGCGAACTGAACCCAACACGCACGCTCACGTGACACACATGCATTCACTCTGAAGACAAATACAGTACAAGACAAACACAGGACATTCACGTGGTGCAAAGGGTCGGCTCAGCTACTGAGGTTTCGGAAATCTTGATCGCTTGTATTTAAAAATGTATAAAGTGGCCTGAAACCGGTACCGAAGTGGAGGTGGAGGGGGGATGGGCGGGGGATGGGGGGGGGGAGCGGGGGGGGGGGGGAGAGCTGTAGTACCCGGAGAACCCCCGACGGTATGCTCGAATTAACGGCGACACTTACTAGAGGAGAAAAGTCCGACGCCGGAACCGGGTATCGAACCTCGCACCTTTAGCATTGGTGGCTGGCGCCTTTACCACTGCGCCACGGACCGCCCCATTCATGTTACAATGTATTAAAAGCCCTAGTTGTTCATACCGACTTTTACTACCAGCCCACTATCGCTTTATTGTCATCATCCGCTAACGACAGCAGAATGACAGGCGAGTTAGTGGGAACTTGAAATTACACGTACATACAGTGAGTGCCCTCACAATCTAGTAGGCACGATACACATGGCCTCGCGCCATCGTGTCCCGCTGAATGTTAAATTAAGATAAGATACAGAGCTGCTTTATACAGCTAGTAAGTTTAACTGTATATAAGAAGTTTCGGGTATGGGTATACTATAAGAAATGTAGACCGGTGGACGTAGGAATAAGAATAAAGGTTAATGTTGGTTAGTTCGGGTTTAACATCCACCGCACCGAGGTGATCATGGACGGCCCTGACGGGCGGGTTATGGGGGACAGGGAAATCTATTGCCTATGGAGCGCGACCTGAACACTGACAAACTCAGGCCCACTCCAACTGTGCCAATTTGATTTACCAGGACTTTTCAACGGACATGCTATTGAACAAATCCGTTTTCCCCCCTGGATTGCGAGTCCAGCTACCGGGGAGCGATTCCCTTCGCTCTCCTGCTCTGACGTTTAACCGCCTGAACTATTTCAGACTGGCAAAATAAAGGTAAATAACAGAAGAGATGTAGACACTGGACAAAGGGGTTGACTCATTCGAGACGTGCCGCCTCCGGATACGCGGCTTATGCCGCGTATCCGGAGGCGGCACGTCTCGAATGAGTTAAGACGTAAAACAGTGTCACAGCTAGTGAGCGCACAGGGCTGTCTCTCGCTACATTTTCAACCTATCCATTAACCCCTTCCCCGCCACTGTTCGCATATTTAGTGTCTGAAATGTGTGTCCATCCAGAGACCAAATATCCACAACCATCCACGTAACATGGATACAAATTGGTCTCAGCAAGAGGCATAGATCCTCATGAGCCCCCGCAGTCGCGGGGGTTCATGAGGATATATGCCTCTTGCAGTTGGACTGAGTTCATGTTTTCTCGGCGGTGAAGGGGTTAAACCAAACCGCATGGTTAAATCAGAGAATGAATGAAATCTAAGACAGTGGAAACCGCCGAATAATGGTCTTTAAAAAAACGAAAATTTGGTCTTAAAAGACCAGTGCGCTCTTCCCATTGCATAAAGATACGTTGCAAATTGAGAACGTGTGTCCATTTTTCCTAAAAGGGGTTTAACCCAAAATATTAACAAACTGTGTTAAAACTGTCTTTTCTCAGCGTGTTTCTTTCTCCCGCTGTGTTCTTCTGTGCATTTGACACGCTTGGCAGACACCTTTATGGCCTAGATTATGTGCTCTCTTTAAGGGAGGCATTGAAGGGCAAAAAGTGTCACCCGGTCATTTAAGACCATCGTTTAGGTGGCGACAGCCAGTCACAGCCACAGTCACAGCTACAGCCACAGTCACAGCGAAAAGCCACAGTCACAGCGAAAAGCCACAGTCACAGCTACAGCCACAGCTACAACCTCAGCTACAGCCACAGTCACAGCGAAAAGCCACCTAAATGGTCTTTAATGACAGGTGATCTCTCATATGGGTTGTCGCCCGAAACAGGTTTTGCTGTAATAAACGGTGGGACACAGCCATAATGCAGATTTAACTCAATGTGCACCAGATTTTGCATTTTCTTTTTCCCTCTAAAGACTGCATTACAACCCAGGGCACAGATCGACGATGTTAGTTCAAGGGTGGTGCCAGAATAGCTTGGCGCCAACAGGCGCCAAGCTATTCTGGCACCACCCTTGAACTATCATGACCGATTCATATCTTGCTGTGGCATGCCGGGGTTACGTGAATTAACGCGTCTGTCCCGGTGAGTAATGAAGAACTGCGCTAATCTGGCACTAACTGTTTTAGCTATCACAGTCCATAAATCACCCCTGGCATGCGCCGTTAACCCTCTGGCTGTCAGTAGCGGTTTTTTGTCGAGATGATTCCTGCAGGAATAACAACACCCTGACATTCCTGCGGGAATCATCGCGACGAAAACCGCTACCGAAAGCCAGAGAGTTAACTCCGTGTGCCCGAGGTACGAAATGTCCACATTTTGGAGTTATCCTCTGAGGACTGTATTACAATTCAGGAGACCGATCGACCATGATACCTTGAACTATCAGGGTCGAGCCACATCTTGCTGTGGTGTGTCGTGGACAGAATGAGTCAAAGCCATCTGCTCCATGGCAGTCTTTGCCTAAAGTTTGCTGCTGCAACGAGTTAATTATGTCGTCTTGCATAAACTAAGACTTTTCTGCCCTTTCCCACAATTTATGCTAGTAGGCACACCTGCCAGATGACTTCCCACTGCTATTGAGCGTAACAGAAGAACTCGTCTGCTTACAAAGGAGAAAAAGAGTCGAAAAGTCTTTTATTTTACGACACTCAAACTTTCTATTGTCCAGCATTAGTGTAAGACGTATGACAATACAAACACTATGGCAACACACTGCCTGCATATCTGTCCTTTTCCCTTGCATCACACAATCCTAGTAGAAGTCTACGCTCAAGCTCACAGAAACTGCTTGTTCAGCCCAGAGTCGACCTAAAAACTGCTGGTGCACGTTCTTTCAGTAATCAGGCCCCTCACGTCTGGAACTCACTTCCACTGCCTGTCCGTCTGTCCCCTAACCTGATGACTTTCAAAACAAATTTGAAGACCCATCTTTTCCAGGTAGCATATCAGGATTAGCTTAGTCTGGATGTGCTGCCTGGAAATGTTGGCTGTTGTCTTATATGTGTAGCCCGTGTGTGTGTGTGTGTGTGTGTATGTGTGTGTGTGTGTGTGTGTGTGTGTGTGTGTGTGTGTGTGTGTGTGTGTGTGTGTGTGTGTGTGTAAGTGTGTGTGTGTGCCTGTGTAAGTGTGTGCGCCCGCACGCGTGCGTGTGTTTGTTTGTGTATGTGCGTTTCGTGTTTAATAATGTGCCTACAAGGTGCGAGCAAGTGTTTATTTAAAGAGTGAGTGCGTGTTTATTTTCTTCTATTTCTTTTTTTTCCTTTTTAAATTATTTCTATGTGTTTTAAAGTGCTCCGAGCTTGTTGTTTGTGGGGAAGGACGCTATATAAAAACTATGTATTATTATTATTATATCATGAGCATTTATGAAGGTGATATTACGATTTATTAACCATTTACTGACAGAAGCAGGATCGATTAACAAGGCAATTCTACAGCACGCAATTTTAGAAGTGGAACGTTGCCAAAACCGATATCTGCCTCAATTAAACGGCTTTTAATTATTGCAAAGCACTAAAGACTTGCAGCTCTTCAGTGGACAAGCTGCACATAAATGTAACGTTCATTATTAGTGTTCCCCATCACACACACACACACACACAGACACACACACACACGCGCGCGCGCGCGCACATGCAAGCACGCACGCACGCACACACACACACACACACACACACACACACACACACACACACACACACACACACACACACACACCTGCGGGTCTATAAAGCACAGATTTCAATTCCGATGCACAGTTCTGAAACTGTGCGCCATGCTGACTCAAACACACACATATAGATATATATATATTTTTTAATTTAACCCCTTCCTTGCCACTGGACGCCAGTTGTGTTTCTGAAATCTTTGTGAATTCAACTCCAAACAACCCCCGTCTTTAAAATAACCTTCGTGGTGAACAAAAGACGTTAAGCCCTAAACGTTAAACGTTTTTGTTTTTTCCGAAGAACCCTAACTGGGCTGGGTACAAAATGGTGTCACTGTCTGCAAGAGGCATAGATCTTCATGAGCCCCCGCGAATGCGGGGGCTTTTGAAGATCTATGTCTCTTCCACCTGGACGGCGTTCCTTTGTTTCTCTGGCAGGGAAGGGGTTAAGGTCACAGTGACCCTCACTTCAAATGTCTACGAACACAGATACACAGTCCTGCAGCAAGGTTAAGGTCACAGTGACCCTCACTTCAAATGTCTACGAACAAGGATACACAGTCCTGCAGCAAGTCTCCCCCATCTGCGAGAACTGAACAAGCACAGATTCTCACATCAGATTTGACCCTTTGGGTGTCGGTAAGCGCGGCCTTAGTCGCGATGATTCCTGCAGGAATCATCGCGACTCAAACCACTAACGACACCCAAAGAGTTAACAAAAATGTACTTCTCGCGGTTGCTAGCCAAGATCCGCTGACAACCAATTAGGGCGCCCATGTGACGCGAACACGAGTTATTCCTCAAACAATCAAGTCAAAGACTGTAGGTTGCGCCCCGTTACAGCAAGGAAAGACAACAGATGGCGCCCGTGTAGACTAAGGACCAATCAGCTGGATAGCCCAGATCCCCGTGGCTAGCACCCCAGTAACAGGCGTTCTGTTGAAAGCCTACTGATAACCATTTGCGTGTCGGTAGCGGTTTTAGCCGGGATGATTCCTACAGGAATAACACCACCCTGACATCCTACAGGAATCATCGTGATTGAAACCGCTACCGACACATAAAGGGTTAATACCGCGTAAGTACCTCAAACCCTGAATGTCAACGGGCCGGCTCTTTGAGACCAAGAGACTATAACAATATTATCATACGCGGCTGCGCCACAGGCTGGGATAACACACACTCTTGCAGGTGGAGCAGGCTGGCTGAATCCACGGAACGCTTGAAGTCCGTGCAATGTTTGACGTGCGTGTGACCTGGGGATAACCCTCTACTTCTCCTTCTCGCTGGCAAAGACTGACACCATTCTACACCCTCAGATTTTATGAATAATTTTACGAGTATGGATTGTGAGTGTCTGTACAGGCAGGTTAACGGTCTGCACGTGCTCGGGTCTATGCTGTAACCCCCTTCACTGCACGTGGACGCGGATTCTGCTTTTGCCGTCGTCCTTTGTTCATTCAACTTCAAACAACGCCAAGACAGCCACCTGCCGTTCAAAGGAACTTGGATACAGAGTGGTGGCTGCAAGAGGCGTAGATCCTCATGGGCCCCAGCAACCACAGCAAGAGGCATAGATCCTCATGAGCCCCCGCAAATGCGGGGGCTCATGAGGGCCTAAGTCTCTTGCACTTGGATTTGTGATCACTGTTCCCGGCCAGTGACGGGGTTAAGCTGTTTCGGCTCGCCACATGCCGTTACAATGTTGTGCTGAGCCATGAGTCTGGACCTAACGGCTCCCAGCCCGCCGTTAGAAATCAGTATTTGCAGTTGCATGAGCGAGCTTAGTCCTGCACCAGCCACTAAGCAAGGTGCGCCGCTATAAACTCAGTTTGTGGAGGGGGAGTGGGGGGGGGGGGGGAGGAGATTTGTGGAACCCGTGGACACACCCCCCCCCCTCCTCGCCTCCACACATACCCCTCCCGAACCACCCACCAGATCCACCCCTGTCTACTTAACTCATTCTACCCAGTCACCGAAATCCTTAAATTTTGCCCTTGTTCTTTGAAGACTGCACTGCAGTGCAGGACACAGATGGACCATGATAGTTCAAGGGTGATGCCAGAATAGCTTGGCGCCCATAGGCGCCAAGCTATTCTGGCATCACCCTTGAACTATCATGGTCGATCCTTATCTTCCTGTGGTGTGTCTGGGGCATAATGAGTTAAGTGCTTTACATTTTGGCACATGTATGCAAAGGTTTTTCTACTTTCAACTGAAAGCTATTGATGCACAGCGTGCAGGTGGCTGCTGGTGTGACTGATGTGCTCGTCTGTGATTTTGAACCTAACGGCTTTCACAGGCATGGCGAAAATCACGGGCCCAGATAAAATTGTAATTTCACACATTCCGCTACACACAGGACGGGGGGTCACAACTTATGGCTGCAATCATATTATGTGCTATAAATTTCATAATCAGAAAACATCACAAAATTGTACAGCGGAACTTGTTTTGAGCGACCATCCTTCATAAGAGATCACCTGCCGTCATTAAAGACCATCATTTAGGTGGATGTAGCTGTGACTGTGGCACTTTTCGCGTTCAAAACTGCTCTTGAAAGAGAGCGTGTCTTTTAAGACCAACTTCAACTTGCAAAAAAAAAAAAAAAAAAAAAAAAAAAGAAAAGAAAAGAGGGTTGCTCCAAACAAGTTCTACTGTGCTGGCTAGAACTTTCTGGCACACACATGAAAAGGATTTCAACATAATGGCTGCGCACGCAACCACCTGTGCTAGAGCTGATGTAAACAGCGCAGCGCCTGCAATCGCAAGGGACTGAACCCCTTGCGAGCGGTCGCAGACTGTTTCTGAACTCTTTGCCAATTCGACGCGAAACAGCCCCAAGTAGTTTCCACAAGAGGAATAGATCATCATGAGCCCCCGCGAATGCGGGGGCTCATGAGGATCTATGCCTCTTGTAAGTTCAGCGTGTGCATTTTTTCTCAGCAGTGAATGGGTTAATATTATGGGTGCCGACCTGGCAGGTGGCTGCCGATGTGGTAGATCTTGTAGGTGTACTGGCCATTGCCGCCCGGGCCGTTGAAGTAAGGTTTGTTCTCTATGATCTCCACGCCGCTGTCTGTGCCTCGGCTCTCCTCACGACTCTTTTTCTGAAAAAAAAAAAAAAAAAAAAAAAAAATATATATATATATATATATATATATATATATATATATATATATATATATATATATATATATATATATATATATATATATAAAGAACAGCCCGTTTTACTGAAACCAGGAAATAAACATCTTTCTGGCAAAAAAGAAGTGAAACCGCACCGTGGAGCGAGAAAAAAAGAGTTCTCATGCGGACAATAATATCTGATTCAACCTCACAATAATGATATATATCTGATTCAATAATAATATATGATTCTACCTTATAATAATATCTGATTCCACCTTACAATAATGATATCTGATTCAACCTTACAATAATAATATCGCATTCAAAAAAAATGTCTGATTGAACCTTACAATAATAATATTAGATTCAATAATGATATCAGATTCAATCTAACAATAATAATACATGATTCAACCCGAACACATCGAGACAAAAAAAGATGAAATTCCCAAAATTATTCCCAAATTAAAGTGTCCTGATATCTCCTTTAAAAGTGTTCTTAGTGAGTATTGCACTAATGCTGCACAAAGGACTAACGTAACATGTTTTTAATTTAAGTCTGACTGTCACAAAATAAAAGACTTTTCTGCTTTTCTACTTCTTTGTACGTAGAAGTTTCCCAAATATGCATCAGGGGCATTAGAAACCTCTTCTAGTTAGGTGTGTCTACTCACACGAATTATGACAGGAAGAAGGGTACAATAGTCTTAGCTGAGGCAAGACAACATTGACAACACGTTATGTCGGCAAATGTTGTCATTCAAACCCGGCCCTGGATCAGGTCACTGTCAGGAGAGGTCTTCTGAACAATTAATACATTACATTTCACCATCGTTTGAACTATCATGGTCGATGCATTTTTTTTTTTAAGCTCAAGGCTGAATGGATTATCTCATTTAGCGCCGACGAAATACAGCAGGAGATGGATGGATCGACCATGATAATTCAAGGGCAGTGCCTGATTAGCTTGGCGCCGTCAGGCACCAAGACTTAATCTTGCACTACCCTTGAATTATCATGGTCGATCCACCTCCTGCAACTGGTCCATAGTGGTTAGGTGACACCTCCAAAAGTTAGGAAACGTGTGTGTGTGTGTGTGTGTGTGTGTGTGTGTGTGTGTGTGTGTGTGTGTGTGTGTGTGTGTGTGTGTGTGTGATGGTGTGTGTGTGTGTGTGTGTGTGTGTGTGTGTGTGTGTGTGCGTGTGTGTGTGATCAGTTCACAGGCTGTTGCGTAGTCTTCAGAGTTTCGTCTTTAATAACATTCAACTTGACGGCTCAACGTGTTAACTCCTTCACTGCCAGTAGACGCAAAATAATGTCTGGGTCAGGCCCAACACCGGATAACCCCATCAATCCTAAAAACAAAAAAAAAAAAAACAACACCCCCACTTCACGCCCGTCGCCCATCCACGCAATGAAGGTGAGCGCGCAGTCAAACTAGTACTAGTACCATCCGGACAAAACGGTGGTCGTATGCCGGGTTATTGGCGGGCACGGATGTTGATGAATGGGGCCGCAATGAGGCAAAGAACCTCATGAGCCCCCCCCCCCTCCCCCCGCACCCCCCCCCCCCCCCCCCCCCGCATCAGCAGGAAACTCTTGCAGTTGAGTGAGTAAACAGATTAACCCGTTTAATGCAGAGAAAATTCGAGTGAGTGAGTATAGATTGCTTTACGTCCCGCAAGCGACAAAGGCCTTCTCAGGACGTGCCTGCGCTAAATGAAGAAAAAACTGCAAGAAGCGCAGACAGGAGGGAGAATTTCAAAAGTAAAATACAGATGAATGGACCAGAAAGACAGAACCCCCAAAAGAGTAGAACCCACCTTGCAGGGGTTAGACAAGGTGACCCTAGGAACTAAAAAGTAGACAACCCCACAAAGGTCCCCTAGGGCAGACCCGGTGGGGGTGAAAATTCGAACACCACGCAACTTCAAGAGGGTATAGATCCTCATGAGCCCCGAGTCTCTACAACAGGAGATGGACTGACTATGACAATTCAAGGGTAGTGCCAGATTAGCTTGGCGCCTCCATGATAATTCAAGGGTAGTGTCAGATTAGCTTGGCGCCTGAAACTCGTACACAGTCATTAGGCAACACCTCCAAACTTTTGAGAACAAGGACCTTGGGGCTAAAAGGGTTAACGAAGACAGCAAAAGCATAGTATGCATCAACTGGCACTCAACGGGTTAATCCAGTAATGTTTAGGGGGAAAAAAACTACAAAAAAAAAAAACAACAACCAAACAAACAAACCTTACAAAGTACGCTCTAAAATGTATGCCAGGCAAATAGCTGGTATTGTTATTAGCATCATCGATAGTTTGACAATTACACCAACACTCCCTTCTCATGTTATGCAAAGCGGGCAGGAAGACAATCTGGCGCCAGTACATAAATCATTTATTTCTATGGGGATGGAAGTAGCCAGCGGTACCAGCGGGAGGGACAGAACGATCCACAGACAGGAGAGGGGCAGAAGTTGGGCGTTGGTCGTGAGGCGGAGGCGTGCGTGGGGGAGGGGGTGGCGGTATGAGGGGGCGGGGGGGGGGGGAGGATAGCGTGCATTATCCTACTTTGTTCGTTCGAAGTAACGGTGCCATTTCTCAGCTTTCTCAACGACAAATGACGTCTGTGGAAGCTGACCGGAAGTAAAAATGCAGCATTTTTCAACTCATTCTGCCCGCGACACACCACAGTAAGATAAATTATGGCTCGACCATGATAGTTCAAGGGTGGTGGCAGAATAGCTTGGCGCCTATAGGCGCCAAGCTATTCTGCCATCACATATAGGCGCCAAGCTATTCTGCCACCACCCTTGAACTATCATGACTGTGCAAAAATCGAGTATCACGGTTTATATCAAACTTTGCATGTAAATATTCTTCGTGCTCGCACAACACTAGGGAAAGTGACGTATTTTGTTTATTGAACTAAAATAGCTGGAAAACTCTCCGGCATTCTGGCCAAGCATTGAAGTCACGTGACTCCACGTTTAACCGACTTAGCCCTTAGACAAGTCTGTAGGGAGACAATGTTTTGTGTCTATGTGCTCATATGTGTGTGCAAATAATTATGCAAACATCCAAGCTTGAAGGTATATTCTTTGCAAAGAATATCTGCTTAAAACACGGGCACGTGCAAACCACCTGTCAAACTAAACCGTGTTCTGAACAGAACAATGAACAATGAACCTTTGTTTTACAACGGTAAAAGCATCTCGTTACAAGACCAATTTTCAAACAGAGATCAGATTAGAGATAAACTGACGAGCAAAAGAAATGTGACATTATTTTCTGGACTCATCGGAATATGGAAAAGCCTCTGGTATTCTGCCCGATCGCAAGTCACGTGACTCAACGTTTCACAGACCTAATCCTTAGACAGGACTGTAGGGAGACTAAGCCTGCACGAAAGGGGAGGTGGCAGAGGAGTGGGGTAAGGGGGGGGGGGGGATGGACGAGAGGGTGTCAGCTGCGGTAGGACTGGGAGGTAACACGCCAAAAGCGGATCACACTAAGCCATTATCCCGAATCAATGCGGCCGGTCTAAGGCGTGCCGTCATACGATAATTTACAGACGTTGTCTACTTCTGGCTCAACATCCAGCTAAAGAAAAGCCCTCGCAGACTCTCCCGGCCCGTCTGCAATAGGCACAGATCCTCATGAACCCCCGCAACTGTGGGGGCTCATGAGGATTCACTATGTCTTTTGCTGTACTAACCAGTTTCATATTCAAATAGTCACAGACCTCAAGCCAATGACAGTGATGTGCAACGGAGGCCTCATTGCATCTGCAAGAGGCATAGATCCTCATGAGCCCCCGCGAATGTGGGGGCTCATGAGGATCTACGCCTCTTGCCAACGCAATGTACGCCTGTATGAAGTGTACCGCTGACGTAGGGGGATGACGGCGCTTATTCAGTGTCCGTGATGTGCCCATGAGATTTGGGCCGATCAATGCTGAGGGCACGACCAGGCTAAGACTAAGAGCAAGCAGACCTGACGGTGTTCACGGTAAAATACCAACCAGACAAAACTCTGGACGGACACACGCACGTTGAACTGTCATTTAATGAATTGTTCTGCCATACAAGATTAAGTCAGCACGACCTGCCTTGCACAGACACCTTTTTTCCCTTTTCTTTTCTTTTCTCTTTTCTTTTTTAAACGAAAAAAAGTGGTTTTAACTCATTCTACTCCAACACCGAAATCTTTAAATTTTGCCGTTGTCCTCTGAAGACTGCATTGCAGTGCAGGACACAGATCGACCATGATAGTTCAAGGGTGATGCCAGAATAGCTTGGCGCCCATAGGCGCCAAGCTATTCTGGCATCACCCTTGAACTATCATGGTCGATCCTTATCTTCCTCGGGCGTGTCTGGGTAGAATGAGTTAACTCATTCGAGACGTGCCGCCTCCGGATACGCGGCTGTAAGCCGTGTAGACGGAGGCGGCACGTCTCGAACGAGTGAAAATTCAGGTGCTCTCTCTCTCTCAAGAAAAGCCTTGATGGGCAAAAAGCGCTGCCTGTCATAAAAGACCACCATTTACGTCAAAATGTTAAAAGAGGAGCGGGGGGGAAGGGGGGAGGGGAGGTGGGGGGTATTAACCTAAAAAGCGTGATTGGTGACAGGTCGCGGTGGGGCGAATTTAATAGCATGTCTATGATGTCAAAGGCGGGCAGGCTAAACCTCTAACAATTGACGTAACAAGACAAAAATTACGTCTTGTCTAGTTACCTAATCTCACTGCTAAACGTACATTTGGCGCAAAGCGCCGTATGTGCGAATGTATGTATGTGCTTATGTAGTATGTATGTATGTGTGTATGTATGTATGTATGTAAACAAGAGAATCTCCGATATTTTCTGTACACACAAGCTCAAAACTTGGCGATATACTTTCTTAAGAGGGTGGCTAAGAGAGCAGCCGAGCATCCTCCGAGCATATTGTAAATGAATGTCTCATTGAAGACATAATTATACTACCGTTTATAGAAAGTCGGTTGACCCAGATTAGAGCCCGTAATTTTTGTCATATTTACTTGAACTTTTGCATATAGCTAGTTTGGAGACAGACACAAGCCAGTTTATATAATTTCAACTTCTTTAGTAAAAATTAATTCTTTTCAGAAAAGAATAAAAACACTATTTAAAAAAAATTACTACTAGAGAGAGTCCGACAGTGGTGGTGACGTAAAAGAGGCAACTCCGTCACTAGGCAGACACTGACATAATACTCTAAATATGACGTCATTCTCTCTCGCGCTGGCCGCTCTCTCTCTCTCTCTCTCTCTCTCTCTCTCTCTCTCTCTCTCTCTCTCTCTCTCTCTCACACACACACACACACACACACACACAAACACACACACAAACATGCGCGCATCTCCAGGAGGAATAGATCCGCATGCGACCTCTAGGCGCAAGAGGATCTATGCCTCTTGGAGATGTTTAGAGAGCGCGCGCACTAACACGCACTAACACATCGACGCGCTTTCAGAAGAGCATGCTGGTCACCCGTGTACTTAGTATATCATGTAGCCAGGTAAGGTCGACCTGCGCTTTCACACAAATTAGAGCAAGACTGAAAATGTACCGTGAAGTTCTAATTTTGTCTCCATTTTCTCAAGCCCATGAAGCGAAAGTGAAACTCGTATCACGTAAAATATAAAATTACGTAAAAACTAAAACTTACGTCATGACAAATGACGTTTGACAAATCAATGAGGCGTATGTCCTGCGCCCCTTATAGAACTCACTGACGCATTGGCAGATCTGGGAGACTTTTTCAATACTCCTGGAGATAATTCAAAATCAGAATCAGGTCAAAGACAAAAGGTAGAGACCATTGACAGCGAGGACAGCTCTCATATAGAAGGGACTTTGTGGGTTATGGTTCATCCCATCTTGTTTACAATTCTCGTGATTCATGATTGCATGTTTTTATCCTCGTGATACGCGAAAGAAGGGATAGTCGTGAAGCGTGAAAGCCAAAATAGGACTTCCGTGTGCTGTGAAAACACACTGGTTATTTAATTTCAGTCATTCCCCCCCCCCCCTCAACCCCCCGCCCCCCCCCCCCCCCCCTCAACCCCCCGCCTCCCCCCACCTCACCCCTCCCCCCCCCCCCCCGACCACCACCCTTCCGTTTGATTTACCGGCTAGTTACGCAATGCTGTGAAAGCTGTGCACTCCCCCACCCCCACCCCCACCCCCCCCCACCCCAACCCAGTATTCTCAGAAAAATAAAAACTGAACCCATTCACACCTAAGAGAGTACGATATGAAACAATAGATCGAACGTGACAGTTCTGGGGAGGTGCCAGGATTGTGTGGTGCTTAAGAGACCATCATAGTTCAAGGGTGGAGCCGAATAGCTTGGTACTTCACCCATTCAGCCCCTAGTCCCTACAGCAGGAGACTGATTGACCATGATAATTCAAGGGTAGTGCCAGATTAGCTTGGCGCCTGCAGGCGCCAAGCTAATCTGGCAGTACCCTTGAATTATCATGGTCAATCCGTCTCCTGCCATTGGTACATAGTCATTAGGCAACACCTCCGAAATTTTGAGAAATGGGACCTTGGGGCTAAAAGGGTTAACTCGGACGGTGACTTCAGTCGCCATGAGATTAACTCCCTTAGAACACCATCAGCGGCAAGATCCGCCCAGCTAAGGTTCGCTTGCTGTGTGTTTGCTTGGCTGTTGTTAGCCTTGAATGTGTCGCTACAAGTCCTTACTTGATATGCACGCCGGATCCAGAAATGAACTCTTAACAAAATTACTTCCTGGCAAAGTACATAGTACAGAAAAGTTACTTATTAGACAGAGCCATGAGACTATAACAGTTCAAGAGTGGTGCCAGAATAGCTTGGCGCCTGGAGGCGCCAAGCTATTCTGGCACCACCCTTGAGCTATCATGGTCCTTCCAGCGGCTAAAAATGCGTGACATAATTATGACGCAAGCCCTCACCTGTATCATGTAGAGCTGGGCGATCCTATACTCCTCCACGCTCAGAGGCAGCGGGATGCGATACTCCTTGATCAGCATGGCTGCGCTTCACTGCCCCTCGCCACACTCCACTGACTTTCACCGATCAACCATCACAGGAGCTAGCTGACCGGCCACTGCTAAGCTACGAGTATTGATCCACCATCACAGCTGCCGCCACGGCTGATCAAACACAGTTCTGTTATCTCACAGTCTCGCGAACATCTCACCCCTCGCTCCAACGAGCATTCTTCGTAAAGTCAGCGAGGAACGCTGAGTGCTGGTTATATATTGCTGCCTAACTCGAGGAATTCCAAGAGCTCTCATAAGCGAGCGCGGGACAAAGCTCACAAACCACTGCTGTGGTGCGCTGAAAAGTTCTTCCTGTTGCGTGTAGCGTTCTCGCTGGTGAAGCTCTTCCTTGAGTGAGCTGCCCAGCGTCGGATCAATCGATGCAACAGAACGGTTGTTGATGCTGCTGCTGGTGACTGGTGCCGCCAGTGAGGGGCTTGTCCTCTGTCATAAAGCGCGCTGACGAACGTCCCACGCATTCATGCCCAGCGTCCTGCGACGGAGAGAATAAAATATTTATGATCAAAGTTGCTGAGGGCAAAGCCGTGTGTAGGTTGGTGAAAATGTCATGTCAGTAGGTATTTAACCTTTTCACGCTCAGGACGCCTGGAACAAATTACAACTGCAAGAGGCATAGATCCTTATCAGCCCCCCCGCATTCGCGGGGGCTGATGAGGATCTATGCCTCTTGATGGCTCCGTTCAACTCCACGTTGCCGAGACTGATGGGTTATTTAGTGAGCACTCGGTTTCGAAGGTATCTGTGACATTGTTTGTGAGTGGATGACAGTGATGGAGTTAATGCGAATGCACACGCCCACATGCATGAACACGCAAAAACACGCACGCGCACACGAAGACACACACGCATGCATGCACGCACAGAGAGAGATTACGATGTTAACCTCAACACTGACGTAGGCCCGCGTACATACACATGTGCACACACACACTCATGTGCACACGCACCGACGCACACAGACACTTCCGCACACACACATAAAATATGCAGCACTTAAATTTCGTCATATTGCTGTGACCACGATCGTTTCAGGGGTTCATAAAAATGTATTCCACACGCGCACTCTCTCTCTCTTTCTCTCTCTCTCTCTCTCTCTCTCTCTCTCTCTCTCTCTCTCGCGCACACACACACACCCACACCACACACACACATACACACACACACACATCGAAGCGCTGTCAGAAGCGCATGCGCATGTACAGTGAAATATCATGTATCTCTCTCTCTCTCTCCCCTTCTCTCTCAACATGTAGCATTAATTTTCCTCACACTACCGTAAAACGATCGTTCCGGGGGGTCATACAATGTATTCCACTCGCTGACGCCATATGATTTACACTTACCGATCTGTTTCCCCCACCGGCAGATTATTGATTTCGTTCGAGCGCCGCGATTGGTAAACAGCGCGCAAATCATACAGGCAAAACTTCCCCAGTACGCACTGAACAGGTCACTGTGCACTTAGTTATTAATATTCCTGGCTCCAACAAGGAACATTCTTAATTCATACCATCTGGCCTGTCGGTAGTGCTTTGGGTCGAGGTGACTCCTGCGGGAGTCACCTCGACCCAAAAGCACTACTGACAGACCAAGAGTTCATAAGCAATGTGCGTCTATCCCTCCTGACAACTGGTCTCACCTACATCTGTGTTTTACCGGCAGAGGCCGCGTGGTATCAGGAAGTTAGGCCCTCCACTGTCAGTGGATGCAGACTGATTTCGAAATCATTGTCACTTCAACGTCAGGGAACCCCAGTCGTCAAAGAAACATGAACATAGAGTAGTTTCAGCAAGAGACATAGATCCTCATGAGCCCCCGCAACTGCCTCTTGCAGGTGGCTGGCGTTCAAGTTTCTCGACACTGAACCGTGACGTGACTGCAAGTTACGTGACACGAGACATCACAGTCACGACACAGTAATTACTAAAAAGAGCGATCATTCCTTGAGCTGATTTACGGCAGGCGATGGATCGACTTTGACGGTTCAAGGGCAGTGCCTGAATAGCTTGACGCATCAAAGGCCGCGCCACGCTAATCTGACACCACCCTTGAGCTGTCAAAAGTCGACCTGTTCAACGCAACAGGAAAGCAATCGTCACACAAAACCACTCCAAAAATGCACTGAAAATGTCAGCATAAATGAGACGCAGATCACGTTATGGATTCATGCGTAAGAGACGTATTCATGCTGCCCGGATATGTATGGAGATTACACATTAAATGTTAATCCATCCAGTACTACCGCTCACGGTATCAACTGACGAACAGCGGACACATAAGCTACAATCAGAAAATGACATCGGCATTTACCTTCAAAGACCTGGACAACCAAATTTCCATCTGCCCTTTCCCAAGAGTACCGAACGTTCGGGCGGCACTGGGGACTTTGGTTACGCCAAATGTATAAACCCATGCTGCCCTTACACGCTGTAATAGATTTGTCATCGAATGGCACCGCACGACTAGCGAAGTACACGTAGCATCCTATTTGTTGCTGAACTTCCTGTTGTAGTGTGTCAGGGCGAGATATTCAAAAGTAAGTTAGTTATTAGGGTTTAAACGCCGGAGAGATTCAAAAGACCAATATCATCCATTGCCTGCTGTAAACAGTTCTAGACTGGTAGCTGGGCTTGCAATCCAGGGAGTGGGGTGTGTGTGTGTGTGGGGGGGGGGGGGGGGGGAAGGGGGCCGCATGCTATAGGCGCCAAGCCGATTCCGCTACCACCCTTGAACTATAATGGTCGATCTGTCTCCTGAATTGATATGCAGTCCTCAGAGGATAACTCCAAAATGTGGGTATTTCGTACCTCGGGCACAATGAGTTAAAGTGAGCAGCGTTTGCATGGCCATGCTATTTTTAACTGCTGCTTGCGTCAAACGTTGTCGTAACGGAGCGAAATCACGCGTCAAATTACATATTATGACGACGTTAGCTGCATTGGCTTCTCCTGTGTTAACCCTGATCATTCGGAATAAACCAGTGTGAAATAAGTTTGACTAAAATAGCTCAAAGGTAGTGCCAGAATAGCTTGGCGCCTCTAGGCGCCAAGCTATTCTGGCACCACCCTTGAACTAAAGCCATTGGTCTACGTCCTTATCTGTAAGTACTATAATGTAATAATAATTATGGCAGTGCGCAAATTTGAATCTTTTCGCCTCAGTATGATGTGGGTTAAATGAATCATAAACAGGCCTGCGTGTGACGTTTCGTAACCATATGTTGCAAAATTGTATCTCTGAAAAAATGAACAGTGATCGCGGTCTGAACGAAGATTGCAGAAACCAGCCTAGCAACTTTAGCCGCTTTTGTTAAAGTGAGGAAAAAAATAATAATAATAATTACTCCAGATTGCCTGACGCTTCCTACAGGCTGTGCCAATCCGCTACACTGTGCAGGTTTGTGATAATAGAGCTTACGGGTTATCGCCGTAAGGTCCAGTATCAGAGACCAGCGAACGACCATTACAGGTCAGCAAAGCGGGGTCATTACGACCTGACGTGGCTAATCACACACACGCGCTCTACGGCAAAACCTATTAGTGTTGCACAACTCCCTATTCTGAAGGCGAAAAAGGTGTCCTATGGTAGGCGCCGCCTCAACAAATTTGTTCGCCGCCTGGGCAGTCCCCCTTTCAATTTCCTGCCATCTGCAGCATACACGAAGATCCTCATCAGCCCCTGCGCAGAAAACCTGAAATTTACGAGTATTCTGCAGCCTGTGCTAAAAGTCTGATGGAATTAACCCCCTCCCTGCCGCTGATTGCATATCGCAAGTATTTGCTCATTCCGGCAACGACAAAAAAAAAAAAAAAGAAAAGAAACACAACCGACATAGATACGAAATGTGCTCAGCAAGAGGCATAGATCCTCATGGGCCCCCGCGACAGCGGGGGCTCATGAGGATCTATGCCTCTTGCAGCTCTATCATGTTTACTTTAACTCGGCAGTAAAGGGTTTAAGGCGATTCAACAAATTGGATTTCGTCGCCCAACCATCTGCATTAGACAGATATTAGACAGATATCAGCCTCTGCAATCGGGCAAAATATATTAGTAACTAACCCAATTCTATATTCTTGAATTTTTTTTTTTTTTTTTTTTTTTGCTGCTTCCAAGTTTCCTCTGTCGAACTCAGAGGTCTTCCTCCCACGCCGCTCACCCCCATCAACCCCAGTGTGCTCACCCAGGCCCACCAGTTGTTCCAGCCAGACTCCCGGCCCCGCTGCTGTACATATATGCAGAGATATGTAGGGGAGAGGATCGGTATCTCTGTGGCCAAAGCGATAGACTTCCACTGCGCATGTCAGTCGAATAGTTTGCATTTGTTATTTCCGTTTTCTGTTGGAAGGTGCTACCGGAATGTTTTGATCTATCAAGGTGTTCCGATTAATTATTAACGATGCCTGGAAGCAACTGTGCTATCGTTGGATGCGGCACATGTAGTGTTAGGAACCGTGGCGTGGCGTTTTTTTCCATCCGGCAGTCCAAACATCAGGACTGGGAGAAGGCCCTTGTTCGAGCAGTAAATCGGTGCGATGCAAGTTTCAACCTTTCAAGAGCCACAATATGTTCTCGACATTTTACACCAGAATGCATTAGAATTTCAGGTATGTCTGTTTCCTGTGTTAATTTTGTGTAATATATGCGGTATTAACAAATAGAGCCATGAAACAACTGTGCAGTGAGGGCATTACAGAATGCATTCACCGCATTCGCTGTGTCACTTTGTGATTGTGTGTGGCTGGAATGCATTCGCTGTGTCACTGTGTGATTGTGTGTGGCTGGAATGCATTCGCTGAGGCTATGGCCAGCACCTACACAAAGACCACATTAAATACAGGTCGAGGTCAGTTGTGCCTACAGAAAATAGACAATACTTGTCTTTTTCTTTTTTTTAAATAAAAATAAACACTATGGAAACAAGCAGCCCCCAAGTTACAACACTGGACCACTAGCAATTTACCTGTCAATCAACCTGTCAGTTTAGTAATACTACAGTTGAGTCGTAGAGTCTATTGATATATATCATACAACTATTATGATGTCGTTATTGATCATGATGATAATAATAATAATAAAATTGATGTCATGAATTTCCTGTATTTATATTCATTATTGATATGCTTTCAGAGAGTGGCAAGCGTCGCTCCCTTAAGCCAGGCAGCCTACCAACTTTGTGGATGCCACAGCGAAGTGTGGAAACCTCGAAGTTGCCTGCGAGAAAGCCTCCGGTAAGTCAAGTGAGAGTACACAGCCCTGAGGAGAGGCTGTGCCCTCCTATATATTCATTTGTGATATAGCATCAAATTAATCAACGTACTGTTCAAGTGATTGTGGATGCTGAACCCAAGATGAAAAGAGGCTAGTAAATTTTCTTTACTAGTTATTAGCGACACACTCAAACATTTTACTGGACAAATACAAAAAGTTAGTCGCTATTTGAGTATTTCAAACTAAACAACACTATTTTTTTTCATGTGGCATGCCATCTATTTTTGTAGTGTACACTTGCAGAAAGGCCCTACTTGTGAAAATGTTTCTTAGTTGTAAACCAGAGTAATACAGTAAGTGATGTGAAAGCGTATTGCTGTGCATACATTACATAGAGAGGTCTGAATTGTGAGTGAAACTGTCCAAAAATGTCAAAGTTGCAGTACATAATATATAATAATACTGATCCAACCGACCTGTTATGGGTTCAGTCCATTTGGCGAGTTACACTTTTTGAACTCACAAATGTTGTCTAGTTGCCACTTTCTGGGCTGGGCTAGAATAAACATTCTGTTGGGGTTCAAATACATATTAGTTTTCTATTTCCTCATTTTACAACAGGATACATGTACTTTTTAATGAACAACTCTAAGACTTGCTTTCTTGCAGTGTTGAACGGAATATAATCAGAAATGATTTTATTTTTTAGTAAAGAACTTTTTAAAAAATTAAGTAAATGCATTAATGCAATAAATAAAATAAAACAAATTATTAATACTTTTTGCTCGTTACTGGTAGTGGTAAGCCGTTTCTAAATTTGTACAGTTTGGCATGATTTGAATGTGCCTGCAGAATGCAGTCAAGCTGTGCATGTGCACTAATAGTTCTGATACAGTTCGCCATGATGTGATTGTGCCTCCAAAATGCAGTGAGTATAGCTATGCTGTGCACCGGTGGTTAACTTTTATTTTCTGCAATATAACATTTATTTATTAAATTTTTTTTTCAGACAGACAGACATCCTCCTGAGATTCCAGAGACAGTTGCCTACTACAACTTTGGTGAAGTACAACAAGCTGCGGAAAGTTTGCCATCACCCTGGATTAAGATCAGCAGCACCGAGGAACAGATTGTTCTTGCCATCCTTGATGACAGTGTGCTCAGGTTCAAAGTGAATGTTAGGTCTGACTTTGTAGCCACTACGCAAGTTTATGGGTTGCCAGTGCCAACAGATGTGAACATTGAAAGTATACATCTGAAATCATTTCTCATGACTCTCAATGGAAAGCAGATCTGCGAGGGAGTCACTGATTACTCTCTGCAGGAGTTTGCCAAACTCCCCAGCAAGGGGCAGCTGTACTTTAGGCATGTGTTATGCAAATCTGTAGATGAACACACATCAGCTGTAAGAGCGACTAAGTGTGTTTTGTTGCTGGATAGCGGTATTCATGTGTGTGAACACTGTAGCTATGTTCGATCACTGCTCCACAAAAAGCGAGAAAGGGCTGTGAAATCTTGCTCTGGTGCCACAATCTGCTGCGGCCCTTAAAAAGGCACTGAAGAAAACAAGGCTTCACTCAAAACATGTAGAGAATAAGCTCATTACATTTCAAAACAAATTGAGTGCTGAAAGTGTGCAAGTGAGTGAATCAATGCATGGTTCACTTAAGTCGGTGATGGAAGGAAAGGTATCTACCCTCAACAACCCCCTGACCAAATTGTTCTGGGAAGAGCAGTTGAAGGCTTTCAGCTGCAAGGGCAAAAAGGGCATGCGGTGGCATCCCATGATGGTGAGACTGGCCATTCTGCTGCACAGCAGAAGTCCGGCGGCGTACGACACTTTGAGAAAAACAGGAGTGTTGCACCTGCCAGGTGAGTCCACCCTACAGGACTACACAAACGTGCTGCATCCATCTGCAGGATTCAACAAGGCAACGCTGGACCTAATCAAGGAGACTACGAAGGATTTCACTGACAACCAACGCTTTGTGGCATTGTTGCACGATGAGATGACTATCAAGTCGGACCTCAGAGTGCAATGACAATTTTGTATAATCAAGTCAAGTCCAGATCTTTTATTTTAATCTGTCTACCTTTTGTCCATTCACCTGTATTTGCCTTTTTAAAACTCTCCCTACTGTCTGCACTGCCTGTAGCTCTTGATATTGGATGTGTGTTGCTAAATGGTCTTAGCTTTATTTAGGCCCCATGTGTTAGGTTTATTTAATGTATTTGACCGGCTGGCAACATACATTCAATGTTCTGTTTAGTTGTTTTTTCACAAGCAGTGCAGGCACTCCAACTACAGAGGAATCACCTTGCTGTCAGTGCCAGGAAAGGTCTTCAACAGGATCATCCTAGAGAGAATGAGGAGCTCCGTTGACCCCCAGCTGAGAGACCAGCAAGCAGGATTCAGGAAGAACCGATCATGTACAGACCAGATCGCCACTCTCCGCATCATCGTGGAACAGTCTCTGGAGTGGAGCTCCCCGCTGTACGTCAACTTTGTGGATTATGAGAAAGCATTTGACAGCGTGGACCGAGAGACTCTGTGGAAACTCCTACGACACTACAGTGTACCCACAAAGCTCGTCCGCCTGATCAAGAGCAGCTATGATGGCATGACATGTCGCGTGATCCGCGAAGGGCAGTTCACCGGGGAGCTCCAGGTCAGAACTGGTGTCAGGCAGGGGTGTCTGCTGTCTCCGTTCCTCTTCCTACTGGCCATAGACTGGGTCATGAAGATGACCACAGAGCACAGACGAAGTGGAATACAGTGGACACTGTGGACACAGCTTGACGACCTCGATTTTGCAGACGACTTGGCATTACTGTCCCACACTCATCAACAAATGCAGGACAAGACCACGAGGCTTGCTGACATCTCGTCCCAAGTGGGCCTCACCATTCACAAACAGAAAACAAAGACAATGAGGCTGAACACAACCAGGGAAGAACCAGTCTTGCTTGCTGGCACCCCGTTGGAGGAGGTGGAGTCCTTCACCTATCTCGGGAGCATCATAGACAAAAAAGGCGGCACTGATGCAGATGTCAGAGCACGAATCGGTAAAGCCAGAGCAGCCTTTCTCCAGTTGAAAAAAGTGTGGAGTTCCAGAGAGCTGTCACAACACACCAAAGTCCGGATTTTCAACTCCAATGTAAAAGCAGTTCTCCTATATGGAGCAGAGACATGGAGATTGACAAAAACCACAGTCAACAGAGTACAGACCTTCATGAACAGTTGCCTTAGAAGAATTTTGAAAATCCACTGGCCAGAGAAGATCAGCAACGTCAGACTCTGGGAGAGAGCAGAGCAAATAACAGCAGAGAATGAAATTGGGCGAAGAAGATGGGGATGGATCGGTCACAGTCTGAGAAAGCCAGCTTCCAGTATCACTAGGCAGGCATTGTCATGGAACCCCCAGGGAAAGAGGAAAAGAGGTAGGCCGAGAAACTCCTGGCGTCGAGACCTCCAAGCAGACGTCAAGAGACTGGGAACCACCTGGAGTAGAATCAAAGGAGAAGCACAGGACAGGAGTTGCTGGAGGTCTCTCGTCGACGGCCTATACCCGGGTAGGGGTGACAGGCGTAAGTAAGTAAGTAAGTGCAGGCACGTCCTGAGAAAGCCTTGTTGCTGTCGGGACGTTAAGCAATGTACAATCAATCAATCTTTTATTTTAAAAAAAGTCCACCAGGGGTTCATGGATACATAACATTGACAATTAAAACAAAAGACAAATAATAATACTAAAATCAATACAAGTGTAACAACCAAACAACTAAAAAAAAAGATTCTACACAAAAAAACCACATAAGTTATGTACATTTAAGACAGGTAGAGGGGTACATAACAGAAAAAAAACACAAATTCAATTAATAGGCACAACAGTACACAAAGTACACTTAAATAATCTTTATTAATTTTCCTACATTCATTGAAGAAGATTTGTTTTTACATTAGGTTGTATTTAACAGAGTTTGGCCGTGCATAAGGAAATCTTTAACAAAACATTTGTCTGTCATTTGCAAAGTAATCACACACAAATAAATAGTGGAATTATTCCCCAAGGTCACCAGAATTACATTTTTTTTTTTACTCTTCGTTTTCTGTGATCGTAAACAATAAGATTAGTGAATTAGTCTTTCAGTTCTCATATTAAAAATAATTACATCAAGCAGAAGAGAATTAGATTATAGATAATGCTGTTGCAGACCTGCCTACCCTACGATTTTTGGGCGTATTTTTACGATTTTTTTTTTCAAAATACGAAAATACGATTAATGCCTAAAATTTACGATTTTACTAAAAAAAAAAAAAAAAAAAAAAAATTTTTTTTTTTTTTTTTTTTTTTTTGGGGGGGGGGGGGGGGGGGGGGGGGGGTGTTGTGTCGGTCAATAAAGTCTCAAAATACAAAATGTCAGAGCAAAGTAGGGAGGAGAGTGGATTTTTCTAGCTCAAAGAAAGCTAAGCACCAGTATTTTTTGCCACAGTATGCTAAATATTGGACATTTTGGCGAATGTCAAAGAAAGGACCAACCTATGCATTGTGACTTCTCATGTGCCCATGATGGCCGAAATGACATTGAAAAGCATTTATCAACTAATATCCATAAGAGACTGGCAGATGCCCAGAAACGAGTTGTAATTACAGGCTGTGTTTTCTAAGCAGTCCCATGAAGCAGTCAAAATTTTGCGTCAACAAGCAACTAGTGTGGAAATCTGCATGGTTCGTTTTATAGTTGATTCAAATCTTCCTTTGTCCTGTGTGGATTCCATGTCCGGGATGTTTAAGCAAATGTTTCCTGTTGTACGGAATGGTATAGTTTATCAGTATAAATTGATTTTTCTATTGTTTGTACGTTTTGATAATAGTCTGCTACAATTTTATGAAAATACTATTTTTTCCCCAAGAATACTATTTTTGGCGATTATAAATACTATAAAAAAAAATTGGTGGTAGGCAGGTCTGCTGTTGGAACATTATGACAGGTTAAATTATTCTCAGGAGATGCTGCACAGCTGGCACACACAAACATGCACTTTTTACATTGCTGGCAACAAAAGGGTTGTGCAATTTTTCCATGATTTTTTTTTTTACTTGTGCATACAGCAAACAACCTGGCCAATCCTTGTTTTCTTGCTAGAGATTATGCCTTCTATTTGAGTTACTGTAATTTGTATGTACAGAAAAGTTATTTAAATGTGTGAGAAAGAGAGAGAGAATGAGAAATATGGTGACAAAAGTGTAGTATAATTTTGAATATAAATACAAGTAGATTTCCTACGTCTTCTCGTTTTCATTACATGCTTTTCTTTTCTTTTCTGAGACGCTTTCGAAGGCCCTTTTCTCTTTTTTCTGTATGAGTGCGTTGGCTAAAGCTGTCCATGTATGATCTGCATTTATGATGTGCTCTGACCTTGAAATAAATGAATGTGAGATCTCTTAACATTTTTTCCTTGGTGCTCTGTTGTGTGTGAATATGATCAAGCAGCTTGGAAACTGCATCCAAAGACAAGCATTCTTGGAAGTAAACATCAAAAGACAATGTTTGAGTACAGAACCCATGGTACTTTAATCTGAATGTTGTTTCGAGACATTCAAACAAGAGCTCAGCCTTTGGATGCAGTTTCAAAAGCCCTCCTCTATCTAGCAAAGATGTCAGGCTGCCTGAAGCTGCACTGTCAACTGTCAGAGATTGTATACAGTCCAACAACTCTTGTCTTTTGTCAATGTCTTTCAGTCTGTATGCTTTTTTCATTAGCTTTTGCAGCACAGCACCACCAATATACCTAGTAATGTCCTTCTCTTCAATTGTTAGTGTGATGTCACTATCAACTGTTATCTCAGGACTTGCAAACACTGTTGACAAAATATCTTCAAAAGTTGCGAAGCATAGCCAGGGTGAAGCATGCGAACCGACAATCTCATCCAGTGACCTTGTGTAGTCTTGGTTTCCCATTGCTAGGTGGAACTTGGCCCATGACTTTTCTCTGTTAATGTTCCTGAAGCAAGACTTCTGTACATCTAGGCAGCTTTCGAGGAATTGCAGTCTGCATACAAGCTCCTGTCCTAAACATACAAGCAGAAATTGTTGCACAGATAGTAAACTGTATTGCATTTTCTTTTCTTTGATTTTTTTTCTATAAAAAGTGTTCACATTAAACAAAAAAACAAAAAAAAAAAACCCAAACTTACTGTCCACAGTCTTGCAAGCATCGTGAACCTCTTTTAGCATGCATTCATCAGCAATTAGTTTTTCGCAGGCACGGGTTACAACAGCAATATCCACCTGAAAGTTAATAAAATGAAAGTTGTAACATGAGTAAGTTGACCCGAAGTAGCAATTCATAAATCCATAACATGAATTTAACAATCTAGCATAGGCTACAGCATTGTGGAAAAAAAATTTACTAGTCATATTATTGATTTTTATTCTTCTTTTCTGTAATGTGTGTATGCCCCAAAAATATGGTTTATGCAACAAACAGGAATTAATAATAACAGAGCAACTTCTCTTCAACATTGAGCAAACTGTACTGACCTTAACACTGGACTGGTATCCTTTGCACTTGCCAATGTTGACAGTTTGTTCCTGCCAGGCAGAATTATCCGGATCTTCATCTCCAACATCCTTCAAATTATTATAAAACGGCGTAAAATATCAAGCACAAACGCAATTAATAAATGTGGAAACATTCTAGTCGGAATCAGATGAATTGAACATTGTATGAAGTTAGTATAATTTCAGTGCTATGGCTAGAATTTGCTCGCATTCCTGATTCCATAACAAAGCCTACTACGCGTATAACTCACTACACTTGACGTCTGAAACGAACCCTATCAGTATCACTAGCTCATCATTGCACTTCTTATTTTGACAATAAACAGCTGCCAACATAACTAATCACTACACTGACAATGACATACTAAACTTGCCTGGTGAGTTTCTGCAGGGATTATACTTTGTAAAATATGACGAAAACAATGCTATTTTCACAAAAATAACAATTTCGGGTTTGCCTTCTCTCTCTCTGACCCAGCTACACCTCGATTTATAGTTTTAAAAATGCAACTTTTACCTGCAATATTGAGTGGAGGAGTACTTCATCCATTCTGCTAGAGCGTGAAAGTAGAGGTACCGGAAGTGCTCTGTGCAAAGTTTCAGCAAATAAGCCAGCGACGGCACTTGACAAGAGGCGAGACGCTGGCTCGCTCAGCGAGATACCGATCCTGTCCCTACACATCTCTGATATATGTCAGGTAGTAGGGGACTCCCTCCGGAGGAAACTCCGTACTACTGCCGAGTCACTTCGGTGGTCTTCCTACTTACGACATTTTTTTTTTTTTTTGGCTAGTCACGGAGTCGACGAGTGAGAGCTCCCCCCAGAGGTGGCGAGTCAACCACTACGTCCTTCCACGCACAGCAGCAGGGTCTGGCCGAAGACAACCGCGCACCTAGGGCTCCTAGAGGCCGGACTGGGCTGAGGTCACCATGAGACGGTGACTTGAGGGGTCAGAGGCACCTGGAATAGCGTATTTTTCATTTTTGCATGATGATGAGGATGACAATGATGATGCCATGGTGGTCCATGTGGTTAGGGACTGCGTGACAGGGCCGCATTCCACGCTTCCTGTCATAAATATCCTGGTGTTAACCAGGCCCGGGACTTGCGGACACATGCGGTGCCAGCCGTGTAATCATCCACACCTTGCGATGCGTCATAACCCAGGTAAAACCGCAAAGTCGCACCCGTGAAGTGGGCGAGTCTCGGCTGCATATATTCTTGAAAGTTTGCTGGCAGGCGGGAAAAAACGGATTTGTTCAATAGCATTTCCGTTGAAAGGTCCTGGTAAATCAAAGTGGCACAGTTGGAGTGCGCCTGAGTTGATCAGTGTTCAGGTCGTACTCCATAGGCAATAGATTTCCCTGTCCCCCATAACCCGCCCGTCAGGGCCGTCCATGATCACCTCGGTGCTGTGGACGTTAAACCCGAACTAACCAACCAACCTGGCAGGCGCGACAACGCAAATTCGTTTGCGGCCAATGCAGCCTAGCGTCGTTTCATCTGCAACTGTAAAAAACACACCTATTCTTATGAGTCAATGCAGCAGAATTTAAAATCGCTTTACTTTCAAAACACCACGCAACTGCAAGAGGCATAGATCCTCATGAGCCCCCGCATGCGCGGGGGCTCGTGAGGATCCAGGCCTCTTGCAGAGATCAATTAGCATCCGTGCTCTTTGGGCGTTTTGGGCTTTTGGTCGTTGAACGAACAAAGATATCAGAAACAAAGATGCGTCGAGTGGTAGCATAATTTGTATCCTGAAAGCGCTTCAGCAAATTTGTTCTCGCCTGCAGTCACTCAAACACACACACGCACACACACACACACACACACACACACACACACACACACACACACACACACACACACAGAGTTCCATCTGCAAGATAATGACATGGATTTTCACGCGACTTGAAGTATGATTTTTCACACACGCAAAGGGAGGCGGTCGTATTGTGTTATCTGTGCCCAGCAGCACAATAACGTATTACACAATTCTCAGTTCTGGAGGCGTTGTGGTTTGATGCAAGGCAAATCAACCAATTTGTTCGCAGCCAATAACGACCCTCACACACACACCAAGTTGCATCATGCTTCAAAGTCAACAATTAGCCGTAATACTAGAGTGTATGTATCCCACGTCGTTTTTTACTGCACAAAAAAAAAAAGAAGAAAAAAAAAAGAAAAAAGTCAACTCCTGCTGGCAGTGTACGGAAAAAAAACAGTTCCGCAAAAACAGAATGTTTTGCTGCTTTCTAACTATTCTTTTACAAACTACTTAAAAAACATATCGTCATAGGAACATTATTCACATAGTGATAATGGTTGAAGAAAAACAGCTTGGCATTGACTTGCAGGCCAAAATGCCTAGGTCCATTTCCCCAGGCAGCTCAAGTCGCGTTTTCTGGGCCTTAACCCATTTCATCCCAAAGCCGTATTGCCCACATTTGGAAGGTGTCACGTAACAAACATGTACTATGCGCCGGAGATGGATCGACCATGATAATTCAAGGGTAGTGACAGATCTGCTTGGCGCCAAGCTGATCTGTCACTACCCTTGAATTATCATGGTCGATCCATCAGCTATAGTGCGTTCAGGGCTAACCCTTTAAGGTTCAAATTAGTGTACTCCTCATGCAATTTTGCATAATAAACACGTTTAACCGTAATAACTTTTAGCACGCGTAAACTGTAATGTAATTTTAGTTGGGGAAAAAAGCCTGGCTTCGACTTTCAAGCCAATATGCCTACGTTAATTCCCCCCCGAGGGAGCGCATTTGCGTTTTCTGGGCCTAAATATAGCAGGCGCAACCGAGCCTGGGCTGAACACGAGGGTGCTATTTCGGGGCTGAAGCGTACTACGACTGTTTAAATAACCCCACCGGCATCAAAGACGCGGATCAATGTTATGCTCACATTTTGGCAGTCTGGCTCCATACCCTGGATGCCTACCTCGCATCGCTACCGCTGGCCAGCGGTAGCGAATTGACGAAGACAACAAGTGTCATCTGGCTTTAGTGGATCTCTGTCGTGTTGCCGGCTTGAGACTGGGAGGCTGACACATTACAGATAGCAACTATAAACGCGGCTCCCTTCTCCGTTTGGGAGAATCATATACATATACTGACGAGCAAAAAAAATGCAACATTTCGGAATCATCGGAAACCGTGTTTCCGATGATTCCAAAAATGTCGCATTTCTTCAGCTCGTCAGTGTACTTTAAGTCACTGATGTTTGCGGTGCCCAGAACCTCTGCGTGAAGAAGGCCGCATGACGTCAAAGGATGATTGCGTGCAAGTCTGTTATTTTTGGACCTTACGGCCGTGGGACGAAAGATCTAAATCACAGACCAGCGCACAGTAAATAACAGAAACAAAGGCCTTCAAGAGAGACTGGAGATGAGACAGTGTGGGCACCTTGGACAGTTGGAATTGTCGGACACGTATTTTAATTCTATTTCTGACCAGCACATGAATTCCTGACGTGTCTTAACTCATTGTGTCCGAGGTACGAAATACCCACATTTTGGAGTTAACCTCTGAGGACTGCATTACATTTCAGGAGACAGATCGACCATGATAGTTCAAAGGTGGTGGCAGAATAGCTTGGCGCCCATAGGCACCAAGCTATTTTGCCACCACCCTTGAACTATCATGGCCAAGCCAAGTCTTGCTGTGGTGTGTCACGGGCCGAATGAGTTAAAAATCTAATTTTGGCGCAGATGGAAGTGTTTTCACTTGTGCACCGAACAAAACAACATAGATCTACATGGACCTTCATAAGCCTTCGTGGGCTGCAAGTTTATTCATTAATCAAGGGAAAACGGGCTTCTTCAATAGCATGTCTGTTGAAAGGTCCTGGTAAATCAAAGTGGCACAGTTGCAGTGTGTCTGAATTGCTCAGTGTTCAGGTCATACTCCTTCGGCAATAGTTGTCCCTGTCCCCCGTAACGTTAAGCCCCGAACTAACCAAGAGTTCATGAAAATTTACTCTGGAAAAGACTTCTGATGGGCGGGGTGGGACGCGTATGCGCTTTTCCGAGCGCAGAGATCCCATCTTGACTGAACTGAACAGAACTCATGAAAATGTATGCCATCCGCGAACGGACGTCTGACACATTACAGAAGCTTACAGAAAAAAACAAGACGACCCATTCCGTATGAGCCACAGAAGTAGTCACGTGCACTGAGCCAACAAAATCGAGGTCATCCTCAGAATTGTCCGCGGTGCTGGACACTGCTCAGTCCACTAGAGATCGATCAGCCGCGACCGCGCTTGGCACCTAAACGAGTTGGAGAGGTGCCTAGCTTATTACTTTAACCCACTTAGCTCTGACGCCCTACAGCAGGAGAAGGATCGACCATGATAATTCACGGGTAGCGCCAGATTAGCTTGGCGCCTGATGGCGCCAAGCTAATCTGGCGCTACACGTGAATTATCATGGTCGATCCTTCTCCTGCTGTAGGGGGTTTAATGGGTTAATACAACAGGAACTGTTTTCAGCGACCACCTTCTCTGCAAGAGAAATTGGTCTTAAAGACAAGTGCAATCTCAAGTGAAGTCTTTTAGGACACGCAGTGTCGCCTGTCATTAAAGACCATCCTTTTAGGTGGCTACAGCCACAGTCACAGCTACAGCCACCTAAATCATGGTCCTCATTGACAGGTGACCTTTCAAGAGTGGTCGCTCAAAATAGGTTCTGTTGAAGCAGGCGCCATGCCTGACTGAGCTACTGTGGTCGATCCATCTCTTGCAGTAGGCCTTTTAGTGACTGAGCTACTACACCTGGGGACGTTGAAGACGTCGCATTTCCTTATCTTGATAAACCTGGGCTCCTTCTTGGAAGAAGTGAAGGTTCTGTGTGCACAAGATGGCGTCTGTCCTGCTCTTTCATTTCAGGCCAAGGAACACAGTGCCGTTTCCGTAGTGTCCAGTCTCCTAGCCTTAGTCATCCCCTATTTTTTTTCAATCCCCTAAAAAGCACTACCGCCTACCAGCTGCACATTTGCCATGCACAAAATAAAAAATAAAAATAAAAAAAAAAAAAAAAACAGCACATTGACAGTCTCATTTCTGGGCTATGAACCTGATTCCTTACCAAACCCACACCCAAGCACAGCTCAAATCAGCGTGCCCCTCAAATCACCATGGCAACGGCAACTCAACATAGGCCCACAATTGTCCACTGGATAAGTTCAGGATGGTATGAATCAAAGCACCAAATATGTCTCCTCTTTCCTAACCAGAAATTTCCAGCAAATTCCAACATTCAGCCCTACTACAAATTTCCAAACAAGGCAAAAAGTTATTTTAAAAACACCGGTCCTCTTACTGCCTCACCTACCTCATTTGAATATGAAATATGACCTTCATGTCCACTGCATGCTTTCCGAGACCAGTGGCTCGGGTGGTGTAACGTTGGACCTATCGATCGTAAGGTCGTGGGTTCGAACCCCGGTGGGGCCAGACTGTGTACGGTCCCTATTCGGTACCACGTGTCCACGTCTGAGAAATCACCCCTTTGTGGTGGCAAAAGACTTTTAGCCCTAAATGTGTGACGTTTCTGTTTTCCACTGCATGCACCTGCATTCCATTGTGGGCCTATGTTGAGTTGCCGTTGCCATGGTGATTTGAGGGGCACGCTGATTTGATGCCTGCGGGGCATCATACTTACAGACTTCACATGAAGGATGTTGTACACTTACAGTATCTTTGGTTAATCACATCACCCGGCATATTTCTCACACCTAAAGAGAGGCACGGATCCTCATGAGCCCTTGCAGCTACAGCTATCTATGCCTCAGGTTTGCTCACCAACACTGGTTCCAGGTGGTCATGGAATTAAGTAATAACTGATATCCAGTGTTGAGCGCGCTAACGTTAAACAATTTCAACGAAACGCTGTTTTTCTACTGCAAAGACTCAACAGAATGCTACTTCCGATTGCAAAATGCTACTTCCGATTGCAAAGAATGCTGTACTTTCCAAATCCAAGGGACATGGGTGCTATTGAGCCCCTGAAGCTACAGAGTCTCATGCGAATCTATGCCTCTTGCAGACCAAACACCAATTATTCGTCACAGTGAATAATAAAAATAAAAATAAAATCCAGTGTAAGGCGCGCGACTGCTATACAAGTCAACACAACGCTGTTTTTCGACTGCAAAGCCTGAAATATTTTCCATCTGCAAAAAGCACAGATCTATGTCTCTTGCTGCCCAAGGTCGGATCCATGCTGTTCGTTTTCCATATCCAGTGTAGGCGCAAATAAATTCAACGAAAACGCTTGTTTTTTTCGACTGCAAAGATTGATCTTTGAAGAACATTTCATAGAGCTGTAAGTGGGCATAGATTCTCATGAGCCCCTGCATTGCAGGGGGTCATGAGAATCTATGCCTCGTGCTACTCCTTTGCTTAACCCTCTGACAGCCAGCTGACGTGGACTGCGTTTCTGCAGTCTTCGCTAACTCAACACCATAGAGCCTAAACCACCCTAGTCACATTGGCTCGTCATGCCAGCAAGAGACATAGATCCTCATGAGCCCCCGCGAGAGCGGGGGCTCATGAGGATCTGTGCCTCTTGTGGTTAGGCCGTGTTCACCTTTTTTCTGCAGTTACCGTCAATTCAACGCCAAAAAATAAAAAAGCAAAACCATCCCAGCAACATGGATTCAGAGTGGCGTCAGCAAGAGGGCATAGATCCTCATGAGCCCCTACGACAGCGGGGGCTCATGAGGATCTACGCCTCTTGCAGTCAGGTCGTGTTCACTTCTTCTCGGCTGTCACGGGGTTAACAACAACAACAACTCACTGCAAAAAGACTCCGACACGACACTGACGCCCTTACCTGCCGGTCCTCCCCGCTAAGACGCCTGGCTGCTTCTGCGAGTATGCGCCACGTCCCTAGTGTCACCCCAGTCTGCATCACTCAAGTCGAAAACTTTCATTCCCCCTTGATACGGCGAGCACGATTCGACCGGGCCGCGCAGCTCGCAACTGAAGTACACACCGTCGATAAATCGCCGTCTCTTCCCACGATTCTGACATTTGGGTCTTCGTTGGAAGCGAAGGAAGAGGGGGGAAAAAATCAATTTTTGGGCATTACAAAGACTATTTCTGTTGCTAGTGTAGGCTTTATTTTCTCGCAATGGAAGCCAGAACGCCAAAGGCAAAATGTAGGATTTTACAGACGGCTGAGCAGATTTTTTTTTTTTTTTTTTTTTTTTTTTGGGGGGGGGGGTATCAGTCTTCGATTGGGTGACTTACGGCTATTCGCCGTAAGATCCAAAATCACAGACCCGCCCGCTGACAATTTCTATTCAGTCCATCGTTCACACAAAAGCGCCAAATTCTCCTGCAGGCAACACAGCCGGACACGGCAGTTCAAGGGTGGTGTCGAATTAGCTACGTACAGTCATCTAAGTGACGGTCTTTAAAGACAGGGTGCTCTCTCAAAAGACGGTCGCTGAGAACAGGTTTTACTGTGCGTAGTATACGAAATTCTTCAAATAGTCTAAAGACATACGTGTCTTACAACGGTATTAACTCATTCAACCCCACGGCCGTATTTCTCACATTTTGGAGGCGTCATCGAATGACTATGCACCAGCTGCAGGAGATGGATCGACCACGATAATTCAAGGGCAGTGCCAGATTAGTTTGGAGCCGACAGGTGCCAAGCTAATCTGGCACTACCCTTGAATTATCATGGTCGTCCCATCTCCTGCTGTAGTGCGTCAGGGCTGAATGGGTCAACTATAAAAGCCGATACAGTAACAACGGATATCAATAACAAAAATCGAGATGAACTTAGGTTTACCAAATGTGTTTGTTGGTATATCCGGAGTTTGTTATAAGCGATGTAAATGAAATAGAAAATATGCAGTGGGGACCTCTGAGATAGTATTGTGACATACCACATTATAAAAGTACCATTACACATAAATCTGAAGACACATTTCAGCACCATTTGTGTTTGCTACGCCTTGTCAAAGCACCTAATGAACTTTAACAGCAGTTCCGACACGCAGCCAGCAAAAGCTCACGCGTAATCGCAATTATTTATTTTGTGCTGCTGTTAGCCTGTCAATCTATTTTTAGCTGTTTCTCGTACTGAAAGCGTTGCATTTGTAGAACGGTGTGGAGTTATTGCCAGGTTACTTGATATAAAGTCGTGTGCTGAACTGGATTGTGCTGTTTCTAAATGAACTGTAACTAGTGTAGCATTTCGTGACCATCTGTTACAGAAGGGTGTCTTTAACAGTTACAGCGGTAGTGGGCCTTTAAAAAAATATGTACCTGACTTTATTATAAGCTTGTCATAAGCAAAGGAATTAAATTACACAGAAAAAAAAATGTACTCAGGATCACTGAAAACGTATTAGTACACTGACGAGCAAAATAAATGTGATTCCAAAAATGTCGCATTTCTGTTGCTCCTCTGTCAGTATATACCCGACTTTTGTCCAAAGATATCCACGTGTACTGCAGAAACAATTTAGCCCTTATCATTCGGAATACACCAGTGTGTGAAATAAGTCTGACTAAAATAGTTCTAGAGGCGCCAAGCTATTCTGGCCCCACCCTAGAGCTTGAACTAAAGGCATTGGTCTGTATCCTTATCTGTAAGTGCTATAATGGCAGTGCACAAATTTGAAGCTTTTAGCCTCAGTATGATGATATGGGTTAAACAGTTTTCAAATGTGCGTCTGTGGCCTTCGCAAAAACGTGAAACGAGAACCGTCTGCACGAGGCACGGATCCTCATGAGCCCCCGCAACTGCGGGGGCTCATGAGTTTCTTTGCCTCTTGCTGACCCTATGCATATATCCGTGTTCCTTGGAAAATAATTTTTAAAAAAAAAAAACTATGCCGCGTTCAGTTCCATCTGCTTTCAGATATATATATAATGTTGTGTCCAATGCAGCGAAGGGGTTAACGCCGATAACCAATGTGCCCCCATTGGCAACCAGTGAGTTAGTTAGTTATTTGGGTTTAACGCCGAGCGGGCGACTAAGGTCATCTGACTCCGGGATGGGTAAAAATCTGGCCAGCCAGACTACAAGAAAGGTCTGAAGACAAGATGTAATATATCTTTAAAACGTTGCATGCAAAAAACGCGCACAGGTCTTTAAAAGTTACGTCTACGGATTCTCAAAAAGGTCAAAATAATAAAATTCACATAGTCTGTGAGGAAGCCAGTCAGGAAATTAGCGAGCACTAGACATGGCCGGTTTTAATGTGTCTGCCCCGCAGAGTTGTGATTTACAGCCGTCAGCAGGACATTAAAAGCCTCCGAGACATTACTGGCAGATCGTTAAAAGTACAAATAATTGAGATTTCCGGCTAAAAACCTCTGGAAACAGCTGTCGACAGCAGATTTATGTCAACAATGCACGAAGCGCTTCACTGTGAGCCATTTCCAACGCCAAAAGCAGGCGATTAATCAACTGTGATAGCTTGCAGTAGCAACTGCTTGTTTGTTTCGGCGCCAATCGATCATGACAGCTCAAGTATAGTCAGTGTATGGTGATCTCGGCACCTATCCACAGTGATAGCTGAAGATAATCAGTGCCTGTCTCGGCACATCTCAAGGAGGCGGGTTATGCACTAAAATCGTGATGCGTGTTTGGCGTTTGCGGGCTCTCGTGATCTGCGATTGCATTTGCATCAATATCCTTGTAATCCGCGAAAAAGATGGTATTATTCATGAAAAAAAAATTCGGGCGGACCGTCGGGGGTTCTTTCTCCGGGTACTCCGGTTCTTCCACCCCCTCCACTTTGGTACCGGTTTCAGGCCACCTAATAAATTTCAAATACAAGCGATCAAAATTTCCGAAAACTCAGTAGCTGAGCTGACCCTTCGCACCACGTGAATGTCCTGTGTCTGTCTTGTACTATGTTTGTCTTCAGAGTGAATGCGTGTGTCACGTGAGCGTGCGTGTTGGGTGCAGTTCGCGGCGCTTTGAGCCGATTCGCCGAATCGGGAAAACGCGCCTATATAATAACCATTATTATTATTATTATTATTAAATGTGAAAGCCAAAATAATAATGATCTTTGTGATTCTTGAGGACGTCCTGGTTATATCCTGAAACGTGTAATGTCTATTTCAACACTGTTAACCCATTTAGCCCCGGGACCCTGCAGCAGGAGATGGATTGATCATGATAATTCAAGGGTAGTGCTAGATGAGCTTGGCGCCTTCAGGTGCCAAGCTCATCTAGCACTACCCTTGAATTGTCATGATCAATCCATCCCCTACAACTGGTACATAGTCGTTAGACAACACCTCCAAAAGTGTAGAAATGTAACCGCGGGGATATGATGTTTAATTTTACTCTGACCCCCTCCCCCCCTACACACACATATTCCCCTGCCGTTTGATTTATTCTGCCCGACCAGTTGAAAAACATGATCACCCCCCCCCCCCTCCCTTCCCCTGGTTGTTTAAGCCGAAAAGAGGTTCTCAAGTAGAAACTTCTTCCTCCACCACCTCTTTGCGTCGTGAAACGTAAGCTATCAAGATCGGTAGATGACAAAATCCAGACTAAAAAGGTCACTGCCAAGCGTGTAAAATGCCAAGTACCCAACGGAGAAAGAAACACGCTTAGAAAAGACATAACAGCACGAGTTATTAATATTTCGGGTAAATTTTAATACCCTTTTTCAAAATAGACAAACAAACCAATACAGAGATCAGTCGCTACTTATCTTCATTTATCGCAGAAGACAACATTAAATAAAAGAGTTGCCACATTCCTTCTGAGATAAATGAAGATAAGTAGCGACTGATCTCTCTATTTGTTTGATTGTCTATTTTGAAAAAGGGTATTTACCCAATTTTTTTGTTTGTTTGTTTGTTTGTTTTTGTTGCTGCTCCAAGTTTCCTTTGTCGACCTCAGAGGTCTTCGTCTCACGCCGCTCATCCCCATCAACCCCAGTGTGCTCACCCAGGCCCTCTAGTTGTTCCAGCCAGACTCCCGGCTCCGGTAGTAGGGGACTCCCTCCGGAGGAAACTCCGCACTGCTGCCGAGCCACTTCGGTGATGTATAGTGTGGCCTTCAGGTGACCACACCTACTATCTCCCCTACATACGACATTGTTTGCTAGTCGCGGAGTGGACGAGTGGGAGCTCCCCCCCCAGAGGTGGCGAGTCAACCACTACGTCCTTCCACGCAGTTTGGCCGAAGACAACCGCGCACCTAGAGCTCCTGGAGGATTGATTGATTGTACATTGCTTAACGTCCCGACAGCAACAAGGCTTTCTCAGGACGTGCCTGCACTGCTTGTGAAAAAAAAAACAAAAAAAAACAGAATATTGAATGTATGTCGCCAGCCGGTCAAATACGTTAAATAAACCTAACACATGGGGTCTAAATAAAGCTAAGACCATTTAGCAACACGCATCCAATATCAAGAGGTACAGGCAGTGCAGACAGTAGGGAGAGTTTTAAAAAGGCAAATACAGGTGAATGGACAAAGGGTAGACAGAAACATATGCCCCAGAATAGAGAGAAAAACCCACCCTGTGGGGCTGACCAGGGTGACCCTGGGAACTAAAAAATACCTAACCCCACCCAAGTCCCCCAGGGCAGACCCGGGTGGGGGAGCTCCTGGAGGACTGGGCCGAGGTCACCATGAGACGGAGACTTGAGGGATCAGAAACCTGGACCAGCATTTTTCACTTTGCATGATGATGAGGATGATATGATGATGCCATGGTGGTCCATGTGGTTAGGGACTGCGTGACAGGGCCGCATTCTACGCTTCCTGTCATAAATATTCTGGTGTTAACCAGGCCCGGGACTTGCGGACACCTGCGATGCCAGCCGTGTAATCATTCACACCATGCGATGCGTCATAACCCGGGTAGCACCACCAAAGTCGCACCCGTGAAGTGGGCGAGTCTCGGCTGCGTGGCATTAGCCTTCCCACTGGCTCCATAGCACACCCGCTCTGGGTAGGAGCCGACCCAGGTAGGAAAAATCCCACTTGATTCGGCTGGGATTCGAACTCGAACCTCCCGGCCGCCAGTCCGACACGCTAACCAATGCGCTACGGAGACCGGTATTTACCCGAAATATTAATAAATTGTGTTGTAACTGTCTTTTCTAAGCGTGTTTCTTTCTCCGTTGGGTACTTCCCTTCTTCTCGGTAGATGACAGATAATCAGGCACCGACTACTCCTGAGCTGTCAAGATCGATTCAACTTCAGCTGTCAAAAAAAAAAAAAAAAATAACAAAACAAACAACAACAAAAAACACGCAGACAGCAGCTATGGAGACGAAACTGACTGACCATGACTTCATGGCAGTTAAATATATACACGAGTACAGTACTGCCGCAGAAGCTGTCAAACCGTGCGGAACAACGTGATTGTCTGATACGATATTGATTTACCATTTCTCGGCCGCTTCATCTGAGAATAAAACACAGAGTGCTGTCAGAGAAAACAACGCATATATACTCATTCGAGACGTGCCGCCTCCGGATACGCGGCATAAGCCGCGTATCCGGAGGCGGCACGTCTCGAATGAGTTAATACAAATAATAGTCGACAGCAGCATGTCAAACATACGTGCACAGTTTGCAGTCGAGCCAACCGTTCGAAATATGGATGCGTTGCAATAAACTAAGGCATGTCGCAAAAGCGGTATGCCACAGACAAAGTTAACCCAAATGATTAAAAGACACGCTGAGTTGCTAAATCAGATGAGGAAACCTAGGCATTTCTGAAATAAGCAAGACATACTGCGGACGCCTCTTGCTGTTGCTAAGTGACCGTATTGAATCCATGTATCTGCCAAGTGCGGATCAGTTACCTCCGGCGAGGAGGGGTGGGGGAGGGGCGATCCAACTTTTTGTATGGGATCTTTAACCTCACACAAAAGCAGGGGCGGATCAGTTACCTCGGAAGAGGGGGAGGGGGATGTTCCAACTTTTTGTTTGGGACCACCTGATACAAAAAGCCTCTCCGACCTTGCTTCCAGGGGCCGAAAAATCGAAAAGCGGAGGGGGGGGGGGGGGTAGGGAGACAGAGAAGCCGCGAGTGTGATAAGACTCATCACTTGCCACCAAAATATCAAGCAACGGGGAGGAGGAGGGGGTTCCAAATACCACAAAAAAAGACTTTGTTGTAGCATTTAAAAAAATTTGGGTCGGAGGGGAAACTTCTGGAACCCCACCCCCCACCCCAGATCCGCCCCTGGAAAGGCCACCAGAGCCAGACGTTGCTTCCCCAACGGCCGAAAATCTGAAAAGTCCCCCCCCCCCCCCCCCCCCCCCCACCTTTCCCTCCCTTCCCGGGAGATTTGCTCCTGACTCCAACATTTACACACTACACAACAAAGACAGATAGTCTAAACGTGAATGTTCAAGAGAAAAATAGTCTGGTTATGGAAAGTAACCAAATCGGCCACAAACCACATTCTGCCTGTCCATTTCAAGCTGCATACAACTGACCAAAGCACACACACACACCATCACACACACAGACTGGGAAAGATCAGGATCCCACTGGAACGTGTAACAGAAAAATGTCATTCTTCAAAGGAAGGATTGAAAGAGCTAAAACTGGCTATGGCATACATCAAACACGTATGGCGCGTGACCGAGTGGGGAGTGAAACTGCAACTGGGTGGGGCGAGGTGGGGTGGCGTGAATGTGGGGTGGGGAAAGAGGAATTAGCTTATCAGACTGTAGACGTGTGCCCCTACAGGCAAACATGCACTAACTCCGTCTCAGACAAGATTCCCTCAAGGAGCCCGTCTCCTAGCCTCTCGTCCCTCTTAACAAATCTACTGGCGCCCAAATCAATCACTCATATCCAGCGCGCAAAAGATAATTAGGCCGCGTCGGCCGCAGTTGGTCCGCGCAACCGTTCGCGGGCCCAATGCGGCCGATGTCGGCCCGACGACCTTATATTTACTTGGCACAGACCACCACTACTCTCTGTCTGCTACAACCATCAGCTCCTTCAATGCTAACAGTAACACTAGCAGTATGAATATTAATGCTAGTTCTTGCTTGTTCAAGGGCCGTGCCTGACTAGCTTGGCGCCTTGACAGGCGCCAAGCTAATCAGGCACGGTCCTTGAGCTGTTATATCACATTCGACCCTGCTTCCTGAAGTAGTAAACTGTAATGCGTTGTGCGTGACACTGCGGATAGGCGCCCAACTAATCCGACACGGCTCTTTCGCTGTATGATCGATCTGGTCTACCGTTGATCGAATGGAGAAATGTATACAGTATCAGGGCTTAGCAATGGTACGGCATACAAAATGTATACACGCAATTGATCATCGACTAGTGGCGCGTTGTGCTTAGGACTGATAACTGACAGGAAAGGTACGCTGATTCCATCCGCCTTCCTCGACTAGTGGCACGTCGTGCTTCATAACGAGAACTGATGAAAAAAAACACATTCGATCCATCTCCCTCAACTAGTGATACATCGTGCTTAACCCTTTTAGCCCCGGATCCCTACAGCAGGAGATGGCTTGACCATGATAAATCAAGGGTGGTGCCAGATTAGCTTGGCGCCTGAAGGCGTAGAAGAAGCTAATCTGGCATTACCCTTGAATTATCATGGTCAGTCGTTAGGAATAACACAGTCGTCAGGAATTACACACTCGTTAGGCAACACCTCCAAAATTTGAGAAATGGGACCCTGGGGCTAAAAGGCTTAACTCATTGTACCCCAAGACCCGCCACATTTTGCCGTTGTCCTCTGACGACTGCATTGCAGTGCAGGACACAGATCGACCATGATAGTTCAAGGGCGATGCCAGAATAGCTTGGCGCCCTTAGGCGCCAAGCTATTCTGGCATCGCCCTTGAACTATCATGCTCGATCCATATCTTGCTGTGGTGTGTCCGGGGGTAGAATGAGCTAACAGTGATGACACACTCAGGGAAAAAGCACAATTCGACACATCTTCGTCGACTAGTACAACGCCATGCTGATAACAAACTACAGTCTACCCCGCTGATAGGTGGGATATAATATGGCAACGCTTTTTCAGCAGTTCCCGACAGCATTGTTTAGATGTCAACTCATTCGAGACGTACCGCCTACGGATACGCGGCGATTCGCCGCGTATCCGTGGGCGGCACGTCTCGAATGAGTTAACTGCTTCTCCTCTAACAAACTTCGGATAATTAACAAAAAAACAAAAAAATGGGTCCCCTGGGGACTCGTTATATCAAAGGATTACTTTACATGAGTATAAATACAGTAATATACAGATATAACAAATCGCTAGAGGACACATCATATTTTTCTTGTTGTTATGTCGGAAGTTTGCTATAAGCGAAGTAATTTACATAGAAAGGGAGCTGTCGGGACCTCAAAGTGTTGGTATATCCGACTTTTGTTATGGCCGACCTTGCAATAAGCGGAGTAGACATTATACGCGTATTTGATCTTCCTCGCATTTCATCCACCTTCCTCGGCTAATAATAAATAATGCGCCTTCCATCACACTGATAACAGTCTCTTAACACATTCCACACCAGGACCGAAATTCCTAAATTTTGAAGTTGCCTTCTGAAGGACTGTATTACTATTTTAGAGACAGATAGAGCATGATAGTTCAAGGGGGATGCCAGAATAGCTTGGCGCCTATGGGCGCCAAGCTATTCTGGCACCCCCCTTGAACTATCATGCTCGATCCATGTCTTGCTGTGGTGTGTCGGGGCTGAGTGAGCTTTTTAAATATTAAAAATAATGAATGGTGGCTGCATCTGCAAATGAAACAACTTCGGTACGAGTCCGAATTAGCTCAGGCGGTTAAGCGTCGGAGCAGGAGAGCGAGGGAAATCGCCGGGTGGTGAAATCCCCGTCCCAGCCCCGGTAGCTGGACTCGCAATCCTGGGGGAAAAAGACGGGCTTGCTCAATAGCGTCCGTTTAAAGGTCCTGGTAAATCAAAGTGGCACAGTTGGAGTGCGCCTGAGTTGATCAGGGTTCAGGTCGTATTCCATAGGTAATCATAGACTTCCCTGCCCCCCATAACCCGCCAGTCAGGGCCGTCCATTATCACTTCGTTGCCGTGGACGTTAAATCCGAACTAACCAACCAACCCACCAACTTTGGAACGCGGTGAAATGCGGTGTCTCCAACTCTTGGCTTGACTTCGCAAACGAAGATTTTATAGGAGTTGCCCACGACGTCTGCAGGCTTGTTCGTGGCTGCGGAGGCCAATCCGAGACAGGCAGGTTCGACCGCAGTGGCTGCAGGGGAAGGTATGGCCAGGGTTCTGAGCTGCGGCATCTGTTTTTTCTCCTGAGCCGCTTGTCCTTAAGGCTAGCTCTGTGAGAGTCCTCAAAGGAGACAGCTGCCTTGTAAATGGTGGAGCGCCAGGTGTCACGGTCCGCAGCAAGCGAAGACCACTGGTGGTGGTCGATTTGGCAGGCACTAAGTGACTTCTTGAGATAGTCTTTGTATCTCTTCTTTGGTGCCCCTCTGTCACGGTGTCCAGTAGCAAGCTCGCCGAACAGGGTGATCTTTGGTAGGCGATGATCCTCCATCCTGGAGACATGCCCCGCCCAGCGGAGCTGTGTCCGCAGCAGCAAAGCGGTGTCTCCAACACTGCACGTTTTAAGCACCAGGCTTGTTCAGCTCAGCCCGGACCCATATTCTTTAGCAAACACTTGGGACTTATTCCTCGGTTGCAGGACGAAGCGCATTCATGCGCAAGACACTAAGCAAGATGTTCCGCGTTAGCGGAGCACCTTGCTTAGTGGCACGCGCATGACTAAGCTCAGTCGTGCAACTGAATCCGGTAGCACGAAAAAGCGAAATCCGGAGCACTTTGCTTATTGGCGCGCGCAGGATTAAGGTTGCTCGTGCAACCGGCCCTAAGGAAATGAAAGAGCTAAGTTTGGCGTCGAAAGCCAGTGGCTCCATAATCCCCCCACCCCCCACCCCCCTCTTTTTCCGTTTTAGAATCCGGTTTGTCCATCTCTGTCCCCGTACCCGTCTATTCCTGACCGCCTTGGTCCCACCACTCTTGATTAGACGCTAGAGCCGCCTATTTATAGCACTAAACGCAATCCTCTGGAAAATGGGAATGGAACAGCCGGTGTTGGAAGGAATGGACACAAAACTGAAAAAAAAAAAAAAAAAAGTGTAACGCTGTCCCTAGCAGCGCAAATGTGTGGGTTTTTGTTGTTGGTGGTGGTGTTTTTCCTCGAAGATAGTGCTACATTAGCGTAACGCTTGGAAAGGCGTCGCGCTAATCAGGCACTATCCTCGAGCTGACGTATTGATCTGATCGCGGTATCTGCCGTGAAAAGCCAGTGTGTCCATTTTTAAGAAAAGCGACATTTTCATTGAAATAACAATGACAATCTCGCTTTTGGTCAAAATGGACATGCTGGCTTCTTGAGAAACGCTAGATTTGACATGTTTTAAATCAGACTACATCTCGGCCGGCATGTTCGAAGCGACGGCGGATAGCTGTCTGAAAAAGCGACGGCGGATAGCTGTCTGAATACATCCGCCTAGATATTAAGTCATTCGTCTTATGCCGCGTTTCCGGAGGCGGCACGTCTCGAATGAGCAAAAGACTGCTATTTTCATTCGGGCAAATAAAGAAATCGTTATGTTAGGTCAGGTCGCTCAAACTGAAGACGTTTGGGCAGATTACGGGGCGGGGGGAGGGGATGGGGGGGGGGGGAGGTGGGAGCGACAGATTCCATACCAAATAAATTGGCCTGCTGCAGCGTGCACACATTGTTGGTAATTTCAAGAACTGGAAAAGCGTTTAATTAACACATTCTACCCGAGGACCGAAATCCCCAATTTTTTTAAAGTTGTCCTCTAAAGGACTGTATTACAATTCTAGAGACAGATCGAGCGTGACAGTTCAAGGGTGGTGCCAGAATAGCTTGGCGCCTATGGGCGCCAAGCTATTCTGGCACGACCTTGAACTATCATGCTCCGGCGATCAATGTCTTTTTGTGGCGTGTCAGGGCTGAATGAGTTAATCATTAGCCCCGAAAACTGATTTGAGGCAGCTGCAGCTGGTTTTGCTCCAATCTGCACATCAGACGTTATGCGAAACCTGAGAAGCATCTCCAGCAAAACAGGGGCAAGGGGAATCACACAGTGGATCGCCTTTGGAGCAGAGGTGTGGGGAAAGGCGGCCGGCGTTGGGCTCGAAAGGACCTGAGAGATCCGTAGTGAACCAGACCAATATTGGGCACGATATCGGGAGGAACTCTGCAGAGACTTCTTACTGGTCGGGTGGAGCGCGTATGGGCCTTTCTCAGAGATCCCATCATGACCGAACTGACCTGAACTATGTTTTTTTCTTAACCCTTTTAGCCCCAACACCCTTCAGCGGGAGACTGATTGACCATGATAATTCAAGGGTAGTGCCAGATTAGCTTATCGCCTTCACCTCCTGCAACTGGTACATGGTCGTTAAGTGACACTTCCAAAATCAAGTTTGGGAAATGCACCCGCGGGGCTTAAAGGGTTAAACCCCACAGCCGGAAGGTTACGATTTTACGGTGCCCGTGAAGCTCTACTACAATGACCCTTCTCATAGTCCCTGCCATCACCAACAACCCCACCCCCGCCCCCCTTCCAAAAACACACAAATACATCCTCTCTCCACAAAGAGCTGCCAGAAAGGACGGTAAGCCAAAACGTAATACAGCAGAAGGATCTTCGAGTAAGCATAGCACACTGGTTGGCTCCCTCGATCCGTTCCCGCTGACTAACGGGAGCGAATCGAGGGAGCCAACCAGTATGTAAGCAGAGCGGTTCACAGACTTTGACAGGAAGCTGGCCTACTTCGTAAACCCAGATTTCGTCTATTTGTACACCAAGTACTATGGCAGATTTGTTCTCCAGTGACCCACTCCTTCCGAAGACAGAACTCAAACTCAAATGGTGCTAGCGTAAGATATAGCGCCTCAAGAGCCTCCGCTTCTCGTTACATGGGCTCATGAGGATCTGTGCCTATTGCAGATAGCTGGCGTTTCCTCTGGTAGCGACACTACACGACGAAAATAATGTTTTTATACATTCCGAAAAAAAAATAGCAGAGGCTTATACATCCTTATATTTTTGTCGCCTTAGGGCAGAACGAAAAAAAAACAGAATTGCTGAACAGCCCTGCTTAGCATACCGTGACATTTCCAAAAATCGATATCTGTGAGACAGTGCTAGAGTGAACCCATGCCATCTGCAAGACGCACAGATCCTCACAAGACCCCGCAGGTAGCGGGGGCTCATGAGGATCTATTTGTCTTGCCAAGACCATTCGCCTTGTAGGTCTTTAGGTGGCAGGGTCCAATCTGGGTGGAGTCTGCAATGGCCGATGCTAGCGGCCGTCGTGAAACAACATAGTAGTTGTCAGTGTTTCTTCGACTTCCTCAACCTGTTGAACGCTGATGCACATGTATGTAATAATAAATACAATGTATGTAAAAGGCTGACTAGTAAAGGGTATTTGTCACTTTAACTCATTTTACCTCAGACACACTACAGCAAGATATGGATCAACCATGATAGTTCAAGGGTGAAGCCAGAATAGCTAGCTTGGGTGCTATCATGGTCGATCTGTGTCCTGCACTGCAATGCAGTCTTCAGAGGACAGCGGCAACTTTTGGGGATTTCGGTCTTGGGGTACAATCCGTTAATTCGTTCACTATGTTTCTATAAATCTTCTTCCATGCTTCAGCACCAAAAAGCCCTAGCTGTACCGGTAACATGGATTTCAAAGTGGTGTCAGCAAGAGGTATAAATCCTCATGACCCCCTGTAAATGCGGGGGGGGGGGGGGGGGGGGGGGGGGGGGGGGAGGGGCGTCATGAGGATCTATACCTCTTGCTGACACCACTTGCAGTGTTCAAATTTTCTCGGCACTGATCGGGTTAATGTTTAGATCTGACTCCATAACATCCTGCGTTCCTAAACAGTTACACCTTTACACCTATAAATGTCACTCCGTATGGATCTGATGAACAATCCGTGCCAATCTACCAATCTCGGTAACTCAGCAGGAGGCGAAGAGCATCTACAGGGGCTCATGTCAATCTACGTCTCCTGCATGACTCAGATCAGGGTCTGGGAAAACGTAAAGTCTCTGTTAGCTGGAGCGAGTTCTGTTACAGACTGACCAAACAAATAAGTGATTTTTTTTTTTTTTACAAAATGGAGAGGGACAAAGAGAGGATGGCTCCAAACTGCAGATGCATGCAGAGAGGTCCACCATTGATTTTACTCGTCTTCCTCGCCCACTGTTCTCCTTAGGCTGGAATGCAGTTATTAATCTATTTTATCGATATACTGTTGTTTGAAATATATTTGACTATTAGAGTTCAAGGGTGGTGCCAGAATAGCTTGGCGCTTGAGGCGCCAAGCTATTCTGGCATCACCCTTGAACTAAATTGGTTGATCCATCCTGTAGTCTGTAATGTAGCCTTCAAACTCATAGGACAATAAGCATCAGGATGTAGTGGGTTAAATGCAACAAATGTAAAAGCTCTCTCTCTCTCTCTCCCCTGAACACACAGTCATACACTACAAACAGTGTATATTACATGCAGTCAATCAGTTTCCACTAATTATTATGCTTTGCTCTAGCCGCCTTACTCTTCCCCAAAAATCTATACCTCACAAAATCTTTGAATAATACTTTTTGAGAGATCATCTATATACATTGTACAACTATTATTTGTTGGGACGGAGAGAACTGTAAACACACAACTGCACAATACCCATGTGCACACATATCTCAACAAAATAGAGATAAACATGCTGTTCTTCCAAATTTGTGAAGATGTGATTGATTGATTGATTGTACATTGCTTAACGTCCCGACAGCAACAAGGCTTTCTCAGGACGTGCCTGCACTGCTTGTGGGAAAAAAAAAAAAAAAAAAAAAAAAAAAAAAAAAAGAACATTGAATGTATGTCGCCAGCCGGTCAAATACGTTAAATAAACCTAACACATGGGGTCTAAATAAAGCTAAGACCATTTAGCAACACACATCCAATATCAAGAGCTACAGGCAGTGCAGACAGTAGGGAGAGTTTTAAAAAGGCAAATACAGGTGAATGGACAAAGGGTAGACAGAAACACATGCCCCAGAATAGAGAGAAAAACCCACCCTGTGGGGCTGACCAGGGTGACCCTGGGAACTAAAAAATACCTAACCCCACCCAAGTCCCCCAGGGCAGACCCGGGTGGGGTTTGTGAAGATGTGAAGGTAGCAAAGGAACTGTAACAAATAACATGCGAGACAATAGGCATTACTCATCAAAAGTGTTCCCCATCATGTTTGTATGCTGTTTTGTGATGACATATAATTTCCACGGAAGACAGCATCTCAAAAGTGAAGTCTGACCACCGGGAAGTTTATTTCCACGGATACAGTTCAGCACACTAACACTCTTGACTGTCCGCAAAGGTTTTTGTCAGGATGATTCCTATAGAAATCATAGCTACAGAAACAGCTACCGACAACCAAAGGACTAACGAGTATGTCAATGCCACTTATGGACATCCTGCCAACCCCTGCTACGGCTGGTCCATGCACCGATAGAGAACATTTAACCCTTTGGGTGCCCGCAGCGTTTTTTGTCGTGACAATTCCTGCAGGAATCCTCGTGAGAAAAACCACTACCAACAGCCAAAGTGTAAAGCTACGCTTCCATAAGCACGAATCTGACTACGAATACGATACGAACCGGATGCGGTGATACAATTTTCCCTTAAAAAACTGCGTTATTTTCGTTCGAAGCCGGATGCGAATTCGTGTCTGCATCGGGCAGATGGAAACACACAAACATTAAAAGGACTCAAATGAACCTTCCTGTTTCATACCCGCTTTGGATTCGGATTGTGTTCATATCAGATTCGTGTATATAGGTAGGCACCTTTACCCTGCTGTCGACCCCTTCACTTCCAGAACACAGTGAACAATGCGTTAAGAGCATAATTAATTTGGAGGTTAAGCGCTATATAAATGTACATTATTAACAATGCCCAACTGCAAGAGGCTTTATGAGCCCCCCACAGTTGTGGGGCCTCTTGCTGAGCCCCACTTTGAATAACATGTTCCTTGACGGCTGCAGACATTAAAAAAATGAAGATTTCTGAAACCCCAATCTGCAACGCCTAGCAGCAAAGGGGTAAATCACTACTGTCAAACAATGTTAAACTGACACTCATTCTTACTAAACTTTAGATCCCTCAACCAGCACAGTCCATGTTTTACAGCATAAGAGACATCTAGATCCATATCAGACACAGCTGCATTGTTCACTGCAGACTAAAATCTGTAAGCAGCTAAAAATGTGTAGTTGTTGTTGCTTTGGCCATCCGTATGGTTCAATCACATTATGAGTGCAATCACCCATAGTGAGAGAATATATTTAGTGAGAGGGTTTGTAATGACAATGCCAACATTTCCATAATCAGTTCAACAGTTCAAAGGGGTGAGTGTGCCTGTGGCGTTGGGGAATGGTGGAGGAGATGGCAGTCCATGAAGCAGTTTTCTGCTTATTAACGCATTTAGACCTGGGACCCTGCAGTAGGAGATGGATTGATCATGATAATTCAAGGGTAGTGCCAGATGAGCTTGGCGCCTTGAATTATCATGATCAATCCATCTCCTACTCGTTAGACGTCTCCAAAAGTTTGGAAATATGGCCGGGGGTTAAGAGGGCGAAGCAACACTCACTAAATTTCACTTCTACTAAGGCTACGTTCTACTGATACTTATCTGTTAAACTTACAGTGCAAATGGGTATTAACACATTACATCGTGAGGCTGAGTTTTTTGAAAATTAGCTTACTGTCCTATGAAGGCTACATTACAGATTGGGAGATAGATCAACTATTTTACTTACTTCAAGGCATGGGTGGGACCGAAAAAAAAGTTCAATCCTGAAGCAAGGGTCTTGGGGCACTTAAAATTTTTTTTTTTTTTTTTTTTTTTTAAATCCGGAAATCCTGCTGTAGCTGGAAAAGTCCCACCCATGGTTCAAGGGCGGTGCCAGAACAGCTTGACACCTGAGGCGCCAAGCTATACTGGCACCACCCTTGAAGTATTAAGGTGTATGAAAAGGGTCAATTAGCACTACCACCACCACCACCCCCTCCCCCCCCCCCCCCCCCCCCCCTATTTATCACCGGCAGCTATCCTGCACCACCAATTGTGTGTGCACGCTGTACCTGTATTTATCTGCACAATTTGCATGCAAGAACAGACTAGTTAACCCATCAAGCTCTGAGGTCGAAATTATCAAATGCTGGAGATATCCTCTGAGGGTTACATCACAGTTCTGAGGACAGAATGACCACGATAGTTCAACTTCAAGGGCTTTGTCAGGACAGCTTGGCACCTGTAGCAAAATGTTGCTTAGTACCAGACAATAGATGACACAGAACAAAAACAGGCCACAGGAAAATGGATGTTCCCAAAGGGGAACATTGAACCCATTTGCAGTAGGCATAGCCTCTCATAACCTTTGTAGCTGCAGGGGCCCATGAGAACATATGTATGCCACTTGCTGAGGCTGGTACTCTACATGTATTTGTCAGGCATGGAAATTGCCAAAGCAAAAATCATCTGAAACTAGGGGGGTCCGGGGGCATGCCTGCGCGGAAAAAAAACAAGCGATGAAAATCTGTGCAGTCTGAGCATATTTTTTGAGGAATGTGAAATTATTTTCAACGGAAATCCGCAGATCCGAGAACAATTCCCATGCCTGATTTGTAGGTCTGATGTACAACACTGAATACACTGACAACATTGCTGTACAACAGTAGCAATTTCACAGGGTGGATTGGATAACACTTTGTGTGTAGCACAGTCACATAGACAACAGGAAAGGTTGGAACACTTACCGTATCAGTCATACTGATGCTGACGGGGTCAATTTTGCAATATTTCAGCATAAATCTACCCGGCACATATCTATGCAGCAAAAATCTACCTTGCAATATTCCACCCAAGTGCAAATACGCCCAGTGTAGATATGAGCTGCTGCTATCTGATTCCTCAGTCGAGCGGATTCAACTCGGTTTGGATTAATGCTAGGTGTACTTGTATTGGGTAGCTTTACAATGACTAAAAATGTTTAATTTAGATTTCAATGGCTATCTTTACAATTAATTAAACCCTTTTAGCTCCAGGACCCTGCAGCAGGTGATGGATTGATCATGATAATTCAAGGGTAGTGTCAGATGAGCTTGGCGCCTGAAGGTGCCAAGCTCATCTGGCACTACCCTTGAATTATCATGATCAAGCCATCTCCTACAACTGGTACATAGTCGTTAGGCAACACCTCCAAAATTTGAGAAATGGGACCTTGGGGCTAAAAGGGTTAATGCTAAAGCTAGCCACTGCAGCTATGTATAACAAATAAACTGTAGCTGGAATCGCATTAGCACAAATTTACACTGAGAAAATCCATGCCCAGAGGATTCGCGCTGTGCAGATTTTTGTTCATGAATAGATTCATGCTTCATAGAATTCTGCCTAAACTTAAAGACAGTGAAGCTGACCCATCAGCCATACTAGAACTAGGATTTACCAACATGTTAAAGTTTTAGCTGACGGTAGCATAAAAAAAAACAAATTCTATAATTCCCTTGATGATTCCTGGAGAAATCATCATGAAAAAAAAATGCTAAAGATGGCCAAAGGGTTCTGTATTGGTCTTTATCATATTGATTCCTGAAGGAATCATTCTGACAAAAAAAAAAAAAAACTGTTACCAACAGCCAAAGACTTTGAAAGAGTTAACATATTCAGCCTTGATGCACTACAGTACAATAAGAGGATCAACCATATGATTGATAGTTCAGAGATCATGGTAGTCTGGTCAGGATTTTTTTCTTTCTCAACCCTTTTCATCCTGATACACCCACTGCTTAAATTTAATTTGACTCTGATAGTTCAAGGGTGGTGCCACAACAATTTGGCGCCTGAGGTGCCAAGCTATTCTGGAATCACCCATCAACCAAAATGCTTGATCTGCCTCCTGATCTGTATTGTAGCCTTCACTGTGACAGGACAATAAAAACATTTTATTCAAAATCAGCTTCAAGATTTAACTCATTCTACCCCAACACCGAAATCCCCAAATTTTGTCGTTGTCCTCTGAAGACTGCATTGCAGTGCAGGACACAGATCGACCATGATAGTTAAAGGGTGATGCCAGAATAGCTTGGCGCCCATAGGCGCCAAGCTATTCTGGCATCACCCTTTAACTATCATGGTCGATCCTCATCTTGTTGTGGTGTGTCTGGGTAGAATGAGTTAATAGGTTAACATTCTGTATTATCAGTGACAGCTGATTTACCAGTAACCATTATACAACAGATTATGTGTAGAAGCCATTGACTGGATGCAAAAATCTTTTCATGCATCCACAACAGTTTAATAGGCCTCTTTCTCAACTGTGTGACTATTACATTTACATTATTAATTTATTGTGGACGAAGATGGAGACTTTCTAGGTCACAGTCAAACTTGCAGCTGCACAGACATGTATACACACTCAACTAAGAGAATGCACTCCAAGGCTGCGCAAAATTGATAGGTACAATAATCTCAATATCACAAACACAGGTTGACAATGCAGCTTGGTGGCAAATCTGTTGTTTACTCCACGTTTTTGGAGTAGAGTGCTGCACATGCCACAAAATACATCATGGCAGTAAAAAACATGGGGGATCTACCAGGAAAGCACAGGAAATTTTGATCACATCTTCCCTAGAGGCATCCAACAGAGGCAGTTGAGCAAAATTCCGTACTCTTGTATCCCACTGTGAGTGCGTTTAGCATTTCTGGCTGCTGTTGTGGCTGTACGCACTCAACTGAGTGTGCGTGCGTATAGCGACCCCGACTTTTTACCACAGGTTGGAAACGCAGCCAGGGTCGAAAGGATCCTTGCTACATTGATGCAAGTTGACAGATAAACTACGTTCATGTGTATTAATGTGTGGCTCTCCCTTGTGCACACAGCTTATCTTGCAGAAACATAGTGGTGGTAGTGTAAATTATTCACGCCCCACTTGACCCGCTAAATCAGCATGCCGATTTTCCCACTGTTTACAAACATGCTGCACGATTCAAGTTCTGTCTCCCATAATTTACAGCCGCCATTATCACAAAGACATTGAAAGCATACTGTACCGTACATCTGTAATCTTTCTCTGAAACTAAACATCAAGAACTGCGGATTTCAGTGCAGATCACTTACCATTCGATGTTGCTTCGCTCCCGAAAATTGGGCTGAGGTGTTTTTACCAATCCTGGCAGAAGCCAATTTCCTGTCATGACGTCAGCAAGGCCCCATACAACATCTTAATTAAAATAATGTCCACGACTCCTTAAAAAAAAAATGACTAAGCAGACTCAAAAAGTGCGAACAGGAAGAAACACTTTAATTCTGAAAATTATTGTCATAATTTAGATGAGCAAATACTGCATCGTGTTGCGTCCGGAAAAAAATCCAAATGCAAGGGAAGTAACTAAAGTCATTTTTCAATAAAACTTTCCTTGTCCTCTCCCTTGGTCTGAGAGCACGATGGCGCTCACATAATCACCACAGGTCGATTTCTGTAGTTTATATTATAAGTAATTGGTAGCAGGGGTTTTCTACACGGACCCTTGTAGGCCTTCGGGAGGTCAAAGGAACCAGTGCACCCCGAAGGCCGAAGGCCAGAGGGGTACAATGGTTCCTTTGACCTCCGGCGAAGGTCTAAAAGGCCGGCCCGTGCCCCTGCTAACAACTTTATATAACGTACTTTGATTTGTTTTTATTCCTCCAATGTTTTCATAAACGAAATTAAGAAGAAATCTTCCGAGCTGGATCACGCCAGACATGACTGACGACAAAGGAATACATACTGATCAACAAAAGAAACGCGAAATTTTCACTGCGGACGCTTTTCTTCGGTAAATATGCTTTAATCCGGGTTATTTTGACCTCATTTATTAGGAAAACCCTGACTTCAAAGCCCCAGTGTCTCCGGGGAAGGTTTTTGAGCCAGAGACTAAGACAAGGACAGTCTGATATAAAACCTACGACCTGAGGACCTCGATGCCATCGTCCCAGCTTGCTAGGCCATGGCACTGGGACGAACCAAGGGTTTAAAGGGTGGGGCCAGTACTGCGCACACTGCACTCCACCAAAAAAACTCCACCGCGCAGGCTTTAGAAAACGTCCACGGACCATGACACAGGGTCCGGAAAAATTACACTCCATACTGGACCGCAGATTTTCAGAAAGCACATGACAACCTCACTAGGGCCAGAGAAGACGCTGAAACCAACCCCAGCCAAGAAAACAACATCAAGCTACAACACAGTAAGGCCCAGTATCTGAAGATGAAGTTGGAGTGCACAAGAAGAAGTTGGAGAGAGAAGACTGCAAGACTAAACATGGACAGGGACACCACGAAGTTGTGGAGACTGACCAAGGCGTTGAACGATGAGGGCATCAGGGAACAGAAGATCACCTTGGAAGAAGAACGGAAAGCACTGACTGGTAGGAAAGCTGCAAACATGTTTGCACAGATCTATGCGAAAGAAAGTGACATCACTGTCCCACGAATGCTTGCGAAAGAAATCAGACAGGAAGAAAGAGAGAGAACAAGAGATGCGAACATCCATGATGCAATGAAGAAGGACATCACCCTTCCAGAACTGAAGATGGCCATCAAACAGCTGAAGAAGAAAAAAATCTCCAGGTCCAGACAGCATCTCAAACGAGATGTTACAACACCTTGGCAACACTGCCTTAATGAAGCTACTGGACATCTTTAACCACAGCTGGAGAGGAGGACAGGTACCCCAGAGCTGGAAGGAAGCCAGGATGATCCCAATTTTGAAGAAAGGGAAGAATAAGTCCAAAGCCCTGAGTTATCGCCCCATCAGCCTGACAAGTTGTGTGTGCAAGACCATGGAGCGCATCATCAACAAGCGCCTGCAGTGGTACCTGGACTCCGAGAGCATTATCGTGCCAGAGCAAGCCGGCTTCAGAAGCTACAAGAGTACAGAAGACCAGACAACACACCTTGCACAGGTCATAGAAGATGCCTTTCAAGATCAGAAGGTGACATTAGCTGCCTTCATTGACCTACAGAAGGCTTTCGACAAGGTGTGGAAGGATGGTCTCCTTGTGAAACTCCTTCGCAGTGGCATCCAAGGGAATATGTACCGGTGGACCAAGTCATACCTGCACAATCGCAGAGCCCGTGTGACAGTGGATGGGTACTGTGGCCAAAAAGTGTTGTTGCGTCAGGGGGGTGCCACAGGGGGGAGTCCTGTCACCGACCCTGTTCATACTTTTCATCAACGACCTTGTGCCAGAGCTACCAAAAGGAGTACACGCAGCCCTGTACGCAGACGACCTGGTACTCTGGTGCACAGAAGAGTATGCAACAACTGCTACATACAGGATGCAGCTAGCCCTGGACAGGCTGACAAACTGGACCAACAACTGGTGTGTGACCATCAACACAGAAAAATCATCAGCCACACTCTTCTCTCTCTCCAACAAGGCAAAGGCTGGCAACCTAACACTGGGCAATACCCTGCTGCGGTATGAAGACCAACAGACATACCTGGGAGTCACCCTTGACAAGAGGCTGACGTGGAAGCCGCACATTTGGAATGCAGAAGCGAAAGCTAGAAGAAAGCTGAACATCATGAGAAAACTGGCTGGAACACAATGGGGAGCCAATGAAAAGATCCTCAAAAATGTATATCAAGGCACAGTGAGACCACACCTTGAGTACGGATCTAATGCATGGTTGACGGCAGCCCAGTCACACCAGCAGACCATTGACAGAGTTCAGAACCAGGCACTGCGTATCATCACCGGCGCAATGAGATCCACACCAATTGAAAAGATGGAAGAGACAACAGGCATCCCACCCCTGCGCATGAGAAGAGATTGCAAAGCCTTGATACAGTCCACAAAGGTCAAGTCTTCCAAAGACCATCCTATGAACGCTAGGATGAAACAACCAACCTCAGGGAGACTGAAAAGATCAAGCTTTGTGAAGGAGACGAGAGCACTGCAGAGAAAACATCAGGCAAAGCTGCCTGCGCAGGTAGAGGCTCTGAATCCTGCTAGCAACCTTCCACCTTGGGAAAGTAAGCCAGAAAACATCACCATCTCTTCCACGGTACCCTACATCACCACCAGAGATGAGCACAGCACTGTGAGCAAGAAAGCCCTGACACTGGCCATGCTCGAAGAAAAGTATCCCCAGGAAGCATGGATACGGGCATACACCGATGGATCAGCCACAGATGCAGTTCAGGATGGAGGGGCTGGGGTGTACATTCAGTACCCAAACGGAAAATGGCAGGCAGAGGCAGTACCAACAGGCCTTCACTGCACAAATTACAGAGCTGAGGTGGAAGCCCTGGTCCGCGCAGCAAACACCCTTAGTGGCACTGCAGACCCTGATGCCCAGATTGTCTTCCTTACTGATGCCATGTCTGTCCTTGAGGCAGCAACAGCAAGCAAACTGCCACGTCTTCAAGAGGCACTGCAAAACGTCAAGTGCACCAGACTGGTGCTGCAGTGGATCCCTTCACACTGTGGCATCTACGGCAATGAAGAAGCTGACAGAATGGCAAAAGTGGGCGCAGAGAAAGAACAAGATGAAAATGGAGTCAGCTTCACAGAGATGAAGACCATCATTAAGTCTGTGTACAGACCACCACAACGGCCCCTAGACAGTTACCATCAGCTGTCCAGACAAGAGCAGGTGACCATCTTTCGTCTGAGGACCGGGCACAACCGACTCAATTTCCACCTGCACAGACGCTTCCACCTCGTGCCATCTCCCCTGTTCCCTTGTGGAGAAGCAGAGCACATCCTCCAGGACTGTGGGGACCTCCAGCCGCTGAGGGAGGAGATATGGCCGAAGCCCGCCACTCTACAAGAGAAACTGTACGGGCCTGTGGAAGCGCTACAGAAGACCACAGATTTCATTTTGAGAGCCAAACTCCAAGTGTGACGGCGTTCGAGAAGAAGAAGATGACACAGACCATTCCAAGTCCTGTAGCGACGGGCGAGGGGCGAAACGGCAGGTGAAAGATATCACTGGAAGCCCGCCCAGTCTCAAACCGGCATGCAGGCGGTTCAGGATATTGGTCGCCTGATGTTGACCTGGGGATGGCGCATTCGACTCACAGCAGCCGGAGAGAGAGGACACTGCACCTCTCACGCTACAAGCCAAGCCAAGCTACAAGTCACAGCGCGCCGTGAACGGTTCACCGCATAGCGCACCACGCCATGCCTTCGAACAAGCAGAACGCCGCCCTTTTAAGGGCGAATAGACGACGCACCAACCAGCAACAGGCCGAAGAGTATTTGGCCCTCCACCCTGAACTACAACAACAGCCTACGCCCCGCACCAGAAACCAAGCAAGGCGGCAACACCATCCCATGTCGCCACCGATACGCCACCCAACGACACAGCCTGAAACTCCCCAGGCGCCACCAAAAAACTACGTAGAGGAAGCGATGCGACGGAAGCCACCGCCAATGCCACCACCAGGGATGTTTCCTGAGATGGAGGCATTCATAGTGAAGAGCGGATGGTACACCGGCCCATCAACAAACCATTCAACCACCGCGCAACCTCCACCGACACCGGTGGACGAAGAAGAAGAAACTATCGACATCGAAGGAGAGGAAGAACAGGACGACAAGTCGGAGCGGTCTTCGGAGCCGGACGCCCCGTCCTCCCCACCGCCGGTCGACATCCCCGAATTACTCACTCGGGACCGGCCGGCATCGCTTGAGGAGGAGGGTTTCCGGCTCCGGGAAATTACCTTCGACGACCTAGTTCTTCTGCTACAAGACGCCACACCAGCCCTACTGTCCACCAAGGGTGACTGCTACCAACGATCTCTAGTCACCGCCAGGTGGCTAGTCCACTCTGGAGCGATTAGAGACCTCCAAGCCCCCGCGACTAAAGACACAGCCGCCCAAGCGACAAGACAAACAACCAACGGGGAAAGCCAGACGGCAACTGCCGCCCCCAGCACAGCCACGAAAGAAACAAGTACCGCCCCAGTCACCACGGAACACAAAGGCTGCGGAACGGACGCTCCACCACCTCAGACCCCAGCCTGCGAAAACAAGGGAACAGCACCAGACCCAACACAGCAAGAGGCCAACACCACCGCACAACCACCACCGACCAACAAGCCAACCACCGGCCCACGGAAGCGCCAGAGACCACCAAAGCGCTTTCGTGATACGAAACGCCAGCCACTACTCCCCACGCCGCCACCTCACCTCCGGCTGCCACCCCAGCACCGCCACCCACCACGCCCGTTCCAGCGCCCGACCCCAGGCCGAGGCTCCACTGGCCACCACCACTACCACCTCAACTCCCCAGGCCACACCCCAGCCAGCAACGGTTCTTCCGGCCACCACCACCCCCGCCACCACTCATTCAACAACTGCTAGAGTGGTTGGCGTACCAACACCCCCCAGCCTGGCACTAAGCAACGGACCCCCGGCCACACCACCCGCCTCCTCCACCACCAACCACCCGGCCCCGGCACTACCACCAGCCGGCTGCGCGACGGAGCGGCACACAGACAGCGAGACAGCCCGCCCCCCCCCCCCCCAACTCCCCTGGCCCACCCCCCTGGACGAAATCAGCGAGAGCTGGAAGTCCTTATCCCTTTTTAACATCATCATCATCAACCTGGGGATGACAATGTCACTCGGCACACCCTGAACGACCAAGCAGCCTTCTCTAGGGACAGCACTGCTTGCTCCACACGGAGAGGGGCCTAGAAAAGGTGGCCTAACCAAAGCTCGTCCCCTCACAACCCCAGTTGGCTAGCCGCGGTCAACGGGCATCTTCTCCTGCGGTCAGAAAACAAGTAAAAACAACGGATCCACTCTAATGACGACCGCGATCGGACTCAACGTAGCATGCTGGAACATCCGAACCATCCTTGACACAGCAGACAGCGAACGCCCTGAACGTCGCTTCGCCCTCATTGCCCACGAATTGCGGAGGTTAAACATCGACATAGCCGCGCTCAGCGAAGTACGCCTCCCGGACGAAGGCAGTCTCCAAGAACTTGGCGCTGGCTACACCCTCTACTGGTCAGGCAAGTCTGCATCAGAAAGACGGCTCTCAGGTGTGGGCTTCATGGTCAAGACCTAGATTGCGACTAAGCTGGAAAACCTACCAACCGGTCACTCAGACCGCATCATGTCCATGCGCCTCCCACTGAGACACCAGCAACACGTCACCCTTCTCAGTGTGTACTCCCCAACCCTCCTGGCAGAGCCTGCAGAAAAGGACAAGTTCTACAGAGCACCCCTGCAGACGACAAAGTCATCATCCTTGGCGACTTCAACGCCAGAGTGGGCCAGGACTCTAAAGCCTGGAAAGGAGTCCTCGGCAAGCATGGCGTCGGGAACTGCAATGACAATGGCCGCCTACTGTTGGAGTTCTGTGCAGAGCAGCAGCTTGTCATCACCAACACTACTTTCCAGCAAAAGGACAGTCGAAAGACCACCTGGATGCATCCTCGCTCCAAACACTGGCACCTTATCGACTATGTCCTAGTGCGTCAGAGGGACCGCAGTGATGTCCTCCTCACCAGAGTGATGCCCAGCGCAGAGTGCCACACTGACCACCGCCTTGTCCGCTGCAAACTCAGGCTCCACTTCAAGCCAAAACCCAAGAAAGGGGGGCCCCCTAAGAAAAAGATTGATGTTGCCAGCCTTCAGCGTGACGACGTAAAAGCTGCCTTTCAGACAGATTTACAGCGCAGGCTCAAAGACACAGCGGACCTAGCAGACTCCTCCCCTGAAACATTCTGGGAACGGCTGAAAACGGCTATCGCAAAATCCTCTGCAGAAGTCTTGAGTTTCGCTAGAAAGAGGAACAAAGACTGGTTTGACGAAAACGACGTAGAGATCCAGGAACTTCTAGCAAAAAAAAGAGCCGCCCATCAGGCCCACCTAGCCCAGCCTTCCTGCCCTGTGAAGAGGTCTGCCTTCCGCCTCGTCTGCAGCAGTCTCCAGCGCAAGCTCATAGATCTCCAGAACGAGTGGTGGACCAGACTCGCACAGAGGACCAAGCTTTGTGCTGACAACGGTGACTACAGGGGCTTCTACGAAGCACTGAAAGCAGTGTATGGCCCCAGGCACCTGATACAAAGTCCCCTGCGAAGCGCTGATGGACAGGGACTCCTCACAGATAATAACTCCATCTTGAACCGCTGGTCGGAATACTTTCAGGACCTCTTCAGCGCTGAGCGCACTGTTCAAGAAGCAGTCATCCTCCAAATCCCACACCTCCCTGTAAAGGTTGAATTGGACGAACCGCCCACTGCTGAAGAGACCCTCACAGCCATCCACCAGCTCAAGAGTGGCAAAGCAGCAGGCATTGACGGAATCCCACCAGAGATCTGGAAACTTGGAGGCCCAGCACTGCACAACAAGCTCCATGACCTCTTTCTCTTCTGCTGGGAGAAAGGAACACTACCAAAGGATCTCCGCGATGCAGTCGTCATCACCCTGTACAAGAACAAAGGAGAGAAGTCTGCCTGCTCCAACTACCGTGGAATTACCCTGCTGTCCATTGCCGGGAAAATACTCGCAAGGCTGCTCCTGAATCGGCTGGTACCTGCCATTGCAGAAGACCACCTCCCAGAGGGCCAGTGTGGCTTCAGAGCCAACAGGAGCACCACCGACATGGTCTTTGTGCTGAGACAGCTTCAGGAGAAGTGCCGCGAGCAAGGGCTGTACGTAACGTTTGTCGACCTAACAAAAGCGTTCGACACTGTGAGCAGGCAAGGCATGTGGCAGATCCTGGAGCGACTTGGCTGTCCCCCAAAGTTCCTCAGCATGATCGCCCAGCTACACGAGGACCAGCAAGGCCAGGTCAGACTCAACAATGACCTCTCAGAACCATTCCCCATTCTCAACGGTGTGAAGCAGGGCTGTGTGCTGGCACCGACCCTCTTCACCATCTTTTTATAGCATGATGTTGAAGCAGGCCACAGTGGACCTCGACGATGACGATGCAGTGTACATCAGGTATCGTCTCGATGGCAGCCTGTTCAACCTCAGACGACTGCAGGCCCACACGAAAACCCTAGACCAACTGATTCGTGAGCTGCTCTTTGCTGACGACGATGCCCTCGTTGCACACACAGAGAAAGCCCTGCAGCGCATCACATCCTGCTTCGCAGACGCTGCCCAGCTCTTTGGACTCAAGGTCAGTCTGAAAAAGACAGAGGTTCTCCATCAGCCGGCACCCAAGGTAGAGCATCGCCCTCCCCACATCACCATCGGCGAGTCTGAACTGAAGTCAGTGCACCAGTTTACCTACCGTGGCTGCATCATCACGTCAGACGCCAAGCTGGACAAGGAGCTGGACAGCAGGCTGGCAAAAGCAAACAGCGCTTTCGGGCGTCTATACAAGCGGGTGTGGCATAATCAACAGCTGAAAAAAGGCACCAAGATCAGCGTGTACAGAGCTGTCGTCCTCACCACCCTGTTGTATGGTTCCGAGTCCTGGGCCCTCTACCGCAGCCAATTACGACTCCTTGAACGCTTCCACCAGCGCTGCCTGCGTACAAATCCTTGGCATTCACTGGAGTGACTATGTCACCAACGTCGAGCTCCTTGAACAGGCAGAAACTGTGAGCATCGAGGCTTTGCTGCTGCGGACACAGCTCCGCTGGGCTGGGCACGTCTCCAGGATGGAGGATCATCGCCTACCCAAGATCACCCTGTTCGGCGAGCTCGCCACTGGACACGGAGAAAGAGGGGCACCAAAGAAGAGATACAAAGACTGTCTCAAGAAGTCACTTAGTGCCTGCCAAATCGACCACCGCCAGTGGTCTTCACTTGCTGCGGACCGTGACACCTGGCCCTCCACCATTTACAAGGCAGCCGTCTCCTTTGAGGACTCTTGCAGAGCTGGCCTGAAAGACAAGCGGCTCAGGAGAAAAAACAGAGATGCCGCAACTCAGAACCCTGGCCAGACCTCCCTCTGCAGCCACTGCGGTCGAACCTGCCTGTCCCGGATTGGCCTCCGCAGTCACGAGCATGCCTGCAGACGTCGTGGACAACCTCTATAGAATCTTTGTTCGCGAAGTCAAGCCAAGAGTCAGTAGAAAATGTTATGAAGAGCGTGTTATGTCGTGTGCAAATAGCTAATTTAGTCTTTAAAATCGCACGTCGATGACTTATGACGTCATCAGTGACACTACCATCACAGGATAGTGAAACTGATGGAAAGCATCTGCAGAGGACACTGAGCTGAAAGCAAACCGATCTGCAGTGTCACTAGGGTCCGTGTGCATGAAAATCGGACCGGTTTGGTCTTGATCTACTTTTCGTTTGTCAAAGGCACCTAAATAATCAACATGACCTAAAAAAATGAAAATCAAAAAGTTCTTTATTTTTAGGTTAGCGGCCATATTTACCTGATAAATGGATATAGGTGTGTTCTTTATCTCTGTGTCAGTCACTGGAGAATAAAAAATGGTTTGGGGAAAGTCATTCACATTAAATCAAGTAAGATTTATTCAGAAAATAATGTGCGCCGGAAGGTCTGGTTTTCTAATAAATGAATTTTTCGAGTCACTGAATTTCGTTTGAGGCAGTTAATAAACATCATAAGCAATCCACACAACTGGTGTGTTAATACACATCACAGGAAACTTGCTTCACAGAGTGTGTCCAGTTTTGCTTAGTTTCACCACTAATAAAACCCTGTGTCCTCCAAGGTAGCGATGGGCGATAACTCATCCAATTTTTGTGTGAAAGTAGCTCAGACAGTAGACTGAACATCTGAAGTAAGCAACAAATAAACACAGCGCTGGACAGACAAACAGTTAGATCCCCTAGTAAAGCACAGGAAAACAAAAAGTAGCGAAATGTTGCGATGCCAACTAACCGACGTGACACTAACGATGTCACCAGACAGTGCGACCTGTCTAGAACGTTCCGGACTAAACTTAACAAAACCGGTTCTACTCACGAACAAAAGAAATTTTTACTAAAAAAAAACACGTGAAACATAAACCGTGATAGCTCAAATAAACATCGGATCGTTACCTACGAATAACACATGTATGCTCTCTCACAGGATAACACAACCACAATCGTAACCAGACTCCTTGACACGGAATAAAGCAAGAATTGAGAGAGACGCCCCGTGACCACGGACAGAGAAGGGGTGAAGATTGTGCTGTGTACCTTTGACAGAGAGCGGATGCCGTACAGCGATAGAAACTCATTTTCGTCCAGCAGATAGTGGATGACACGCACCAGCTGATCCTGCTTGACCACCGTCAACAGCAGCATGTCCTAGTGATTTCCATTTTTTTCTGACTCGCGACATGATTTGTAACACCAGCAGAACCACAAAATCAGTCAGCCACAAAGGCAGTCAGCCACGAAAGTCAGTCAGCCATAAAGTCAGTCAGCCACAACGTCAGTCACTTGACACTTGAACAACAGCATAACCGCAAAGTAAAACAACTGCAAAGTCAGTCACATGGCTTTTAAACACAAAGTCAGACAGACAGACAGACAGACAAACTCAAAGTCAGTCACATGGCTTTTAAAGACAAAGTCAGTCAACCTCGCAGTGAGTCAGTCAACCATAAAGTCAGTCACATTACCTTTAACATGTATCATTTGGAATATACCAGTGTGTGAAATAAGTTGGACTAAAATAGTTGAAGCCAAGTGCCAGAATAGCTTGGTACCTCTGGGAGCCAAGCTATTCTGGCACCACCCTTGAGCTCAAGCCGTTGGTCTATATGGTTATCTGTAAGTACTATAATGTAGCATATGGCAGCGTACAAATGTGAAGCTTTTAGCCCGAGTATGATATGGGTTAAACAACAGCATGACCAAGCACAAAGTCAGCCAACCTTACAGGGTATAGTTTTATTTGAGGTATGACTTTACAGGCTCTTGACAACCGAGAGAAAGTGACCATCACCCTGATCCGTGAAGGAATGAAATGCCGAACTGAAAAGTGCCATAGGCAGAGATAGTAACTATGGGCGGAAATGGACAATTTATATCTATCCCAAATTTCCGGGATTTTTCGACCGCTTACTCCCACGCCCCCATTTTTTTAGCGCCTCAGCATGTTTGTCTAAATTTCCGTCCGCTACTAAACATGCCACTGCATTATTATTTGAACAGTCACCATTTTATGTACCTCTCAGCAGAGTAATACCATCAGGGGGTTAACACTTGAGTTAATTAATCCATCGATTATGTGTGTTCATTTTGCAACGCGTAGTTTATTGATTACTTAGCCAATTACAGGTATTTCCGATAGCACAGACAAAAGGGATGTAACGTTTGGTTATAAAGCAAAACGACAAACACAGTTACTTCCCTTAGTCATAAACGCGCACTCACCGCCGACGGCTCCTGGCAACGGTCACGTGTTAGTTTGTAAACACCAAGCCGGTCTGTTCTTTTCGCTAAGCGACTTTGTAAAAGACGGACGTGTTTTGAAGACTGACTTGATTTTCAGAGGTGATATTCAGTGATCGATAAATCTTGAGAATATATACGACGGTAAGATCGATAGTTTGTCTGTTTAATTTGTCACATTTAGAAACAAGACAGGCCTCGCGGTTAGTCTGGATTGCGCTAAGTTCAATCTGCTATGGAGAGTGGCTAATCTAGGGTGCCGAAATCCATAACTTATATATACAGAAAATACGAAAAGAAACTGTGTGTTCTAGCCATGCTGCTACGAGGGTACCCCACTGTCTTTCCGAAAGGTGTACAGTTTGCGGAAGCAAATTGAACAAATGTTAAAAGTACAGGAAATAGCCGATTTTTGGAAAAACCTCTAACGCTGGTCCATATCTATGATTGCCTGTTTGTTTTGTTTGTTTGTACAAAGGTTCTAATGCGTCTTAACAACCCTGTTTGAATCACATCTGAGACATTTTATCACTTTCGTTTTGTTAACTGACTAAGCCCGTGTGATCATCACCGAGCAGGCCGCACTAACAAGGAAAAATGAAAACGTGTAACTATTAGTCCGTGTGAGTGATTAATCACCGAGCAGGCCGCAAACAAGAAAAATGTAACTGTAAATCTGAGTAAAAAAAAAAAAAAAAAAATCACTGAGTATATCACAAACAAAACAAATGAAAATATCTGACTGTAATTTCATATGTGATCTATTACCTAGCAGATCACAAACAAGACAAATGAAAATGTGTAACTGTAAGTCTTTAAGTGAAAAATCACAGAACATACTACAAAAAGGCTGTACGTCTGAGAGTGAGAAATCACAGAACATACTACAAAAAGGCTGTACGCCTGAGAGTGAGAAATCACAGAACATACTACAAAAAGGCTGTAAGTCTGAGAGTGAGAAAATCATCGGACAGGTTACACGTAAAAGTGGCTTTAAGACTGAGAGTGAGAAAATCATCGGACAGGTCATAAAATGGATGGAGCGATATTTTGTCTGATGTGTGACAAACGCCATAATGACCAAGCCGCACGAGAAGCTAATGATTGTATGTTTGTATTGCCTCGTCTTAAATGTTGTGGACCAAGTGTGAGGTGTTTTCGCCGCGCTCATGCAAGTAGCTTGCTTTTGCAAGTGAATTGAAACGGATTTTACATAGGTTTTAGTAACAGGACTGACGGTGGGGTATACCTGTAGCACCCTGGCAAAGAAAAATGATTTTGGCTTTGTATCTGAATAATTGATTTACAAAACGGCACCCTGGTCAGCCCACTTGTAGCACGCTGTCAAAGAAATGTGTTTTTTTGCATTGTATCTGAATAATTGATTTATAAATCACTCAGCGCCCTAGTCAAGCCTTCATATCGTGGTATCTAACGTAAACACATGATGTATGTCCTTAGCGATTCGTCCCCCACTGGGGGACAGGTATCCAACGTAAACACATGACGTATGTCCTTAGCGATTCGTCCCCCACTGGGGGACAGGTATCCAACGTAAACACATGACGTAGAGCCTTAGTGAATCGTCCCCCACTGGGGGACAGGTATCTAACGTAAACACATGACGTAGAGCCTTAGTGACGGGACGAAGTGCACAGTGTCGATTTGAGTACACAGGTTGTGTATCGCGTGTCATACGGCCCGCCGTGTTTTGCGGACGAGTCTACAATATTCATGCAGAATAAAGATTTTGTGTTTGTTTGTCTGTTTGTCTATGCGTTTGTGTGTTTGTAGGTATGTGTGAGTGCATGCGTGCGTGCATGTGTGTGTTTATAGGTATGCGTGCGTGCGTGCGTGTGTGTGTGTGTGTAGGTATGTGTGAGTGCATGCGTGCGTGCGTGTGCGTGTGCGTGAGTGCATGTGTGTTTTATATTAATCGGAATGCGTCTGCCTGTAATGTGGGTGTGTGTGTGTGTGTGTGTGAGTATTCAAATCCCGTAAACCGGGGACACACATGGGTTATACACCCACAACTGGGGACTTTCAGTAAACGGGGGACGTCCCCAGTTTGTATGGTTGCAACCCATAGTGTGTGTATTTTTTGTG
>BTPG01000007.1:136711736-136764236 GCA_036245525.1 Semisulcospira habei
AAAAAAAAAAAAAATCCGTCCAAGCTGCGACTGAGACTGACTATGATTACTGGAGTCCAACCTGCCACAACGCCTCCCGTCTGTCTACTGTCCGTCTTCTAACAAAATTGCACAGAAACATCCAGATCTGAGAACGGCATTTCAACTCAGGGTCTGTCAATGAAGAGAATAAAAGAACCCCGCACACAGAACATAATAATAAATGGCGGCCACGTTACCTGACAATTGAGAAAGCGAAGATCCTCAAGATCCTGCGTATCTTCAGTGGCTCTTGAGGATCTATGTGTTGTGCAGAACTTAACCCTTTTAGCCCCGACATCCTACAGCAGGAGATTGATTGACCATGATAATTCAAGGGTAGTGCCAGATTAGGTTGGCGCCTGAAGGCGCCAAGCTAATCTAGCACTACCCTTGAATTATCATGGTTAATCCACCCCCTGCAACTGGTACATAGTCGTTAAGTAAGACTTCCAAAATTTGGGAAATGCACCCGTGGGGCTAAAAGGGTTAACATACTGACATGTCAGTCGAGAAAAGGCGGCGCGGCATGTTACATCCAAGCTGAGAGTCCATGTGATACGCAAAGGAACACAGAGATAAATTCGCCATGCTTACCGGCGACAAGAAACAGATAGTCATGAGCCCCTGTGTACTCGTAGCGCCGCACAGTGTTGATCTGTGATTCGACTGATCTTGACTTTCTTGACTGAACCCCGACGCAGGTACTCGGTGACACGGAAAATCAGTAACGGTTTAGGTCTACACGGCTAGTGTTGCTCTTAGCGCGAGTTGCGACTGGTGGATCGACGATCGACCGCACAGCCTGAGGTCACTAGCAAAATCTACAATTTAACCTTTGGTCCGATAGCGCTACCTACAGCTAAAGGCTTCAAAAGTGAGGTAATAATAGATAGGTTCCACCCGCCAGGCCGCACGGGTATGCCGCATACTGCCGTTCCGTACCGGGCCCTGTGCGTCAGTGTAGTCCGTCAGTGACTGAAGCGGTTTTGCGTACTGGAAAACAATGATACTCTCGTCATTGATAGGCTCATTCTCCTCCAACAGAGAGGGCGATCAGAGACTCAAGACTCAATCATTTTATTGTTAAGGCCAGCCCATCACATGAAAACTCTGGAAAAACGTACATCAACAACAACAACAACAACAACAACAACACAAATTACAAAATGCGAATAAGTTATTTACACACTCCATGCGTATTTCATGCCGCGTCATGAAAAACGAAGTAAGTTTATTCTTGCCAAGAATGGACCAGCTGCGTTTTTCAAAATATGGCCGCAGTGTTGGCAAGCCCGTGAGCGACACAAATATCAGCGGACCTCACGGCGGCGTTTTAAACTGAAATAAATGAATCGGGCAACGTGACATTCTGCACCGACTCTCTGTCATTAAGCAGACGACTAAGGGACCCATAATTGGCATAAAGGGTGTATTTAATAGGAATAAACTTTTGTCTAAGGTCTTCAAGTTCAAGTGATCTGCAATGAAACAAAAAATGCATTTCGTCCTCAAGTCGGCAGTTGCATAATGGACAAATAAAGGCGAAATTGGTATCGTTGGTATATCTGAATTTGTGCGTATTAATTTCTGAAGCCCCAATTCTAAACCGTATAAGAAGGTCCCGTGAATGTTTATTGTGAATATCAAAGAAGTAGGTTTCTAAATATAAAGATGCTTTAAAATGCTTATAAACATTGAACCGTGGACTGTCTGCCAAGTGACTATGCCAGGCCTGCCCAAACGAATCAATCAATCTTTGTTTGTATTCTAGCAAAAACCTGTCAACATTGCCAACACCTTGGTTCTCCCATACAAAACCAAAACCATACCGGTACAGTTCATCATGAACACGAGTGACCCAACAGTCTTTTTCCACTATTTTGTAAAGCTAGCAACATTTTGTACGCTTTAGAAGGAAGTCTGTGAGGCGCCATTTGTAACAGACGAAACCAATACCTTAAGCAGCTAACCCTGGCATAGATGTATAGTGGATATCGGCCGGTTTCGCCATAAACAAGGTCATTTGGTGTACGTGGACTTACATTAAGCAGCTTTTTGAGTGCAAAGAGATGTAATTTCTCAATCTCTTCGTGCCTGTACAGACCCCATACCTCTGAAGCGTACAACAATATGGGCTTAATCTGGCATTCAAACAGCTTGAAAAATATGGTTGGGGAAAAGTCCCCAGTCTTCCACAAGATCTTAAATATTTCTATAGTGCCCCTCCGTGCTCTAGTACAAATATCACCAAAAGCTCTGGAAAATGATAGTCGGGTAGAAAAATACAGTCCTAAATATTTATACTACTGACACTTGTGTACCTTTAATAAACCACTTCTCTCTGCGTGCTAAGTACCCTCCTTTACGAAAGACAACAATGTTTGATTTGGCCAGGTTAATAGACAAGTCCATAGCATCAGCATTTTTAATCAAAATATCAAGCTGATTTTGCAGACCACGTGGTGTGTCTGACACAAGTACTACGTCATCTGCAAACAATAAAATAAAAACTTCAACTAAGTCTGAAAGAAGCTGAACACCATGTTTTCCATTATTCATAATTTCAGTGGCAATTTCATTAATAAACAGGGAGAAAAGTGCGGGCGAGGTTATCTCCCCCTGCTTCAAGCCTCTAGGGCAGAGGAAGAGATCAGTCACACTTTGGCCGCACCTTACGCGAGCTTTGACCACTTTGTACATACATTGAAATGCTTGCAGCATCCTGCCATTAACGCCTCTTTTCTTAAGAACTGTCCATAATTTAGAACGTGATATATAGTCGAAAGCTTTCTGAAAATCTATAAAAGCAACGTACAATTTTTTATTGCGGGTAAAATATCGTTGAATCATAGAAAATAGAGTGAAGATGTGATCAATAGTAGAGTGATCTCTTCTGAACCCAGCCTGCACTTCTCCTAGCACATCATGACTTTCAGACCAATCGGACAAACGCTTATTTAAAATGAAACTATAAAGTTTACTACAAACAGCGAGTAGTGTATTATTCATTTTCTTCATTTTAAGGTCCCGCTGGCACAAAAGTGATCGGGGAAGCGAGTAGTGAAATGCCACGGTAATTATCAGGTACATCCATATTGCCCTTTTTATGGATAGGCTGGATAATCGCTTCTGACCAAGACTCAGGGTACAGGCCTGTGGAGAAAATGTGATTAAACAGCTTCACAAGAAATGGAACAATCACATCAGAGGCATGCTTAAAGACTTCAGGAATGAGACCATGAGGACCAGCAGCTTTATTATTTTTTAGGTGCTTAATGGCCTCATTCACTTCCTCTACTGAAATATCTGCGTCTAAGTTTTCATCTGCTGACATGTCAGAACTACTGGATAAATTACCATCCCCATTTGAGTCGTCAATTTGATCAGCACCAAAAACTTTCTTGAAGTGCACAAACCATTGCTCTTCGGAAATTGCTCCGCAAAAAGCCCTGTTTGAAGATAATTTCTTAATTGTTCCCCAAAAAGTACGCGAATCGGTTATGTTATTCTCTAACTCCTTCCTCATCTGTATTTTATGACATTTTTGTTTACTTTTTAACAGCTTTTTATAATCTCTTCTCTTTTCCACAAAATCCGTTCGGTCAGCAGAAAGGCCAAAATGCTTAAAAACTCTCAAGCTTTTTCTAACCTCTGCACGTTTGTTTTTACAATCTTTATCAAACCAGTTACGACTATGCCCTGTCTTGTCAACACGGATTTTTTTCTGCATACAGGCAGCAGCACGGCTAAGACCTGAATAAAACATGTCAACAGAAAAATCAATATTTGTACTGATCATGGTTTCTGCATCCTGCATGAGTTTACCTACTTCTGCAGAGTGCAGTGCTTCACGAAATTGGCCGAGCAAGTCATCCGACCATTTCAGTTTGTGCACAAAAACGGGGTCAGGACGCCGGAGAGTGGGCGTGTCAACAATACACTGCATGTGGCATGTGACAGGCATATGACAAGAATCAATCTTTTCTTCTACATTTAACTTTTTGCACAAAAACGCTACTGAACTGGACATGATGAAATAATCGATTACACTACAGCCTTGCTGGGAAATGAAAGTATAGTGGCCAGGTATATCCCCGTCACATGCCCCATTCAGTATGTGGAGATCGAACCCTGCACACAACTGTAGCAAGGAAGTACCATAGGCATTTACAACGTTGTCCTTTGACTGTCTATGGTGAACATCAGAGGTGTAATCAGTTATCATACCAGTATTTACCTGACAACCAGGAGATGCCAGGTCAATACTGGCAGGACTGTCAGTAGCTATTCTAGCGTTAAGATCCCCACAAATTATAAACTGAGCTTCCGGCAGTTTCTGTGTAATATCCAGCATGCACTGCTCTAGTAGAGAAATGCCATCATCAAAATCGCTGGTATGGTAAGCAGGAGAGTCACACGGGGGAGATACGCGCAAATAAGCACAAAATCCTTCCCTACGTTAAAAAGCTTGCGTGAAATTTCAACACAGACGATGTTGTCATAAAAAAACATCAACACGCTTTACAAAAGAAACTAGGCATTTTCTCACAAGCAACACACCACCACCAGACGCTCGTCCCTGGCTGCTCAATTTCCTGGCCGGAGCAACAAAGCTAATATGAGAGGCAAAAATGGTAGTGGTCAAATCAATCAAAAATGTTTCGACCAAACAAACAAAATCAAAAAATGAGACAAAAGAGACGAAATCGTTATCATATAGTTTTGGTGCCAGACCTTCAATGTTCCACGTTATGAACTTCAGTTCACAAAAATGGAAACAGATGGGCCGTGGCCTGTGTCCTATCTATTCAGTTTACGCTGTCGCGTTGTCATGCGCGTGGCTGCAGGAACCCAGGAATCGGTCAGCCGTGCTTGCCTACTGTTCTGCTGACCCACATTAACCTGCGCACGGGCTGGTTTTGCAGTTTGTTGACTGTCAGTGTCATTACCTGTACCGTTTAGCAGTGGCGGGTGCACGGGTGTCACTCTGCCTGCACCTCCAGTGACCGTAGCTGGGGAAACCACTTGTTGACTGACGGCTGTAGCCGGGGACTGTGCGCTGCTATCCACACTGGCTGCTGGTGACCGGGGGTCCGCTGCCCGCCTGCCTCGTGGAGTCTGGGACACTGGTTGTGACACAATCACAATGCCACTACCAGGAGAACTGACGACGGGTTCTCCTTGGCCGTCAATTGTGACCTGTGGCTGCATACAGCTGGACACAACAGACACAGGAGATGTAGAAGAGCCAATGACAACGCCACTAATCGGAGATGGCGGTGTCACTGTCTGAATACCAGCTGGAGTGGAGGTCACCGTCTGACAGCCAGCTGGGGTGACAGGTTGCTGAGCGGCGCTGCGACATGCTGCCTCACTGTCACAAGCAGCCGGGGGAGGATGGAGATCGCTGTCAGATGCCGATGAGCGATCCTCTGTCTGGCCGTCCGTGGTAATGCCAGACTGCTGCTGGGTCACTGTGACACTGACAACTGAAGCCTGGGGGTCCCGGTCATCGACCCCACGCAGGTGAGTGCCAGCAACATCGCCAGTGCCGGGACCGACACCAGCCACGTCTCTGCTGTCACGGGCAGTGCAGTCCTGAGAGGATGACCGTGGGTGCGGGGACGGGGGCCGGTTCCGGGGGTGGGGGTTAGGAGCAGGTGACGGGGAGGGTCGGTGAGAGGACGTGGACGAAACTACACTCCGGCAACGCTGCGCCAAGTTAGGATCCAAGTCTATCCAGTCAGTGGCCCGAGTATCTCGCCATTCTGATTCTCGCACCGCAGGGTCCCCGAACGCCAGGGGGGCGGGACCTGTGGCACGGTGCGGCAGTCCCGGATAATCCTGGTAATAGTCTTGGTGATGAGTATGCCAAATGCTGTATTCGTACTCGTCACATGCATTATCCTCGTAATCGCCGTGCTGCTGACTGCCGCCTCGCTGGGGCAATCGACGATCATACCCCCGGGGGGTCGGGTACTGACGGTCGCGCTGGTCGTTGTAGTGGTCGTCGCGGAAGTGGCTAGAGTCTCTGCGGCGGGACCTGCGAGGGCTGGCGTTCCTGATCAGCAGCCCGACCCCCGGGCTGTCCACCGTCATCCACGTGGAGTCGGCCGTTACGGTAGAACCCCCTCCTCCCCTCGTCGCGCAGGACTCGAAGTTCAGCTGCTTGCCGCCTGGTAAGGTCAGAGGCAATACGATACCCATCCTCTCGCATCGCGTCGCGTGCTTCACGACTGCGAAGTAACTGGAGCTTGTCCGTACACCTGTACAGTCTCACAATCATAGGGCGCGTACGTCTACTGTTTTCCTGCGGTCTGCCCACACGATGGGCCCTCTCAAAATCGTCATAAACCCACTCTCTGTAGGAAGCATAATAGTTCAGGAAACGTAGCACATGTTCAGCACAGTCCTCACCTCTATATTCCTGCAGCCCATAGATCCTTAAATTGTTCATTCGGGAATAATTTTCAAACTTTTCAACTTCATTTTCTAGGCTGGAAACTCTGCACAACAAGTCATGTAGAATCAGTTACCAACATCAGGTCTGTCGGATTTGTAGGATGCCATGCTGACAGTACCCATCCACTGAAAATTCGATCACTGTAAGCAGTTACACGTTGCATGCCTCACATGCTGAACACGGCTGTGATGGGTCCTGCCACAACCTGTTTGAGGAAAACAGTCACCCGGCAGCCACACACTGTAAAAACAGTCACTCATACGGCGCATATCCTGTATATGAGAGCTTTTCCAGAAAGAACAGCAATCCACACACTCACTTGCCAAAATGTTTAGTAAATCACTCACTCTAGCAGCTATAAATGTCCAAATCTTCGTCCTGGGAACGTAGCCGGAGAAAAAAAAACAAACATGTCTACCGGCCGCCAGGGGAGGCCACTCGAGGGCGATCAGAGAGAGAGGGAGAGAGAGAGTTCAGTCCAAAGTCATGTATTTTCCAAGGATACAGGTCATTCTCGCGTGCGTACCGGTGTGTGTGTTTTAAAGTTTAAATTATTTTTAAAATTTATTTACTTAGTTTAGTTTCTTAATCTAGTTCGAAGCAAGGCCAAGAATGACATGAAAAAGATCTGTCCGGCACAGTTTTACCTTGGGAAAAAAAAATCATTTCTCACTCTCTCTCCTCTCTCTCTCTCACATCTCTCCGGGCTCGGCTCTCTCTCTCTCTCTCTCTCTCTCTCTCTCTCTCTCTCTCTCTCTCTCTCTCTCTCTCTCTCTCTCTCACACACACACACAGGCCACACAGGGCTTCCGGTGCATGTAGTACTTCAGTTTCTGCAAGACTGAACTGAATAGTCCTCCGGCTTGCCGCATTGATTTACGTGTGTACAACTTTAATTTGTTTGGGCCGGCGTTTTGAGGCCGGCATGACAGGTGGTGTGAAAAAGAGCATTGACCAAAGTCTAGGTATTTTCAGTCATGAAAGAAAAACACACATTGAAGACAGTGGTAGAAAACCCTTTAACAAGGAACGACGTTTCGGATCAAAGATCCTTCTTCAGGTGACATGGAAACAAACGTAGAACAGAAAAGAACACGACAGAAAGAAAAGACATATGACGTCATCACGTCATCCTCAGTGCCAGAGAGAATTTAGAATGACGTAAATTTTAGTAATTTTAGTTGACCTAGTGTGTTCATGGGAGCGGCGAGTGAGTATGGGGCATATCACGTGCACAGTTGTAATGCAGGCTTGCAGACGACAGTTTTGTCATGGGGTACTTAGTGCATTAGAGCCGTTGCGGAAAGCGCTACTGACTCACAGACAATTCGGCAATATGATTTGTTTAAGAAATACTGCCGAAATGTTTCTTTTGTGATATGCTCCGTGTGGACTTTTGTTTTGGCAGAAAGGTTCTTCGTTCATATAGCTTTGTGTTGCAAGAGGCTAATAGAGAAGAGTGTGTAAAAAGGTGACGTAACCTAATTGCCTTGTTGTCCCACAGGCACGGGCGCACGTTCCGCGTGTTCGGAAAGGGTATGGCAGCAAGGGAGGCAACAGCGACAAAACGGAGCAACTTTTCAGAGTTATCGTTAACTACAACATGGCGCCAACCGCAAACTTGTTCTCGCTGTTGCACTCGCCAAGACAGTGAAATACCGCAGAAAATAACTATAGAAAATACCGTGCAGGCGATCAACCAGGCGCGGATTTCTTCTAGTTGACGATTGCCTCCAAGGCCCAACAGAAGTATGATTATATAATTATGTGATTGTATACTTTGTTTACGTTTGGAGAGAAGAACCCAACGCCGAGAAAGAAACACGCTTAGAAAGACGGTTACAACACAATTTGTTAATATTTCGGGTATTTACCCTTATTGTAAAGAGACAAACAAACATGTGCAGAGATCAGTTGCTACTTATCTTATCAGCGAAGAAGGAATGTGGCGTTTGGTCTGGATTTTGTATACGTTTGTATGCAATCATTTTGCTGCTCTGTAGTTTGGTTTAGTGGGCACAACCACAGTTTGACTTCTAAAGACACTTAGAGCAAAGACTGTATAGGGATCGGGAAGTTCCCCATGTTGCCTTGCAGCGTCGGCGGGTCAGCGGCCATCTTTCCCATAATCATGATATACTTGTTTAGCGAAATAGTGTTTCAACACGTTTTTCTTCATTTTTCTTACTCTTTGGAAACAAACAAAAACAGATTCTGGTGAGCGGTTTCCTACAGTGATGGCAAGACTTGCTGTTATTGCTTATAGTACGTCGAGCAGGGGGCACAAATTCGCCGCCGCCCCCCCCCCCCCCCCCCCCCCCCCCCCCCTTTCCGGTACGTCAGATTTACAGACCTGAACACACACGCGCATGCACACATGCGTGCACACACACACACACACACACACACACACACACACACACACACACACACACACACACACACACACACACACACACACAGCACAACACAACACAACACAATGGACGTAATTCAAACACTTTACTTTTATGAAATAAGTCATTAAACTATACTGAAACAAAGTACAGACACACACACTGTAGTTTTACAACCATCAAAGTGTTTTTCAAAATGCGGAAAGGGACGAAATAACAGAAGAAAGAGAATAAAACACTAAAACACATTAATTCGAAGGCCACACATGCTTTGACAGCATGTGTATTAATCATGACAGTTTAAGGGCTGTGTAAGAACAGCTTGGCATACATAGGCCAAGCTCTTCCGACATCACTTTTGAACTATCACAGTTGACATGTATCTAGACCTGTGACTTAGAACTGAGCACACATGGCGGAGTCCACACATCAGTGATGTTCACATGCAACCTTACAGTCTGATGCAAGTCAGAGAAGTAAACTAATCTACGCTTTTTGTGAAATTGGACTGATGGGTTGTCTTGATGAAATTGTAAAGAAGCAATGGCCGGGGACTACTGAATGGCACGTGTACAGCTTTTTAAAAATTTATTTATTTTTAATTTTTTGATGTTTTATTTCTTCGGATAAAGTGATCGTCGCTACCTATGAGCTTATTCATTGCAGTAATACAGTTACAATGTGATTGTCAAAGCCAGAGAAGATTCACATTAGCATCAAAAGGCTAAACTAACTTGAACCGGAACTAACGTAAAGATGTGAGGCTGTTATGTATGAAAGGCATCCATTATTTTATCCTCACCGCGGACACAGATGGCTGGTGAAGTTCAATGATCCTTAACCGTACTCCGCTGTATCAGTAGTCAGGGGCAATTATCCGATTAACAGGTGACACCATTTGGTCTTAGATCACATCCACAAAGCCGACCTCTCGCTTTCTAATTGGACAATTGCCTCAGCCGGGTGTGTCATCAGTCGTAGGCATATCCTCAGATGACTTCCTCACTCTGAGGATGGTACATGTGTATTGCACATCAAGATGTATAGCTTTTCAGGATTCCCTTTGCCTGCAAGGGTGCATGAAACTCTATGGTTTTACTGAGGAGCCCTTTATCAGCAGGGACTGAATTCTTGCCCACAATTGGGGTGGACCAACACTCAAGGACTTACACCATATGGCTGACTTGGAGTGAGGATGCGATGCTGATGATATCGCACAGTGACTGAGTGAGACTGAGAGATACTACTTTTCATGAGCCCCTTTGACTTTGGGGCCACTTGACACTCTGTTTCTGACCGTCACACACATATTTAGTGCAAACTGAAGTTATTTGACTAGTCTCGACACATTTGGTACTGATTCAGTACGTAAGAGAGGACAAAAAATGTTAAGAAGACTGCATGCCACGATGAAAAGAAATCTCACCAACTAACCAACCAAACACCACTAAAAAACAAACCCAAAAACCCAACCATCCACCACTTAACCCTTATCATTTGGAATACACCAGTGTGTGAAATAAGTTTGACTAAAATAGTTCAAGGGTATTGCCAGAATAGCTTGGTGCCTCTAGGTGCCAAGCTATTCTGGCACCACCCTTGAACTAAAGCCATTGGTCTATATCCCTATCTCTAAGTACTATGATGTAGCTTGCATATGGCAGTGTACAAATTTGATGCTTTTAGCCTCAGTATGATATGGGTTAAAAAAAAATTGCCAGGGCTGACGAGAGGGGGGGGGGGGGGCCTGGGCCTCCCCCCTGGATCCGCCACTGGAAACAAAGTAACCACCTATTCTTATACTGCAGCACTGATTTTTCTTCCAGTGTTAAACTTGCTGTCGGTGCTGTCCTCCCTTGAGTCGGCTGCAGCTGTTCGACAGCAGGGGGAGGCAAAAGAGATGGCTCAGACCAAAAAGACCACTCTGCAGAAACAGAAAGTCGCACAGCTTCAGAAAAGACATGATGAGCTTTTGCAGCAGGTGCAAACAGCCGCGTTAGCGGATGTTGGGAGTGTGACACCTGACTCGGATGAAGGTGGAAATGAACAGAGCAGTGAGCTGCGAAATGCCCTGAGATATTTGGCAGAACTGAAGGAAAAGCTCAACGTGTACAAACTGACAGGTTTGCGCTTGGCTTTTTTTGTTAACTCAGTACATCCTGATGCTGGATTAAAGAAAAAAATTGCTTATTGTTCTGTGAAGGCTACATTACAGATTCGGAGATACATCAACCATTTTTAGTTCAAGGGTGGTGCCAGAATAGCTTGGCGCCTCAGGAGCCAAGCTATTCTGGCACCACCCTTGAACTATCGTAGTCAAATTTATTTCAAGCAATAGTGTATCAGGATGAAAAGGGTTCACTCACACTGTAGTTTTGGGCATGGAAATTCTCCATGCTATTTACAGATCAAAATGGAAAAAATTTCAGAGAAGAACAAAATTGAGAGGAAAGCTGTTTTACTTTTCATTGTGGTGGTAAAGATTTCATAGGAAATTCTTGTGTTTGTAATACTAAGAGATTTGTAAATTCAGCCTGCCTTTAGGTGCCAAGAGAGTCAGAGACCTTTAAAATGCATAAAAATTGTGAGAATTCATTTTCGGATGGGGTGTCTCACCTCCCTAGAGGTCCTAGCTCCAGCACCCGTCCTGGGCCGATGGCCTGTTTTTAGAGGTTAACTCATTCGCGGCCAGCCGCATCTGGATGCACTGCTTATGCCGCACATCCGGATGCGTCTGGCCGCAAATGAGCTAATCACTTCAGCGGTTCTTATATATTATGCACCAAGCTATTTTGCACTACACTTGAAATTGTGATATCATGAATTTAAAAAAAAAACAACAACTCAACTTGATGTTTCCTCAATCCAGGCGTGTCCATCATCAAATCGGACCAGGACGGCAAGATTCTCTGCTTCACCACATCGTACAAAGGCACTTACCTGGAAAACTATCACCTGAAGCTTCAAGGCCTCTCTACAGGGAAGTTCAAGGTCATCTACCATGACCTCCCGACCTTTGTCTTCATCCTGTGTGTGCCAGAGAGCCTAGAGGTCAAAGACATTCCATCGGTCGTGCATCCTGTGCGGGAGCTGTTGTCGATGTATGTCATGCGGTGTGAGGAACTCAGGGTAGCTGAGGTAGGCACAGTTCAGATGTTGCGCTTTGAAGTAATAATAATAATAAGAAGAATAATGCGTGCTTGTATAGCGCCTAACCTCGGATTAGAGCTCTAGGTGTTGAACAAAAACTAATTGTACAAAAATAACTAATTACAAAAAGTACTGAAAACAAAATACAATGCACTCTATAAACAATCTATAAAGTCAACATTAAAAAATGCTACGCTTAGGGACTCATACTCGCACTCACACACACACTACTTCTAAATCTAATAGAGATCGAGATGACTTCAACATGACAGGTCTGTGACAATAGTCATTCGCAGCAGACAGAAAAAAGATGGGTCTTTAGGTGCTTGCCTCAACGCCTCTCTTGAATCCATGTATCTCAGTTCGCATGGGAGGTCATTCCAAACAACTGGGCTCTGGTACCTGAATGACCTCTGACCGAACGACTTTGTTTTGACGACAGGGGTACTTAACACTCGAGAGTCGGCAGCAGAGCGCAAATTCTGTCTTGAGGGGTGAAAGTGGACAGCCTCTTAACCCCAAGGTCCCATTTTCCAAATTTTGGGGTTGTCACCTGACAACTAGGTACCAGTTGCAGGAGATGGATGGACCGTGATAATTCAAGAGTAATGCCAGATTAGCTTGAATTATCACGGTCCATCCATCTCCTGCGGTAGGGTTTTGGGGATAAACGGGTTAAACCATTTGGCCCTGACACATTACATCAGGATGTGGGTTGACCATTACCTGCAGCTGGCACACAGTCATTAGATGAAACCTCCAAACTTTGAGAATGCGGCCCTGCGGTTCAACGGGTTGAAGTACCATCACGCATAAATCTGAAGACCTGTCAATAGAGATGAGATGAGATGAGATAGTTTATTGCCATATGTTTTCATGTACAAAACAATAAAAACATTGGAATTTGTCTTGATGTCAGTTACTAAGACTAAAATAACACACACACGCACACACACACACACACACACACACACACAGTAAACTCTAAAATATGATTTTCATGCTAAATACTAAGCAAATACGGGTATCATTATTAAACACGGCGAATGGGTGTGTGCTACGCCTTGTCGACACACCTAATGAGCGTTGACAGCAGTTTGGACACGCAGCAAAAGCACATGCGTAATCGCACTTCTTTATTCTGCGCTGCCGTTAGTGTGTCAATCTATTTTTAGCTGTTTCTCGCACTGATAGTGGTGTATTTCTAGAACAGAGTGGCGGCATTGTCAAGTTACTTGATACAAAGACGTCGTGTGCTGAACTAGATTGTCCTGTGTCTAAATGAACCACAGCTAGACCTGTGTGTAGCGTTTCGTAACCATCTATTACAGAAGTTTATCAGATATCAGTTACAGCGGTAATGGGCCTTAAATCCCACTACTGATGATATTGTTTGACAGAAATGATGCATTTTTACACACGTTTTCCGCCGAGTGGTATAGTCGGTAACAGTCAAGGAGGGCAAGGAGGTAGATCTAGAACTTGATTATTTAACCCTTTTCATCAACCCTTTTGATACACCCATGGCTTGAAATAAATTTGACTGATAGTTCAAGGGTGGCGCCAGCATAGCTTGGCGCCTCATAATAATAATAATTACGGTATTTATAATGCGCTTATCTTATAATAATTATAACTCTAAGCGCACACTCACAACTCGCGCACGCATGCGCACGCTTTAGACAATGACTCACGTACCACAAACAGTGAAATACATTACGACGGTCAGCTTGGGGTGGGGAGTGCGGTGATATAGTGCTAAAACTGTTGAAAGAGGTGAGTTTTGAGGGCGGACTGGAAGGAGGAGAGAGAGTGTTTCTGACGGAGAGAGAGTGGGAGAGTGTTCCAGATGGATGGACCGTAGACGGAGAAGGAGCGGGGACCGAAAGTGTTAAGTTTGGTGCGAGGGATGTGGAGGCGGAGAGGGTCGGAGGCAGAGCGGAGGGAGCGGGAATGTGTGTAGGGGTGAAGTAAGTTGGAGAGATAGGCAGGAGCGCAGTTGTTCAGGGATTTGTAGCAGAGAGACAGAACTTTGTATTGGATGCGTTGGGGGATGGGGAGCCAGTGAAGGAGTTTGAGCAGGGGTGTGATGTGGTCGGATTTTTTCTTTCTGAGGACGAGGCGGGCGCCAAGCTATCCTGGCACCAACCTTCAACTAAAACAGTTGATCTATCTCCTAATCAGTAATTTAGCCTTCATAAGCAGATTTTATAAAATCAGCCTCAGGATGTAAGGGGTTAAGAGTTGGGCCAGAAGAAAAGCTTGTTTGTCTGAGGCACCCGCAGTCGCAGTGTCTCATGAGAAGCTGTGCCTGTGGTTGGCCTGGTTCAGCTGCAGTTCATTATGATTGTATGTAGTGCAGTTTGATCATGGCATCATTTTATGTTGATACCTTGCCCATGTATCCTCGACTGAGATGTTAATCCTTTTAGCCCCAAGGTCCCATTTCTCAAATTTGGGAGATGTCGCCTGACGACTGGATACCAGTTGCAGGGGAAGGCTTGACCATGCTAATTCAAGGGCAGTGCCAGATTAGCTTGGCGCCTGAAGGCGCCAAGCTATTCTGGCACTACCCTTGAATTATCATGGTCAGTCAATCTGCTGCTGTAGGGACTTGGCTAAGTGGGTTAACCTTTTCCTTGGCTGGCAGTAGGGTTTTTTGTCAAGGTGATTCCTGCAGGAAATGTGTTGACAAAACGCACTACTGCGGCCCATTTCTGACAGTCAAAGGGCCAGTGGTGTTTTACGCCACCATGAAAACAGTGCATCAAAGACAGGGAGACCAAGAAAGGCTTCTTTGGGGCGCAAAAATCTGGCCCTGTTTGGATCGAAACTGCAGTGAAATTTATTTATTGCGGTCATCTTCCTGTTTTCACAGTCCAGATTTCCGGACAACGTTCACGTTGTGGAGACAAGCGGGCCAGTCGATTTCATCTGCTTTCACACCAGCGTTTTGCCCAACCTGAAAGTGGAGATTACTCTGAAGTACAAGGACCTCAAGAGTTATCTTCCATCTGCCATGGATGCTGTCCCTTTGAGGCGAGGTTAGTATACCATTTGTTACTTTCTCTGTTCTCAGCTGCAGCAGACCCACAGCTAGCAGATGCAGCTTGTGTTTTGAAATCGTAACTTCAATGGCAAAGATCCCCAGCTGTCAAATTAACATGGATACACAGTGGTTTCAGTGAGAGGCATAGATCCTCATGAACCCCCGCAATTGCGGGGGCTCATGAGGATCTGTGCCTCTTGTGGTTGGGTGGGGTTCCCTTTTTCTCAGCAGTGAAGGAGCTAAAGTGCGCCAAACATACTTCGAATTATACCTTGGGGAAAGCTCACTTCTAAATAACCCCCACCCTCCATTTTTCCGAGGGGACAGAACTCATTGTCTATGATCAGATTATTGAGTTGCAGTGGCAAATCTTGTTTATTGTTATATGCTGTGGGAAAGTGAGGGGTGGGTTCATGTGGCGCGCTTTAGTTTCACTCTCTTGCACACAGGCAGCTACCAGTGTGGTTGACAGTACCACTGGCTGCATGCGTAGATTAGGAGGGTTACGAGACTCCCCCCCCCCCCCCTCCCCAGTTTGTATCATCTTTAGTAGCAGGCCTTGAGTTGGTTGTGAGGCCCTGCCCCCCAACCCCCCTCCAAAAAAAAAAAATGCCTCGGATTTTACCATTGTTCCCTTCCCTGCCACCGTACATACACTGTATGCACATTTTTGTTTCTGAATCTTGGTTCATTCAGTGACCAAAAGCCAACACCGTCCAAGAAAGATGGATTCAAACTGGCCTCAGCAAGAGGCATAGATACTCATGAGCAACTGCCGGGGCTCACGAGGATCTATGCCTCTTGCAGTTGGCATCATGTTCACTTTTTTTCTCAGCAGTGCATGGGTTAAAACAACAATAGGATAGGTAGGTCAGTTTTAAAACAAGAAAAAAATGTAAGCAAATAACTTAATAAGATTGATACGGGTCTAATGTCAACATGTTCCTTACTTTTGTTAATTTTTTTCTTTTTATCTTTGTTATGATGTTTTGTTTTGACCAATAAAGCCATTTTTGTGTCCTTTACTAGGCCATAAGCCTAATCAAGTGCGGTTTTATACGTCCCTTCGGGCGACAGGAAATAAAAGTGGCGAACTTGAAAATAGGTTTGATGCTGCTTGACATTTTGGATTGATGTCTTCATCCATTCTTGACATGGTTAACCACATTTGGGAGTCCTTGTTTATGACGCAGTTCACCGCAGACTGTGGGAAAAAGACCGTTTTTAGCCGTGTCAGCTAGTTTCATGTGCATTGTATGTGTTTAGTGCTGGAGTTTTGTGAGTAGCTGCAGATTCCTGCTTTGTCAGCTCTTTTTCTGCGGTTTCCAAGAGAAAAATAAGAAAGACAGAATTATATTGCTGTAAACATTTACTTTTATTCCTAATAAAAAGCGTCATGTCGCACAAGTCATTTTTTTATACTTTAAACCATTAAACCCCGAGGCTGATTTTTAAAAATTTACTTCTTGTCCTATGATTGCCACATTACAGTTTACGAGATAGATCAAACATCTTAGTTCAAGGGTGGTGCCAGAATAGCTTGGCGCTTAGGCGCCAAGCTATTCTGGCACCACCCTTGAACTATCATTGTCTAATTAATTTCATGCAGTAGTGTATCAGGGTGAAAAGCGTCATGTTGCACAACTTGTCCAGTTTCATATCTCTCTCTCTTGGCTTGACTTCGCGAACGAAGATTCTATAGGGCTTGCCCACGTCGTCTGCAGGCATTTTCGTGGCTGCGGAGGCCAATCTGGGACAGGCAGGTTCGACCGCAGTGGCTGCAGGGGAAGATCTGGTCAGGGTTCTGGGTTACGACAGCTCTGTTTTTTCTTCTGAGCCGCTTGTCCTTAAGGTTAGCTCTGCGAGAGTCCTCAAAGGAGACGGCTGCCTTGTGAATGGTGGAGCGCCAGGTGTCACGGTCCGCAGCAAGCGAAGACCACTGGCGGTGGTCGATTTGGCAGGCACTAAGTGACTTCTTGAGACCGTCTTTGTATCTCTTCTTTGGTGCCCCTCTGTCTCGGTGTCCAGTGGCGAGCTCGCCGAACAGAGTGATCTTGGGTAGGCGATGATCCTCCATCCTGGAGACGCGCCCCGCCCAGCGAAGCTGTGTCCGCAGCAGCAAAGCCTCGATGCTCACAGTTTCCGCCTGTACAAGGACCTCGACGTTGGTGACATAGTCACTCCAGTGAATGCTGAGGATGGTACGCAGGCAGCGCTGGTGAAAGCGTTCGAGGAGTCGTAGTTGGCTGCGGTAGAGGGCCCAGGACTCGGAACCGTACAGCAGGGTGGTGAGGACGACAGCTCTGTACACGCTGATCTTGGTGCCTTTTTTCAGCTGTTTATTGTGCCACACCCGCTTGATTAGTCGCCCGAAAGCACTGTTCGCTTTTGTCAGCCAGTTGTCCAGCTCCTTGTCCAGTTTGGCGTCTGACGTGATGATGCAGCCAAGGTAGGTAAACTGGTGTACAGACTTCAGTTCGGACTCGCCGATGGTGATGTGGGGAGGGCGATGCTCTTCCTTGGGTGCCGGCTGATGAAGGACCTCTGTCTTTTTCAGACTGATCTCAAGTTCAAAGAGCTGGGCGGCATCTGCGAAGCAGGACGTAATGCGCTGCAAGGCTCTCTCTGTGTGTGCAACGAGGGCAGCGTCATCAGCAAAGAGCAGCTCACGAATCAGTTGGTCTAGGGTTTTCGTGTGGGCCTGCAGTCGTCTGAGGTTGAACCTGTTCAGTTTCATATAGTTTAAACCATTACACCCTGAGGCTGATTTTTAGAAATTCACTTATTGTCATAAGAAGGCCACATTACAGTTTAGAAGATAGATCAAACATTTTAATTCAAAGGTGGTGCCAGAATATCTTGGTGCCTTAGGTGCCAAGCAATTCTGGCACCACCCTTGAACTATCATTGTCTAATTAATTTCATGCAGTAGGATGAAAATGGTTAGTTATTTACCCAAATGTGCTTGTAGCCACCTGTACTGTTTACAGTAAAGGTGGATCTGTGTTTGTGGGGGGGGGGGGGGGGGGGGGGGGGGGGGGAGGGGGGGGGAAGGGGGGGGGGTAGCCCTGGCATACTCTTATATTGTTCAGACATCCTAGAATTCCCAGCACCATTGCAGCTTCAGAGTTTGTGCCACTAAATCTTTTATTACTGAAGTAGTGATTACTCTTGAATATTTGGGTTTACTTTAACCCGATCAGTGCCTGTTGACAGAAACTATACTTCTGCAGTCTTTGTCAGTTCAACCAACAGCCTGAGCTGTCCTAGGAACATAGATTTAAAGTGGTGTCAGCAAGAGGCATAGATCCTCATGAGCCCCCGCAACTGCGGGGGCTCATGTGGATCTATACCTCTTGCAGTTGGGTGTGTTCAGATTTTCTCAGCGCTGAACGGGTTAACGTCAAGCAGGTGACTAAGGCCACGGCTGTCAGTGGGGTTTAAAAACTGGCATGTTTGTTTGCATGTCTCCACCTCCGCAAAAGGCACAGATCCTCATGAGGCCCTGCAGCCGCAAGGGCTCATGAGGATCTAAGCCTCTTGCGGACAAAAATAATACTAGTTGCATAGGTCTTTCACGTTTTCGTTAGATAATATAAATCTGTGTTTCTTTAATGAAAGGAGGGGCTTATTGAATCTGTATGCAGTTGCACTGCAGGAGGCATAGATCCTCATGCACCCCTGCAGCTGCAGGGGTGCATGAGAATCTATGCCTCTTGCAGAAAAGACTTTTGCTCGCATTCCCCTACTGATACATCGGTCTTTCTTAATGAGATTAGTATCATAACAGACAGTGATTTTTGCTTTATTTTTTATACAAGTTATATTTACGCAGTGAACTTCACGAATTCGTAGCTCTTTATCTATGCCTGGCGGACAGCCGCCGCAAGACAATTTCCCGTAGCACACTATGAACGGCGAGATCCGTCCAGCTAAGGTTCGCTTGCAGTGCATTTGCTTGTCTATTTTTAGCGATGAATGTGCCGTTACAAGCCATTACTTGACAAGCGTCCCAGATCCAGAAATGAACTCTGAACTCATTCAGCCCGACGGCCGTATTTTCCAAATTTTGGACGCGTCATCTAATGACTATGCACCAGTTGCAGGAGCTGGATCGGCCATGATCATTCAAGGGCAGTGCCAGATTAGCTTGGCGGCGACAGGCACCAGGCTAATCTGGCACTACCCTTGAATTATCATGGTTGACCCATCTCCTTCTGTAGGGCGTCAGGACTGAGTGGGTTAACAGAATTACTTGCAGAGTACATAATACAGAAAAGTGCTTAGTAGGCAAAGAGTTAACTCATTTCACCCCGAGTCCCTACAGCAGGAGATGGATTGACCATGATAATTCAAGGGTAGTGCCAGATTAGCTTGGCGCCTGAAGGCGCCAAGCTAATCTGGCACTACCCTTGAATTATGGTCAATCCGTCTCCTGCAACTGGTACATAGTCATTAGGAAACACCTCCAAAATTGGAGAAATGGAACCTTGGGGTTAAAAGGGTTAATAAGAACAATTTCATTATCCGCAAGGGTGGTCATAGGATAGCAGTATTTGGGTGTCAGAACTTTTTCAGAGGCCCTACCATACCTTTTCTGTGCACATTACTGCCCTGTGATGTCAAAGGCAGCAAGTTTGTTTTGGTGAAAAGCCAAGTTTCCATTGTATTACCATGAAAATCTAGCTTTTCACCCCAAAAATGGACTTGCTGTCTTTTTATTTTGCCTTCACTATTTCATTTATAACAAAGGTCAGCTGATATCTCACAATGAAAATATTTGGGCCCCTGGCAATGCCAGGGGCCCCAATCTTTTCATTGTGAGATATCAGTTAACTGCATATCTGCGTTCCTCTGTGAGACGGTCCATTGCACCCTGAAATCTTATCCTAATCTGGATGGGGGCTCTTGAGGAAATTTATGATTTCTCCGAGTGGACTTTATGTGACACGACGGCCATGTTGACGGCTGCGTGTTGCGGGTGATATGATGGGTGCCCAAGTGATCTGGAGGATTGGCTGGGCAATCACTCGTTGTGGAGGCCGCGGCTGAGGTGTCCCCTCGTGAATGAGACAGTCAGCTGTTGAGATTTTTGTCATAAAATGTTTTTATTGGTACAGTGGGGCATGTCTTTGGGCAGCCTTTTTTTGTGAGCCTTGGCCATGGATAAGATGTAACCCTATCACTGAGCTGTGGACGATACAGTTCAGCGGAAAAGATGCTCAGCTCAGCCAGTTTAACCCCACGGGCACATTTCCAAATTTCGGAGGTGTTACCTAACGACTATGTACCAGTGGTAGGGAATGGATTGACCATGATAATTCAAGGGTAGTGCCAGATTAGCTTGGCGCCTACAGGCGCCAAGCTAATCTGGCACTACCCTTGAATTATCATGGTCAGTCCATCTCCTGCTGTAGGGTGTTGGGGCTAGATGGGTTAATCTTGTGACTGCTACTGGTGGAAAAGAAACATAATTTAACGGCTTGACTGCGACAAAGGCCACTGTTAAGTAAAAAAGTGATCACAGATACTGTTTGGCTGAAAAGACATAAATTAACCCCTTGTCTGCAAACAAACATGTAGTCACACATCTTTTTCATTAAGCGGTATCATCAGTTAAATCATCATCGCGGGGTTAAATCATTCATCCCTGAAATGCGACTTGGATCGACCGTGACAGCTCCAGGTAGGGGCCAACGTGGCCAGCTAATTGATGGTCTTTAGTGACAGGTGATTTCGCAGTTTTTCATAAGGGCCTTGGCTCAAAACAGGTTCTACTGTACAAGCAGAGTAGTTCGATGCAATATAGTGGCCCTGCTGCCCCTGTTCCTAATCAGTGTTTGTTGTGGTGCCTGCGTGCTTGTGGAACTTCTCGGCTTCTCGCCGTTGGCTGTATTCTTGTCAGCTGCAGACAGCTTCGCAGATTCACAGACCCGTGGGTTGGCAGCCTTCAGTCCTGAAGACTGGTTCACATTTAAGAAAAAAAAGAAATACCCAAAAATATAAATTGACATGGGTGACAGTCTTCAGTCCTGGAGATGGATTCAGCTTTTCTTAAAATTCCAAAAAGATGAATTCGCATGGGTGACAGTCTTCAGTCCTGGAGACGGATTCAGCTGTTTTTAAAATTCCAAAAAGATCAATTCGCATGGGTGACAAGTCTTCAGTGATTCAGCTTTTTCAAAATCCCAGAAAGCGGAACGAGCTCGGTCCTTCAGTTGTCTGTTTCATCTGCAAGAGGCATGAATTCTCATGAGCCTCTGCATCCGAAGTACTGTACTGGTGCATCCGCAGGGGCGCATGAGAATTTACGTCTCTTTCTGGCATCATTCAGCAAAAAGTACACATGCAGACTAGTTGCTACTTAGGTAGCTGGTGGACTGCTTGCATTCACTTCCAATTTGTTTTACCGTCACCCTTGCAACTCGTCATGTAGTGAAACTAGAACAGAACTGATGCATTGTGGGCAGCAGTATTTAAATGTTGTGGGTGCTTGGCGCCTGATTGAAGAATTTGCGGGATTGTGCAACACATTTAGTATAATAATTACCAGTGCTATAGTTGTCAGAGGCCTTTTGATTTACAGTTTCATCAGGGCCACAGATGCGAATTTATTCATTTGTGAAATGTATGACGTGAGTTTCTTCATTTGTGAAATTTACGACTAATTTGCATTCTTTATGGCGTGGTTAGAATTTAGTGCCGACTAATTTTATGACAGGTTGCCCAGAATCGCTTCCTTGCCTCCAGATTGGTTAATGCCAGGCTACGGAGAATGAACGAGTACCCTCCAGAGGCCTTGGCAGTGTGAGGATTTACTGAATCATTCCGTGTTGCTGGCACAGGCATGAAAACGACTGTGAATGTCCCACACTGGTTGTTTCCTTCAAATGGCTACCACTCAGCGATAGGCAATCGAGGGAGAGGACCAGTGTGTGATCACACAGCAATGAAAGGATGCCTGGTCTTCTTCATTGGCAATCTGTCTCCGCAACTGAAGTGTAGGGTTCAGAGGACAGCTTCCCAAAATGGGAATTTCGACCCTGTGCGTTTAACCCATTTAACCTCGTGGCCACACTTTGCAGATTTTTGAGGTGTCACTTAAAGACTGTGCGCCAGTTGCAGGAGATGGATTGACTGTGATAATTCGAGGGTAGTGCCAGATTAGCTTGGCGCCTGATGGCGCCAAGCTAATCTGGCACTACCCTTTAATTATTATGGGCGAAGCATTTCCTGCTGTAGTGCGTCAGGGTTGAATGGGTAAAGGAAACCTCTCAGCTCTGCTGTTGTTTGTTTCTGACATTGTACAAGTGGATGTTAGGATGGGTAAAGAAAACCTTTCAGCTCTGCTGCTGTTTGTTTCTGACATTGTGGAAGTGGATGTTAGGATTGGTGGTGCGACAGCTGCGGGCAGCCGATGACCGCACTGATTATCGGCCGATGTAGTTGATTGTCTTCTGCTGACTTATATCTGGGAACACAGTACAAGAATGTGATATCCAGTGTGACTGACATTAACAAGGGACAGTAGAACCTGTTTTGATGCACCGCGTCTGTTTGCAAGGAAACGTGGCCTTAAAACACAGGTGTTTTATCAAGGGACAGTGGAACCTGTTTTGATGCACCGCGTCTGTTTGCAAGGAAACGTGGCCTTAAAACACAGGTGTTTTATCAAGAGAAATCTTGAAACAGGTGTTTAATCAAGAGAAATCTTGAAACGGGTGTTTTATCAAGAGAAATCTTGTAACGGGTGTTTTATCAAGAGAAATCTTGAAAGGCAAAGCGCTTCATCTCTCATTCAGGTAGCTACAGCCACAGTCACAGCTACAGCCAGTCACAGTCACAGCTACAGCCTCAGTCACAGCTACAGTCACAGCTACAGCCAGCCACAGTCACAGCTACAGCCACAGTCACAGCTTCAGCTACTTGAATGATGGTCTTTAATGACGGGCACTTTGTGGAGATTAATTTGGACAGGCAAAACATGTCACCTGCCATAAAGACCTTCATGTAGGTGGCTGCACGATGGTCCTTGACCCATTTAGCCCCGGGACCCTGCAGCAGGAGATGGATTGATCATGATAATTCAAGGGTAGTGCCAGATGAGATTTGGCACCTGCAGGCGCCAAGCTCATCTGGCACTACCCTTGAAGTATCACGATCAATCCATCTCCTACAACTGGTAGATAGTCGTTAGACAACGCCTCCAAAAGTTTGGAAATGCGGCCGTGGGGTCAGGAGGGTTAATGACAGTTGATCTTTCATAAGGGCGATCGCGCAAAACAGGTTCTGCTGTCATTTCTAAAATTTTGGAGGTGTCACCTATTGACCATGTACCGGTTGGAGAAAATGTAGTATGTACTAACCATGGTAATTCAAGGGCAGTGCCAGGTTAGCTTGGCGCCTGAAGGCGCCAAGCTAATATGGCACTACCCTTGAATTATCATGGTCGATCCACCTCCTGCTGTAGGGACTCGGGGCTGAATAGGTTAAATATGTTTGTGTGCGCTGGTCTGTGACATTGTACCTTTGATCTGTCTGGGTGGACCAGTCCGTAAGGTCCAAAATCACAGACCAGCTCCTGTTTTGAAGGACCACAGAGTTGTATGTTGTTTTTTTTTTCTCTCACGTTTTCTCAGGTGCGAGTGTTAGATATTGTGCCAGAACTTTAGAAAGACCATGCACTACGTTTTCTCAGGTGCGAGTGTTAGATATTGTGCCAGAACTTTAGAAAGACCATGCACTATCAGCTGAGCTGACGGAGCGTTGAACTGACCTGGTGGAGACCAGTAGTCTGGCTTCATGCTGCGCACTTCATGTGGCATGAGCAAAATAAAAGCAATCTAGTTTGACAGTGTTTCATCTTAATCTTTCACCATGCCTTATGAAAACAAGATCGTCACCTACTTGTTTCTTGTTCCCATCATTTGCATATTCGGCATCGTGGGGAACTTTCTGACTTTAGTAGTGCTGGTACGGGGAAAGTTTTTAGGCGCGGCTTTCGTCTACCTGAGAGGTCTGGCCATTTTCGACATGCTGGGACTGGTGTTCATCCTGCCCATCAGCCTCGTCAGGTGCCCAGTCTGTGACTTTAAGAATGTCTATGCATTGACTTTTTACGAAGCCTACTTCTACATCTGTATTGGTGATATATTCCTGAAAGCCAGTGTCTTGACAACGTTGCTTCTGACGATAGAAAGATGTGTTGTCATCGTGTTTGGAAGGAGACTGAATCTTTCAAATCAGAAATCAAAATTTCCGCTGTTCACTTTGATCGGGATTTTTTTCTTCACCATGCTGGAAAACTTGCCGACAATCTGGGTATTTTCAATCGACCCGAAGGACGGCGCAGTGACGCTGACTCCATACATTGGAAGCCCGGCGTATAAGGTTTACCTGTGGTTTGACGCAGTTCTCTTTCAGTTTGTGCCGTTCGTCATTCTCTTCACGTTCAACATCATCCTAGCAGTGTACCTCGTCAAGCATCGCCAGGTGAGAAATTCACACCAAATGGTCACTGCCAAGTGTGTAATATAACAAATAACCAAGCAAGAAAGAAACACACTTTGAAAGGCAAACAGAAAAAAGATCACTAAATTTTCGTTAAATCCGTGTTTGTGCTTTTTCTTTTTTCAAAAGCGCAAGAACAGTGCACAACTTTAACCTATTTAGCCCTGAGTCCCTTCAACAGGAGATGGATCGACCATGATAATTCAAGGGTAGTGCCAGATTAGCTTGGCGCCATCAGGCGCCAAGCTAATCCGGCACTACCCTTGAATTATCATGGTCAGTCCATCTCCTGCAACTGGCACATAGTCGTTAGGTGAGGCCTCCAAAATTTGGGAAATGTGGCCGCGGGGTTACACGGGTCAGTCACAGAGCAGTGTACGGAGTGCTTCTTTTCAAAGTGGACAGACATACATGAGGGACAGCACGCTACTTGACCCCATCGCGGTCAGTGATCACAGATTTGACTTTTTTAAGGTCTGTTCATTCAAACGCCAAAGTGCTTCAGCCGTCCAGAGAACACGGGTACAAACTGGCATCAGCAAGAGGCATAGATCCTTATGAGCCCTCCACAGTTGCGGGGGCTCATGAGGATCTATGCCTCTTGCGGTTGGATCGTGTTCCGTTTTTCTCATCAGTCCAGAGGCAAACAGCACAGTAAAATGATAAATACTTGAATACGTAAAATATCTCATTCAGATTCTGGGTTTTGCACACTTTGAAAAAAGGTGGTTACATTTAGCCCCAGGACCCTGCAACAGGAGATGGATTGATCATGATAATTCAAGGGTAGTGCCAGATGAGCTTCGTGCCTCCTCCTGCAACTGGTACATAGTCATTCAGCAACACTTCTAAAATTTGGGAAAAGCACCTGAGGGGTAAAGTGTTCATTGGGTAAACTGTTCTGTGCTTGTCCCTCTAAAGAGTGTTTCTTGATTCTTGGTTACTTTATCGCCAGGCGAACAAAAGCCTACAAAGGAATTTGTCGTCGGCATCCTGGGAGAACCGTTTCACGTCTGAGCGGCGCACGCTGCTGATGCTGGTGGGAATTATTGGCATGTTTCTGGTGACCATGCTGCCCTGCTCCATCATGCAGCTGATCGGCATTAGCCTGGACTACGGCTCAGGCCTCTACACACACTTCCAGATGGCTGTCACGGTGCTGGTCAGCGTCAACTTCTCCTGCAACTTTTTACTATACTGCACGTTGAACAAGCGCTTCTGGTTCGTGTCCAAGTCTTTGTTGTGCCAGTGCTGTCGATGTTTCTGCAGTAAGCGTGTGTCGCCGTTAGAACAGGCGTCATCCTCGCAACCCTGGCAAACAAGCAGCAAGCGAACTGTTGGAAAACGGACGTCACGTGCAAGCTGTATGCTGCGGAAGAACAGCGAAGATATTTCTGTTATTGAAGAAACTGCTGACAGGAAGCGACGGGGATTGGTAGCAGGATCACCAACTTCAGCACAGACGGTCGGATCGCGCGTCTTTCCAGATGACGGGATGTTGACTGACTTTGTTTATCAAGGTCCAACCAATGTTGCAGAAGCTGAAGTGTTGACAGACGCTGTATATCAAGGTCCAAATACTGTACCCAAATCTGAGTTGAGGGACACAGCAAAAGCTTCAAGAAGTGGAAAAATGACAGACACTGTTTATCAAGGCACGATGACCATCACACAATCTGATGACATAACAGACACTGTATATCAAGGCACAACGACCATCACAAAATCTGATGACATAACAGACACTGTATATCAAGGCACGATGACCATCACAAAATCTGATGACATGACAGACACTGTATATCAAGGCCCAACAGCAACGGTCAGAGAGTTGACAGACAGTGTATACCAAGGTCAGGCATCTGTCACACAGACTGAAGAGTGGAGGGATACTGTGTATGCTGGCCATGCTGAAGTGACAACACATCCAGACTCGTTCACACACAACCTCCACTGAAAACCATCTGACAAGCCAAATGGGGATGTAGACCACAGAAACTCACTAGCCAGTCACAGTCAGCTTGAGAGAAATGGTTTTAGAGAAAAGATTTTTTATCAAGAGTCTGATGAAGATTCGTCGAGTGAACTTTGACGGCCAGTGCTGTTAGAACAGCAAAATAAGTGATCAGAATTCACAGACTGGCGATAAAGACCTTTTGCAATATATGTGGTGTTAGTGATTTGGCACCTTCTAACCTGAAGCATGTGTGTGCTGGTCTGTGATGCTGGATCTTACAGCGTAAGACCGTATCGTGCGAAATCACAGACCAGCACATATACACAGCTTTTAGCAAGGACTGGATTAGTAACATCATCACTAACAATCCATCATCATTGACATCACTGTCATCGTCAACTTCAGTTCTGACGGTGACATTGTCCCTGATCATCAACATTGTCAGTGTCATTAAGCGTGTTGTCATCACCAACATCAAAGCTGTTGTTCTCAGTAAACACTTCAAAACTTAATCCTAGTAGCTGTACGTGTACTCTGCAGGCCATTGTGGTCAAGTCGGCTCCACTGTGGACACTACCCTCCTCCACAAACCGAATAGCGTAGTCCTGGTCATTTGGAAACTGTTGTGACCAATAGTCCGATTCCTGTGTAAAGTGTGGGAAGAAACAGTCTTGTGTTTACTGAAGTCTGATTTCTGCGTAAAGTGTGGGAAGAAACGGTCTTGTGTTTACTGAAGTCTGATTTCTGCGTAAAGTGTGGGAAGAAACAGTCTTGTGTCCACTGAAGTCTGATTCCTGTGTAAAGTGTGGGAAGAAACAGTCTTGTGTCTACTGAAGTCTGATTCCTGTGTAAAGTGTGGGAAGAAACAGTCTTGTGTCTACTGAAGTCTGATTCCTGTGTAAAGTGTGAGAAGAAACAGTCTTGTGTTTACTGAAGTCTGATTCCTGTGTAAAGTGTGGGAAGAAACAGTCTTGTGTCTACTGAAGTCTGATTCCTGTGTAAAGTGTGAGAAGAAACAGTCTTGTGTCTACTGAAGTCTGATTCCTGTGTAAAGTGTGGGAAGAAACAGTCTTGTGTCTACTGAAATCTGATTCCTGTGTAAAGTGTGGGAAGAAGCGGTCTTGTGTTTACTGAAGTCTGATTCCTGTGTAAAGTGTGGGAAGAAACAGTCTTGTGTCTACTGAAGTCTGATTCCTGTGTAAAGTGTGGGAAGAAACGGTCTTGTGTTTACTGAAGTCTGATTCCTGTGTAAAGTGTGGGAAGAAACAGTCTTGTGTCTACTGAAGTCTGATTCCTGTGTAAAGTGTGAGAAGAAACAGTCTTGTGTCTACTGAAGTCTGATTCCTGTGTAAAGTGTGGGAAGAAACAGTCTTGTGTTTACTGAAATCTGATTCCTGTGTAAAGTGTGGGAAGAAACAGTCTTGTGTTTACTGAAGTCTGATTCCTGTGTAAAGTGTGGGAAGAAACAGTCTTGTGTCTACTGAAGTCGGTCATAAGCTGGCAATGACTTCCTGTCACAGTAAGTGAAGCAGGTTTAACCCATTCAGTGGCGAGAAAATTTAAACACACCCAACTGCAAGAGACATAGATCCTCATGAGCCCCCGCAACCGCGGGGGCTCATGAGGATCTATGCCTTTTGCTGACACGACTTTGGAAATGGAATACATCTTCATAGGATGGCTGGAGCTTGTTGATGTTGAATTGATGAAGACTGCAGAAAAACAGTTTGAAAATTTGAACCACCCAACTGCAAGACGTATAGATCCTCATGAGCCCCTGCAACTGCGGTGGATCATGAGGATATATGCCTCTTGCTGACACTGACACGACTTTGAATCCATCTTCATAGGATGGCTAGGGGCTTGTTGATGTTGAATTGATGAAGACTGCAGAAACACAGTTTGAAAATTTGAACCATTCAACTGCAAGACGTATAGATCCTCATGAGCCCCTGGGACTGTGGGGGCTCATGAGGATCTATGCCTCTTGCTGACTCAATCCATCCATCCATCCTTTTGCTGACACGACTTTGGAAATGGAATACATCTTCATAGGATGGCTGGAGCTTGTTGATGTTGAATTGATGAAGACTGCAGAAACACAGCAGGCACTAAACAGGTTAATTGTTGATTATTAGCATAAATTCTGATGTATAAGCCTAACATACATTATGAACTGTTTAATAGGTGTATGGTTTTAGTGATTACTGATTGTTAGCCTTTGTACAATTTCCTTATAAATAACAGCAGCTAGACTGGGCTTTTTTTTTTTTTTTTTTTTAATTTTTGGGGTGGGGGTGGGTGGGAGATGGAGGTGCTCTATATGGATCTAGAAATTTATGAATAATAATAATAATAATAATAATAATAATAATATTGTACATTTATATAGCGCTTAACCTCCAAATGAATGGCCCTCTAAGCGCTTTACAAGATCAAAAATCACAAAACAAAAAGTACAAGAAGTAAAAACGCTACAATAAATATTACAAAAACTAAGGTGACACATATCAACAGCTCACACTCACACATACACCGTTACAAGAACAGTTACTGCTAAAGATTGCTAACGCACTGAAATTGCATCTAACTATATGCATAAGAAAACGGATAGGTCTTGAGCAGTGATTTAAGAGCAGACAGAGTTGGGGCATGTCTGACATGTGGCTGGCAGGTCGTTCCAGGTGACTGGACCGAAATAAGAAAAGGCACGCTGGCCCCTGGCTAGACTTCTTTCGCCTAGGAACCCTGAAAATATGCGTGTCTGATGCTGAACGGAGGGATCTTGAAGGCGTGTAAATATGAACCAGGTCGGACAAATATGGGGGAGCAGAACCGGTAATAGCATTATAACAAATGACAGAGACCTTGTACACAATTCTTTGAGATACAGGCAGCCAGTGCAGGTCAACAAGTAAGGGTGTTATGTGCTCACGTTTCGGTACTCTGTAAATTAGTCTGGCAGAGCAGTTCATAACTCTTTGAATTTTATCAAGAAGATTCTGAGGAACACCAGCCAAAAGGAATGACAAAAATCAATGCGTGAAGGAACAAGGGAGGTAACAAGCATTTTAGTTGCTTCGGTAGTGAATGGGCTATGTTGCCTTCTGGGGTAGGCTGGAGTGGATGGGGATTTTATAAATTTGTGCTTGGAATGAAAATGTTAACAGTCAATGACGGAGTCCCCAAGCTTGTGTAACAGAGTGAACCCGATGTTCCTCTGTGTACCTAGGCCGATAGCACTTATGACCATTGCTTCTCGGATTTCACTCGTGTCGACTGCTAGCTATGACGTGCGCCGCTCGCGGTGCCCTGCCAAACGCAGCGTTAAGTGTTGTGTACGCGATAGCTCAGTGTACGTGTTGTATGGTATATCGGTTTTGACCGTGTATTGTAACCAAATTACAACACCATTGCTTAGTATTTAGCATGGTTAGATTTGGCCCAGGTAATAGTTTTTTGTAATGCATATGTTTTCAGGTTAATTATAACCGATCAGAGTGATAATGGCGATTTAGTAGCCTTTTGATTTTCTGTGGCACTTCTGAGACCGCTTTAAGAATAAATATAAACTTTCCACTAATAGCCCATAATCTCAAATTAAATCCAGAGTACAGCTGGTAAAATTTCTTAATATTTATATTCAAAGATTATATTTTTACATTTTGTAGTTCAGAAGATATTCTAGCTCCTAGGGCTGGCAGTACTATAATACGGATTTGCCATTTATATCAGTGCCAGACCCCCCCCCCCCCCCCCCCCCCCCCCCGTACCAACGCTGAACTTTGCACCGACGCGTGGACTTTGTACCAATGCGGAGACAGCAGCGTGCCTCTATAAGTACAGCTGCTCGCGTGGGAGACTTTCTTTTTTACCAAACGTGCAAGACTCACAGTACCAGCAATTAACTTCTGGCACCGGTGCCTTGGAGGAAACAGTTTTTTTATTAACCTAAACTGCGCGGGTTTTGGAGACCCTGTAAGTACTCAGTTTTTTATATTGTATTTGATGCATTATTATTTTGTACTATTTGATGACATTGTGATGCTGGATGTTTTGAAGATTGTCTTGAGCATGAAATTGACATGATTGCCAGACCGGTCGGCACTAGCCATTCCGTGAGGCTAGCTTGATTCCATTTGTTTCTGCTAAGACGATTATTTACATGCTAGTACATTTCCATGTAATGCTGCAGTGTGGAAATTTGTACACAAACTTTTGTAACAATATGTGGAAGATATGACGTATGTATTTTGCCTTAGGAAACTTAACGTGTCAACATGATGCAGCGCTTAGCGTCAGTGCATGACCGACCGCACGTAGTCAGTTCATATTGTGACTGACTAGGCGATAGTTTTCCCTCGGTGCATAACCGTGGGAGTAAATGAGAGTGCACTTATGCCTCTAATTAAAATAAAGTTTGGTCTTGCAGAATGAATGGCAATCATGACAATTGACTACATTGCTTGCATGGTGGATGCACTATAATGCGCACATTTTCTTTTGTTCATTTAATGCTATTTCTTATTGGTTGATTGTTTAGTTGTTGTTGCTGTGGTAGAGATTTAAGGTATTTCATAGTTAGGGATGATCTTTATTTTGTTTAGTTCTATGTTTTCTGGAGTCTTCCCTTCTCTATCACTGAAGCTAGGGAGGGCGGCAGCTTTGCGTGATGTTCCCGCGTTGGTGACGTCACTCACAGCTGACTCAGTCTCTTAGGCGCCATGTTTGTTTTGATTCGGAACTTCCGCTTAAGTTGTTTATACGTTGCTATGCCGGACCGTATGCCATGCCTAGCCATAGGTCGAGTGACTGGCTGATGGATTGATTGATTGGTTCATTCAGTCACTCATTCCATTCATTAGTCATTTGTTTATAGGTCTTTTATTATTTATTTTGACTTTAGCCATTATTTGCTTCCTATTTTATGACTAAGTATTTCACTTGACATAGTATATAGGTCATATTTGTAATGCGACCTCAAGGGTCATTGTTCACTACTATGTGTAATAAGTAAGTGTAACTTTTGAGTGACTCCAAGAAATACAGGACATTTCTGTTATGCGACCTCAAGGGTCATTGTTCATTATGATGTGTATGAAACTTAAAGGTGCTTTGTAGCCATATTAAGGGAATATGTGGACCATGCCTCTATTTAGTGCATGGTGACATTCATTAGATTGCATTTTGGTAGATATACTTTATTCTAGGCTATCTTATGTTACATGCACATAATTTCCCTTCAAGAACACATTTTCTGCCTGTCTTTCCTTTTCGTCATGAATGACTGCAGGGTGTTTAGATGTTTGCGTTCTTCGTTGATGTTAAATGTTTGCGCTTGTGTCTGCGGTGCGAATGTAATAAAGACCGAGTGAATGATAAGGTTGTGTGTGTGTCCTTATTCATTTGATGGTAAGTCGTTTGTATTGTGAGTTCCTTTTTGTGTCATGTTCACACATTACTTTCCCCTTGATACTAGTTATTTCTATATACTATTCCTTAGTGCCTAGTCACATAGCTATTGTACCGCTGGCATAGCATCTGATTTAATTTTACTTTTGCTAAGTTACTTTTAGTACTTTGCATTTAATTTGATGTGGTCTGACCTGTTACGGAGGCTCCGGTCGGAGTGACTACCTGTTTGTTAGTCATTTGCGTATTCGCCTTACCAGGTCTGACTGCATAGCGCACTTGCGTATTACTCCTTTGCTTTATTCTTTGACTTGTGCTTTGCATGACTTTGTAGTTAGTATTGTGACTTATTTTTCATTTTATTTGCTATCATGTATTTTACTACACATTCTATATGTTACACGACCATCACTTTGATTTTATCAGTCTTTAAAATCCAAGTGTTGTACGTTCACTGCATGTTGATATATGCCTTAGTTTAGTTATGTGCCTTGTTTATTGTATTCTTGGCACCATTACTGATTACCTGTTTGTTTATTCTACAGGTACTGCTTTCTGCTTTCTGCGCTTGAATAAAAGTGTAGTAAACATGACCGAGTCTCAGTCTCACTAAGTCCAACCACCACCATCCAAATCTTAATTTTCCGACTCCTCACTCTCACCCCATCACACTTGTTTTCAGTGTATAATGTATAACAGTGTTCAATTGTTTCACTTCTAACTGGTCAACTGTGCTAATAAATAGATCAATGTGCCGGTATCTCGTGGGTCATGCCTGATCAGATTGGCAATTTGGGATGAGCCATGCCAAGCTAATCGGCACCACGCCTGGGCTGTCATTGCAATCTTTTTTTTTCAACTTCTGATACAAAGTCTGCATGTTGACCCATAAGCCCTCACATGATACATCAAGACATGGATCCACCATGGTATTCGAAGGGTGGTGACAGACTATCTTGGCTCCTGTGGGCGCCAAGCTATTCTGACACCACCCTTGAACTATCACGGTCGATCAGTCTCCAGGATGGTGACCTCAGAGGATAAATTTCAAAATTTGATAATTTCATCCTCAGGGCTTAATGTATTAGTCTGTTATTCTGGAAGCCCAAATTAAATCTGAAATAATACAGCAAACTGTATAAAAGTTGTGCAACAAGTAGCCAGGGGACCTGTGTTTTCATGTTTTTATATCGAAAGTCTGCAGTAAGTGAAGTTTTTCTGTACTCGGGACCTCTGAAAAAGTGTTGTTATACATGTCTGAATTTTGTTACGTCCAACCTTGTCATAACAAATTTTAAAGTTTACTGTAGATAAAAAAGAAATAAATTTTTTTTTTTTTAGTCTTGTGCAGACATCTACTTATAACAGTATCCCACATTGTAGCCGACGATGTTGTGAATTAAATTGATGTGACTGCAGAAGTGCAATTGGTTATTACTTTTTTAGCTTATGTCAGTTAGGAGGGTGGTGTTGCGACCTCGCTCTGTGAACTATGGAGCACCCATGATTGCACTCCGAACGACTCCATAAAGGCATGATATATGCCAATCTGACCTGTCGTGCCGGATACTATGGAGGGGTTGGTTGGACCGTAAAGCGTGTGCAGGTCTGTGATTTTGGACCCTACGGCTCCAGAGCCATAAGTCCAAAATCACAGACCAGCGCCCAGTTGGCGGCTACATGTTACGTATGGGGTGCCCCAGTTCTGCGACATGACACTGTTTCCTAGAGGAGATAATTGACGGAGGACCCCAGATTGTTTTGCTGCTCTGTCTGAAGTGTGTTGTTACAGCTAAACCTGATGTGAGCGACCAGATAATGGTAGAACCTGTTTTCAGCTACCATTTTCTTTTACAAGAAGAAAGAGGTCTTACCTCCCTGCCTGCTGAGTAACTTTTGTGTATTATGTAGTCTGCCACGAAGTAATTCTGATTAGCCCTTTTAGCCCCACGGTCCCATTGCTCAAATTTTGGAGGTGTTACCTAACGACTACTGATGTACCAGTTGTAGGAGATGGAGTGACCATGATAATTCAAGGGTAGTGCCAGATTAGCTTGGCGCCTTCAGGCGCCAAGCTAATCTGGCACTACCCTTGAATCATCATGGTCAATCCATCTCCTGCTGTAGGGATCCGGGGGCTAAAAGGGTTAAAGTACTGGGTTGAGTGCGCATGCCATGTAAAGGCTTGTCACCACACGCTCAGCGCTAAAAATAGCAAAGCACGGGGCAGATCTCGCTGGCGACAGTGTTCGAGGGGATGTCGACCTAGGCCGCCCTGGAATTACTTGTAATCTTGCGGCTGAAGTCAACATCCATCTGTAGGCAAAGAGCTGCAAGACAGTTGTCTCTGAAGGGTAAAAAGTGTCACTTGTCATTAACCCATTACATCCTGAGGCTGATTGTTAAAAATATTTCTTATTGTCCCATGAGGGCTGCATAAGAGATTGATCGACCGTTTTAGTTCAAGGGTGGTGCCAGAATAGCTTGGCACCTGAGGTGCCAAGCTATTCTGGCGCCACCCTTGAACTATCATAGTCATATTTATTTCAAGCAATGGGTGTATCAAGATGAAAAGGGTTAACACTTTCGAGACGTGTCGCATAAAGCCGCTAATCCGGGTGCAGCATGTCTCAAAAGAGTTAAAGACCATCATTTAGGTGGCTACAGTCACAGCTACAGCCACAGCTACAGCCACAGTCACAACTACATCCACCTGAATGATAGTCTTTAATGACAGGTGATGTCTCATATGGGTGGTTGTTCAAACCAGGCTCTGCTGTATTGCATTATCTACAGCAGAAACATTAACAACCTTCTTCTACGTCAAAAGACAATTTCCTTTTTTACGGGACATGACAGTATTTTTTAATTTGATATTGGAATTTGAAGTTTGAAATTTGAATTGAATTTTGAAGCTGAAGTTGAATTTTATCGTGAATGACTTTTTCCCTTTTCGTCACCAGACTCTTCTCGGCCGCAGGAAGCTCTTCCCGAAGAGGTGAAAGAGAGACTTACAGAGTGTTTCCGTGGCAACCGACTGTGTTCAGCTATCACCACAGCTATAGAAATTCTGAAAGAACACTATGGTGCAATTACTTTTGAGTAGATGGACTATTATTTTTAAGCTTACAGCTCAACACTTTAGTCTGTTTTAGAGTAAATCTCATGCGTGCTGGCCTGTCATTTTGGACCTTATGGTCTTAAGGTCCAAAATCACAAACCTCGATGGGGCTGGATGTGTTATTCCTCCCTGGCAGAATGTTTTGTGGACACACTAACTTCTGTGTGCATGCAGATGTCGGTATCGTAAAAAGTACCGACTGTAGCATGCACAGAGGAGTTAACTTGTTAACCCTTTTAGCCCCAAGGTCCCATTTCTCAAATTTGGGTGGTGTTGTCTAACGACTATACGCCAGTTGCAGGAGATGGATTGACCATGATAATTCAAGGGTAGTGCCTAAAGGCGCCAAGCTAATCTGACACTACCCTTGAATTATCATGGTCAGGCTATCTCCTGCTGTAGGGATCCTGGGCTAAAAGTTGTAAGGAATATCGCATCTAGATACTCGGCAGAAAGTCAGGTTACAGAATGCAGGACGTCTGAAATGAGTTAACTCGGAGGCTACATTTTTTATGACCTGATCTGATGGACGCTCTTTCCACATATTATGTGTGTGGATATGGGGGTGTGTGCTTACGTGTCTCTCGTGTGTGTGTGTGTGTGTGTGAACTGGATAGTTGTCTGCATGGAGGGACTCCCTGGGAGAGAGAGAGAGAGAGGGAAAATGGTAGTTGACAAAGTTTGTGTAAATTGTTCATGTTTCATTAGTTGTGTACATACAGGTAGACATTGCACGTTGAGGCAGCGATTTGATGTGTACATTGTGTAGATTTGCGCACGCCTACACCCTAAACTGTCCCATCTCAGACAAGGATGTATACCTGAGGAAAGGTAACCTGTTACATCCAGAGGTTGATTTTTCTCAGATTAGTGAGTTGCCCTAGAAGCTACATTTCAGGTCCGACGATAGTCTGACCATGATAGTTCAAGGGTGGTGCCAGGACAGCTGGGCGCCCCTGGACGCCCAGCTGTCCTGGCACCACCCTTGAACTATCATGGTCAAATTTATCTCATGAGGGCATATCAGGATGTAAAGGGTCAAGGGTGTAAACATACAATGTGAATGTGACCTTAGAAAAATACAAAGCTTCACAATCATGATACTCTGTACAGTGAAAATAAATTTTTCGTCATCAATATAAGATGCGTGTCTGCAAGGCTTTCAACCCGACATCGACTTTCTGGCTGCAATTGGTGAATCGGCCGTGATAGTTTAACCCTTATCTTTGGGAATACACCAGTGTGTGAAATAAGTTTGACCGAAATAGTTCAAGGGTAGTGCCAGAATAGCTTGGCGCCTCTAGGCGCCAAGCTATCCTGGCCGCACCACCCTTGAAATAAAGCCATTGGCCTATATCCGTATCTGTAAGTACTATAATGTAGCTTGCATATGGCAGTGTACAAATTTGATGCTTTTAGCCTCAGTATAAGGGTTAATTAAAAACTTGTTCAGCCCGAGCCGCACCTCATGTCGTGGCAGCCTAGCATCACGCGCTGACGGGCCGAGCCTCGAGTAGTTTTAGTGATACAAGGTAGAAGACTCATGTTTGCTACCCCGTTTTGATGATTGCCGGCAATTGAGTTGTTTCCCTTGATAAAAGAATTGCAGCCACATCCGCTTGTGTTCATATCAGCGAAGGTTTGCGGCAAATTTAGATGAAAAAAAAAAGAATAGAAGGCGACCTATGTCAAGAGATGAGATTTTTAGGATGTTGGATCTTGACGATCCTGCCGATAGGGATTCTGACGAGTCTTTTTCGCATCACAAAAGCGAAAATAGCAGTGACAGTGATGAAGAAAGCAGTGCAGAAACAGTGCCAGTATCAGAGCCTGTGGTGGTAGCAACTGAGTACTAATTAAAAAAACCACAATTTATCCCCCTTTTTTAAGATGATGGCTTATACGAATCACGCGACAAACTTATAAATAGCACGGCTGAACTGGCCCGGCATCCTTTTTTTTCATTTAGTACACAAAATTTGGTGGTGATTGGACTTCAAGCTTGCTAGACAGATGCGTTTACAGTTCCTGGTTTTCTGGAAGCGTCTTGGAGGCAGGCTCAGGCTGGCAGGAAGATAAAGCAATGGCAGTGCTAGTCACAATAGTGTTTTAAGGGCAGTGACAGATTACCTTGCGCCTTCCATCAGTGCAACTTGAATTTTTTTCACCTCCTGTAGTCTTTCATAGTCTGCTTTGTCTCTCTCACACACACACACGCACACATATTATGCGCACACGAAACAAAAGGATGCAGCAGTTTTTTCATCATGGAATATTTTTATTTAATAGAATCACTCTAAGATAGTTTAAGAAACTCTAATAAATACTCAAGTTTGCATTAATTACTCAACACAACATATGCAACCTCAGCAACGTACAAATATAGGTGGAAACCCTGTCGCACACAAACAATAACACAGACTCGATCGGTTCATAGCATTATTGGGTACAACACGATTTTAACCCCTTTGTGCGTGCATCCACTGCTACTGTTCACAGTTCCGATGGCTGCTTGCACAAAGGGTTGCCTTATCCTGTCAGCAAATTGCGTTTCAAGTTCAGCGCCAAAGAACCCAGGGATAATGTTACACAGTATGGCAAGCAAGAGGCATAGATCCTCATGAGCCCCTGCTACTGCAGGGGCTCATGTGGACCTATGCCTCTTGCAGCTGGGTGGTCACTTTTACTCCATAGTTAAAGGGTTAAAAATTCGTTCATGGCCTTTTTGTGTAAAGTGTTAGGATCTGTAACTTTACAGATAAAACAAATTCAACACCCATTATATCCCCCCCCCCCCACCCCCTTTTGATGCAGCTTATTCTGACAGCAGTAAACATATTCAGGATGTACTTGTGTGCAAAAAACCAAAATATGTTAACTCATTCGAGAGACGAGGCGTATCTGGGTATGCAGCTATTTGCCGTGTATCCAGAAGCGTCTCGTCTTGAATGAGATGACATATTTTGTTACATCGCCTCACGAATGTGTTCACCCGTTCAGTGCCCGATGACGGAAACTGTGTTTTTGCAGTCGTCGTCAGTTCAACATCAACAAGCCCTAACTGTCCTAGGGACGTCGACTCAAAGTGGTGTCAGCAAGAGGCATTGATCCTCATCAGCCCCCGCAACTGCTTGGTTGGTTAGTTCGGGTTTAACATCCACAGCACTGAGGTGATCATGGACGGCTCTGACGGGCGGGTTATGGGAGACAGGAAAATCTATTGCCTATGGAATACTACCTGAACACTGATCAACTCGGGCGCACTCGAACTGTGCCACTTTGATTTACCAGGACCTTTCAACGGACATGCTATTGAACAAATCCGTTTTCCCCCCCTGAATTGTAAGTCCAGCTACCGGGGCCGGGACGGGATTCGAACCCACGACCCGGCGATTCCCTTCGCTCTCCTGCTCCGATGTTTAACCGCCTGAGCTATTTTAGACTCTCTCCCGCAACTGCGGGGGCTCACGAGAATCTATACCTCTTGCAGTTACGTGTTGAAAGTTTCTTGGCACTGAAAGGGGTAACACTGAATGTATGTTGCCAGACGGGAAAACAGGGAATACCATCCTATGGCTAAGAGTAGGACAAGCTAGACACTGAACTCTTTAAAACTTAACTCATACCATCCTGGGGATTAAAAACTCTTTTATACATCTTTTGAGGCTTATGTCACAGTTCTTGAGACAGATGAACCATGTTTATTCAAGGGTTGTGTGGGAACTGCTCGGCACCAAGCTATTCTGACACTACCTTGAACTATCATAGTAGATCGACAGCATGTCACGGCTTCATGTGTCTGGTTAAAGGAATAAATTACAGTATCTTGCTGTTGTGTGTCGCAGGCAGAACGAGTTAAACATGTTGGTGGGGTTTGTTGTTTGCCTCCAAAATTCCTGTATCCAAAACTACAGTTGAACAAAATCAGGTAAAATTCAGACAAGGGTGCCTAGCTTTACTGCTGTTGTTGATTGCAAAAACTGATGCAATATTATTAATTGTTGTTATCATCTGTATTACCAGTACTGGTTCTAGGTGGGTGCAAAACATCGGGTGCACGAAAATAAAAAACAACCTGGATGTAAAAACTGATAAAATTACTGATATTACACCTCGTGAGCAAGATTGAAGCAGACTCTGCACTGGTCTTTATTTGGGATTTTCAGAAGGCCCAGAGTCGCAGACCCGCACACCAATATCAAACAATATTCCAGCAACATACCTACATATTATAATGAAAAAATACAGCACACTAATTTGTTTGCAACACTGAACAAGGAACATGATTTTTCTCAACACGCCAATTCTGAATTACTGCATAACTGAGCTGACCTGTCACTCGGGACCTAAAAGCCTTGAGCCATAGGGTCGAAAATCACAAACCAGCCCACATACTGCTCTAAATACATATAACCGTATCAAACTTCCTACATACACACCAATAGGAACAAACACATGTTTATGCTTTGAAGCAAACGTGAAATCACAAATTGTAATGCTAACATCAACCAACCTTGTGCCTGCAGCCATCGGCACTGTTCACGGTGCTGGTGGGTGCATGCATAAGGGGGTTAAACATGAACCCTTTGGCTGTCGGCAGCACTTTTTGTCGCGATGATTCCTGCAGGAATAACAACACCCTGACATCCTGCAGGAATCCTGGCGACGAAAAGCGCCGCTGCCGACAGCCAGAGGGTTGAACATTTTGAGTGTTTGGGAACGAGAGAAACTTCTACTCTGCAAGCCAGAATGGCAACGCCAAGTGATATGTAGCATGAAACGGCAGGAAGCTTGGTGACAATTAGCTTAACCCATTTAGTCCGAGCACCCAGCAGCAGGAGATGGATCGACCATGATAATTCAAGGGTAGTGCCAGATTAGCTTGGCGCCTGAACTGGCCCTTCATCTGTCTTGTACTGTGTTTGCCTTAAATGGCGTGAATCCGTGTCCATTACGTGAGTGTGCGTGTTGGGTTTCAGTTCGCGGCGCTTTGAGTCGATTTGCCCAAAAATTGAGAAAAAGCGCCTATATAATAACGGTATTATTATTATTATGAAGGCGCCAAGCTAATCTGGCACTACCCTTGAATTATGATCAAAGTCACTGAGTAAGACTTTCAAAATTAGGGAAATGCACCTGTGGGACTGAAAGGGTTAAACTGGCATTTTCCGGTTGTGAAATTTTCATTTGGAGTCCCAGATACAAGCGAGTGATCCTCCCAGTGCAGGTGATGGAAGTCACCAAACTTGTCCTTGAGTTATCACGGCCTAACTATAACTTAATTCTTAGCAATGCCCAGCAGAAATATGACGCTAGTCTGAAAACGTTAAAAAAACAAACAAACAAAAAACTAACAGTCGCGCAAAACTGTGACAGAAATTTGCAGCACATCTACATTCAATCATTTTTTTGCTAAACGAAAACACTGAAGCGTACAGTGCTGACTCACGTTAATAAATGCAAAAGTTCCACCGTACCCGAATAAAATTCACGCATGAAAGATGTCACTTTGATTCGCGCTCACACTCTTACAACTTCAATTCTGATCAGGAGTTCAACCTCTGCAATAAACTTTCTCCATGGAAAATGCAAGTTTTTAAAGAAAAAAATCAACTCAACTACCCATAAAGCTTATTACTACTTAACTAAACTCCTTTAAAAAAAAGAAAAGAAACAGCAGAACCTGTTTTGAGCAATCACCTTTTTGCAGAAAAACGTAGTCTGAAAAGACAGGTGCTCTTCTCAATAGAAGTTTTGAAGGGCAAAAGGTGTCGCCTGTCATTAAAGACCATAATTAGGTGGCGACAGTCACAGTCACGGCTTGTCACAGCAACAGTCACAGCTACAGCCACAGCTACAGCCACAGTCACAGCTACAGCCAGAGCCACAGCTACAGTCACAGCTACAGCCACAGCTAGAGCCACAGGTACAGTCACAGCTACAGTCACAACTACAGCCAGTCACAGCTACAGCCAGTCACAATGCCAGTCACAGCTACAGCTAGTCACAGCTACAGCCAGTCACAACTACAGCCAGTCACAGCTACAGCCAGTCACAGCTACAACCACAGTCACAACTACAGCCAGTCACAGCTACAGCCACAATTACAGCCAGTCACAGCTACAGCCAGTCACAACTACAGCCACAGTCACAGCTACAGCCAGTCACAACTACAGCTAGTCACAACTACAGCCACAGTCACAGCTACAGCCAGTCACAGCTACAGCCAGTCACAACTACAGCCAGTCACAGCTACAGCCAGTCACAACTACAGCCAGTCACAGCTACAGCCACAGTCACAGCTACAGCCAGTCACAGCTACAGCCAGTCACAAAGCCAGTCACAGCTACAGCTACAGCCAGTCACAGCTACAGTCACTCACAGCTACAGCCACAGCTACAGCCACAGTCACAGCTAGAGCCACAGGTACAGTCACAGCTACAGCCAGTCACAACTACAGCCAGTCACAGCTACAGCCACCTAAATGATGGTCTTTAATGACAGGTGATCTCTCGTAAGAGTGATCCCTCAAAACGGGTTCCGGTGTACATGTAAAAACAAGTAAGACAGTGTTCCAGTAAATGAAACAACTAACAAACCTACGGTGATCACCTACTGCCAAGCACTGGATGGACATCGTTCAGAAATTCGGAGCTATAAACACATAAATGCACAGTCCCATGAGATCAAACATCAGAGTCCCAACACATGGTTTTGATTAAAAGTAATTGCAATTTCTTAACGCTCTGCTGTCGGTAGCAGTTTTAATCGCGTTGATTCCTGCAGGAATAACGCCCTGACATACTGCGGGAATCATCGCGACTAAAACTACTGCTGACAGCAGAGCGTTAACATTTGTGAAAGAAAGTTCACTGTACACTGCTAAACATCACTGATCAATGTTGGCACACACATTTTCTAATACGTCGATCATAAATTTGGGAGCGCAAATTCAGCGGAAGAGAATTTTAGAGATAATGAGTATCACCGTCATAATCTTGTTCAAAAACTTGTGCATATAATACTTAGCAACAAGCTCGCATTAAGATAAAGTCAATTTGTTGTTTAGCAAATCATGGGAGCTAATAAACTGATATTTATCGTCCAGTCAGAATCAGGCCCCCTCAAAAAAAAAAAAAAAAAAAAGTTTACACATTCAGTGGACTAAATGTGTGTAAAAGAACGGCACTGCATGCAACAGGTAAAACTGTACGTCAGTGTACATTGGACACTGTCCTCACTGCCAAGCATCACACCCTAATTTATTGTGAAATTGTGTCAGTATTTAACCCTTATCATTCGGAATACACCAGTGTGTGAAATAAGTTTGACTAAAATAGTTCAAGGATAGTGCCAGAATAGCTTGGCACCTCTAGGCGCCAAGCTATTCTGGTACCACCCTTGAACTAAAGCCATAGGTCTGTATCCTTATCTGTAAGTACTATAATGTAGCTTGCATACAGCAGTGTACAAATTTGAAACTTTTAGCCTCAGTATGATGTGAGTTAAGTACACCCTAGACAGTGTTCTCATTTTCAAGTGCCAACCTACTTATTGTGTCAAACTCGAGTTTTTCTGTGACCCGATTCAGATTTGAAAACAACTTTTACAGACAGCGGCATTACAGATCACAGTCAGACAATGCTACCTGGTTATCCGCACATGTGTTATACAGCGCACTGTTAAGCATGTTCTTAATTAAACGAACTTTAGTTCGCGAACTCTGACGAACTAGAGTTCACGATCTCGTACGAACCAGGTTGGTTCTTAATTGGACGATCTAAAGATACGGCGAACCTAGTTCGAAGTAGTTCACAAACCTCGGCAAACCATAGTTCGCTGTCGGAAAAGGTTCGCTGAACGTGTTGAGCAAACCAAGGCGAACCTTTTCTCTGATTGGTCAAAACTTTTACCCTCTTCTGCGTTGGAGATAAGAAGACAGTCACCGATACAAACAAATATGGCGGACGGCGATATTTCACTCGTGTGAAGAACAAGACCTATTTTTTATTGATTTGTGGGAGGCGCAACGCTGTTTGTGGGGTCGCTACTGCAAGAAGTACAAAAACAAACATCGTTCAAATCGCGAAGCGACATATGGGCAGCCATTTTGAACACCTTCGCAGACAGTAAGTACGCCGAATCAAGCACTTCAGTTAAGAAAGAGAACCATGGCAAACCTGGTTTGCTGAAGTTAGCCTAGGTTCGTTCAACCTCAATTAAGAAACAAACCAAAAGATCGCCGATCTTCTCCGATCTAGGTTTGCCGATCAAAAGTTCGTTTAATTAAGAACATGCTTTAAACGCACAACTCCGTTGTTAGCATATTTCAAGTGTGCACCACTTGGCCTGGGCTGACCTCCGCTAGCAAGAGGCACAGATTCTCATGAGCCCCTGTGAATGCAGGGGCTCATGAGAATGTTTGCCTCCTGCAGAAGGAACAGGATGGATGAGAAACTGAAAAATAGTTCCTGTGGGCGCCAAGCTATTCTGGCAGCACCCATGAACTATCATGGTCAAATTTGTTTCTCGCAATAGTATATCAGAGGTTAAACAGAAAAAAAATCAATATAGAAATCGTGAGTATTACAGCGGAATAAAATAAAATCAGCCATGGCACGTGAAGCATCAGGATTCCGTTCTACGAGATCATTACAGAAAATAAATGACAAAATATTAAAAGTACACACGCAGGAAAAAGTACACTATACACAATTTACACCATGAAAATGCAAACACAATGTATGTAAAAATTGTATCCAATGGTTAATGTAAAGCAGGAACAAAATTAAAATCATTGTTTTAAAGTGCAACCATGTGTGTTCACAAATAGCGAAAAATAATATTAATGACAAATAAATGCTCGAAGAATTTATAATAAAAGGAGTTTTAAAGCAAAATCATGCACAATGTAAACTTCCCTACACACTGTAACAGTATCATATTCACCGTTTACTTATATGACCCAAAAGGTGACCTGTCAACCATGTAAAAGGCAAAGCAAATTCCAAGAAAGAAAGGAACACGCTGAGAAAAGACAACTGCAGCAAGTTGGGGTATCGTGGAAGACACGACAAGTAGAGCTTTGCGTCCTTTGCATGCCCCATTTTGAAAAAAAGGGCCTTAACTCTTTCAGTTAACCCATACAGTGTCACCGGACGCACACTGTGCTTCTGTATCTTCGTTAATTCAACAGCCCCCCGCCCCCTCCCCCCAAACAAACAAAAAAAAAAAAAAAGCGCCTAGCTGTCCCAGGAACAAATGGAATCAGAGTGGCCTCAGCAAGAGGCATAGATCCTCATGAGCCCCCGCAACCATTTTCTCGACACCAAACTGGTTAACCCGGACATTAGAAGTACGTCACAGTTAAACGTGTTCTGACAAAGGCAGTGGATTCAAAGACTGGACAAACATGCGGTACCACGTTTGCCTGTGCCTTTAATCCACTGTTTAAACTGAAACGTGCAATTTCGACCTACAACCGATTTCCAGCAATCGTCTACTGTCTTTTCTAAGCGTGTTTCTTTCCTTCTTGGGGTTGCCTTTTTTGTGTCAGCGATGGAAATGCTTGGTATGATTCAACGATCCTACAGCCATCTTTTTTAACCATACGAGGCATAGGGTCTCATGCGTCCCTTCAGGTGCAAGGGGTTCATGAGACTTTGTGCCTGTTGCTGGCAAGGACGTGCCTCATTATTTTTACATTGTCAGAGTTGGTTGCCCAGGGTGCACAGAGCTGCAAGCAATCAGCCAAAATAATGAGAACTGTATACATTCATATCTAAAACGCTGCCAGTTCTGCATTATTTTCACTATTCCACGTGCAAGAGTTAGAGCTTTAAGGTCCAATATCACACACCATGACACCTTTAACTATTCTATTGTAAGTTCCACAGAGAGCCAGAGTTGTCATGAATAAGCAAATTTCATCTCAAAATTTATAAAACAAGAACAGCAAAGCAGTTCTGTGACCTTGATATTGACAAAAGGTCACTCACATAAGCAAGTATTAAAGTATAGGTAAAGTATATGCAGTGTAGATATAATTACAGGGGCTGGTCATGATACTTGAAAAGTCCTATACGTTCTGTCAACATGTGAACTTTTCACACTTTTATTGATATCGTGACCTTTGACTTTTACGAGTGGTCAACCATGCTCAGCAGGTACTGAATGATCTCATCATCCACTACATTTCTGCGAAGTTTGATGTAATGTCAACAAACAAAAAATATGCATAATGGAACACTAACACTGACGCCGTATGGACGGACGTACCTCAGATGACCCATTACATAGACTGACTTTGCTATCGTACGTTAGCCACAAATTGCAATGTATGTCACTGGTAACAGGTCAACAGGTATTCGTGGAAGATTGATTCTATAACATGTTAACCCTTTACTGCCAGTGGACGCCGATTTCGCGTCTGAAACCACTGTACAATCACCGACTTCAGCGTGAAGTACATAAATTTAATGGGACCAAACATGGGTACAAAAAAACAAAACAAAAAAAACCAAAAAAAACCACCAAAAAACAACACAACAACAACACAGGATTAACAAGACATAAATCCTACTAAACTCGCATCACTGGCGCGGCCAGTTACCTCACGGAAGGGGGCGGGGGGTGTTTCGTTTTGATTGGGCACTTCAACCTGACACAAAAGGTAACCAGATGCCATGCCAATCTTCCCCAGTCGTCAAAAAGCAGGAGGAGAAAGGGGATAGGGAAAGAGTAGGGAGGACGGACGAAGGAGAGGAAGACAGAGGAAAAGTTGGGAGGACAATATCTCAGAGTGGACAGGACTGAAGCTGTGCGATACACTAAGAATGGCAGAAAACAGAAAGGAATGAAGGGTGCTGGTTGCCATGTAATCAGAGATGCCCCAACGGTCGGCAAAACTACGGGATATAGATAGATAGAAAAATCTGGACGTCATTTACTTTGTGATGTGACGTCAATATTTTGGATACTAGACAAATGTTCCTACATGATGATGTAATAACGCAGTTCATGACGCCAGAGTGCCAGTCGGCACTATGAAATTATATCATTGCACGTGAGCTGAAAGTAGGTCAAGTTTCAATATCTCGTGTGCCCGTACCTTTTTGTAGACCAGACTTTCTACAAAACATTTCTGTGCACACTTGGCCGGTCACGCAGCAGGACTGTATCACGCACGTGTGATACAGCCAAGCTGAAACACACGTGTAATACGACTTTTCCGCTCAAAGGCCGCAAAAAAAGAGGTGTGTAAGAAAATAGGGTACATGTTTACTAATCATTTCTGTTGCAGCCAATCGCTATCACAGAGGTTTTCGTGTCTTGTTTTATCGACAAATACGATGACAAGAAATACGAAGTTTTCCATCACAGAGACTCGATTGATGTAAGTCAGTTCCAACATTCAATATAGAACTGTTTTCTTATTGGTAAGGATGTCGCACTGTCAAGTGCGATTCAGCAGTGAATCTATGTGCTGGCCTAGTACATCGACTCACGTTTGCTATCACACCTTGTGATGAAGCTCTATGCTCGGGCATAGTGCTCATTTAGTAGGATGAGTACGGTACGGTTTTTGTTAACGGTTTGTTGCCGAAAGTCCGTGTTGGACTAGACGTACGTGAAATCTGTAAGACATGGTTAGCACGGGTCTTTTTAGTGAGTTCTGTTTAGTGAGTTCTAGGCGGAAGCTGTGACTGTCAGAGGTCTAGTTTGGTTATTGCGGGCTGTCTTGTCGTATGGAACGGTTGTGTTCGAGTTACCTAGCCCGCATTCCCTGACTCTGAAGCCTAGATTTCAGGTATGTTTCTATAAACGTAGTATTGATAGTTGTTTAGTTTAAGACAGTATGTGTGGTAAGATTAATGTGGTTGTATAGCGGTGTTCCGGTTTGGTTTAGTTATAGTATGTTTAGAATTCGGTGAAGTAACCGGTGTTTTGTATACAGTTGTTTACCGAGATAGATGACTAAAGGAATATGAAGTGTGTACGTCTAAGCCGCTATGAAGATAGTACGTGGTTGGTTAAGCATAGTCTTTTCCAGGGTATAGAGTAATGTATAGCAAGAGTGTTAGGCTATAGTCTGTTTCAAGTTAGTAACGGATATGGGGGTGATACGAGAATAGATAGTTTATGAAGCACGTGTGTGTGTGTGTGTGAATGAAAGTGTGAGTTATTTGTATCAGCCAGGTTACGTGACGTTTCTCATTGATCCAATATGTTGTGTGTTTAGCAAGTGTTACGTTGGGACTTTTGTTATCTATTTAGAGTTCTTGTAACAAGAGTGGAAGACAGACGCCGAGTGACGTCGAGTCGCAGGAGTGGACCTACGTGAGGTCATCCCTCCAGCTCTTCTGAGTGATTCTGACTGGGACCAAGACACCCAAGTCCAAGCGAGAACTGAGTGTACCGTACGAGAACGAGGACGTCCGTGCCCAAAGAGACAGGACGGCAATACGCGTACGACGAAGGACTTTCACGCCTAGACGTGAGAAGGACCAAAGTAACCAGGCAACAACATCAAACAGGTTGGAGACATTGAGGGACTAAAACCTAGCCTGGCAAAGATACTGTGATTTGAGTGTGTGATAGAGAGCCTTGTATATATAGTTTGATAGTCTTTAAAGCGTTTTCTTTTCTTTTATAGTGTATAAAGGTTACTTTAGAAAGGGAGCCCGTGTGTTGTGTTTTACCGCATGAATGCGCCCGTCTGAGTCAGTGGCTGTGTATGCGTCTGTTGCGTGAGAGTCTGTGCGTACGACTGTGGGCAAGTCTGCGTGCGTTACACACCTGAACAAAGTACCGTGCTCTTATATATATTTCAACTTGCATGTAGGTCATCTCCGTGATCTCCAGAGGGTAGTGTCTAAGTCTTTGGTTTGAAAACTAAGTGAATTATAAAATAAAGCAGTTCAAAGTTTGGTGATCTCTGTTTGTTCTTAGTGTTGTCCTGAACTATGTCTTGTTCAAAAGTTAATTGGAAGAAAAAAAAAAACTACGAGGCAAGTATTGCTCAAACGGACTCTACACGGACGCAATGATGTCTACAGTGAAGATCAAATGCATGGTCTGTTGCGAGCTGTCAGGATAAAAACGCGTACACTGACGTATGTTAACTCATTTACCCTCGACGCACTACAGCTGCAGATGGATCTACCATGATAATCTGGCACTACCCTTTAATTGTCATGGTAGATCCATCTCTTTCAACTGGTACATAGGTGACACCTCTAAAATTTGGGAAATGCGGCCTTGGGGTTAAATTGGTTAAATAGACAAATAGCCTAAACACGCAGCTGAGTAACGTCTGTAATTAAATGTCCTGCCGTTTGAAGAAAAACTGGTCGGTTTGGCTCTTTTCTGCCCACGTCATGTTGACTCGCCAAGGTATAAAACGCCAACTCTCTGATCTGGAAACACCACGAAAGGACAGTTGGAGACATGCCCCAAAATAGCAAAAAGATAGATTGAATGCACGCAAGCAGCCATAGGCAGTGAGAACTGGACCATTTATGACTCTTAAAGCTGAGGTGCAATGAGAAAAACCCGCCCAGCGCGTGTTTTAAAAAGACTCTACAGGACCCAGCTTGGGCCCTGCCCCTAAGTGGGTCAAATCGGTTCGTAACTCAGTTGACGGAGTTGGCAACTGCGTATCCCGAGCTTGCAAAACTCTCGGTAAACGACAGGCCACTTCCTGTTGCACGGAAATCATCGCGATTAGCAGATCGGACAACAGCAGACGATTCGGCTGTGACACTTTGAAACTGACCGGCAGCCACGAATTTTTACGCGCTGGGGGTGATGGCAGAATGTACGGCTGTACAAGCTGTAAGTATGACTCCTGACACTTTGTAGTTGTAAACGAATTTTTTCAACACGTACATCCATTCCAATATAGGCTAATATAAATAAATAAAGAGCATTGTTATGTACAGCCAACACAGTAAATTGGATGAGAGAGAGAGAGAGAGAGAGAGAGAGAGAGAGAGAGAGAGAGAGAGAGAGAGAGAGAGAGAGAGACAATCGGCTGTTTACATAGTTGCCAAAAGATACAAGGGAGATCAATCTTAGGTCGTCATGGGTCAAGCTGATTTATAGTAGCTGCCCTTGGTATGGAAAAAAATATTTGCTGTAGGCCACTCCAGATGAAAAGATATAATAACAAACACAAAACGACAAATAACCCCTCCTTCCTCACCCTTCCGATATCAATTAAGCTTCAGGCTGTACTGTGTAACTTACGGATAGCTCGGCCTGGTCCATATCCAGTGTGCATCCAGGCAAGACATAAATGGCCTGCTCTGTCCGTCGGGTGGTCGAGTGTCGCCTGCTACTGTTGCTATCAGTAGAAATATCGCTGATTTACATCAGTGATCCCGGTTCCCACTCGCTGCATACAGGAAGTGGCCTGTCTTTTTCACGGGAGTTTTGCCAGCACGGCATAGGCAGTTGAAAACTCAGTCAACTGAGTTACAAACCGGTTTGCCGACTTCAGCCGATGACGACAGAGCCCTCGCTGGGTCCTGTAAAGTTTTTTTTTTAAAACACGTGCGGGGCGGAGATTTTTTTTTACTGTTTCTCAGCTTTAAAAAATAGGGTTTCCCTCTTTGCTACACCGCTTCTGACCAAGGACAAAAAGAAGATGAAGAAAACTTTGCTGCAAGTCAACAATGACAATTATTGTGCAGAATGATGTGAAGTGGGGTACTCGATTTTCAGCGGATGTTGTACACGCGCACCTCATTGAAACTGACCCCTTTAGCCCAACTCCCTACAGCAGGAGATGAATCTACCATGATAATTCAAGGGTAGTCCTAGATTAGCCTGGCGCCATCAGGCGCCAGGCTAATCTGGCAATACCCTTGAATTATCACGGTGGATCCATCTCCTGCAACTGGTACATAGTCAATAGGCGACACCTGGGAATTTGGGAAATGCGGCCCTTTGTAAAACGGGTTAACGAAACATAATATGAAAGAATTTGCTGTCTTAAGTGCTCCCTGACAACACCGCATAAGCATATACTCTGTGTTTGGGTGCGTGTTTTCTTCTTCAGTTCCGGCAGCACTACCTACGTTTGTGCTTAACATTTGGAGCAATTTATAGCTTGAATGTTGTTGTGTTTTTGTATACAGAACATTTCGGCATATCACCTCAGTTTCATTTAATGGCCGGAGTGCTTGGTTTTTATCTGTGCAGGAGGCTGCAGGTTGCATGGATTATTGTTCCCGCTTTTTTCACGTAAGTGTGCGGCCAATAATATTTGTTATTTTGGAACTAGGCTTCTCCATTGGTTCTTGTCGCCTCCGGGGTCCGATCAGGGAGGTCAATGTCTGAGGTAAAAGTCTAGGGCTTCAGAGTTTATTTTTGTATGAAATTGGTACCATTGGCATCACATAACACCTGCACACAGTTCTTATACTGTTGTGTAACACTCTAAATTGTTTCTTTACCAGCATTTTTGTGCAGTTGCGGGGGCTCATGAGGATCTATGCCTCTTGCTGACATCACTTTGTAACTATTTCTCTGGGACGGCTAGTTGGTATTGAATTAACGAAGATTGGGGCTGAAACGCAGTCTCCTTCAGCTTACATTGAACGAGCCTACTCGTCATTCGCTTAAAATAATCTCTGAGTCACATAGCACGGAAGACTGATGACAAATAAGTAAATAGATACGTATGTATGTGTATTTCGGCATTTTGCTTACTTTAATTAAGTATGGATAGGCCAACTGTTTACTATTGTTGATTTCGGTATGTCTACCGCATTTGTTATAAAGAATGTTACTTTGTGCAGATGTACAGCTGTCGGCGCTGCTGCTGCAATACTGCTGGTCTCGGGAACACTCATGTGCCTGTTAATTTTCATACGTTCAGCGAATCAGAAATTGGTGTCTATAATGTATACCATCATCGGGCCATAAAACGCGAAAAGCGTCGTGATTCGGTACTTGCAAACTGGGAAAACCATTATTCAATAATAAAACAATAACAACTATATTTATTCCCCCTCGCCCCCCCCCAAAAAAAAAAAAAAAAAAAAAATTAATAAATAAAAAAATAAATAAATAAAAAATAAAAAACCAACACAAAAAACAAGAACAAACAAACAAAACAACGAAAAAAAAAAACAACCCAGAAGCAAAAAAACGAAGCAAGCAAACAACAAAAGTTTGAAAGAGTTATCGGCCTTGATTATCATGGTGGCACTGTACGTACAGTTTTGTTCCTGAGATCTTTGTTCGTTCAACGACCAAAAGCCAAAACCGTCCAAGAAACACGGATACAGACGCGGGGGCTGATGAGGATCTATGTCTCTTGCTTTTGGATAGTGTTCACTTTTTATTTTTTATGTGAAGGGGTTAATTAGTGGTGAAACCGAGGTAAACTAGCCAGATTGTTGCAAGTAAGCTTTCTGTACGAGGTGTTAACACATGTCATGTGTGTCTTGCTAATGGTGTTCTAATCGGATTCAAAAGAATTTTGAATCGTAAATCAACTGGACATGAAATACTTCCCGTGCGTACAATTTCCGTCTTTAAAGCCCCCTACTCTATGTGATAAAGGGTTCATAGTTCGCAAAATGCCTTTATAAACGTTCTTAGTATCGCCTTACAATAATTCCGGGATGACTAAACTTACTTTTACAAAGTTTAGATGTCGAAAAATTCAAGCGACCCACTCCAGGCAGTTAAACGTTAAGTCATTCAGCCCGACGCACGTATTTCCCAAATTGTGGAGGCGTCATCTAAGGACTATGCACCTGTTTCAGGAGATGGATCGACCATTGTAATTCAAAGGTAGTGCCAGATTAGCTTTGGGAATGAAGGCACCAAGCTAATTTGGCACTACCCTTGAATTATCATGGTCGACCCATCTCCTGCTGCAGTGCGTCAGGGCTGAATGAGTTAATAGTTCGACAGATGGCTACAATAGCTAGCTATGGTTCATTAGACACATTCGAATCCAGTTCAACACGTCGGTTTTAGGTGGATGTTTTTACAAACATACAGATTATGAAAACTTTTTTTAATGATCTCAGTGATTAAGTCCCTTGTTAAGATCAGAGGCTACTAAGAACCCGACCGCCCATTGGTCCCGCGCACATTTTGAGATAATATACGTTATTGGTCGAAGGGGTTTTCTACACAGACCCGTTAAGGTCTTCGGGAGGTCAAAGGAACCATTGTACCCCGACGGCCTTAGGAGTACAATGGTTCCTCTGACCTCCTGAAGGCCTACAAGGGTCCGTGCAGAAAGCTCTTGCTACCAATAACGTATTTGTTTTCATTCCTCCACTAGTGGTTAGTTCGGGTTTAACATCCACGGCACCGAAGTGATAAGGGGATGGCCCTGACGGGCGGGTTATGGGGGACAGGGAAATCTATTACCTATGGAGTACGACCTGAACA
>BTPG01000007.1:136771736-136814236 GCA_036245525.1 Semisulcospira habei
GTGTGTGTGTCTGTGTGTGTGTGTGTGTGTGTGTGTGTGTCCGCCTTGATTTGCGCTTAGAGCTTTTTAAAAAAGAATAAATGCTCTATTAGTAGTCTGTAGTATTACCATCATTGTGGCAGCCAAAATACACAGTGAGACACAGTTAAGAGACTTTGTATTCCTTTCCCTTGCTCATAAAACCTCAAATTGTAAATGATAAAGAGGTGTTACTCTAAAATGTTCGACCACGATAGTTCAAGGGGAGAGCCTGATAATACAAAATTTGTATACACTCTACGATCCTCAGAATAAAATTCACAAATTTTGGAGTCGTCGTTTGTCGTGCTAACGAGACCACGATTACTTACCCTCCAACGGCAGGACGTTGAACTATTGATCAATAAACGAATGTTTTATGTTCAAGTCTAGGACCTTAGCAAGTTCCTTAACACTCCAAACTATCTCAGCACCGGAATATGACAGCTCAAGGGTATAGCCTGCTTAGCTTGGCGTCATGAAGGCGCCAAGCGAATCAGGCTATAATCTTGAGCTATCATGGTCGATCATCTCCCGCCGCGAGACGTCAGAACCATCAATAAACGAACGGCGTATTAATTTGGACTTTCTCCAGGTCCTGCAGCACTTTGTCGACTCTCCGAACGATGTCAGCGGCAAATCTTAGCATGTAAGGGTCCCTTTCGCCTCCAGTTCTGTTGGGAAGATGCATGGGTTTTAACGTGCTGGGCAGGTTTCTGTAATGGTGAAGTAGTCCCTCTGTCGGCGCAAGGTCACACTGCGCGTAGTGTCCGCGTAGGCTGATGACTTCGTGGATACCACAAGCCCTGACGCGAGTTGGGATGACCGCCATCTTGGACCTGTGGACAGTTCAACATACAGACGCTATACACTTATTAGCCCATTCAGCCCTAAAGCACCACAGCAGGAAGATGGATCGACCATGATAATTCAAGGGTAGTGGCAGATTTGCTTGGCGCCTTCAGGCGCCAAGCTAATCTGCCACAACCCTTGAATTATCATGGTCGATGCATTTCCTAGAACTGGCAAATAGTTGTTAGTAACATCTCTAAAATGCGGGAAATGCAGCCTTGGCGTTAAAATGGTTAATGTAATGTAAGATAGGGTAGGATAAGACTAGACCAGGGAAAATCAGATCATGTGAGATCAGATAACATCAGATGAGATGGGACGAGAAGCCACCAGATCAGATCATAATTGTATGAAGAGAGGTGAGGTGAGGTGCAGTGTATTGGGACCTGGTGTGGTCAGATGCGACCAGAAAAGACCAGATGTGGTCGGATTAGAACAGATCGGGCCAGACAACTCAACGAGGTAGGATGTGATGAAGACTTAATGCGACAAAATACGATTAGATAAGAACAAACTTGATAATCACTTTAGATGGACATATACATGGAAACAAACTCACACAAACACACACGCACACACACACGCACACACTAACACACACACTCACGCACACACACTCACGCACACACACACACACACACACATACACACACAAACACACACACACACACACACATACACACAAACACATACACAAACACACACACACACACACACACACACACACACACAAACGAGCACGCGCGCGCGCGCACACACACACACACAGGCTATATTATTTTTCCAGATATCTACAGAGTGTATTGTTAACCCTTTCACTGTCGTGAGCCAGTGAGCACGATCCACTACCAGAGCCACAGCCCCTCAAAAGCCCCGCAATTGAAGATCTATGCCGTTTGTTGACACCACTTTGTATCCATGTTCCTCGGCAGATTCAAGCTCTTTAGCATTGAATTAACTCATTCGAGACGAACGGCGTGCGGATACGCGGCTTAAGCCGCGTATCCGGACGCCGTTCGTCTCGAATGAGTTTAACCTTTTGGCTGTCGGTGGCGACTTTTGTCGCGATGTCGGAATCACCTCCACAAAAAGCACTACCGACAGGTAAAGGGTGAACAACGAAGAAACTGTTCACCTCGGTCCTGGAATCCAAATTTCAGACGACCTCGTGTCCGTCAGCAGCATGTTCAGGCCGTGGAGCTCAGCGTACGTGCGGTTGTGGAAGTAGGACTGGTTTGTACCTGCTGCGTACTCCCCGTACTGCGCGTTGAAAAACGTGTTTCGAAACAAGAGGGAGCCACAGTCAGGGTTCCTGCTGATGTGTCCGTCAAGAATCGGTAAGAGATGGCCTGCAGACCTACAGAACGCACGCACGCACGCATGCACGCACGCACGCACGCACACACATCATAATCATCATCATCATCATTGTCATAAGCTGCGTGCGTGCGTGCATGCGTTGTTTATATTATTATTATTATTACTATTATTATTGCTGTTTTGTTGTTAATTTTGTTGTTGCTATTATATTATTATTGTAGTTGTTATTATTATATATTGTTGTTGTTGCTGTTATTATTATTATTATTATTATTATTATTATTATTGTTATTATTATTATTATTATTATTATTATTACTATTGTTCCTTTTGTTATTAGCATTGTCATCGCCGTCATAGTCCCCAATCCACTGGAAAGCCCACGGTAGTTCAAGGATAGTGCCAGATTGGCTTGGAACCTTCCGAGGAAAGTTGTAAGGACGATGGTTAGAAAACGTAAGACGGCAAATGACATACATGGTAAAGATTGTCACACACATAATTCCAGCATTTGGGGGGTAGTTCTTGTATTCTTCTCTTTACACGTCTAAATATGACGTCAAAAAGAACCTATATGACGTCAAAAAGAACCTATATGACGCCAAAAGCCCCAGGCGTCCAAGGAACGAGGCTACAAAGAGGTGTCAGCAAGAGGCATAGATCCTCATGAGCCCCTGCATCTGCGGGGGCTCATGAAGATATATGCCTCTTGCAGATGGATTGTGTTCACTTGTTCTCTGCACTCAACGGTTGAAATCGACGAACGCCTTGTGCTTACCTGGGTGTGAAGATTTCATCCAGGTCGCCAAACAGAATGTAGCGTGACGCCCTCAGATGTCGGAACAAACACTCCTGGATACAGTTCACCTGATCGAAGTAATGGTAGTTAGTGGTAGCCAGCGGTAGCGTCCAGTTGTACACGTCAGCAACCCCTTGATTGACGTAATACTGCAGGAGTTTGCGCACGCCACTTCCGGCACTGAGCATGTAGAACACAAAGTGCTCCACTCCAAACAGTCGGCTGATTTCCACCTGCTGGATTAAGCCCATCACATTGTTGAAACTGTGAAACGCTGGCACGCATTTTATGATGTTCCATTTTGGTTTACCGTGTCCTTTCGTGTTGTTCCATTTCGGTACAGCGTTCTTAGTGTTTTTGAAGGTCGTAGTTCGTGAGTTCTTGGTCATGCTACTTTGTCTGCTAGAAGCCTGCTTTCGTTGTGAATGCTGTCCACTTGTTTTGAGGTTATGTGCATTGTAAGCTTTGTTTTCTGACGTGGAGGAGACTGCCATTTCATCGCTGTAGGCAATCTGTTTGATACTGATCGGCAGAGGTTGGACAGGACTGTCTTGTGTGAGTGCTCCGTTTTCTATGCTGACTGCAACTGCGAAAGGACGCTGGCCAGGAGACGCGAGAGGGCACATGATGAACCTGGTCAATGTTAACCCCATCAATGACAAAAGATACTGAAAAAAATCTAACTGCAAGAGACATAGATCCTCATGAGCTCCCGCAGTGGCGGAGGCTGATGGGGATCAATGTCTCTTGCTGAGACCAATTTGAGTGCATGTTCTTTGGACGGTAGAAGCTTTTGGTCGGTGAATGAAGAAGATTTCATAAATACAGTACAATGTGCGTACAGGGTCAGGGAAGGGGTTAAAGCACACAGTCGAAATACACCAGTTTGGAACAGTAAAAATAGCAAGGGAACGCACTCAGCGCGGGGCAAACAAACAGTTGATCGTGTGTATTTGTCCAGTCCTGAGTGTATCAGTTGGTGTGCGTGCACTTGCCACACCTTTGATTAGTGATGGCTAATTTGGACGTTGTCCGCTGAAGAGTACATTACGCTTGAGTCTGAAATGACGCACCAGAGGCCCAGGTCTAACAACTAAGGTCAACAGCCTCTAATTTTCTTTGAAGATATTGTTCCAAGGTGTACCCCCCCCCTCCCACCCTTTATGACAACATCATCAGTTTTATTAGAGTCTAATATTTTCAGCAATAATTGAGTACGTCTAGTCCATGTCAATTTTATTATTTTGACCTTTGAAGAGTCTGCAGACATATTCCTCAAAGACCTGTACGACATTTTACCCTGAAATATTTAAAATAGATATCTGTATATATATATATATATATATATATATATATATATATATATATATATATATATATATATATATATATATATATATATATATATATATATATATATATATATATATATATATATATATATATATATATATACCTTGTCTTAAGACCTTTCTTTGAGTCTGGCTGGCCTGATTTTTTACACATCCCACCGTGAGATGGCCTTAGTTGCCTGCTCGACGTTAAACCCAAATAGCTGATCAAAGCAAATTCGGGTGCTTTTCCTTAAATACTATTTTCCGGTTCAGAGACATGTCGACTTTCAGATAGTTCCAGGATGTCCCCCCTCCCCCACCCCCCACACACACACACACTTTTTATGACAATATCATCAGATTTATTAGAGAGTCAATGTTTTCAGCAAGACTTGAGTATATCTAGACCATGTCAATTTTATTATTTTGACATTTCTCAGAGTCTGCAGACATATTCCTCAAAGACATGTACGACATTTTACCCTGAACTATTATTAATATATATTGACATTTTCTTTTAGTCTGGCTGGCCAGATTTTTACCCACCCCGCCGTGAGAAGGCCTTAGTCGCCTGCTCGACGTTAAAACCAAATAAATGATCAAAGCGAATTCGGGTGCTTTTCTCTAAAGATGGCGCCGGTTTATGGCGACACGATGTCAGGTGTGCTTGTGGTTGGGATGCTTGTGTTGGCGTTTCTACTGGAGGAGGCATTCAGTTTTCGCCACAGGTATGACCGTAATGTGCTCCTTAACATCAGAGAATCGCTGAATGAATGTGACTTGAGTGGAAATGCTCGTTTTAAGGATGTAAACTTTCAAATTTCAAACTGGGTCACAGCATCTCACTCTGACACAGATCGTGGCCGGCACGTGCGGAAACTGGGTCGTAGGAGCGGAGCTCTTGTGAGACTTCGCCGTCGCAATTTACGCCCCCCTCTACCCGCCATATTTCTTTCAAACGTTCGTTCTCTGCGAAATAAATCTGACGAACTATTGTGCCATCTACAGACTAAACGAGATTTCAAGGACTGCTCTTTATTTTGTTTTACTGAAACGTGGCTCGATTCGACGGTTCCCGACTCTGCTGTTCAGCCACCTGGCTTTTCCATCTTCCGTGGCGACCGCTCTCAAGACGCTACTGGTAAATCTCGTGGAGGGGGTGTGTGTTTTCTGGTCAACGATCGCTGGGCTACAGACGTGCAGGTTTTGTCAAAAACATGTAGTGTTGCCCTAGAAACACTGACTATTGCCTGCCGCTCATTCTACCTGCAGAGGGAGTTCTCACGTGTCATTTTGACTGCCGTGTCTTACATCCCACCACAAGCGAACACGGAAGCCGCGATAGCGCAGCTGTGTGATGTTGTTACACAGGCAGAGAACTCAAACCCGGACTCTTTTGTTGTTGTCGCTGGCGATTTCAATAAAGCTAATCTTAGCAAAGAGATGCCTAAGTTTGTACAGCAAGTATCGTGCGCCACTAGAGACGGTAAAATTTTAGATCACTGTTACTCAACCATGAAAGGCGCTTACCGTTCCATCGCCCGTGCTCCACTCGGACAGTCAGACCATGCCATGATTTATCTTGTGCCAGCATACAAGCAACAACTCAAAAGTGCAAAAGCAAAAGTAAAATCAATCAAACAATGGTCACCTGAGGCAGCTGAAACACTCCGTGGCTGTCTAGAGTGCACTGACTGGGATGTGTTTAAGGAGGTAACATCAGACATTCACGAGTACACAGACTGTCACTGATTACACTGATTGCCTTCTGTGAGAGCCTCTGTATTCCCACCAAGACCTGCAAGAGTTTTCCTAATGACAAGCCATGGTTTACAGTAGACATTAAACACAAACTCCACGAAAAACATGACGCATACAAAGACAATGACAGAGAAAGGTACAAACAAGCCAGGTATGCAGTACTAAAAGCAATTAAGACTGCCAAGCGCAACTTCAGAGACAGACTAGAACAGAAAATCGCAGCTAGTAACCCTAGAGACATCTGGCAAGGCCTCAAAGACATTACAAACTATAAACCAGCTTCCAAGACTGCTGATGTTACAGATGCGTCTCTTCCAGACACTCTAAATGACTTTTATAGTCGTTTTGACAAAAGAATACGACCCCACCTCCTTCTGTGGAGAGAAGTCATACTGAGAACCCACCTTTCATTATTCTAGACGCCGAAGTCAGGTGCATGTTTCAGCGTCTAGACAGCTGCCGGTCCAGATAACATTTCTCCACGCTTACTCAGAAACTGTGCGGACCAGCTCTCGGGCGTCTTTACTGACATTTTCAACATGTCTCTCTCTCAGTGCACTGTTCCTCAGTGTTTCAAAAGGTCCACCATCATTCCTGTTCCGAAAAAATCCAAAGTGCCCTCCCTAAATGACTACAGACCGGTCGCTCTGATCTCAGTTGTCATGAAGACGCTCGTCCTCCGGTTTCTGAGAACATTTTCCGACCCTCTGCTGGATTGTTTTCAATTCGCGTATCGCGAAAAACGTTCCGTGGAGGATGCGGTGTCGCTTGGTTTGTTTTATGTTTTACAACACCTTGAAATCCCAAACACCTATGCCAGAATTTTATTTGTTGATTACAGTTCTGCTTTTAACACCATTATTCCATCCAAATTGTACCAGAAGATCCAGCAAATCGGAGTTCCAGAGGCATTGTGCCTCTGGACCCTCGATTTCCTGTTGATGAGACCACAGGTCGTTAAAATTGGTGGAAATGTGTCATCCACCCTCACTTTATCCACGGGCACTCCTCAGGGGTGCGTGCTCTCCCCTATGCTGTACTCCCTGTTTACTTATGACTGTGCTTCATGCCATGCCAGTACTAAAGTTCTGAAATTTGCAGATGACACCACAGTGGAAGGGTGCATTACAAACTCGGACGAATCCGCTTACCGTAGTCAGGTTGAGACTCTAATTAGTTGGTGTAATAACAACAACCTTGAACTGAACTCTGGCAAAAGAAAAGAAATGATTGTGGACTTCAGAAAGAAACAGTCCCCTCCCCCTCTTGTGATCAATAGTGAAATCATTGAAACAGTCCAGAACTTTAAGTTTCTTGGCACTACCCTGTCATGTGACCTGAAGTGGGAGGAAAACACTCGCCTCATCGTCCAAAAAGCACAGCAGCGCTTGTTCTTCCTGCGACGTCTGAAAAGTTTCGGTCTCGGTGCCCACATGTTGATGCAATTCTACCGAGCTGTGATTGAGAGCGTGCTCACCTTTTCGATCACGGTTTGGTATGGTTCCATCACGGCCAAAGAGAAAATCAGACTGAGTAGGGTGGTCAAGACCGCTTCAAAAATCATAGGCAGAGATCTTCCTAGCCTGGACTCACTGTACCAGCAGCGTCTCTTACGTAGAGCAAGTCTTATCTCCAGTGATTCCACCCACCCCGGCAATGAACTTTTCCAAATTTTATCATCAGGGCGCAGGTACAGGTCCATCAGTACCAGGACCAGCAGATTCCGCAACAGTTTTTTCCCTCTGGCTGTTCACGCTCTCTCTGATCATCCGGACTAATTGGAGAGAGCGCGAGTGGCGAGTGAGAACGAATGTGTACAGTCAGTTTTTAACTGAATCAGATGTTACTCTGTGTGTGTGTGTGTGTGTGTGTGTGTGTGTGTGTGTGTGTGTGTATGTGTGTGTGTGTGTGTGTATGTGTGTGTGTGTGTGTGTGTGTGTGTGTGTGTGTTTAGTCTTAGTAACTGACATCAAGACAAATTCCAATGTTTTTTTTATAGTTTTGTACATGGAAACATATGGCAATAAACTATCTTATCTATCTATCTTATCTTATCTAAATATTACTTTGCGGTTCGGAGACATCACGACTTTCAGATAGTTCAAGTGTGGTGGTAGAATAGCGTGATGCATACAGCGTCGCTAGGGTATTGGCATCAGTCATCAGCTATCATGGTCGATCCTGAATGTGTTAACCTCTTCACTGTCGAGAAAAATGAACAACACCCATCTGCAAGAGGTATAGATCCTCATGAGCCCCCGCAACTGCGGGGGCTCATGAGGATCTATGCCTCTTGCTGGGACTACATTATATCCATTTTCCTTTGACGGCTGGGGACCTTTGACGTCGAATATACAAAGACTTCAAACACACATCCTCAGTTCACCGACAGTGACGGGGTTAAAATCTAGGACACGAAAATTGTACAGGACAGTTGAGGGATCGTGTCTGATTAATTTGACACAACCCTTGAACTACCACTGGCTATCCATCTCCCGCAGTCAAGTGTCAGGGCTGAAAGGCTGAAACTGAAATAGAACTTACAAGCCACGATTTTGTCTTGACGCTTTCCAGTATTGTTGACAGTATCCTCGAACTTTGGCAGCAAACTTGGAATACTCTCCCTTGTCAAAGTAGTAGCAGACGACACTGCGATTAGAGCAAAGCCCGGAAACAAGCACTCTGACGAAAGCAGTACTGCTCACGTCATCATAGTAAGCTGAGTACAGAAACATATCGCGTGTGTTGAGCTGAACCCAGTAAGGACGAATTGTGGAGACACTAGGATAGTTTTGTCCCACTAAAGCGGGAACAGCGTGTGTATTATTCAGTGACAGAGTGGCAGGGGCCATCCTTGAAGTGGATGATGGTGTCCATTCCGCCGTCTTGCTTGTTGGTGATGTCATCAGATCCGTTGCGTCATTTCGAGACCCGTCATGGTTTGCTTTCACGGAGATCGTTGCTGTTGTAATGTTCTCCTTTGTGTGTCCTTCCCTTTCCCGTGTGAGGTTTTCACTGACCGTGTGACTGGATTTGTCATTGAGGCTAACATTGCTTTCTCCATGCATCAAAACAAGCTTAGTAGGAAACAACAAGGCTGCAGTTGGAAAAATTGACTCCTGTTCGACTAATATCAGTAAACATATTGTGCCTGTCACCAAGAGAGTAAGGCTGACTTTCTTGTGTTTTGAAATGTTTAACGTCATTTCTCAATGGTAACAAATTGAAGAAAAGTAAGTGAAAGCCTCTCTCTACGGCCAACGTCAACCCAGAGCAAAACTGGGAACTAACCGAATTGCCCAGAAAGGCAGCAGTCTACTGAAACACACGGGCACGATCAGAGGACAGTGTACAGGGAAAAAGTCAATAACTTCTTTAAGCCTGTTCTTAATTAAACGAACCTTAGTTCACGAACTTTGACGATCTAGAGTTCACGATCTCGGGCGAACCAGGTTGGTTCCTAATTGGACGATCTAAAGATACGGCGAACCTACTTCGAAGTAGTTCACGAACCTCGGCAAACCATAGTTCGCTGTCGGAAAAAGTTCGCTCAACATGTTGAGCGATCCAAGGCGAACGTTTTCTCTGATTGGTCAAAACTTTGACGCTCTTCTGCGTTGGAGATAAAAAGATAGTCACCGATACAAACAACTATGGCGGACGGCGATATTTCACTCGTGCGAAGAACCAGACATATTTTTTATTGATTTGTGGGAGGCGCAACGCTGTTTGTAGGATCGCTACTGCAAGGAGTACAAAAACAAAAATCATCCAAATCGCGAAGCGGCATAGCGGCAGCCATTCTGAACACCTTCGCAGACAGTAAGTACACCGAATCAAGCACGTCAGTTAAGAAAGAGAACTATGGCAAACCTGGTTTGCTGCAATTCGCCTAGGTTCGTTCAACCTCAATTAAGAAACAAACCAAAAGATCGCAAATCTTCTCCGATCTAGGTTTGCCGATCAAAAGTTTGTCCAATTAAGAACAGCTCTTAGGCCAAGACTGTGCACATATTCTCATTACCGCAGTTTGCAAAATGCACGGTAACGTTGAAAACTAACTTGCGTGCACTCATCTCTAATCTCGGCGTTGTAATGATGAAATGTTACACTTCACTTTGAGCTTACTGTTGAGCTCACAAAGAAAAGTATACTCATTATGAGGAACTTCTTGAACCGATGTTAACCCATTCGCGGCCAGCCGCATCCGGATGCGCGGCTTATGCCGCGCATCCGGATGCGGCTGGCCGCGAAGGAATTAATATCGCAAACGGTAAAGATTTTCATGAGCCCTAGCGGCTGCAGGGGTTCATGAGAATCTATGCCTTTTGCAGATGAATCACAGGGCACTCAGAACTGATTGAATGTCATTCCAGAACGATCGATATTTACTGAGTTCCGTTCAGTTGGTACAAAACGGGATCCATACGCGCCCGAACTCACTACACCGATCAGAAAAGCTCCCTTTACATCGAGCCGATATTGTAATGGTTTACTATGTATCTCTAACGGCTTTTCAAGCCGTTCTAGGACGACCCGTACTAACTCCGCTCAGACAAGGCGTAACCCGTAGGGTAGTGTCACATCAGCTTGGCTCTTTAGGCTAATCAGGCGCTCCAGTTCACAGCGGGCTTGGAGACATCGGTGATGGACGCTTCCTGCGAAGGTTAGTTAGTTAGTTGGTCAGTCAGTCAGTCATTTATTTAGTTAGTCAGTAAGTCAGTCAGTCCGTCTGTCATCCGTCAATCAGTTAGTTATTGGGATGGAGGCGACTAAGGACTTATACGGCAGGCTGACTGTGAAAGTTAGTTAGTTAGTTAGTTAGCTACCTAGCTAGATTGATGGATGGATGGATGGACGGACGGATAGACAGATAGATGGTTTGTTCGTTAATTAGTTCCTTAGTTGCTTCGATTGTTGTTTAGTTAGTTTGTTTGTTAGTTTCTCAGCCAGTCAGTCATTCAGTGTCAGTCAGCCAGTATCAGTCAGCTGGGTGCAGCGCAGACCCGGCTAGTGAGAGCATCTGTGAAAGGCCCGTCAGTTTGAGTGCAGGTAAAGCAAAGTGGCGACATGTTTTCGTGACTGCCCTTGAACTATCATTTGAGCAGAGTAGCTTTCATTAAACAAATTAGTTACTGGAGATGGATCTAAAATGACGAGCAAAAGAAATGTGACAATTTTGAATCATCGGAAACACATCAGTATGCAAAAATAAATATTCAAAAAGTATTCAAAAGATAGACGAATAAAACAGCAGAGCCACAAAAACACTAGTGTGTACGTACACATATGATCACGAACGATGACACACACACGCACCATCACACACACACGCACACACTGACACACACGCACATACACACACACACACGCACACACACACACACGAATAGGTCATCAGTAGGCAGACTTGAACAGATACGTTGTAATGCTGGGGTTTAATATAATATTTATATTTAAATTAATTGGCTTCCATGCTTTGTGTTCAACGTAGTCAGAATGTGACGTGCATTGTAACTAAACAGACTGTATATCTTCTCCGTCTTACTTGTACGGTACTTTTTATGAGCATGTTTCTTACTAATCCTGTAACCCATTCAGCCCTGACGCACTACAGCAGGAGATGGGTCGATAATGATAATTCAAGAGTAGTGCCAGATTAGCTTGGAGCCTGTCGGCGTCAAGCTAATCTTTGCACTGCCCTTGAATTATTATGGTCGATCTATCTCCAGCAACTGGTGCATAGTCATTAAATGACGCCTCTAAACTTTGGGAAATACGGCCGTCGGGCTGAATGAGTTAACCTCTGTGAGCTGTATCCCAAATATCGCTTTGGGACGATGAATTTATTGAATCTTGAAACCTGGGAGACTTCCGATAGGTGGGGTGCAGTGGGCTTTAACGCAGCGCAGAGATTTCAAATTAAAAGAACACAGTATAGTACAAATAAATAAATATCTTGAATCGACTGACGTTTGAAAGAACTGAACTCAGCTGAGTTAGCGCAGATCGCACTAACGTGACATTCATGCGCTAATTAATTCTGACTACCCCATAAAGCTATCATCTAAAGGCATAGATTCTTATGAGCCCCTGCAGTCGCAGCTGCTCATGAGAATCAATGCCTTTCGCAGTCGCAGGGGGTCATGTAAATCTATACCTTCTGCTGCAGCAATGTCGGCTCCAGGTGTTCCTGATAATTTACAGCGTCCTGCTCCAGACAGTAAAGGCTTACTAGTTGGCAATATTTCATTATAAACGTTCTTAGTATGTCGTACAAACCTGCTGGGCAAAAGGCCTAACATGAATTGTCAAGTTTGAATGTCCTAAATGAGACTTTTCTGCACTTCTACTCCTCTGTACGCAGGAGAGTTCCTTCCGTTTCGCTCAAATGGCGGTGGGAAACTTCTGGTGCGTTGTCGTGTGTCGTATGCCTACTCACAAGGATTGTGAAAAGAAGGGTTTGAAAGTCTTAATAACATTGAGAACCCGTTGCATCTCACGAATTTTAGCAGTCAAAGCCCGCCATGGAGTAGATCTATCGCTTTAACTCATTCAGCCCGGCGGCCGTTTTTCCCAAATTTGGGAGGCCGGCGTCATCTAATGACAATGCACCACTTGCAGGAGATGGATCGACCATGATAATTCAAGGGTAGTGCCAGATTAGATTGGCGCCTGTCGACGCCTGTAATCTGGCACTACCCTTGAATTATAATGGTCGACCCATCTCTTGCTGTAGTCAGGGGTGAATGGGTTAAAATCAGGGTGATGTTCCGTGTGAACCGAGCAGTCAGCTTAAACCCCTCCTGAGTGCCTCCGCTGTGTTTTGGAATTCATCCAGTCATCTAAGGAACATGGACACAAGTGGTTTGAGCAAGAGGTATGTCAATGCCTTTCGTAGTCGATCTATACCTCTTGCAGTTGAGTGGCGTTCTGTTTTTGTCGGCAGTGAAGGGATTAAAACAACAAACACGCGTGCACACACACACACACACACACACGCACACACACATACACACACACACAAGAGCGCGCGCGCGCACACACACACACAAGCACACACACACACACACACACGCACACACACACGCGCGCGCGCGCTCACACAGGAACGCGTGCACATACACACATGCACGCACGCACGTACATACACAAACACCACACACACACACACACACGCACACGCACACACACACACAGGAGCAAGGATGCGTATATTTCTTTAAATACGTCTTTATTTACTTTGTGTCGCCTATAATTAATTTTTAAAAAATTGTATCGTATTTTCTCACACAACAGAACTAAAACGTCATACCTGGATCAACAGTGCGATGGCATGCGTGTTTACGTGTGTGTGTGTGTGTGTGTGTGTGTGTGTGTGTGTGTGTGTGTGTGTGTGTGTGTGTGTGTGTACGCGAGCGCTTCCCCAAACTGACATGTGTGTGCCGGTGATTGTGTGTGTGTGTATGTGCGCGCTCTGCCTGTGCGGCGCGGCTCTACAGCAGCAGCCAACATGGGAACGGACCCCCATGATACCTCCACCACAAGGGATGGAGGCATTTCTCCGAATGCTTCCCCCTCCACCGTCAGGACTAGGTCAAAACTATGGGGCAACCAGCCTCTATGACTACCTGAACCAACAAACAACGGTCACCGGCCAAGAAGAAGAAGAAGAAGAAGAGACGGCACCCGCCTGCCCCCAGTCACCACCCATACCAGAAGAGGAGCCCGAAGACTCGTTGGAGCCGCCCTCGGAACCGGACTTCCCCGTCTCCCCATATCCGGTCATCATTCCCGAATCACTAACTCGAAAACGGCCTGGGTCGACCGAAGAGAGGGAGACACCTACCACCGCCACTAGTCACCTCCCGGTGGCTGGTGCACACAGGTGCACTGAAAGACCTCTGCCCCCCCCTAAGACAGAGAGCACTGCCAGCCAGGCAGCGCACACGACAGCAGACAGCGAGTGTCATGCGACAACCGACACAAAAACCACAGGGACAGTAGCCGCCCCACAGACAGCGACCAAAAAGACAGGAACCACTTCTGCCGCCACCAAACACAGAGGATGTGGCACCACCACCCCGGCAACACAAGAAGCCAGCACAGGTACCCTCCCAGTCACAATCAACGAGATAGAGTGCGCAACCACCAACCCGGCACCCCAAGAGGCCAGCACGTCAACACCGCAGGCCCAGCCAATCAAGACCATCGCCCCACCACAGACCGCCAACCACCGTCGCCGCCGACCACCCAGACACGTCAGGGAGAAGACCAGACGCCCACCACTCCTGGAAACACCATCGCATACCACCGCGGTTCTACAGCGCCCCTCGCAGGTCGCAGCGCCCGACCCCTAGGTCTAGACTACACTGGCCGCCACCACTTCCACCCCAACTTCCCAGTCCATACAGCCAGCCACGGTACCACCGGCCATCACCACCCCCGCCACCACCATCAGACTACTAGGGGCTGCGTTCAACTCCCCCTGCGCAGTAGCGACGTCACGGCACACACGCCTCCTCCTCCACCCACCCTGCCCCGGCAACACCACCAGCCGCTGCGCGACGGAGCGACAGCCAGACAGCCAGAAGACCCCCAAGGCCCCCCCCCCACCCCCCACCCCCCCTGGACGAAATCAAGGAAAGCTGGAAGTCCGTATTCCTTTAAAATTAGCACTAGCAAAGTCCAAATGCGCGTAGTGCCTGACAGTCGTGAGCAGTATGTTGATACCGTGAATTTCACTTAGTAAGCACGCACGACGACAGTCCGTGCAGTCCGTGTAAAACTCTCGGCAAGCTAACACAACCAGACACTGGTGTCAAAAGCCTTTTTTTCTCTTCACATAGTAATGATAATTTTAAAATATACTGAGACACATACACAATTACAGTATGATTAGTGTTCCATATAAACATTTGCAGCACAAATTTCGATGAAAGTAGTGACGGTAAACTCGTGAATAGTCACATTATTCCAACAATACAAATTTGCGCAATAGGCTCAGTTTTCAAGAACACTGAAGCACGAACACAATCACAATATAATATTCCATATGAAAAGGTTGTCCATATAAACACGTCGCAGCACAAATGTCGATGTAATTGATGACAGTAAACTCCTGAATAAACAGAGTTTTCACAGTGCACAATGAGTCAGAGAGAGAGAGAGAGAGAGAGAGAGAGAGAGAGAGAGAGAGAGAGAGAGAGAGAGAGAGAGAGAGAGAGAGAGAGAGAGAGAGAGAGAGAGAGAGAGAGAGAGAGAGAGAGAGAGAGAGAGAGAGAGAGAGAGAGTCTAACGTATGCGTCCATCATCGCTCTGTCAGTTCTTCTTCGATTCCTTAATAATCTGCCAACATCCAATGCATAAGTAAAAGTCAACAGTTCACTTGTTTAATCCCCTGCATCTCTCACACCCTAGGTGCATACTTGTTTGTATGCTGAGTTTATTCACGGCCTTTTCTACGTTGCAGACCTGCCACCTCGGCTTTCCTGAGGTCTGAGAACTTCACTATCTTTATAGCGACCAACGTGCGTTTTCCGTATTACAATAAGATACGGTAAGACATTATTCATCGATCACATAATGTGAAGGTGTAGCTTATGGTGCGTCCTGTTTACATAATCAAACCCAAAATGTAACTGGCGAGCGGATATTTCTATGCAAAGAATTACCCAACAGCGGGCGTAAAAAGATTGTGTTGTGCTTGTCCTTTCTATGCGTGTTTCTTTCTTTTGTTGGATATTTCTTTGCTGTTTACCCCTTCACTCCCGAGAGATGTGAACACCACCCAAGTGCAAGAGGTATAGATCCTCATGAGCCCCCGCAGTCGCGGGGGCTCATGAGGATCTATGCCTCCTGCTGAAATCACTTTGTATTCCACGTTCCTTGGAGGCTGGGGATCTTTGAGGTTGAAGTGACGGTGATTTGAGAGCACAGTCTGCGTTCACTGACACTGGGTTAACCTATTGTTTTTACTTTGAAATAAAGGCAGTGACTGGGTTAACCTATTGTTTTTACTTTGAAATAAAGGCAGTGACTATTTTGGGGATATGTTTTCATGAAGAGGCTGAAAATAAGATAAGATAAGATAGTTTATTGCCATATGTTTCCATGTACAAAACAATAAAACACATACAAATACAAACACATCTATCATTTTTCTCACTTTTCTTAGTAGATTATGTTTAAGCTCACTTTGGTCAAGAAACAGATTGTTTTGTTTAATTAAACTGCGTTAGAAACGATCATAACTGTTTATGTCAAAATGAAGCAGTAGTCATTTTGATGAAGGGAAAAAAAAAAAAAAAAAAAAAAAACAACCAACAACACACGATCAAGGACAGGCCAGATGCCCGGATTGCAAATAAATTGGTGTTTTTCTCGTTTGAAAGCGAATTTGTCAAATCCTTTAGAACTGACACAGCCTCGTGGGGATCATTTGTGACTTATTTAACCCTTTGCGTGTCGGTAACCTTTTTGTTTTATGTCGCGATGACTTGTAGGAATCAACGCGACACTAAACCGCTACCGACACGCAACAAGTTAAAACTCTGTGTGTGTGTGTGTGTGTGTGTGTGTGTGTGTGTGTGTGTGTGTGTGTGCGTGCGTGCGTGCGTGTGTGTGTGTGTGTGTGTGTGTGTGTGTGTGTGTGTGTGTGCAGGCAGAACATCCCCAGCTATGTCACGGATGAACAGACCTCGTGCGTGTACGACCCTGACCACAGTGAATACCGACATAGCCCTGTGTTCAGGATCGGCCATATCGCGCAGCTGGCTGGGTTTTCCTTTGAGGACGTTGCCGACAAGGTAAACACAATCTGAACTGGTTGCTCTCCTTACCCATCATACCCAACCGGCTTCCGACCCCGGAGCCTAACGGCTGCACGGCGGTTGTTGTGTGCGGGTTTAGGCTCCCGGAAACCACCACCCCGCGATCTACAATTGCTGTGTAATTGTCCCTTACCCAACGCGCAAAAGGCCATCGGACCAACGGCGACCGACGTCGGCCCGATGGCCGTTTGCACATTGGGTAGGGAGTTTGGATTTCCTTCTCTCCACACCCCCCCCCTCCCTATCTCCCCTCGTTGAATAATCAGGGTTTTTTCTTCTTTTTGTAAATGTATTATTACGTTGTACCCGGGTCTACTTTTCTTCTTCTTTTTCCAGGCATTGTGTGTGTGTATCTATGTGAGTGCTTGCGTGCGTGCGTATGTGCGTGCATGTGATGTTTGTGTTTGTGTGTGTGTGTGTGTGTGTGTGTGTGTGTGTGTGTGTGTGTGTGTGTGCGCGTGTGCAAGGAGATGATTTAAAACAGGTCTATGTACCTAATCATTTATCCTTGAGAATAAAGATAAAATTTCATTTCAATTCATGGTCGATCCTGTTGTGCGTTGGAGCTAAATGAGTTAACAACTGTTTAAAACAAGAATGGTAAAGCCCCCTAAGGCTCATGTGCATAACCGATCACAACATAATTAATCTAACCTTTGTGGCCTTGACCTTCCCCCAGGTCACTGAAAAAAGCAAGTGTTCTTACATTAGGGAAGCGTTGTGTTTTGTACCTGGGAAAGCCATGTTTTCTCAAACTTCACCCATTTTTCACTTTTGTCAACCTCACATGACCCATATCTTCAGCTACCTTTCTGCTGCATTTGATTGAAAAGTTTTGCAAAAAAATCCTGAAAAAAAAATAAAATTTCACACCAAAAAAGACATCATTTGCTGATCTCTTATGACCCTTAACCTTTCCAACATGTCATCCAAATTAGCATGCATAGGAAGGCCTTACCATCAGGTATCTCTTTACCAAGATGGGTTTCAAGTTGTGAACAGGTTTGTGATGAAAACTTTAAATAGTATTTGAGAAAAACCAAAATTTTCAAAAAATGCTGTTTTGGACCTATTTCCTAATGTCTTGTGACACTTGACCTTTCCGAGGCGTCATCCAAATTAGTAAACATCGGAAGTTCTTTACCAAGTTGGGTTTCAAGTTGTGAATAGTATTTGAGAAAGAAAAACATCTGTTGTCAAAATATGACTTTTTAAAAAAAACAATTTCTTGATCTCATGTGGCCCTTGACCCTTTTCGACGGGTCAACCAAATTAGTATGTATAGAGAAGTCTTAGCATCAGGTATCATTGTACCACGCTTGGGTGTGAATTTATGATAGTATTTGAGAAAACAAATTTTGTCAAAATATGGCCATTTTTAACCTGTTTCCTGATCCCTGTGACCTTGACCTTTGAAAGGTCTTGCCACAAAGTATCCTTGGGCCAAGTTTGAAGACTGTGGCTGGAATAGACTCCGAGAAAATGCCAACGTTAAAGTTTACCACGGAAGACGGCGGACGGACGACAACCTCTGCTTCGCACGTGAGTCAATGAATTTATAAAATGTATCAATCCAGACCAAAAAGGTGACTGCCAAGCGTGTAAAATGCAAAGAAGTACCCAAGGGAGAAAGAAACACGCTTAGAAAAGACGGGTTGTGTTGTACACGTCTTTTCTAAGCGTGTTTCTTTCTCCGTTGGGTACTTCTTTATAAAATGTATCGTATATTATGGAAGTAAACGCACCCAGGTTCACGAACATTCGATCTGAAGTGAATTGATTGTATTTTTCAAGTGTTTGCTACAGGGTGGCGTGTTCCATGTCAGCATTTCTTGGAAGTGCGATGGCAGCGATCTGGACAACTGTTGGCCGACGTACAGATTCACGCGACTGGACGGGATGAACAATACTGGTGTCGTCAACTGGCATGGCGTTCGATTCAGGTCAGTTATATAATATATGTACCCACTTCATACAGTTTTCACTTTTTTGACACGTGTACTAATATTTTGTGTAACAACCACATTAATATTCGTGAGTTAGTTTAATCTATTGTTCTTTTATGACATTAGAAAAACAAAAGTCTTACAGGCCAAGAGGATACGTTTCGCTTACTTGCACTTGTAAAAAGGAAAACAAATATACTCGTACTGCCACATTAACTAGTAATATAATACTTCTTCGTGTGTACTTAGTCTTGACATTTCTTTCCAAGACACACACATGAACGGAGAACAGACAGCAGCAAAAATGCGAAGCGAGTCGCTGCACTAGTGAAACTGACGGGATGTCCGCTAGCGTTTTAATGAAAGCTCTAACCCGAGAAAAGGACTAGAAAAATAAACCTGCTGGCATGTTCCGTCATTATCCTTGCTATAATTAAAAGCAGAATTTAATACATAACAACTACGATCAGTTTTGTTTTGGACTGGGTACATAAATTATACTAAGCCAAATTTTCCTTGATATATTGCCGATAACCGACAGATGTGATTACTTCGTGTCGATGTGATTACTCGAACCAAAGTCAAAATGTCCTTGGCTATCGCCTCAGGTCGCTTAATCGAATCTGCTACTTATCGGCACTATATCAAGCAACATTTGGCTCAGTATTATATAATGTTAGTCCATTGATATTAACTGAGGTGTGTACATTGGTTCCCCATAATTATCCCCCTCGACTTTTCTACGCAGATTTAGATCCATTGGTGTTTAAAATACGCATTAGTTTGAAAGTAGACTTGAAGCCAGTGTAAGTAATACCTTGCTCCAAAGAAATCTTAAAAAACTCGTCTGAATGCCTCCCATATCTTATGCAATGTATGCAAGATGTAAATAAAAACCACTTTCCTAATGCCACTGAAACCGAACACCGAAAAGGGACATGATCTTAACCCATTCAACCCTGACGCACTACTGCAGGAGATGGGTCGACCATGATAATTCAAAGGTAGTGCCAGATTAGCTTGGCGCCTCTCGGCGCCAAGCTAATCTGGTACTACCCTTGAATTATCATGGTTGATCCATCTCCTGCAAACGTGCATAGTCGTTAGATGAAGCCTCCAAAATTTGGGAGATACGTGCTTGGGGTTGAATGAATTAAGGTAGGACTCATAGCTCTCAAGCCCTTAAACAAATTAGCACCACAATAACGGGAATGCAAATAAGTCGGTCTGACTATTTTTTATGGGCTCGTGAAGCAAAAGACGTCGGCTGCCGTCACGTTTGTCAGGTTTGCGTCTGTGTTCAGAAATATACTGACGAGCAAAAGACTGCGACATCATTGGAATCATCGGAAACACTGACGTGTTTCCGATGATTCCAATGATGGCGCATTTCTTGTGCTCGTCAGTATATGATTCATATCGACTGGTATTCATTTTTAAGGGTTTTATTTCTGCGTTTGAAAAATATTGAAAAAAAAATATTTAAAAAAATTACAAATACAATTCCATCATTCTGTGTCAAAGCATGATGTTGCACGTGCGTCATTTAATGCAGATACGCCGACCACTGGGAGCTACCGAATGGAACACTCGTCCGGACTTTGTACAAGGCGCTTGGAATACGGTTGATATTCACTTCTAAAGCAACCGCATCCCACATGGATTGTCTGAAGTTAGTCTTGTCGCTTGGACGCTTGATTGGCCTGTTGACATTCGTAAGTATTTAACAAGAAAGATGCTATAAACCTCCTCGTCTTCATGAACTTATTCAAGCTTATCATGACTTTCGCACCAGTTTGGGTTGGTGTCTGGGAGGCGTACCGGTATTTTAACGGTATTTTTATGTCTTACCGGTATTTGCTTTCGGTATACTGGAAACCGTAAATCTCTCTCTCTCTCTCTCTCTCTCTCTCTCTCTCTCTCTCTCTCTCTCTCTCTCTCTCTCTCTCTCTCTCTCTCTCTCTCTCTCTCTCTCTCTCTCTCTCTCTCTCTCACCAGTCTGGTTTTAGACCGAAACATTCCTGTCAGTCAGCACTGACACATATTGTAGACAACTGGCTGGAAAAAATCAATAAAAGCCTCATGTCAGGAACAGTTTTCTTAGACCTTAAAAAGGCGTTTGACCTTGTGGACCATACCATTTTCCTAAATAAGCTAACAGTTTATCCCTTGAACGCAACCGCTATATCTCGAAGAGAGAAAACAAATGGTGTACGCCCATGGAAGATACTCTAAGCAAGGACATGTAAAATACGGCGTCCCCCAGGGATCTATTTTTGGACCTCTTTTATTCATACTATTTATCAATGATCTACAGTTGCATATCACTAATTCTGACGTTAACTGTAATCCATTTGCTGACGATACGAGTCTTCATGCTTCTGGTAAACAAAACGACGGACATTAGCCATAGTTTACAATGCAGTCTCAATGAGGTACCTGACTGGTGTAGACAGAACCATATGGTTCTTCACATAGCTAAAACAAAAAGTATCTTAATCGCCACGCGACAAAAACATCAACGCCGACTGCAGTCATTACAATTATAATTAAATGCTGAACCTGTTGAACAAGTCACTGAGCGTAAATTCTTAGGAATACATGTTGATGAACAACTGTGCTGGGAAACCCATATAAATGCTGTTTGTAAGACTATTGCTAAAAACACTTTCTTATTGTCCCAGCTTAGACATGTAACGGATACAAATACCCGTAAATTGTTTTTTCATGCTCATATAAAGTCCCACGTTGATTATGTCTCCACAGTGTGGGACGGCTGCAGGTCGGAATGGGTTAAAGCTAAGTATGGTGTATAAGAAGTTTCATATAAGTAATGTAATTTGCACAGAAAAAAATGTTGTCTCGACCTCAAAGCGATTTTTGTTATATCCGACTGCGTATTATTATTAACCTTTTGGCTGTGGATTCCTGTTGGAATCATAGGGACAAGAACTTCAACCAACAGGCAAAGTGCTAATTTCTTTTTGAACCAATGTCATCTTCTGAAAGTCAAACTAATACCTCTTAACAAACTCCCCCCACCACCACCCAACCCCCCACCCCCACCCCCCCACCCCTTTTCATCAACATTTGACTGCATTGGAATCTACAAGAGAATGATGGAATTGAAATAGTTCCTTATTGAAACAGTTCAGCTGTCCAGACAAGAGCAGGTGACCATCTTCCGTCTGAGGCCCGGGCACAACCGACTCAATTTACACCTACACAAACGCTTCCTCCTCGTGCCATCTCCCCTGTGCCCATGTGTAGAAGCAGAGCAGACCAGAGAGCACATCGTTCAGGACTGTGGGAACTAACAGCTGCTGAGGGAGATGTGGCCGAAGACCGCCACTCTACAAGAGAAACTGTACGGGCCTGTGGAGGCGCTAAAAAAGACCATAGATTTCATTTTGAGAGCCAAACTCCAAGTGTGACGGCGTTCGAAAAGAAGAAGAAGAAACAGTTCCCCAAAATAAATCACAGACATGGGCATAAAGCACCCGTCACATTCAATCTCTGAAGCCGACAGACCTTATCACAAAATCAAAGACTTTGACTAGCAAAAACCGGGTGATACATGGCGCTCGATCAGGAAACACAACGAAGGATCTCCTTAGAGAGAAGCTGGGAGCCGCCGGTATTTGCTTTAACTGGTTTTTAGTCTCATGGCTCCCTTGTATACTGCGACCACTGCTGTGAGAAGCTGTATGGGTGCCGTGTCTACTGACGATCTTCAAGTATTTAGACTCATGCATGCGATGTATGTCTTCAAACCGATCAAGCAAAAAGAATGAAATTCCAGCTAAACAGCACAATTTACTTAGCTGTAGCAACCAAATATGTAGGGATATTAGAATAGGTTGCAAGCAATCAGTCAAAATAATGAGAACTGTGTACTTTCATATCTAAAACGCTGCCAGTTCTGCAATAATTGCACTAGTCCACATGTAAGAGATAGAGCTGTAAGGTCCAGTATCACAGACCATGACACCTTTAACTATTCTAAGTTTCATAGAGAGCCAGAGTTGTCATGAAGAAGCAAATTTCATCTTAAAATTAATAAAACAAGAACAGCAAAGCAGTTCTGTGACCTTGATATTGACAAAAGGTCACTCAAATAAGCAAGTATTAAAGCATAGGTAAAGTATATGCAGTGAAGATATAATTACAGGGGCTGGTCATACATGAAAAGTCCTATATGTTCTGTCAACATGTGAACTTTTCACACTTTTATTGATATCGTGACCTTTGACTTTTACGAGTGGTCAACCATGCTCAGCAGGTACTGATTGATCTCATCATCCACTACATTTCTGCGACGTTTGGTGTATTGACAACAAACAAAACATATGCATAATGGAACACTAATACTGACGTCGTATGGACGGACTACCTCGGATGACCCATTACATAGACTCACTTTGCTATCGTACGTGAGCCACAAATTGCAATGTATGTCACTGGTAACAGGTCAACAGGTATTCGTGGAAGATTGATTCTATAACATGTTAACCCTTTGACTGCCATTGGACGCGGATTTCGCGTCTGAAACCACTGTATAATCACCGACTTCAGCGTGAAGTACACAAATTGAATGGGACCAAACATGGATAAAAAACAACAACATAAAAAACCCCAACAGGATTAACAAGACATAAATACTACTAAACTCACATCACTGGCGCGACCAGTTACCTCCCGGAAAGGGGGGGGGGGTGGGGGGTCGGGGTTCCGTTTTGATTGGGCACTTCAACCTGACACAAAAGCTAACCAGATGCCATGCCAATCTTCCCCAGTCGTCAAAAAGCAGGAGGAGAAGGGGGCTAGGGAAAGAGTAGGGAGGACGGACGAAGGAGAGGAAGACAGAGTAAAAGATGGGAGGACAATATCTCAGAGTGGACAGGACTGAATCTGTGCGATACACTAAGAATGGCAGAGAACAGAAAGGAATGGAGAGAGCTGGTTGCCAAGTCATCAGTGGTGCCCCAACGGTCGGCAAGACTACGGGATATAGACAGATAGATAGATAGAAAAATCCGAACGTCGTTTACTTTGTAATGTGACGTCAATATTTTGGATACCAGACAAATGTTCCTACATGATGATGTAATAACGCAGTTCATGACGCCAGAGTGCCAGTCGGCACTATGAAATGATATCAGTGCACGTGAGCTGAAAGTATGTCAAGTTTCAATGTCTCGTGTGCCCGAACCTTTTTGTAGACCAGACTTTCTACAAGACATTGCTGTGCACACTTGGCCGGTCACGCAGCAGGCTGTATCACGCACGTGTGATACAGCCAAGCTGAAACACACGTGTGTGATACAACTTTTCCGCTCACAGGCCGCAAAGAAGGAGGTGTGTAAGAAAATAGGGTACATGTTTACTAATCATTTCTGTTGCAGCCAATCGCTATCACCGAGGTTTTCGTGTCTTGTTTTATCGACAAATACGATGACAAGAAATACGAAGATTGCCATCACAAAGACTCGATTGATGTAAGTCAGTTCCAACATTCAATATATAACTGTTTTCTTATTGGTAAGTGATGTCGCACTGTCAAGTGCGATGCAACAGTGAGTCCATGTGCTGGCCCAGTACATAGACTCACTCACGTTTGCTATCACACCTGAACAAAGTAACGCGCTCTTATATATATATTTCAACTTGCATGTAAGTTATGTCCGTGATCTCCAGAGGGTAGTGACTAAGTCTTTGGTTTGAAAACTAAGTGAATTATAAAATAAAGCAGGTCCAAGTTTGGTGATCTCTGTTTTTTCTTAGTGTTGTCCTGAAATATGTCTTATTCAAACGTTAATTAGAAGGAAAAAAAACCGCGAGGCAAGTATTGCTCAAACGGACTGTACGCGGACGCAATGTTGTCTACGGTGAAGATCAAATGCATGAAGTCTTTTGCGAGCTGTCAAGATCAAAACACGTACTCTGACGTTTGGTAACTCGTTTAACCTGGACACACTACAGCTGCAGATGGATTTACCATGATAATTCAAGGATAGTGCCAGATCAGCTTGGCGCCATCAGGCGCCAAGCTCATCTGGCACTAACCTTGAATTGGCATGGTAGATCTATATCCTTCAACTGGTGCATAGGTGACACCTCTAAAATTTGGGAAATGCGGCCTTGGCGATAAATTGGTTAAATAGACAAAAAGCCTAAACACGCAGTTGAGTAACTTCTGTAATTAAATTTCCTGCCGTTTGAAGAAAAGAAACTGGTCGGTTTGGCTCTTTTCTGCCCACGTCACGTTGACTCGCCAAGGTGTAAAACGCCAACTCTCTGATCTGGAAACGCCAAGAAAGGACAGTTGGAGACAAGCTCCAAAATAGCAAAAAGATAGACTGAATGCACGCATCTTCAAGCAGCCATAGGCAGTGAGAACTGGACCATTTATGACTCTTACAAAATAGGGTGTCTCTCTTTGCTACACCGCTTCTGACCAATGACAAAAAGAAGAAGAAGAAAACTTTGCTGCAAGTCAACAATGATAATTTTCGTGCAGTATGATGTGAAGTGGGGTACTCGATTTTCAGCGGATGTTGTACACGCACACCTCATTGAAACTAACCCCTTTAACCCAACTCGCTACAGCAGGAGAAGGATCTACTATGATAATTCAAGGGTAGTCCTAGATTAGCCTGGCGCCATCAGGCGCCAGGCTAATCTGGCACTACCCTTGAATTATCACGGTGGATCCATCTCCTGCAACTGGTACACATACTCGTTAGGCGACACCTGGGAATTTGGGAAATGCGGCCCTTTGTAAAACGGGTTAACGAAACATAATATGAACGAATTAGCTGTCTAAAGTGCTCCCTGACAACACTGCATATTTGCTGTCTAAAGTGCTCCCTGACAACACCGCATATTTGCTGTCTAAAGTGCTCCCTGACAACACTGCATATTTGCTGTCTAAAGTGCTCCCTGACAACACTGCATATTTGCTGTCTAAAGTGCTCCCTGACAACACCGCATATTTGCTGTCTAAAGTGCTCCCTGACAACACCGCATATTTGCTGTCTAAAGTGCTCCCTGACAACACCGCATATTTGCTGTCTAAAGTGCTCCCTGACAACACCGCATATTTGCTGTCTAAAGTGCTCCCTGACAACACCGCATATTTGCTGTCTAAAGTGCTCCCTGACAACACCGCATATTTGTTGTCTAAAGTGCTCCCTGACAACACCGCATATTTGCTGTCTAAAGTGCTCCCTGACAACACCGCATAAGCATATACTCTGTGTTTGGGTGCGTGTTTTCTTCTTCAGTTCCGGTAGCACTACCTACGTTTGTGCTTAACATTTTGAGCAATTTATAGCTTGAATGTTGTTGTGTTTTTGTATACTGAACATTTCGGCATATCATCTCAGTTTCATTTAATGGCCGGAGTGCTTGGTTTTTATCTGTGCAGGAGGCTGCAGTTTGCATGGATTATTGTTCCCGCTTTTTTCACGTAAGTGTGCGGCCAATAATATTTGCTATGTTAGGAACTAGGCTTCTCCATTGGTTCTCGTCGCCTCCGGGGTCCGATCAGGGAGGTCAATGTCTGAGGTAAAAGTCTAGGGCTTCAGAGTTATTTTTGTATGAAATTGGTACCAGTGGCATCACATAACACCTGCACACAGTTCTTATACTGTTGTGTAACACTCTAAATTGTTTCTTTATCAGCATTTTTTGTGCAGTTGCGGGGGCTCATGAGGATCTATGCCTCTTGCTGACATCACTTTGTAACTATTTCTCTGGGACGGCTAGTTGGTATTGAATTAACGAAGATTGGGGCTGAAACGCAGTCTCCTTCAGCTGGCATTGAACGAGCCTACTCGTCATTCGCTTAAAAAATCTCTGAGTCATAGCACGAAACACTGATGACAAATAAGTAAATAGATATGTATGTATGTGTATTTCTGCATCTTGCTTACTTTAATTAAGTATGGATAGGCCAACTGTTTACTATTGTTGATTACGGTATGTCTACCGCATTTGTTATAAAGAATGTTACTTTGTGCAGATGTACAGCTGTCGGCGCTGCTGCTGCAATACTGCTGGAATCGGGAACACTCATGTGCCTGATAATTTTCATACGTTCAGCGAATCAAAAATTGGTGTCTATAACGTATACCATCATCAGGCCATAAAACGCAAAAAGCATCGTGATTCGGTACTTGGAAACTGGGAAAACCATTATTCAATAATAAAACAATATTTTGTTCCCCCCCAAAAAAAAAAAACCCAAAAAACCAAAACAAAACAAAACCAAAAAAACAAAAAAACAAAAACCAAAAAAAAAACAACAAAAAAAACAAAACAAAAAAACCCCACAAAAAACAACAACAAACAAACAAAACAACAAAAAACAACAACAACCCAGAAGCAAAAAAACAAAACAAAACAAAAAACAAAAAAAAACCCAAAAAAAAACGAAGCAAGCAAACAAAAAAACAAACAACAAAAGCTTGAAAAAGTTATCGGCCTTGATTATCATGGTGGCACTGTACGTACATTTGTGTTCCTGAGATCTTTGTTCGTTCAACGACCAAAAGTCAACACCGTCCAAGAAACACGGATACAGACGCGGGGGCCTGATGAGGATCTATGTCTCTTATTTGGGATCGTGTTCACTTTTTCTTTTTTATGTGAAGGGGTTAATTAGTGGTGAAACCGAGGTAAACTAGCCAGATTGTTGCAAGTAAGCTTTCTGTACGAGGTGTTAACACATGTCATGTGTGTCTTGCTGATGGTGTTCTAATCGGATTCAAAAGAATTTTGAATCGTAAATCAACTGCACATGGAACACTTCCCGTGCGTACAATTTCCGTCTTTAAAGCGACCTACTCTATGTAATAAAAGGTTCATAGTTCGCAAAATGCCTTTATGAACGTTCTTAGTATTGCCTTTCAATAATTTCGGGCTGACTAAACTTACTTTTACAAAGTTTAGATGTCGAAAAATTCAAGCGACCCACTCGAGGCAGTTAAACGTTAAGTCATTCAGCCCGACGCACGTATTTCCCAAATTTTGGAGGCGTCATCTAAGGACTATGCACCTGTTGCAGGAGATGGATCGACCATTGTAATTCAAAGTTAGTGCCAGATTAGCTTGGGGAATGAAGGCACCAAGCTAATTTGGCACTACCCTTGAATTATCATGGTCGACCCATCTCCTGCTGCAGTGCGTCAGGGCTGAATGAGTTAATAGTTCGACAGATGGCTACAATAGCTAGCTATGGTTCATTAGACACATTCGAATCCAGATCAACACGTCGTTTTTAGGTGGATGTTTTTACAAACATACAGATTATGAAAACTTTTTTTTTGACGATCTCAGTGATTAAGTCCCTTGTTAAGATCAGAGGCTACTAAGAACGCGACCGCCCATTGGTCCCGCGCACATTTTGAGATAATATACGTTATTAATCGAAAATGTTTGCTACACAGACCTGTTAAAGCCTTCGGGAGGTCAAAGGAACCATTGTACCCCGACGGCCTTAGGAGTACAATGGTTCCTCTGACCTCCCGAAGGCCTACAAGGGTCCGTGCAGAAAGCTCTTGCTACCAATAACGTATTTGTTTTCATTTCTTCCCTAGTGGTTAGTTCGGGTTTAACATCCACGGAATTGACGGGCGGGTTATGGGGGACAGGGAAATCTATTACCTATGGAGTACGACCTGAACACTGATCAACTCAGGTGCACTCCAACTGCGCCACTTTGATTTACCAGGACCTTTCAACGGACATGCTATTGGACTAACCCGTCTTTACTCCCTGGATTGCGAGTCCAGCTACCGGGGCCGGGACGGGGATTCGAACCCACGACCCGGCGATTCCCTTCGCTCTCCTGCTCCGACGCTTAACCGTCTGAGCTATTTCGGACTCTTCATTCCTCCACTATTTTTCTAAAAGAAATGAAGAAGAAATCTTCCGACCTGGATCACGCCAAACATACTGACGTAAAAGGAACATACGTTTGTACATAATAGACTTATGACGTAGTTTTAAATCTTTCATGACGTTGCTGTCTCCAGTAGTGTGCCATTTGTTTCGAACAACACTAAGCAACTTTGTACTTTAGACGTTTTATAGAACAAAACTGGCATCCAGGACGCGTCAGAAAGAGGGTTACAAGAAGTCCGCCATTAGTCGCTACAAGGCGGTTTGCAGCTCGGTCATGTGGTACAGTTTGATCTAAAGCGATTGGTCGTGTGACGTAGGGATGAAAACAGTTGTCATGTGTTTCAGCCACCTGTGTCAAAACCCCCACAAAACAATAACACATTCAAAATGCATTGTCGTGCAGTCAGTCCATATTCCGACTGTATTTTCCTTTTTCAAACTCTCCCTACTGTCTGCGCCTCCTGTAGCTCTTGATATTGGACGTGTGTTGCTAAATGGTCTTGGCTTTATTTAAGCCCCACGTCGTAGGCTTATTTAACGTATTGGACCGGCTGGCGACATACATTCAATATTCTGTTTAGTTGTTTTTTTTCCCACAAGCAGTGCAGGCACGTCATGAAAAAGTCTTGTTGCTGTCGGGACGTTAAGCAATGTACAACCAATCAATCAATCATATTCCGACACTGTGGCTGGTCAATACATACACATGTGTCCCAGGTACGACATACCCATATTTTGACATTTTGGAGTTGTTCTCTGAGGACTGCATTGCAATTCAAGAGACAGATCGACCATGATAGTTCAAGGGTGGTGCCAGAACAGCTTGGCGCCTATAGGCGCCAAGCTATTCTGGCACCACCCTTGAACTATCATGGTCAATCCATATCTTGCCGCGGTGTGTCGGGACGAAATCAGTTAAGTCCCATTGCCTACATCTTAGAACTATTGCCGTGCCTGTAATTTGTAATCAGCTGGCCAATCCGCAAGTTTTTTGTGTTAGCGTTTGTGTGTGTGCGTGCGTGCGTGTGTGTGTGTGTGTGTGTGTGTGTGTGTGTGTGTGTGTGTGTGTGTGTGAGAGAGAGAGAGAGAGAGAGAGAGAGAGGGAGAGAGAGAGAGAGAGAGAGAGAGAGAGAGAGAGAGAGAGAGAGAGAGAGAGAGAGAGAGAGAGAGAGAGAGAGAGAGAGAGAGAGAGAGAGAGAGAGAGAGAGAGAGAGAGAGAGAGAGGAAATTAGTGCTTATTGTGTACATTATTTACGCTCCACTTGACCCTCTAAATCAGCATGCAGACCTCAGTTCTATCTCCCGTATTTTAGACGCCATTGTATTAGAGGTTTTTATAGTATACGGTAACGTTCATCTGTAATCTTTCTTTAAAACAAAACATCAAGAATTTCAGTGCAGATCACTTACCACTGATTTGATGTTGTTTCGCTTAGAAAAACTGGGCCGAGGTATTTTTAAAGTCTCTTCTGTTTATAAAGTCATGGAGAGATATATTCGCTGTCGATGCGTCTTCCCATAAAGAAAAGATAAGCTGCAAATTGTGTACACGTTTATATTTTTATTTTGAAACGTTAACTCATTCAACACCACGCACGTATTTCCCAATTTTTGGAGGCGTCATCTAACGACTATGCACCAGTTGCATTAGATGGATCGACCATGATAATTTAAGGATAGTGCCAGATTAGCTTGGCGCCGGCAGGCGCCAAGCTAATCTGACACTACCCTTAAATTATCATGTGGATCCATCTCCTGCTGTAGTGCGTCATTGCTGAATTTGTTAATAAAGTGTGTTGTAAATGTCTTTGTAATCGTGTTTCTTTTTTTTTTGTCTTTTCTTTTTTCTTTGTGTGTGTATTGTTGGGTTGGTCTTTGCATTTTAGACTCTTGGCAGTCAATTTTTGTCTGAAATTGAAAATACGGTAGACTTTGAAATGGGGCTGGTCGGAGCGCATTCCGGAGAATGCACACGAAGTGAGAATGGATCAGCATAGTAACTTCCGTCAGCTAGTAAAGAGGCGTAGATTCCCATGAGCCCCTGCACCCGCAGCGGCTCATGAGAATCTGTGTCTGTTGCCAGACACCGCCTAGACTCGCATGATGTCCTCCACGATCTGCTCCGGAGTCTTGTCCTGGGTGAGGGGCACCCTCTCCTCCTCGCGGCCCATGACGTGCTTGTTGGCCAGACGCTTCAGGTCGGTCACCGTCTCCTGGCAGCTTTCCTTCACAGCCACAAACACCGTCACACAACTTCTGCAAGGGAGAGATGACACACAGTGGCGTAGGAAGATTTTTTTTTCTTGGGGTGTGAGGGGAGGCAGCAGTCTGACCTGTTACTGTCCTTGGGGTGTGAGGGGAGGCAGCAGTCTGACCTGTTACTGTCCTTGGGGTGTGAGGGGAGGCAGCAGTCTGACCTGTTACTGTCCTTGGGGTGTGAGGGGAGGCAGCAGTCTGTCCTGTTACTGTCCTTGTGGTGTGAGGGGAGGCAGCAGTCTGACCTGTTACTGTCCTTGGGGTGTGAGGGGAGGCAGCAGTCTGTCCTGTTACTGTCCTTGGGGTGTGAGGGGAGGCAGCAGTCTGTCCTGTTACTGTCCTTGGGGTGTGAGGGGAGGCAGCAGTCTGTCCTGTTACTGTCCTTGGGGTGTGAGGGGAGGCAGCAGTCTGTCCTGCTATTGTTCTTGGGGTGTGAGGGGAGGCAGCAGTCTGTCCTGTTACTGTCCTTGGGGTGTGAGGGGAGGCAGCAGTCTGACCTGTTACTGTCCTTGGGGTGTGAGGGGAGGCAGCAGTCTGACCTGTTACTGTCCTTGGGGTGTGAGGGGAGGCAGCAGTCTGACCTGTTACTGTCCTTGGGGTGTGAGGGGAGGCAGCAGTCTGACCTGTTACTGTCCTTGGGGTGTGAGGGGAGGCAGCAGTCTGACCTGTTACTGTCCTTGGGGTGTGAGGGGAGGCAGCAGTCTGACCTGTTACTGTCCTTGGGGTGTGAGGGGAGGCAGCAGTCTGACCTGTTACTGTCCTTGGGGTGTGAGGGGAGGCAGCAGTCTGACCTGTTACTGTCCTTGGGGTGTGAGGGGAGGCAGCAGTCTGTCCTGTTACTGTCCTTGGGGTGTGAGGGGAGGCAGCAGTCTGACCTGTTACTGTCCTTGGGGTGTGAGGGGAGGCAGCAGTCTGACCTGTTACTGTCCTTGGGGTGTGAGGGGAGGCAGCAGTCTGTCCTGTTACTGTCCTTGGGGTGTGAGGGGAGGCAGCAGTATGTCCTGTTACTGTCCTTGGGGTGTGAGGGGAGGCAGCAGTCTGTCCTGTTACTGTCCTTGGGGTGTGAGGGGAGGCAGCAGTCTGTCCTGTTACTGTCCTTGGGGTGTGAGGGGAGGCAGCAGTCTGTCCTGTTACTGTCCTTGGGGTGTGAGGGGAGGCAGCAGTCTGTCCTGTTACTGTCCTTGGGGTGTGAGGGGAGGCAGCAGTCTGTCCTGCTATTGTTCTTGGGGTGTGAGGGGAGGCAGCAGTCTGTCCTGCTATTGTTCTTGGGGTGTGAGGGGAGGCAGCAGTCTGTCCTGTTACTGTCCTTGGGGTGTGAGGGGAGGCAGCAGTCTGTCCTGTTACTTTCCAGCCCCAGCCGCCCACGGAACATGAAGACAACGCAGTGTCAGCAAGAGGCGCAGCTCCTCGTATGCCCCAGCAATGGCGGGGGCTCATGAGGATCTATGGGTCTTGCAGTTTGATCAGGTTTAGATTTTTGTGAGCAGTGAAGGGGTTAATCTCGATTCCGTAAACGACTCAGCGAGTCCGTCGGTAAGCGAGTTTGTGAGTCAACAAATGAATCGATAAACGAGCGAAAATATTCTACTCCCTTTTTTTAAAAACGCATTCTAGACGTGCCGCCTCCGGATACGCGGCTTTCAGCCGCGTATCCGGAGGCGGCGCGTCTCGAATGTATTAAGGCAGAGAACGCAAAATTCAAAGCAGTATTGTTTCTTAACCCCTCCATTACCGATAAAAAGTGAGCGCGATTCAACTGCAAGAGACATCGAGCCTCATGAGCGCCCGCGACCGCGGGGGCTCATATAGTTCTATGCCTCTTGCTGAGACCAATGTGTATCCATGTTCATTTGACGACATAGGATTTATGGCGTTGAATGAATGATGACTGCAGAAACACCGTCATTCTACGTCAGTAGGCAGTGAAGGGGTTAATAATACGTCATCAAGTAAATGAGTGAGTAGTTCAAGTAAGTTAGTAAGTAAATGAGTGAGTAATTCAAGTAAGTCAGCAAGTAAATGAGTGAGTAATTCAAGTAAGTCAGCAAGTAAATGAGTGAGTAATTCAAGTAAGTCAGCAAGTAAATGAGTGAGTAATTCAAGTAAGTCCGCAAGTAAATGAGTGAGTAATTCAAGTAAGTCCGCAAGTAAATGAGTGAGTAATTCAAGTAAGTCAGCAAGTAAATGAGTGAGTAATTAAAGTAAGTCCGCAAGTAAATGAGTGAGTAATTCAAGTAAGTCCGCAAGTAAATGAGTCAGTAATTCAAGTAAGTCCGCAAGTAAATGAGTCAGTAATTCAAGTAAGTCAGCAAGTAAATGAGTGAGTAATTCAAGTATGTCAGCAAGTAAATGAGTGAGTAATTCAAGTAAGCAAAAACAAGTAAATGTGAAAAACGATATTTCAAAACATCAAATCAAATCAGACGGAAAATAGAAAAGCAATACGCAGCTTTACAATACAAAATAAACCAATAGCGAAATGAGTTGCCACATTCCTTCTGCGATAAATGAAGATAAGTAGCGACTGATCTCTCTATTTGTTTGTCCATTTTGAAAACGGGTATTTAACCAAAATATAAGTAATAAATTGTGTTGTAACTGTCTTTTCTAAGCGTGTTTCTTTCTCCGTTTTGTACTTCTTTGCAATAGCGAAAAGAATAATACATTGCAACAAGATAGCTTATCCTATCCCCAGCTCAGCCTACCCCCTCCCCACACACACACACACACACACACACACACACACACACACACACACACACACACACACACACACACACACACACACACACACACACACACACACACACACACACACACACACCTCCCAATTCCCGCCCATCCTCACCCCCACCCCCGTTTTTGTGTGCATGAAGCGGCGGATACCAGTGACTGCACGCACAAGGGAAATGACTACAAGTAACACAACTAGGCGAGAATGAAGTTGTGACTAACTTGGGGCAGAGGGTGGCACAGGCTGTCCGGCAGTAGAACAAGCACATGAACACCACGGCTGTCAGCAGCGTCACCGTGAACCCAAACACGGCCAGCGTGAAGGGCCGGTACTTGATGGCACGGTCAGGAAGCTCCCTCAGCGGCCCCCTCCCATTCTCCGTCTGCTCTTCGTCCTCCGCCAGAATCTGGGACGGCCCGTGATTGGCCGCCATCTTCTTGAAAGGGTCGCCCAGGAAAAACCTGCACAGTCAGTTCCAGTGACCCTGTCAGTGATAGATCCGCTGGCCGATGTCGGCGGCAGTCGGCCCGCGCACATTCGTGCACGGGCCGACTGCGGCCGGCGTCGGTCCGAAGATCTGTCGTTCACAGGGTCGAGCGTTGCCGGCGAGTTAACTAATGTAGGCGGCAAAGCGTCGCAGTGTAAGGGAGAGAACAACCATAATTACGCTTGTTGTACACATGAGTTGTGCGTGGGAAAAACTCGCTCCCTTTGTGACAGGCCAAGAAGGCTCGCGCGGCCAGACCAAGCCCTTCGCTATCAGCGATCTCGAATTTCGCGTCTGGAACCCCTGCATGCTGACCGACCGGCATTCGTGTGATGAAGCGCTTGTAAAGGAGACCCAAAACAGGCATAAAGAACAAAGGACTAACAAGAGACATAAATCATCAAGAGGTCCTGCGACTGCGAGAGCTGATGAGGGTTTATGTCTCTTCTGTGCAGCTGGGTAGCATTCATCTTGTCCCGGGGTTAAATTTAGCGTCATCTGATAGAGTCTGGAAAATACTGGTCTCTTGTCCTGTTGGTTCAATACTTTGGGTCAAACGCCCTATGTAATAAGCCCCCCCCCCCCCACCCCCCTAGCCACCTCAAACTTTCCCCTCGATATGTAATTGGTGCAACTCGCATGCTATATTCAGGTAAAAAGACGGCTTTGTGCTATAGCACTTTCCTTATCATCAAAGTGTTTTCAGTGACCCTGCATGAACTCATTCGAGACGTGCCGCCTACGGATACTCAGCAAACCGCTGCGTATGGTAGGCGGCATGTGTCTCAAATGAGTTAATTGCTGACAATAGCTGTCTCCCCCCCCCCCCCACCCACCCATTACTATCCCCCCAGGGCCGTCCATTATCACCCTGACGCCCTGTACGTGAAATCCCAGCTTACTTGTGCAGCTCATGTTTAGTGTTGTCGTGTACGGCTTTAGCGAGCATCCTGGCGATGTCGGCCCGGCCTATCTGGTGCAGGGGGAGTGTTAGGTCTTCCCTGTCTCTTTGTTCCAATCCACTAGATGCATCAGATACGGCTCGTCATCTGTCACTGGCTTCAACTTCAGTATGGCTGTCCACCTGTACAAAGCAATTCACTCATTCACAGCGAGCCGAATACGGGAAATAAAGCTTGCTGCGAGTGTTAGTAGTGAAAACATGAGCATGTAGCACACACACACACACACACACACACACACACACACACACACACACACACACACACACACACACACACACACTCACACACACACACACATTATCACATATCATATTTATCATATTTATCACCGTATCTCCACCGCAACAACCAACATTTCCAGAAAGAGCCATATTTAATAAATCACTGTTGGAAATCATCTGTTTCTGCAGTCACATTATTTATTTTCATTTGCCAGATACATCAAAATTAACCAGTGCCTAAAATAAGCCTATTTTAAAGACATAGATCTCTGTTTGTTGTTAGTGTTACTTTTGGAACAAACGACCTCTTGTCACAGGCTCACCTGCATACATGTACCTGTCATGTAATGCAGTGTAATTACATTTACACACACACACACACACACACACACACACACACACACACACACACACACACACACACACACACACACACACACACGTTTGTATTGCCGTCCCTGTGAAGGCGTAAATCAAATGCTGTTCTTTTCAATTGGTTTGTGAGAAATTCAGTAAATATTTAGGGATAAAAGTAAGTAACAGAGCATACAGCTCTATTGTCCATCTGATAGTCTGTGCTGAGCGAAATCTGGGGTCTGATGTATGGACAGAGACTAGACAAGTCCCCGACGTAGCCCTAGTCGGAAACTTGTTACGTAGGGACTAACTGAGGCATACATTTCCGATGCATGAACTGAGACTTGAGTCAGACTATCAAGTCCGAGACTAGATAGGGTTAGTCCGCGACTTGTGTCAAGTGCTATTTTTAACTTGGGAATATCCAGTTCCAAATGCCACTGAGCATGCGCCGCTGGGAACAGTTTTCGCACTGCACGTGTTTTGACAGCCACTGTCCTTCATCTTCACTCTGCCTGTAAACTGTACTCATCGATTCTGGTTTTAATAATATTAATAATAATAATATTGTACATTTATATAGCGCTTGACCTCCAAATGAATGGTGCTCTAAGCGCTTTACAATATCAAAAATCACAGAACAAAAAGTACAAGAAAGATAAATTTCACGGCGCTTAAAACGAAACTTTTTGTGAAGCTTCGTATCATCAAACTCATCTAGTGTGTGTCGACGGTCTCTAAATACTCGATTTCGGCGTAGATTTCGTCGAGATAGGGACATAATGTAGACAGCGGCTGCCATTTTGATTCGCTTTTAGTCAGAGACTAGACGCTTTACACCTAGTAAATCGTGGGCTTAAATTTGGGCTGTTTAGTCCCTGAGATAGTTTCAGACTTGGCCTAGTCTCAGTTCATGCATGTCTTACTAACTTGTTAGTCTCAGGCGTATGAAGATAGTTTCGGACTTAGGCTCTAGTCTCTGTCCATACATCAGTCCCCAGCTTGTTCTGAGTTCATGAGCTCACATGTGCCAGGGTCAAACTAGTACCTGTAGTGGTACTTCTATTTTGTATAGTATTAGTAGCTAGAATGCGGATAAAAAAGTTGATGAATTAAAGAAAATGCAAGATTGTGTCTTACTCTTATCACCTCTTTAGTCCAGATACTGCACCATTCAGATCAAAATATTGTCCTCACCTGATTCCGCAGATGTGTTTGCAAAACGTGCTTCCTCTGCATTCTCTCTCTGGTTGGTCGGCGTTTACCAAAATAAAGCTTGACGACGGCGGTGTTGATTGTATTTGCACACGCCGTGTACGCGTGAAGTAATTTTTTTTATCACAGGCCACACTTGCTCATCGTTAACAAAGCTAACAATGTGCTATTTCTTTATCTTTCAAAGCAGAAGAATGTATTGGCAAGGGCCATTACTCACTTCTCTTAGTTGACGATGGTTGCGGTCACGAACTTTATCTCAGTCATTCAGTCCGACGTCATCTAACGCCTAATGCAACTGTTGCAAGAGATGGATCGACCATGATATTGCAAGGGTAGTGCCAACAGGCGCCAAGCTAGTAGTAACTTCTGGCAATACCCTCGAAAATGGTCGACCCATCTCGATCAGTCCTACACGCGGCCGGCGGCCGTGTTGTGCGACTGTGTGACAGTTCAGAATGGGTTATTGGGATAACTTGAGTTACTGATTGCAATCCCGCAATGAAGTAAGTAGAGAGCACACGCTTAAAAGAAGAAGAAGAAAACAAAAAATAAACAAAAAACCATGCGTCTGGGCCCTTCTATCAAGTTTATACTGAATGGACTTTCACCGGTTGGGACGCCCGGGGGTCACTAGTCGCTGCTGAAGCTAGCGTACAGTTTGGCGCGATTGCGCCGAATGTGCATATTTATGTATGCATTAGTGCGGTATGCATGTACTAGTCCGAGTAATATTATCATGTGTCACAGTATGTGCGTATGTATGTAAACAAGAGAATTTCCGATATGTCTGTACACACAAGCTTGAAACTTGGCAAAATGCTTTCGTTAAGTGGTTGGCCGCTAAGACAGCCTCGAGCATATTGTAAATAAATACTATAGCCAGCTTTGTCTCCTTTCAACTTCTTTAGTAAGAATTAATTCTTTTCAGAAAATAAATAAAACAGTAAAAAAATAAATAAATAAATAAATAAATAAAACCTTGACTCTAGAACAAGTCAGACAGTGGCGGCCGTGACTAACGTAAAAGATGCAACTCTAGCTCTGTCACCACGCAGACATTGACATAATATTCTAAATATGACGTCATTCTCTTTCTCACGTGTGCTCTCTTTCAGTCTCTCTCTCTCACACGAACATGCACGCATTCCTGGGAGGAATATATCCTCATGCGCCCTCCGGGTACATGACTGAGGATCTATGCCTTTCAGAAGGTGATAGTTGGAGCGCCGCGCGCGCATGCGCTAACATGCACACACTACCGTTAATTATCGACGCGCTTCCAGAAGAGCATGTAAGTGACCCGTGTCCTTAGTATCTAGTGCTTTCACACAAATTATAGCAAGACTGACTCCGTGAAGTTCTAGTTTTGTCACCATTTTCTCAAGCCTATGAAGCGAAAGAGAAACTCATATCGGGTAAAATATAAAATTACATAAAAACTAAAACTTACGGGCTCATCACAAATGATGTCAAATTGACAAATTAATGTCCTGCGCCCCATATATAACTCACTGACGGATTGACAGACCTGCGAGACTTTTTCAATAGGAGATAATTCAACATCAAAATCAGGTCAGACAAAAGGTAGAGGCCCTTGACAGCGAGGACAGCTCTCATATATGAAGGGACTTTGTGGGATATGGTTCCTACTATCTTTTTTTAACACACGTAAGGTGTTGTTTTTTATCTTTATTTTTTTACGGGCGAAGGAAAGCATAACAATCTAAGTTCCAGTTCAGAAGTAGGCCTACTAGTTTACTTTTTTCGTATGTTGTATGGCCGTTTCAGTGAGCGAAGCTTGCCTTGTGTTTTTCTCAGTTAACTTTTAAACAAGACATGTATATTTCAAGACAACACTAAAAACAAAAAGAGATTACCAAACTCGGTCCTAACGACATAGCAGCTTAAAATTTAGAGGGTTTCATACTCAATGGCCGGTTTGGCCACTACCCTCTGGAGATCGTGGACCGGATGGCCCTAGTCAGCTAAACCTTTATTGTCAGGCGGACTAAATAAAATTGAAATAAATTAGGACCAAAGTTGGTGACTATCTTTTCTTCTTAGAGATGTTATGAAATTATCGAGGTTCAAAAGTTATTTGCAAAAAAAAAACAAAACAAAAAACAAAACAAACAGGACTGAGGTGGCAAGATTTGCTCAAACGGACTATCTTCTATGGGCCTGGCAACTAGTTGTGCACTAATCTAATCTGACATTACTGGATATTTTTTTCTCAAAATATTCCAACCTTCTTTACCATTGTGTCTTCTATGGGCCTAGTAGAGAATTTCGGAATATCTGCTACGAGTTTGACAGACCCTACAATAGTGGTATTCCGCTTCTTTACCATTGTATCTTCTCTGGGCTTAGCAGAGGTTTTTGGAATAAGCTGCCCTGTCTCTTTGGCTCACAAGGAGGGTCGTTTGGAGGCCTGGCAGAGGCGGATATGTGTAAGGATCAGGTACTCTCTCTCACTAAGCCTTTTTTCTTTCAGAGACAAAGAGAAAAAAAAAAGAGAGAGAACGAACGAACGAACGAACGAACGAACGAAACTTTATTTTCCAAGGATTGAGATATTAGGCGCGCAGGCCTTTCTTACAATCTGTCCTTGCTAAGCTACTTAAGGAACACCAACCAAACAACAAAAACTAACTAATAATAAACGTCACACACACGCATACACACACGCACACAGACACACGTACACATGTACTCGTGCACATGCGCACTTTTGTACATACACATACACACGTACGTGTGCACATAATTATCTAACATATAAGTAGGTATGATATTTTGTGTACTATCAAAAACAAGTTAGAAAACTGAACAAACAATTTGGAGACTAGCTGAAAAAAAAATTAAAAAACATGAAGCGTATTATGTCAAAAAACAAAGAAGAAGAAAGGATCAGCATAACGATGTCTTAGGAAGGTAATCATGTACTCTACTTTTAAACAGAGAGAGGGACGTGGTTTGTTGAATAGTGGGAGGAAGAGAATTCAATAAAAGAGCACCTGAATAAGACAGGCTAGATTTGAACAGGTCTATACGGGGCCTTTTTATAGAGAGACTGTTCCTGGAGGTGCTGTATTTTTTTTTTCAGTTGGCGAAAAAAGCCTAAATAAGTAAGTTGGAGCTTTCCCGTTAAGCATTTTGTGCATCAGTACACATTTGTTTAGTGCGAGGTGCTTAACCAGAGGGAGAAGTCCGATGGCCTGCAGCTTGGCATCAGTGGATAAAGACGGATCAGGGAGGATAAGCTTAGCAGCGCGTTTGTATAATGAGTTTATCTTCTTGAAGTGATTTTCACTGCAGCCATCCCATATTGTTGAGGCATAATCAATGTGTGGTTTAATGTAGGCATTAAAAAATAGTTTGCGCGTCTTAAGGTCAATGATCGTTTTAAGTTTGGAAAGTAGAAACAACTTTTTGGACAAATGTTTTCTCATATAATATAGGTGGTTATGCCAGCTTAGATCATCATCTATTATTACTCCAAGCAGGCGGTGTTGACTGACCTGCTCAACTGAGATGGAGTCCAAAGAAAGGTTGAGTGATGGAGGTTTGAGCTGATGTTTCTGGCGGGTTGTGATAAGCATGCTTTTTGTTTTTGTGGGATTTACAAGCATGCGATTTTCATTACACCACCGAGAGACTTCATGAAGACTCTCTTGAAGATTATTTGCAATTTCAGGCACAGTTTTACCAGCGGAATGTAATGTTGAGTCGTCGGCAAACATGTCACACTCAGTCTCACTACACGTTACATGTAACGGTAGATCGTTAACGAAGATACAAAACAGTAGTGGGCCTAAAATAGACCCCTGGGGCACTCCATACTCCACAAATTGTTCAGAAGAACATTTTCCGTTGACATAGACTGTTTGTGTTCTTTTTGTAAGATAGGAGTTCAGAAACGAAAGAGCTGAGGGGCTCTTTTTGTTTAAGTAGGTGGCAAGCTTTTTCAGTAAGATGGTATGATCGATAAGATCAAACGCTTTTCTTAGATCCAAGAAGACAGCACCAGCCATTTTATTATCATTTATGCTGTTGACCCACGAATTCACTATTCGTGCGAGTGCAGTGTGGCATGAATGCTTGGGACGAAAACCTGACTGGTAATGATATAATAGGGACCTTTTTTCAAGAAATTCCAGAAGATGTTTGTGAACATGCTTTTCCAGAGGCTTCGAGGGAACTGATAGAAGGGAAATGGGGCGAAAGTTATTAATTTTCAGAAGAATCGTTTGCTTTAGGAACAGGAACTATTTTTGATTTTTTGAAAGCTGCTGGGAAGACACTTTTTTGTATACATAGGTTGTAAATGTAAGTAAGAGGTTCCACTATGTATGGTTGCGACAGGTCAAGGATATATCCATTGATACCATCACTGCCAGAAGACGTTTTCTTTTTTAGGATAGAAATGTATTTGCCTACCTCGTGTACAGCAATATCAGGGATGACGAAAATATCATCTGAGGACAATCTTTGCTTACAGAACTTAGTTAGCTTTTCTGGTGTGGAATATATCGACTGATTGCAATTGTGAGAACTGAGTAAGTCTTTGGGGGCTGATAGAAAGTGGTTATTAAACTCCTCAGCGGAGAGGTTTTCTGAAATGGTTTTGCACTGTTTACGCTTGTTGTTGGTAAGCGTATTAAGTGCTGTCCAGATAGAGGAAGGGTTTCTGTCTTCTTCGACTGTTTTGGTTACAAACGATCTCTGCGCCTCTCTAATTAAGTACTTAACTTTATTTCGCAATCTTTTAAATTCATGAAAGTTCTTTTCTTTCTTAGCCTTATTTCTATCATCCATTGCTTGTTTTATTTCGTCGGTTATCCATGAGGGAGGCTGGCGGGATCGGACTCGCTTTCTTCTTACTGGCGCATGTTTGTTTAGCACCCCTAGGAACAGATCAAGTAAGAGAGAGACAGCCTTATCTGGGTTGGTACAATTGTACACATCATGAAACGGTGTAAGGCTAAGATCGTGTAAAAAAGCATCTTTGTTTAGTTTTTTAACAGACCTATAGGTAATGTACACATGCTGATCCCTCTTTTGTTTGGGCATCTTGCACGACCATGTACAGGTGATGGGAAAATGATCACTGACAGCTAGTGGGGGGACGCTGGTCTCTAGTACTGACTTACAGTTGTTGGTATAGATGTGATCAATGAGTGTAGCGGATGATTGGGTTATTCTAGTAGGAGCTTGGATTAGTTGCTTCAACCCAAAAAGAGTTGTTGTCGATTGCCACGTGGGATTTGTTTTCAGTAAGTCAATGTTAAAATCACCTAACAGCAGTACATCTTTGTCAGTATCATTCACTTTATCCATCATCTGCACAAAGTCATCATACCACTCGACAGTGGACGATGGGTTTCTATATACATAACCCATTATAATTGGCGATGAGTTATTAATTTTTACTTCTAGCCATACACACTCAATCTCAGTTGACTCCAGATCATCACGTCTGCGTACCATA
>BTPG01000007.1:136819236-136849236 GCA_036245525.1 Semisulcospira habei
TTCTTACAATCTGTCTTTGCTAAGCTACTTAAGGAACACCAACCAAACAACAAAAACTAACTAATAATAAACGGCACACACACGCACACAGACACACATATACATGTACTCGTGCACATGCGCACTTTTGTACATACACATACACACGTACGTGCGCACATAATTATCTAACATATAAGTAGGTATGATATTTTGTGTACTATCAAAAACAAGTTAGAAAACAGAACAAACAATTTGGAGGCTAGATGGAGAAAAAAAAATAGCAAAAATTAAAAAAACAACATGAAGCGTATTATGTACGAAAAACAAAGAAGAAGAAAGGATCAGCATAACGTTGTCTTGGAAAGGTAATCATGTACTCTACTTTTAAACAGAGAGAGGGACGTGGTTTGTTGAATAGTGGGAGGAAGAGAATTCCATAAAAGAGCACCTGAATAAGACAGACTAGATTTGAACAGGTCTATACGGGGCCTTTTTACAGAGAGACTGTTCCTGGAGGTGCTGTATTTTTTTTTCAGTTGGCGAAAAAAGCCTAGATAAGTAATTTGGAGCTTTCCCGTTAAGAATTTTGTGCATCAGTACACATTTGTTTAGTGCGAGGTGCTTAACCAGAGGGAGAAGTCCGATGGCCTGCAGCTTGGCATCAGTGGATAAAGACGGATCAGGGAGGATAAGCTTAGCAGCGCGCTTGTATAATGAGTTTATCTTATTGAAGTGATTTTCACTGCAGCCATCCCATATTGTTGAGGCATAATCAACGTGTGGTTTAATGTAGGCATTAAAAAAATAGTTTGCTCGTCTTAAGGTCAATGATCGTTTTAAGTTTGGAAAGTAGAAACAACTTTTTGGACAAATGTTTTCTCATATAATATAGGTGGTTATGCCAGCTTAGATCATCATCTATTATTACTCCAAGCAGGCGGTGTTGACTGACCTGCTCAACTGAGATGGAGTCCAAAGAAAGGTTGAGTGATGGAGGTTTGAGCTGATGTTTCTGGCGGGTTGTGATAAGCATGCTTTTTGTTTTTGTGGGCTTTACAAGCATGCGATTTTCATTGCACCACCGTGAGACTTCATGAAGACTCTCTTGAAGATTATTTGCAATTTCAGGCACAGTTTTACCAGCGGAGTGTAATGTTGAGTCGTCGGCAAACATGTCACACTCAGCCACAGTACACGTTACATGCAACGGTAGATCGTTTACGAAGATACAAAACAGTAGTGGGCCTAAAATAGACCCCTGGGGCACTCCATACTCCACAAATTGTTCAGAAGAACATTTTCCATTGACGTAGACTGTTTGTGTTCTTTTTGTAAGATAGGAGTTCAGAAACGAAAGAACCACCCACCACAATCCCCTTCCATATCCCGCTCTGGTACCAGCGACCTCGGCAGCGTGCAACACTCACCATCATCATCATCATCATCAGTCCCTTGCCCGAACTGGGCGTTGGGGGGACTGAAAGGCAGCAGCAACAGACAGTGCTCTCCACTGAGTTCTATTTTGGGCGGTGGCAAGCAAGTCTGGCATCTCGAGTTCGGTCCATTCTTTTATGTTTGCGACCCAACTCTTTCTCTGACGACCTCGCCGGCGACTTCCTTCGAGAGTGCCTTGGAGGATAGTCTTGGACAAGGTGTTGTGTCGGGTCACGTGGCCAAACCAAGCAAGCTTGCGCCGTTTCACGGTTGCCAGAAGGGGTTCATGTGGGCCCACCAGGGAAGTGACGATGCTCCGTACATATTCGTTGGTCTTGTGCTCGCGGTACGAGATGTGGAGCAACTTCCTCAGGCACTTGTTCTCAAAGGCCTGGATTTTCTTTTCTGAGTCTGCAAGCAGCGTCCAAGTCTCACAGCCGTAGAGTAGAATAGACACTACGAGGGACTTGTAAAGCCTGTACTTGATGGTGAAGCTGATGGAGTTACTTCGCCATATCCTGTCCAGCCTGGCCATTGCGGATGTTGCTGTACCTATCCTGATACGGATCTCTGCGATGCAACTACCACCAGCAACTGCTAAAAAACAAAAGCCCTGCAGCATGAGTTGACAACAGCCAGCGTGACCCCTGGTTCAGCCGTAACTGTTAGGACAGCAAAATCGTTTTGCAGCCCTCTCCAACGACCACACCAACCAAAGTACCGGTGGATTATCACCGTCCCAGGCCGCCGAGCAGACAGTCTTGAAAACGTCTTATACACTGCCACCAAAGACTCCATGCGACCAGCATCAGACACCAGTCAAACGTCCTTCTGCTTGGCGACTCTATTATGAAACGAGTGAGCGAGCGGAAGATGTCGTCCAAAGACTGTGTCGTACAAATCTTGCGGTCTCTGGCCTCAGTGTTGAGGCTTTGAGCAAATGGCTCGCCAACCGCTCACCTTCTCAACACGTACGTCACGTCGTGTTTCACGTCGGGATTAACAGCTGTAGGGACACTCAGGGTCACGTTACGACTTACGCGTGGCTACAACTAATCCGCCTGGTGTCCGCCGCTTTTCCGCTTGCTACATTACAGGCCTCTTCCATCGTCCCTCCCTTCAGCAGTCACCACGCCCTGTCACGACCTGCCCGCTTGTCAAACGCCAACCTGAAACAGGCTTGTCAACACTGTTGTGTATCTATAGTGTAATCCCTGTGCTTTATGCTCTGCTCATACCCTCCAGTATTCTCTGTGATACTGTTTAGTAGTATCAGCTCCTAACTGTTGTCTGCTCATTCATATAATCCTGGTTCCTTTATTCCAAATGGTGGTAAGGGAAAGACAGTACAGTTATGGCGGGAATAAAACATACACAAGAAACATTTGCACACACAGAATCCTTTCACTTAAAAGGTTAAATTCTTTATGTAGAGTATGTGGAGGAAGGGCAAAACGAACACATGATGAAAAACCAATCAAACTGTGTGAAATGTATGTAGCTGAACTTCAGGAAATACATGGAATCACTACAGATGAAACTAGTGGACTGTTGTACTCAAATTCGTTTTGTGTGAAATGTTACCATGGACTAATGAAACTGAAAAGAAAATCATCTGCTCGCACTCTTGAGTCTGCAAACAATGCAATCGAACAAGCTAACAAGATATGGACAACTTATGATCCATCCCTCAACAGCTCTGACTGCACTGTGTGTAGTAAATTTGGACTGCTAGGGAAGGGTGGCCGACCAGTCAAACCTGACTGTGGCGCTAGGCATAAATGTGATGCCAATGACAGTAATATTACTGTGGGCAGTTTCAAACCTCCCAGCACCTCCACACCTACTAAGTGGACAAAGTCACAATGTGAATTTCACACGCCTAATTAAGCTAATGAAATCAATCTGTTGCCTACCACGCCAGTCGAAACCACGGTAGATGCTGCAACATCATCTTTCTTAAAAACAAGTCACTTACTTAGTTTTCCTCTCTTTCTTATTCCTTTTTGTGTGCTTTGGCCAACTAGGTCATGATCATTAACACACAGTTTTCTACACTGACAGTGTTGTACCTACTTTATTGGGTAGTCTTCCTAAATTATTAGCACTGGCAGTCCCCCCTTTTTGTAGGAATGAACAAACAAAAGTGAAACATAATTACGAACAACCGGAAAAAGGAGACGTAATTCAATTCAATTACAAAAAACTGTATTCATCCCTGAAAGGGAAATTAAAAAAACTGTTAATATTAAAGAACCACCAGTGTCATATGCTTCGGACACAATACTTGTGTTTGTGTTGATATAAAGGCCCAGTGTGATGTGCTTCAGACCTGTTATTTGTGTTAGTGTTAATGTAAAGGAACCAGTGTGGTGTGCTTAAGACCTGTGTTAGTGGTTATGATTTATTGTGTAAACCCAAGTGTACGGCATAAACACAGTGCACATATGCTGGTATCAGCATGTTCGTGTTGATCGTCTTGATGTACCTAAAGGATTACCAGCTTACCAATAACGCCAGTAGCATTGGCACTGAAATCATGGTTGGAGGCCAAAAACTGGAAAAATTCAAATATTTAGGAGCCATTGTGACAGATGAGGGATCAAAACCAGAAATACTGTCCAGGATTGCGCAGACAACAGCACTGACAAGATTGAAGACCGTATGGAAGGACAGAAACATCACACTCTGCTCCAAGATCAGACTGATGCGCTCCTTAGTCATGTCAGTGTTTTTGTATGCCTGCGAGTCATGGACCCTCACAGCAGACCTCAAAAGGAGGATACAAGCCACTGAAATGAGATGTTTTTGATGGCTGCTTGGCATCACATACATAGATCACATCACAAACGAGGAAGTGGGAAGCAGAATCAGGCAAACCATCGGGCCCTATGAAGACTTATTGGCCATTGTGAAAAAAACGCAAACTGAAGTGGTATGGGCATGTCGCGTTCAGCAGGGCTTGCCAAAATAATCCTGCAAGGCACTGTTCAAGGAGGACGAAGGAGAGGAAGACAGAGGAAAAGATGGGAGGACAATATCTCAGAGTGGACAGGACTGAAGTTGGGCGATACGCTGAGAATGGCAGAGAACAGAGAGGAATGGAGGGAGCTGGTTGCCAAGTCATCAGTGGTGCCCCAACGGTCGGCAAGACTACGGGATATAGACAGATAGAGATAGATAGCTTACCAGCTTCTCAGCAGTGGAGTGCTTTCTGACGCTAGTGTTGCTCTAGCCGGAATGGCCCAGGAAATCTAGTAAGTGATAACAGTAGAGGCTAGAATGCAGCGTTGATACATCAACTTTTCATACCACAGAAAACCTACATGCACAACAGATTGAGCTTCAAACATAACGCTTTGTTTCGTCAGTGCATGTTTATTGTATTGCAAATATGAAATGTAACTGCTCTTGAAGGTGTGCCGCTGGTAGAAAGCAGCATGGGCATGTTTAGTACGAAAATAAAGCAAATTTTATCAGCTACAAATTTACACTCATGTTATAATGACATTCTTGAGACCATAACGCATTTTGTGAATGTTCAGTTACTAATATTTTCGGCGTTTCCGCTGCAGTGCGCCGGTGTGCGGCTGTGGGCACATACACATAGTGTGTGGTAATGGAAGAGCACTCCTTTCTAGGACCATAAACAGCTCTTTCACTCTGCCTGAAGAGGCGCGCGCTAATGATTAATTGCCCCCATGCCCGGCCTTGCCACAGATGGCTTATCTTGCACTCAGTGAACCCCGGTTCTCTCCTAACTAAAAGTGTGGTTCTGCACAGCCGTGTGTAGAGGAGACAAAGTGTATCAGTGTTGGTGCATCATTGTGGATGCATTGTGCGGAGATCGCATCGCTGCAATAAAATATTGTTGGAACTTTTACTCCAGTAATAATAATAATAATAAAGGTAATTTGTATAGCGCCTAATCACCAAGGTGCTCTAGGCGCTTTACAATCACAGTAATGAAACAGTGAAGCAGAATACACAAACAAGCACATACAACAAAAAATATACATTAATTTACAAGGGCAAAAACTCACACCACACACTCACACACACACACACACACACACACACACACACACACACACACACACACACACACACACACACACACACACACACACACGCACGCATGATGAGCCGGCAGACAAAATGGTCTTTACGTATATGCAACAGAGAAAAGGTGTGTTTTAAGCTTGGATTTGAAAATGGAAAGAGATGATGAGTGACGCACATCAGCTGGGAGAGCGTTCCATGTAATGGGACCAAAATACGAAAATGCACGATGACCTTGAGTGACCTTATTACGTCTAGGGATACGGAAAACACGAGTGTCTGAAGCAGAGCGTAGTGAGCGGGACGGTGTATACAGCTGGACAAGATCAGACAAGTAAGGAGGGGCAGAACCAGAGATGATGTTGAAACAAATAACACAGACTTTATACTGAATTCTGTATGAAACTGGCAGCCAGTGCAAATTAGCTAGTAGAGGCATAATGTGTTCACGTTTCGGTACACGAAAAATCAGACGTGCAGCACAGTTCATGACTCTCTGGATTTGGTCAAGAAGATTTTGCGGAACACCGGACAAAAGAGAATTGCAATAGTCTATTCGGGACAGCACAAGGGAGGTAACAAGTGTTTTGGTAACTTCAACAGTCAGCAGATGTCGAACAGTGCTGATCCTTCTGAGTTCAGTGTGTTCTACAACCTTGTGCCACGTGTGACGAGTTGCAGCTGAGTAAAGTTTTGTTACAAGAACCCTACGTGAGTGCGTCTGGTGTGATTGCATTATACTCTTGGCTTGACTTCGCGAACGAAGATTTTATAGGAGTTGACCACGACGTTTGCAGGCTTGTTCGTGGCTGCGGAGGCCAATCCGAGACAGGCAGGTTCGACCGCAGTGGCTGCAGGGGAAGGTATGGCCAGGGTTCTGAGCTGCGGCATCTCTGTTTTTTCTCCTGAGCCGCTTGTCCTTAAGGCTAGCTCTGTGAGAGTCCTCAAAGGAGACAGCTGCCTTGTAAATGGTGGAGCGCCAGGTGTCACGGTCCGCAGCAAGCGAAGACCACTGGTGGTGGTCGATTTGGCAGGCACTAAGTGACTTCTTGAGACAGTCTTTGTATCTCTTCTTTGGTGCCCCTCTGTCACGGTGTCCAGTAGCAAGCTCGCCGAACAGTGTGATCTTTGGTAGGCGATGATCCTCCATCCTGGAGACATGCCCCGCCCAGCGGAGCTGTGTCCGCAGCAGCAAAGCCTCGATGCTCACAGTTTCAGCCTGTTCAAGGACCTCGACGTTGGTGACATAGTCACTCCAGTGAATGCCCATGATGGTACGCAGGCAGCGCTGGTGGAAGCGTTCGAGGAGTCGTAGTTGGCTGCGGTAAAGGGCCCAGGACTCGGAACCATACAGCAGGGTGGTGAGGACCACAGCTCTGTACACGCTGATCTTGGTGCCTGTTTTCAGCTGTTGATTGTGCCACACCCGCTTGAAAAGTCGCCCGAAAGCGCTGTTCGCTTTTGCCAGCCTGCTGTCAAGCTCCTTGTCCAGCTTGGCGTCCGACGTGATAATGCAGCCAAGGTAGGTAAACTGGTGCACTGACTTTAGTTCAAAGAAGTACCCAACTTCTTTGCATATTACACGCTTGGCAGTCACCTTTTTGGTCTGGATTGACTTTAGTTTCAGACTCGCCAATGGTGATGTGAGGAGGGCGATACACTGTCTTGGGTGCCGGCTGATGGAGGACCTCTGTCTTTTTCAGACTGACCTCGAGTCCAAAGAGCTGGGCAGCATCTGCGAAGCAAGACGTGATGCGCTGCAGGGCTCTCTCTGTGTGTGCAACGAGGGCAGCATCATCAGCAAAAAGCAGCTCACGAATCAGTTGGTCTAGGGTTTTCGTGTGGGCCTGTAGTCGTCTGAGGTTGAACAGGCTGCCATCGAGACGATACCTGATGTACACTGCATCGTCATCATCGAGGTCCACTGTGTCCTGCTTCAACATCATGCTAAAAAAGATGGTGAAGAGGGTCGGTGCCAGCACGCAGCTCTGCTTTACGCCGTTGAGAATAGGGAATGGTTCTGAGAGGTCATTGTTGAGTCTGACCTGGCCTTGCTGGTCCTCGTGTAGCTGGACAATCATGTTGAGGAACTTTGGGGGACAGCCAGGTCGCTCCAGGATCTGCCACATGCCTTGCCTGAACCCTACGTGAGTGCGTCTGGTGTGATTGCATTATACTACGACTACGACTACCACGTAACACCGGTCAAAACTTGGGGCGGTCCTAAAACGGTTTCAAGTCTCTTCGGCGCATGGCTCACAACCTCCAAGTACACGCAGTCATGTTTTCATGGCTTCTAATTCGTGCACGCAGGCATGAAAACATGCCCATGCCTTTCATACTATTTCTTGTCCCCGAAGCCAGTGTCAGAGTGTGTAGATGTTTATAACCTCGTCAGGTGTCATAAATTGGAGGTAATTGGTTTAGACAGACACGGTACTTGCTGGTGTGGGTGGTGATAAGTGATACTTGGGGAATGGAGAACTAAATGTTTCTTGTAATTAGTATGTTAAATGTCCCTTATGTAACTCTGTTCTTTTCACGTATTTTCAGTCGAGGTTGAATGGAACCAGGTCCGCTTTAGTAGAAGAAGTATAATCAGATCACACCTGCTCCACGGATTTTGGCGTGCGCCGTTAGAAGGGTACACTGGTGTCCCCGCGTACCGAAAAGCGACCAGTTTTAGACGGTTCCCATATCGTCTATTTTTGGTGTATGGCGATGGTCGCGCTGCGCGGTGTAAAAGACGGCTAAAAGACGTCATTTACACCTAGAATGTTTGCGACCATTGAAGGACCATACTTACACCGTAAATGCTACTAGGGACTACATTTTCTGCTCATTAGAATTAATCATACACTAATTAGGACTTCATAGACACTACTTGAAATCCCCTAGCATTGTCCCCAGAACTACTACCCTTGTCTTCTTGGCTTGACTTCGAGAACGAAGATTCTATAGGGCTTGCCCACGTCGTCTGCAGGCATTTTCGTGGCTGCGGAGGCCAATCCGGGACAGGCAGGTTCGACCGCAGTGGCTGCAGGGGAAGGTCTGGTCAGGATTCTGAGTTACGACAACTCTGTTTTTTCTTCTGAGCCGCTTGTCCTTAAGGTTAGCTCTGCGAGAGTCCTCAAAGGAGACGGCTGCCTTGTGAATGGTGGAGCGCCAGGTGTCACGGTCCGCAGCAAGCGAAGACCACTGGCGGTGGTCGATTTGGCAGGCACTAAGTGACTTCTTGAGACCGTCTTTGTATCTCTTCTTTGGTGCCCCTCTGTCTCGGTGTCCAGTGGCGAGCTCGCCGAACAGAGTGATCTTGGGTAGGCGATGATCCTCCATCCTGGAGACATGCCCCGCCCAGCGAAGCTGTGTCCGCAGCAGCAAAGCCTCGATGCTCACAGTTTCCGCCTGTTCAAGGACCTCGACGTTGGTGACATAGTCACTCCAGTGAATGCCCAGGATGGTACGCAGGCAGCGCTGGTGAAAGCGTTCGAGGAGTCGTAGTTGGCTGCGGTAGAGGGCCCAGGACTCGGAACCGTACAGCAGGGTGGTGAGGACGACAGCTCTGTACACGCTGATCTTGGTGCCTTTTTTCAGCTGTTGATTGTGCCACACCCGCTTGAATAGTCGCCCGAAAGCACTGTTCGCTTTTGCCAGCCTGTTGTCCAGCTCCTTGTCCAGCTTGGCGTCTGACGTGATGATGCAGCCAAGGTAGGTAAACTGGTGTACAGACTTCAGTTCGGACTCGCCGATGGTGATGTGGGGAGGGCGATGCTCTTCCTTGGGTGCCGGCTGATGACTGACCTCAAGTCCAAAGAGCTGGACGGCATCTGCGAAGCAGGATGTAATGCGCTGCAAGGCTCTCTCTGTGTGTGCAACGAGGCAGCGTCATCAGCAAAGAGCAGCTCACGAATCAGTTGGTCTAGGGTTTTCGTGTGGGCCTGCAGTCGTCTGAGGTTGAACAGGCTGCCATCGAGACGATACCTGATGTACACTGCGTCGTCATCGTCGAGGTCCACTGTGGCCTGCTTCAACATCATGCTGAAGAAGATGGTGAAGAAGGTCGGTGCCAGCACGCAGCCTTGCTTCACGCCGTTGCGAATGGGGAATGGTTCTGAGAGGTCTGACCTGGCCTTGCTGGCGGTGGCCTAACCAAAGCTCATCCCCTCGTAACCCCAGTTGGCTAGCCGCGGTCAACGGGCATCTTCTCATGCGGTCAGAAAACAATGGATCCACTCTCATGACGACCACGACCGGACTCAACGTAGCATGCTGGAGCATCCGAACCATGCTCGACACAGCAGACAGCGGACGCCCTGAACGTCGCTCCGCCCTCATTGCCCATGAATTACGGAGGTTAAACATCGACATCGCTGCGCTCAGCGAAGTACGCCTCCGGGAGGAAGGCAGCCTCCAAGAACTTGGCGCTGGCTACACCCTCTACTGGTCAGGCAGGCCTGCATCAGAAAGACGGCTCTCAGGCGTGGGCTTCATGGTGAAGACCCCCATTGCGACTAAGTTGGAAAACCTACCAACGGGTCACTCCGACCGCATCATGTCCATGCGCCTCCCACTGAGACACCAGCAATACGTCACCCTTCACAGTGTGTACTCCCCAACCCTCCTGGCAGAGCCTCCCGAAAAAGACAAGTTCTACTCTGACCTGCGCAGCCTCATGCAGAGCACCCCTGCAGACGACAAAGTCATCATCCTTGGCGACTTCAACGCCAGAGTGGGCCAAGACTCTGAAGCCTGGAAAGGAGTCCTCGGCAAGCATGGCGTTGGGAACTGCAATGACAATGGTCGCCTACTGTTGGAGCTCTGTGCAGAGCAGCAACTTGTCATCACCAACACTACTTTCCAGCGAAAAGACAGTCGAAAGACCACCTGGATGCATCCTCGCTCCAAGCACTGGCACCTTATCGACTATGTCCTAGTGCGTCAGAGGGACCGCAGTGACGTTCTCCTCACCAGAGTGATGCCAGCGCAGAGTGCCACACTGACCACCACCTTGTTCGCTGCAAACTCAGGCTCCGCCTCAAGCTGAAACCCAAGAAAGACCCCCCCCCCCCCCAAGAAAAAGCTTGATGTTGCCAGCCTTCAGCGTGACGACAAGAAAGCTGCCCTTCAGGCCGATTTACAGCGCATGCTCAAAGACACAGTTGATCCAGCAGACTCCTCCCCTGAAACACTCTGGGAACAACTGAAAACTGCTATTGTAAAATCTTCTGTGGAAGTCTTGGGCTTTGCTAGAAAGAGGAACAAAGACTGGTTTGACGAAAACGACGTAGAGATCCAGGAACTTCTAGCAAAAAAAGAGCCGCCCACCAGGCCCACCTAGCCCAGCCTTCCTGCCCTGTGAAGAAGTCTGCCTTCCGCCTCATCTGCAGCAGTCTCCAGCTCAAGCTTAGAGAGATCCAGAACGAGTGGTGGTCCAGACTCGCACAGAGGACCCAGCTCTGCGCTGACAACGGTGACTACAGGGGCTTCTACGAAGCACTGAAAGCAGTGTATGGCCCTAGGCACCTGGTACAAAGTCCCCTGCGAAGCGCTGATGGACAGGCACTCCTCACAGATAATACCTCCATCTTGAACCGCTGGTCGGAATACTTTCAGGACCTATTCGGCGATGAGCACACTGTTCAAGAAACAGTCATCCTCCAAATCCCACACCTTCCACTAAAGTTTGAATTGGACGAACCGCCCACCGCCGAAGAGACCCTCACAGCCATCCACCAGCTCAAGAGTGGCAAAGCAGCAGGCATTGACGGAATCCCGCCAGAGATCTGGAAACATGGAGGCCCAGCACTGCACAACAAGCTCCACGACCTCTTTCTCTGCTGCTGGGAAGAAGGAACACTACCAAAGGACCTCCGTGATGCAGTCATCATCACCCTGTACAAGAACAAAAGAGAGAAGTCTGCCTGCTCTAATTATCGTGGAATTACCCTGCTGTCCATTGCCGGGAAAATTCTCGCAAGGTTGCTCCTGAATCGGCTGGTACCTGCCATCGCTGAAGACCACCTCCCAGAGGGCCAGTGTGGCTTCAGAGCCAACAGGAGTACCACCGACATGGTCTTTGTGCTGAGACAGCTTCAGGAGAAGTGCCGCGAGCAGAACAAAGGGCTGTACGTAACGTTTGTCGACCTAACAAAAGCGTTTGACACTGTGAGAAGGCAAGGTATGTGGCAGATCCTGGAGCGACTAGGCTGTCCCCTAAAGTTCCTCAACATGATCGTCCAGCTCCACGAGGACTACCCTTGCAGGTGTGGATCAAAACCGTGTTTTATCCATTGTAACAGACCTGTTTAGTGTGCATCACCTCAGTTTTAGTCGACGGTGGGTGGTTATGGGGCAGCTGGAGATGTTATCACCGACTGACAACGATTTACCTTCTAATTTACGAATTTACGGATTCAAGATAATAGCATTCACGTTTATCAAGGAAGGAGTAGAGAAAGAAGATATCGCTTTCATAACCTCTTTTCTCTAGCCGAAAAATCAAATTGCGAAGAGTGTGTGTGTGTGTGTGTGTGTGTGTGTGTGTGTGTGTGTGTGTGTGTGTGTGTGTGTGTGTGTGTGTGTGTGTTTGGAGGGCGTGGGGTGCGTGACGTCATGGAAGAGGAAAAAGCTGTCATTGCTTTCGGGTTGGAATTCACGTTCCTCCCCTCACCCCATTCTCCTTCGCCTGCTTTTTCCTCCTCGTCCCCTCTCGCCCCTTTCTCCTCCCCTTCGCCCTCCCCCTCCCTCTGCCTCAGCTTTTCCTACTCCCCTTCCTCCTCCTCCCCCCTCTTCCCCTCACCCTCCTCTCGCATCCTCTCTCTTGGCCGGTTCTCCTTCCCCGTCTTTTCCTCCTCCCCCCTCTCCCCCTCCTCCCTCCTTCCCCCCTCCATCCTCTTTCCCCCCTCCCCACCCTCCTCTTCCTTTGTCTTCTTCTTCGTCCGTTTCTTCTCCATCTTCCTCTTCTGGCTCATCCAACCTAAAACTGTGTCTATTCAATGCACAGTCTGTCTGCAAAGATGGCAAAGCCGACGTAATTTCAGATTTCATCCTAGACAATGACCAAGATGTTGTCGTGATCACCGAAACGTGGCTCCGCTCAGCTGGCGATGAACCCATCATCGCCAGCGTCACTCCGAGTGGCTACCGCCTGGCCTCCTTCCCGCGTGCTTCCAGAGGGGGTGGCATTGCCATCATCTACAGGGACTGTCTCTCAACTCACCTCTCCTTCTCTCAGTCTCTCCCTTTTGCTCATCCCTCCTTTGAATCTGTCGAGGCCGTAGCAACACTCCCTGGCCAGTCCCTCATCTTCTCATGTATCTATCGCCCCCCTCCAAGCTCTCAAAACAAACTCACAAACTCCATGTTCCTCACCGAGTTCGATCTCCTCCTCGACCACTACAGCACACGACCCGGAAAACACATCCTTCTTGGTGATTTTAACTTCCACTTCGACAAACCCGACCACCCCGACACAAAACGCCTTTGCACGTCACTTTCTAACCACAATCTTACACAGCACATCACTAAACCCACCCACCGACTCGGCCACACCCTCGACTGGATCATCACCCGCACCTCCGATCAACTCTTCCTCGACTTTGACACCTCCTCTGTGCTTCCCTCCGACCACCTCGCTATTCTCGTCGCCCTCAACCTACCTCCCCCGAAAAAGCCCAAGCTCTTTGTCTCTCGTCGCAAACTAAAATCTGTCAACCGAGAGAACTTTTTCGACGAAGCTGTCGACCTTCTCTTGGACCCCGCCTCCTCTCCCGATCTTGCATCCCATTTCGATTCCTCCCTTCGAAAACTTCTAGACACCCATGCCCCTGTCACCACCTGCTCCATACCCAACCGACTCCCCTCCCCCTGGCTCACTGACGACATAGCCGAGGCCAAGCGCGAGCGTCGACAAGCGGAACGCCGCTGGCGCTCATCCGACCTCACCGTTCACAGAGAGATCTTCCAAACCACCAGATCCAAAGTCTGCAGAATGATCTCCGACTCCAAACGCAAACACCTTCAAAACAAAATCCTGGAATCCACTTCTTCCAAAACCCTCTACGCTACCATGAACACACTCCTAGGCACTTCTAAAGACTCTCCTCTTCCCAACACACACAGCAAAGAAGAACTTCCGTCCGCCTTTTCCTCCTATTTCTCCGACAAAATCCAAACTCTGCGCAACACACTCGACACTCTGCCTTCTTCGCCTTGCCTCCCTGACACCCCCTTTTCCGGCACTCCCCTCTCGTCCTTCCGCCCCGTCTCTCAGGATGAAGTCCTCAAGACCATAAAGTCCATGCCTTTCAAAACCTGCGAACTAGACCCCCTCCCAGCTTCCCTCTACCAGGACGGCCTCCCAAAACATTTGCCCTTCATTACGGACATCATCAACACATCTCTAGAAAATGGCTCCGTCCCCGATATCTTCAAGTCCGCCATCGTCCGTCCTCTCCTCAAAAAACACAACCTCGACCCAAACGAACTCAAGAACTACCGCCCAGTCTCCAATCTCTCTTTCCTGTCCAAGCTTCTTGAGAAGGTCGTCCTCAACCAACTCAACCTCCACCTCGCCGACAACAACCTCCTCAGTCCCTTCCAGTCTGCCTATCGCAAACATCACAGCACTGAAACTGCCCTTCTACATATCCTAAACGACCTGCTTCTCTCCACTGACTCGGGCAACATTTCCCTTCTTACGCTACTCGATCTCTCTGCCGCCTTCGACACCATAGACCACTCTATCCTCCTCCACCGCCTCCACCACTCCTTTGGCATCACTGACTCTGCTCACTCCTGGTTTCTCTCCTACCTCTCCGACAGACAGCAGTCCGTCACCATCGACGGCGTCTCCTCCAACCCAGTCAGGCTCTCCTGCGGCGTTCCTCAGGGGTCCGTCCTGGGCCCGGTCCTTTTTACACTCTACATCTCCCCACTGTCCAACATTATCCAGTCTCACCACATACACCACCACCTCTACGCTGACGACTCACAACTACTAGACAAAGACAAACTCGACAACACTCAGACACTACTGACTCGCACGGCTGACTGCTATGAGGACGTGAAAAACTGGATGACAGCAAACAAGCTCAAACTGAACGACGACAAAACGGAAGCCATGCTGGTAGGCACTCGCCAGAAACTTTCCCAGCTCTCTCCCTCTCTCCACCTTCAACTCGACAGCACCCCCATCTCCCTCTCTGACTCGGTCAAGAACCTTGGCGTTATCCTCGATTCCTCTCTTTCCATGACCAGCTTCGTCTCCGCCACGGCCCAGGCATGTTATTTCCACCTCCGCCGCATCAGTCAGATCAGAAAATACCTCACTACCGAAGCTGCCACCAAACTCGCTGTCTCTCTCATCTTATCTCGCATCGACTACTGCAACTCTCTCCTTTCTGGCCTTCCTCACTCCACCACTCTCACTCTCCAGCGCGTCCAGAACATTGCTGCCCGCCTCGTCCTCAGAAAGAAAAAATCCGACCACATCACTCCCCTGCTCAAGCTCCTTCACTGGCTCCCCATCCCCCAACGCATCCAATCCAAGATTCTGTCTCTCTGCTACAAATCCCTGAACAACTACGCTCCTGCGTATCTCTCCAACTTACTTCACCCCTACACTCCTCCCCGCTCCCTCCGCTCCGCCTCTGACCCTCTCCGCCTCCTCATCCCCCGCACCAAACTCAGCACTTTCGGCCCCCGCTCTTTCTCAGTATACGGTCCAACCACCTGGAACACTCTCCCACTCTCTCTCCGTCAGAAACACTCGCTCTCCTCCTTCCAGTCTGCCCTCAAAACTCATCTCTTTCAACAGTTCTAGCACTATATCGCCACACTCCCCAGCCCAAGCTGACCGTCCTAATGTATCTTCACTATTTGTGTTACGTGAGTCATTGTCTAAAGCGTGCGCATGCGTGTGCGAGTTGTGAGTGCGCGCTTAGAGTTATAATTATTATAAGATAAGCGCATTATAAATACCGTAATTATTATTATTATTATTAAACAGAAAGAACGTGTTTAGAATAATTAAGTTTTTATGCGCTTTGTACTTGTACCCACATTTATGTCTTATTATATTTAAGTCTTTTAGAAACAACAGAGCGCATGGAACCTACATACAATTGTCTGTTTTATTTATTTTAAAACAGACAATAAAGTTTTCTTAAATCTTGAATATTGTTCACGAATCGCGAAGATCTTGACTGAGCTTTCACATTTTACGAGGATTGCGTACTCACGAATGACACGACTGAATCGCGAGTACATAAAACTGCAATCACAAAGCACGAGAATCGCAAAAAGGGCAAACCCGCATTACAATTTGACATAATGGTTCCCTCTACCCCTCCATATCCCCCTTCCACCATCACATTGACGTGTCTAAACTGTATATAATTTGGTGTCAAGATGTGCACATGGATCTTCTGATTAATGGCTTTTTTTTCTTTTTTCAAATAGTCGTGTCTAAGGTGGCAAGCGTTTGCGAAAGTTCCCTAAGTTTTAAAGTACACGGTGGTGTACATGGTGTACTGTATTACTTCAGCGATGATTGGATAGCATCCAGTCTACACTGCAAAGGACTCCTCAAGCATACTGTGCGGGATTTCTGTCGATTCTTCTCCGCGATCCTGCAAAAAAAAAAAAAAAAAAAAAAAAAGTAGGTCACATGACGAAAGAAGCTTCTATCGCAGGCGCCATTGTGAAATCGTGCTCGCGCGTTGCGGTATCAGTTTCAAAGCCACTGCGCAAATCCAAGATTTGATCGTCCTGTCAGATATCGATCGAAAGTTTTTTCGAATGACCTTTAATCGGTAGATGGCGCATGTGCACGCAATTATTCCCAGATAACATATGTCATGAGGAAAAAAAAATTCATGTCAAAATCTAATGCAGTTTTCTCTTGAAATTCAAACATGCGCTAGGACCGTTATAAAGGGCAGGAAAAGCTCTTTGCAACGATACCAGCTATTTATAGAAGGGACATTTTAGGTGGGGCGAATTTAATAGTAAGTCCATTAGTCCATAAGCTAGCCCGGACTACAGTGCACACACCCACCCCCCCCCCCCCCCCCCCCCCCCCAGTACTCAATAAAATGGGTTTCAAAGTGTATCGTAGTATGTCCTTAGATGTTTAAGCCATGTTCCCCGAAAATCCTTAAGAAAACACCAGAGATATAGCCGATGGCACAAGGGTACCCTCATTCACGCTCATCACAGATGCAAAAAAGAGGTTGAGAAACATTTTCCTCTAAATAAATCAGAATTCATTCCGGTAGCCAAAATCAGGCAATATTACTTAAAAAGGCACACTTTCAGCATCCTCTGGGGGGGGGGGGGGGGGGGGGGAAACAGAATGAAAAAAATATTAAATCTCTGGCTCACAATGAAGGTATTTGTGCACCCAGTAAACGGCCATTTCCGCGAAATCGAATTAAAAAGACAAAAATAATGTCAGATGCCTTTAGACATTTTCTATAGCACTGGCAGTCCATTTTCAGGCTTACATCATTAACACAGGATGTGACAATTATTATAAACTTGATTAGGTGATGCTGTGATCACTGTGAGTGCCAATATTTAAACAGAAAAGTATGACATAAGCAATTGTTATGATCATTTTGCGTTCCTTTGTGCACTGGTAAAATGGGGGTAGGGCAGCAGATTTAGCCACTGTGGCCCCTAAATGCATCACAGCATCACAAAATCAGGTTGGGGGTAACTGTGGTACTCTATCCTAACCAATAAAACCTAAAAAAGATCTATCCGTTTTATACAAAGTTTCTGAGGGCATCAGAAACAACGTACGTTTGCTATTTCGGCAATTTTAATTAATGGGGAAAAGCTATCATTTACCACGAACGTACCGTAAAGGATGCCGACTTTCCTTATTTTCTTGCCACTTTATGCTTACATTATTGAAACTTAATTGGTAAAGAGAAGTCAAAATGAAATGGAATAACTTAAGTATTAAAAAAAAAAATGTGTATTTTTACAACTTGGGGGTAGGGATACAAAATCAAGCACTGTGGTACTCACAGTGATCACAGCATCACCTAGTCAAGTTTATAATAATTGTGACATCTGTTTTAATGATGTAAGCCTGAAAATGAACTGCCAGTGCTATAGAAAATGTATGAAGGCATCTGACATTATTTTTGTCTTTTTTAGCGTTTTCGCGGAAATGGCCCTTTACTGGGTGCACAAATGCCTTCACTGTGAGCCAGAAATTTAATATCTGTTTATTCTGGTTTTCGCAGAGGATGCAGAAGGTGTGCCTTAACATAATATTGCCTGATTTGGGCTTCTGGAATGAATTCTGATTTGAAGGAAAATGTTTCTCAAACTCATTTTAGCATGTGCAAAGAGCGTGAATGGGGGTAACCTTGCGCTATCGGCTATATATATCTCTGGTGTGTTCCTAAAGAGTTTCGGGGAACATGGCTTAAACATCTCAGGACATACTACGGTACCCTTATTGAGTACTGGGGTGGGGAGGGGGGGTGGGGGGTGGGGGGGGGGGGGTGCACGGTAGACCTGGCAAGCTTATGGATTACATGATGTCAAAGGCGGGCAGGCATAAACCTCTCATAATTGAAGTAACAAGATAAAAATTGCGTCATGTCTATTTACGCTAGTTACGCTAACCTCGCTGCTGAACGTAAATACGGCGCGAAGCACCGTATGTGCGTATGTATGTTTGTATATATGTGTGTGTGTGTGTGTGTGTGTGTGTGTGTGTGTGTGTGTGTGTGTGTGTGTGCGCGCGCGCGCGCGCGTATGTATGTAAACAAGATAATCTGCGACATTTCTGTACATGCAAGCTTGAAACTTGGCGAAATACTTTCTTAAAATTGTGGCAAAGAGAGCCTTTGAGCATATTGTAATTGAATGTCTCATTTAAGACATAAACAACCGTTTATAAGAAGTCGGTTGACCCAGATTAGAGTCCGTAATTTTTGTCATATTTACTGAAAATTTTCGATGTAGCTAGCTTGGATAAAGACATTGAATGAGTTTGTTAGCCAGCTTTGTATCCTTTCAACTTTTCTAGTAAAAATTAATTCTTTTCAGAAAAGATGTAAAACAGTTGACTTCTAGAGAAAGTCAGACCCTGGCGGTGACGTAAAAGAGGCAACTCCGTCACCACGCAGACATTGACATAATACTCTAAATATGACGTAATTCTCTCTAGTGTGCTCTCTCTCTCTCTCTCTCTCTCTCTCTCTCTCTCTCTCTCTCTCTCTCTCTCTCTCTCTCTCTCTCTCTCTCTGAAAATGAATTCTGATTTATTTAGAGAAAACAATATCAAAAAACGTATTCTTACTGTCAAACTTAAGATATTTTACTAACGAACCAACAAGGAAACTTATTTTCTGTGCCCATATTCAGCCACATTTGGATTATGTCTCTTCGGTTTGGGATGGGAGCAGTGATGCTATTCTCAAAAGGATGAATTCGCTTCACTGGCGGGCAATCAAATTAATCGTTGACAGACCCATGCAAGTCATTAGTACAGATTACAAGTTCAAGCTGCTGGATATCCTGCCACTTGACAAGCAGTTCATTTATAATAAGTTGGTACTCATGCGCAAAATTACCCTCCCAGACTCACAAGCCTATCTCTCTAATTTGTTCGCTCTTGCCCACAGAGCTAGTCGAAAATCAGGGAACAATCTTGTAGTACCAAGGCCCCACGTAGATATTTACAAGACGTCCCTCTCCTTCTTTGGTGCAAATTTATGGAACACAGTTCCTGCAGACATTAAAGCAGCGCCTTCTTTACGAACGTTCAAAAACCAAATGCATACATTTATTAAGAACATGTGAAAACGTATTGTTCATATATTTCTTTCACATATCGTCATTGACTGCAGAAACGTTTCCTTATTCGTATTCATGTATCATAATACTTTATACTTGCTGAGGTGTTCTTTGTCATTTCTTTTGCAGCATAACATCATAATTCTTTTTTCTTGGAGTCAGTGTGTGTGTGTGTGTGTGTGTGTGTGTGTGTGTGTGTGTGTGTGTGTGTGTGTGTGTGTGTGGACTGGTAGAAATCAGTACGTGTGTGTGTGTGTGTTTGTGTGTGTGTGTGTGTGTGTGTGTGTGTGTGTGTGTGAGTGCGGGCTGGTATATATATTAGTGTGAATCTGTGAATGTGTGTGTGTGTGCGTGTGTGTGTGTGTGTGTGTGATGGTGTGTGTGTGTGTGTGTGTGTTGTGTGTGTGTGTGTGTGTGTGTGTGTGTGGTGTAATGTGAGCATTGATTATTTTAAATGGAATTATTGTTGCCTGTACTTTTTACTATTATGTATACTTTTATATATAAAATTATGTGTATGTGTGTTTATGTGCATGCTATAGCTTACCAAGGACATGATTTAAAAAAGGTCATTGAAGGTACCTAATCATTTATCCTTGAAAACTAAAGACTAAGACTATGTGGAAACTCCTACGACACTACGGTGTACCCACAAAGCTCGTCTGCCTAATCAAGAGCAGTTACGATGGTATGACATGTCGCGTGATCCATGAAGGGCAGTTCTCCAGGAAGCTCCAGGTCAGAACCGGCGTCAGGCAGGGGTGTTTGCTGTTCTCCGTTCCTCTTCCTACTGGCGATAGACTGGGTCATGAAGAGGACTACTGAGCAGAGAAGAAGCGGAATTCAGTGGACACTGTGGACACAGTTTGGCGACCTCGATTTGCAGACGACTTGGCTTTACTGTGTCAACAAATGCAAGTCAAGACCACGAGGCTTGCTGACATCTCGTCCCAAGTGGGCCTTACCATCCACAAACAGAAAACAAAGACAATGAGGCTGAACGCAACAAGGGAAGAACCAGTCTTGCTTTCTGGCACCCCGTTGGAGGAGGTGGAGTCCTTCACCTATCTCGGGAGCATCATCGACAAGAAGGCGGCACTGATGCAGATGTCAGAGCACGAATCGGTAAAGCAAGTGCAGCCTTTGTCCAGTTGAAAAAAGTGTAGAGTTCCAGAGAGCTGTCACAACACACCAAAGTCCAGATTTTCAACTCAAACGTAAAAGCAGTTCTCCTATAATGAGCAGAGACTTGGAGGTTTACAAAACCACAGTCAACAGAGTACAGATCTTCATAAACAGTTGCCTTAGAAGAATCTTGAAAATCCACTGGCCAGAGAAGATCAGCAACGTCAGACTATGGGAGAGAACAGAGCAGATAACAGCAGAGAATGCAATTGGGCGAAGAAGATGGGGATGGATTGGTCACAGTCTGAGAAAGCCAGTTTCCAGTATTACTAGGCAGGCATTGTCGTGGAACCCCCCGGGGAAAAGAAGAAAAGAGGCAGGCCGAGAAACACCTGGCGTCGAGACCTCCAAGCAGACATCAAGAGACTGGGAACCACCTGGAGTAAAATCGAAGGAGAATCACAGGACAGGAGTCGCTGGAGGTCTCTCGTCGACGGCCTATACCCTGGGAGGGGTGAGAGGCGTAAGTAAGTAAGTAATGAAAAACACCAGCTTACATAATTATCTAATCTTTTCAAACTTGTAGAACACCCTACAACACACGTAGAAATGACCTGGTAGTTCCAAAGCCCAGAATACACATATTCAAGACGTCTTTTTCTTACTCGGGTTCAATACTGTGGAACTCCGTCCCCAAAAAGATTAAATCAGCACAGTCTGTGAGCTCCTTTAAAGCCCAGCTACTACAGTATTTACTCAGAAATAATCGAACAGATTAGATGCCTCTATAAATTTTACTAATAGTATCATAAAGATGATCATTAATTCTGATTCAGTATCATGCTACTTTGATCTGCTATCATATGTTCAACTTGCATTGTATTTGCACGCTCAAATGTGTGTATGCGTGCGTGCGTGATTGTAACGCATGACTCGAGTAACGTCATGCGTTACCCTTGTGCTGCCTTACATCTGACTGAATGTGTGTGTGTGTGTGTGTGTGTGTGTGTGTGTGTGTGTGTGTGTGTGTGTGTGTGTGTGTGTGTGTGTGTCTGTGTGTTATATTTTCAATTCCTCAATAGTTAAAGTTGATGATTAGTGTTCAATAGTTGACTTTTGAAGTTTTAACTTTAAACTTATCTTAGACTTGATATTTTTTTTTTCATATAATCTATGATCATTTTTATGTTTATTTAAATATATTTTATGTGCACGTGTGAGTATGTATGTGTGAGTGTATGTGCGTGCGTGCGTGCGTGATTGTAACGCATCACTTGAGTAACAGGCACCATGCGTTACCCTTGTGTTGCCTATCATTTCACTGAATGTGTGTGTGTGTGTGGCCACTGTGTGTGTGTGTGTGTGTGTGTGTGTGTGTGTGTGTGTGTGTGTGTGTGTGTGTGTGTGTGTGTGTAACGCATCACTCGAGTAATGGGTGTTTTACTTTATTCTTGTGTCTGCCTTACAACTAGCATACGTGTGCGCATGTGCGTGTGTCAGTATGTGTGTGTGTCTGTGTGTATGTTCGTGTGATAATTTCAATTCCTCAATAGTTACAGTTGATGGTTATTGTTCAATAGTTTACTTTTGAATTTTTAACTTTACTCTTTCAGTTTTTAGTTGAAATCTTAGAGTTAATATTCTTTCATATAATCTATGATCACTTTTAGGTTTATTTCAATCTAATGTATGCGCACGCGTGAATATGTGTGCGTCTGTGTGTGTGGGTGCGTGCGAGATTGTAACGGGGAGCTGGGTGGCTCGGTGGTAGAGTGTTGGTCTCTAGACCGAAAGGTCCCGGGTTGAAATCCAGCTTTCGTCAAAATTTGTTCAGCCCCCGTTTCGGTCCCCCGTCTTTGAAATCACCTTCGTGGTGGACAAAAGACGTTAAGCCCTAAACGTTTAACGTTTCTGTGATTGTAACGCATCACTTGAGTAATAGGCATCATGCGTTACCCTCGTGCTGCCTTACATCAGACTGAACGTGTATATATATATATGTGTGTGTGTGTGTGTGTGTGTGTGTGTGTGTGTGTGTGTGTGTGTGTGTGTGTGCGTGCGTGCGCGAAATATTTCTGTTTATAATAATAATAATAATAATAATAATAATAATAATAATAATAATAATAATAATAATAACAATTATTATTATTATTATTATCTCTTCTTTTTATTTTATTTAGTTGTCATGTTACCTTTTCTGCTGTTATATTTTTTTTAAATGTTGTTAAGGACAAACATAAAAAGGCCTGCGTGCCTACTGTCTTCATCCTTAGAAAATAAAGTTTCAATTCAATAAAGTTTCAATTTAATTCAATTCAATTCAATTTGATTCTCTCTCTCTCTCTCTCTCTCTCTCTCTCTCTCTCTCTCTCTCTCTCTCTCTCTCTCTCTCTCTCTCTCTCTCACACACACACACACACACAGATATACGCGCATCTCCAAGAGGCATAGATCCCCATGCGTCCGGAGAGCGCATAAGGATCTATGTCTCTTGGAGATGTTTGGAGCGCGCGCGCATGCACGCACTAACACGCACACCCACCAACACACATCGCCGTGCTTTCAGAAGAGCATTCTGGTGACCCGATATAGCTAGTTACTAGAAAGAAATTGGATGAGTTTGTTAGCCAGCTTTGTACCCTTTCAATTTCTTCGGTAAAAATTAATTCTTTTCAAAAAAAAAAAAAAAAAAAATTAAAACAGTAAGAAAAGACCTTGACATGTGGAGAAAGTCAGACAGTGGCGGTGACGTAAAAGAAGCAACTCCGTCACCACGCAAACATACGCTAAATGTGACGTAATTCTCTCTCGCTCGATCGCTCTTTCTCTCATATATGCGTGCATCTCCAAGAGTCATAGATCCTCATGTGCCCGTAGGGCGCATGAACATTTATGCCTCTTGAGAATGTTTTGAGAGCGCGCATGCACGCACGCACACGCACACACACACGCTTTCAGAAGAGCATGCATGTGTACTTAGTATAGCCGTGATGTTTGGTAAAGTCAACCTGATTTCAAACAAATTATAGCAAGACTGAAATTGTACCGTGAAATTCTAGTTTTGTCACCATTTTCGCAAGTCTTGAAGCGAAAGCGAAACTCATATCAAGTTAAATATAAAATTATGTATAAAAAAAAATACTTCATGACAAATGACGTTTGACAACTGACCAAGGTTTTTTTTTATGCTTACTCTTGCTCCACATTCAGCCGTGCTACAAATACATATTTCTTTTCAGAACAAAACAAACACCACAGAACTGTAGTCCGGATGATGCTTTCTTCGCCCATGTTTTTATTTTATTTATGCGTGCTATATGTTGAGAGCAGCTCTTGTTGAAAAATAGCTAAATATCGCTCTCCGATACCGATGTTACCCACTGTATAGGGACGGACCAACCTACCCTGAGTGAGCAAAGCTTATCACGAATGGGTCTCCAGCAATTCTCGCAGTCAATGTCCTGAAAAGAAAAAACAACAACTTTGAAATATTGGAATCACTATTTCAAAGTACGCAAAAACGTTCAAAATAAGGACATCGACACTAATTACACCACAATAAAAGCGCGTAACTAAGCCGAGAAGGAAAATTTATGACTGTTTGAAACGGCAGCGGGGTCAGTTTAGGGGGTCACACATGTGATGACCGTGGAACGATGTCAGAAACTATATGAACTGAAAAGAATTTGATCGTAACGTTAAATGCATAGAAAATACGTATGCATACGGGTTTTACATGCACACTACGATTTTAAGTACACTAACAACACCGTTGGTTCTTAACAAGAATCGTTAGCTATTTTGTGGTATAACACCACACTGACGAAAAGAGAAAAGTTCATTCTAGCAGTTGTCATGGAGATACGTACATGTTAACCATGAGTTGTGTTGATTAAGAGCAGAGACTTGGTCTTGACACACAGGTTCTGGCACCGAGGCTTTGCAGAGGAGCCACAAGTGTGTGTTAAAAGCAAGTCGTGTATGGCCTGATGATCACGTCGTTACGAATGTACATTGTCCTCTGCTAGCAGTAAAGAGTCGGGCTTCTTGTCACATGTTACCAAGGTAATGTGTTAAGTAGACTCACTTAGTACATGTTACCATGCCAACGTTACTCGCTGAGCAAAGCGTTCTCCCCTAAAAACATATTTGGCCAATTACATTTCTCAAACCATAATCTTCATTCTGTCAAACCTCTAAACAAAAAGATGCCAATAAATAAACAATTTATGGGGTTAACATCATAAAGAACTATATGCAGGTGCCGTGTTCTAATTACACGTAGACTTTAATTAGCAACACGTATGATTATAAAACGCGCTGATGCGTATTGTCAAACGAAATCTCCGCCTTGAGTCACTCGACACAATCTAATATATGGCACACAGCATAGGCTACCATTTGGACAGAGACAAACACACACTAGAAGTATCACACCCAGGTTCATAAATAGATATAGTTATTACTGTCCACGTTCGCATCTAAGGCCACTTATCCACCTGTTTTCTCCAACATCGGAGGCTTGCGAGAGGGAATCTGTGCGATGAGGGAATTTCCTCCTATTTGTGCGTAAACTTTACGTCATTTCACCTCCTTTGGAACATTTCAGAAAAGTCTGACGTGAACTCCAGACGCTTAGTTTGTGTGAGGGCCCTAGATTCTGACGTTGAAGAGTTTTGTTGTGACGTTATTTTTTTCTAGCACGTGTAACACACAGTGCCACTATCAATGGCGCTGAAGGGTAAGTTCGCTATGTTTCAGCGCAAATCTACATTTAAAAAAAAAGAGGAAAATATCCAGCAAAAAACTACACAGCTTGAATCAGCCTGGGCACAAATCTACCCAGTGTAAATGTGTGCTGTCGCTATTACATTGAAATATTTTTATTTGAGTAAATTCAAGCCGTCGTCCATTTATTCTGGGTGGAATCATGCCTTGGAGATTCACGCTGAGTTTACTTAGTTCTAAAAATAAATGGAAACTCGGAGGAACATATTTGCACTGCCATATGCCCTGAAGATTCACGCTGCGTTTATTTAGTGCTAAAAAACAAATGGAAACATATTTGCACTGCGTAGATGCACGCCAGGGTGAGTGTACGCTGAGTACATTTTGCTAGGTAGTGTCCAGCTGGATAGTTTTATGTCAAAATACAGCGAAATTGACCACTTCAACACCAACTGCGGTAATCGGAAGGACTCGGGTAAAGTTCTGTTTTATATTCGGACATTTTGATTTGGGTCTCGTAATAACAAACAAACAGTTAGTTATTTGGGTTTAACGCCGAGCCGGCAACTAAGGCCATCTCACGGCTGTAAAGCAAAATGTTGCTCAATATAATAATTATACGATATATAAACGGAGAGAACCCAGCAAATATGACACTGCTACACGCGTTTCATCGCGCAAGTTGATCATTGCACACGTCAGATGGTGGATATAACATGCGGATAAATGGGATTAGATGTGATAACTAAGTTTGTTTATGAAGCAGGGTGTGATACTTCCGATGTGTGTTCGCCTCAGTCCTAATAGGGGCAGCTAGGTAGATCAGTAGAGCTTTCGACTCTCGTCCGAAAGGTCGCAGATTCGAACCCAGCTGAGATCAAAATTTGTTCAGACCTGTTTTCGGTGCCCCGTCTTTGAAATTAACTTTGTGGTAGACAAAAGGCGTTAAGCCATTAAACGTTTCCAGTCCCAATGGTAATAGTGACCTGTTATAGCGTCCGCCAGGTATGGGGACTGCCGGCTCTGCGCGGAGATTTCGTTTGACTGCGTAGACATCAGTGCGTGTTGAAAAGTAGAGTCTAGTTATAATTAGATCACGGATCTATGGGTAGACCATCGAAAACCGATGATGTCGTCATTGTGCATGACTTCTATTTGTTGCTGGCCAAGCCAATCCTGGAGCCACACCTGCGAGGGCAATGGGGGCACTGGAACGTAGCTGTGGGGAGAGTCGACGCTGCCTTTCTGCGAGCTCTGGCACTAGTGATCCGTTCGCGCCGATTGTGTTCAAAGAGCGTGCAGGCTTTCCTGGCGGCGGCACGCCAGCCAGATCTGTCTTGTGCTTGTGCTTGTGCTTAAAGTTTCTTTACCGGGAAGACGCAGTACATGAGGCTGTCTTTTATGCAGTCATTGAAGCGTTTCTTTGGCAGTCCTTGCTTCCTGTGGCCTTTTGAGAGTGCACCATACAGGAGTTGGCGTGGCATGCGAGAATCATCCATGCGTATGACATGACCTGTCCAGCAAAGTTGTGAATTAAGATCAAGGCTTCAACACTCACTAAGCCAGCATTTTCCAGGGCATCCAGGTTTGTCACCTTGTCTTGCTATTTGATGCCCATGAGTGAGCGCAGGGATCTCATGTGGAAACGTTCAAACTGCTTGAGGTGATTTCTGTATAGCGTCCATTACTCACAGCCGTAGAGGAGGCTGGGGAGGACTACTGCCTTGTCGACTTTGATCTTGGTGGAGGGCTTGACGTTGTTGTTATTCAACACACGAGTGCGCAGACGACCCAGGGCTTAGCTGGCTTTGCTGATGCGAACTGCGCTTTCCTTGTCGATAGTACCGTCAGAAGAATAATCATTTAAAATTTCACTGAATGTTCAGCTGTCTTTTTAAGTCCCTTCTATTTATAGAAGGGACTTTTTAGGACGGGTCACGGTGGGGCGAATTTAATAGCATGTCCATGATGTCAAAGGCGGGCACGCTTAACCTCTAACACTTGAAGTAACAAGATAAAAATTACGTCATGTCTAGTTACGCTCGCTAACCTCACCGCTGAACGTACATTTGGCGCGAAGCGCCGAATTTGCGTAAGTATGTATGTATGTGTGTATGTGCGCATGTATGTGTGTGCATATGTATGTAAACAAAGGAATCTCCGATATTTCTGTACACATAAGCTTGAAACGTGGCGAAATACTTTCTTAAGTGGGTGGCTAAGAGAGCCTCCGAGCATATTGTAACTGAATGTCTCATTAAAGACATAAACAACCGTTTATAGGAAATCGGTTGACCCAGATAAGAGTCCGTCAATTTTGTGATATTTACTTGAACTTTTGTATATAGCTAGTTTGGAGAAAGACATTGGACAAGTTCGTTAGCCAGCTTTGTATCCTTTCAACTTCTTTAGTAAAAATTAATTCTTTTCAGAAAAAATTTAAACAGTAAAAAACCTTGACTTCTAGAGAAAATCAGACAGTGGCGGTAACGCAAAAGAGGCAACTCTGTCACCACGCGGACAGTGACATAATACTCTAAATAAGACGTCATTCTCTCTCTCTCTCTCTCTCTCTCTCTCTCTCTCTCTCTCTCTCTCTCTCTCTCTCTCTCTCTCTCTCTCTCTCTCTCTCTCTCTCTGTCTCATACATCAATTACACGAACAGACTTTAGCATACGCACTCGTGCCGCCGGCATCCCCGACACCCTCGCAAAGACGTTTGTGCAAGTGAAGCGGGCGGGTGTCAAATGCATTACGATCAGCCTGTACTACAAGCTCAACTGTAGTCTGGGGTGTCTGATCCAGGGAGTACGTGCTGACGAGTGGGTACAGACGGAGTTCCACCAGCTGTGTGCCCTCGTCAGGTCACTGCAAAGCCTCTCTGACGAAGATGATGTACCACCACACACCTTTAGTCACCTCCCCCTGTGTGCCGCCAGCCAGCAACCCCACCACCCACCCCCTCAACACCCCTTGTCCGCCGACCTGCCCAGCGACGAATGGGATGCTGACCAGGCGACTAGCAGCCAGACCACGCCCATACGTCCTCGCCTGGCCCTTTTTCCAGCCCCGAGCCCCACACATCCCATGCTACTGATCCTGCCTCGGTGTGTGTGGGTGGGGCTTCGGCCACCCTTGTTCTCTCGCCACTCATCCACTCGACTGACCACTCGACTGAGATTAGTGTTACGTCGTGTGAGAAAGTGACCAGCGGAACCCCTGATGTGGCTAGCACATCTTACTCCACCCTCCCTTCATACGTGATACGTCTTACCCCTCACTTTCTCCCATCCACCATCCATCCACCCGTGATATGACAAATCCCCCACCCTCTACCGTCCACCTTTCCCCCACCAGTAACACGCCTAGTCTCCCACCCTTTCCCGTCCTCCCTGCCAGCAGGCCACGCCCACCACCCGCCCTCAGTCAAACTTGCCAAATCTTCTCTTTCTGCGTGTCCGCCTGAGGTCACAAGCAGCAACGGTCCCCTAATCCAGACCAGGAACAGGAGTCACGTATCACCCCGATCGCGGACCCGGAGCCAAGAATTATCCCAGCGCTCCAGACCGTCCTGCCTCTCGGTGACTCCGTCCTCAAGTACATCCGTGAGGACAAGATGGCTACCGTCCCCCAACGACAAGGTGCAGGTGATGTCTGTGTCAGGCCTGCAGACAGCCCACCTGTGTAACTGCTGGCTTGCCGGGCAGCCTTGTCACCTTCCACACTGGGGTCAATGACAGCAAACGCGGGCACGAAGTCACACCACACATGTGGAAAGCTCTTCTTGACCTGACCAGGTGCGTCTTTCCACATGCCTACATACAGGCCTCAGGCATCATCCCCGCCAAAGGTGACGTCCGCTACAATGACGTGATCCAGCTGTCCAACGCCAGCCTCCAGCGGGTGTGCAGTGAAGTGGGAATTACCTACATCGACAACAAGGCAATCTTGCTGATGACTCTGCCCTCGTTGCACAAGGCAATCTTCACTGCACCATTCGGCGCTCCCCGCAAGGCCCTGTACAGGAAGCAGGACCGCATACACCCCAGCATGCAGGGTGTCATCAGTCTCGCCCTACACATCAAGCGTGGTGGCCGCCTGCTTTCCCAGCCCAACAGAGCCGAGGATAGTGATAATGAATACCGAAACCACACAGGTTCGCTATGCGAAGCGAATCAAGGGAGGCAACCAGTGTGTGTTCAGACAAAACGGAGCTCAAGCAGTTCTACTCCAGTGTGGTTGCCGGGCAAGAGCGGCCGGCGGCATTAGAAACGAACACTCGGGCTACTTGCGCCTTCAATGCAAGGGACACACATAGTGGGACTGGAAACCAGTCTTTCGTGCCAGCCGCGCCTTTCCAGACTCCAGTCATGCAATGTACGTATTTTCAGCCACAGACTGGCTACACTCCGCACACCTTTAACAATCCAGACATGGCGCAAACCAGATATTATTCCCAGCACTTTATACCCAGCTTGTGTGTGCGACCAGAATATTCTCTCAAGTTTACGGCATATGATCGCCAGATACACATTGGGTACTTAAATGTGTATCATTTAGCCAATAAAATTCCCGATCTTTGTGTGCTCCTAACTCAACCCAGGCCCTTTCGTTTGTTCGGTGTCACAGAATCGCGCCTCAACTCTAAGATCAGTGATGAGGCCGTTTCTATCCAGGACTTCACTGTCTTGCGCCGCGATGCCGATTACCCGGGTCAGAGGGTATTACAGTATACATTCACAGTTCGGTCAGCGATATTACCCACAGGCGTAAGGACCTGGAGTCACAAACAGTTGAATGTGTTTGGGTTGAGTTGAGAGCAGACAAATCCAGCCCCGTGCT